>CM065805.1:82886296-83524566 GCA_033398695.1 Orobanche coerulescens
GCTTCAGGTGAAGGAGTCCGATATTCGAAAAACAGCTTTCGGACGAGATACAGACATTATGAGCTTGTGGTTATGCCCTTTGGACTAACCAACGCACCGGCAGTGTTCATGCAGTTGATGAACAAAGTTTTCATAGAGTATCTGGATAAGTGTGTCATCGTCTTCATTGACGATATCCTTATCTATTCGAGGAATGAGGAATAGCATGCACATCATCTGCGTGTGGTGCTAGACATTTTGAGAACTGGTCGACTCTATGTGAAGTTCTCGAAATGTGAGTTCTGGCTGAAAGAGGTGATGTTTCTGGGTCACGTGATTTCAGCCGAGGGGGTCCGTGTGGATCCACAGAATATTGAGGCAGTGTTGGATTGGTCACCGCCTAAGAATGTGAAGGAGGTCTATAGTTTCTTGGGTTGGATGTCTACTATCATAGGTTCGTAGAGGGGTTCTCGAAACTGGCTCGACCACTTACACAGTTGCTCCAGAAATCCGAGAAGTTCATCTGGAATAAAGAAAGGCAATCGAGTTTTGAGGAGTTGAAGAGGCGTTTGACTTCTGCCCCAATTTTAGCGTTGTCGTGTGGCAACGAGGGTTTTGCTATTTATAGTGATGCTTCGGGTCAGGGTCTTGGGTGTTGATGTAGCATGACAAGACTATTGCGCATACATCGAGACAGTTGAGGCCGTAGGAGCTCAACTACCCTACTCACGATTTGGAGTTAGCGGCAGTTGTTTTTGCGCTCAGTATTTGGCGTCACTATCTTTTTGGCTCTGCATGTCAGATTTTTACCGATCATAAAAGTCTGAAGTACATATTTACTCAGCGGGAGTTGAATATGAGGCATATGATGTGGTTAGAGTTGATTAAGGATTATGACCTTGAATCCTTTATCATCCGGGCAAGGCGAACGTCATGGCGGATGCCTTGAGTCAGAAACTGGTTGTGTTGCGGACGCTTGAGAAATTTACATCTCGATCGGAGCTTCAGCGGGATTTGATTGAGTTGAGTGTTGAGATTTGGTTGCCAGGATCTGCCAGACAACTTTGCACTTTGGAATTTTCATCGTCGTTGATCGATGAAATTAAACTGAAGTAGTTGGAGGATCCGATGACTACTAAAATCAGAGAGAATATTCTTAAAGGGAAGTCTCCTGGGTTTGTGATTCACGAGGATGGTGTCTTGAGATTCCAGAGTCGGCTCTGTGTGCCGAACGACTTGAAACTGAGACAGAGTATCTTGCGTGAGGCTCATGCTACGTCTTACTCAGTTCATCCTGGTTCGAGTAAGATGTACAAGGACCTAAGGAGGAACTTTTGGGGGAGCAACATGAAGGAGGAGGTTGCACAGTTTGTAGCAAGATGTTTGACTTGTCGGTAGGTCAAAATCGAGCATCAGCGACCGGCTGGGTTATTGCAGTCGCTTCCCGTTCCGAAATGAAAATGGGAAGATATTTCGATGGACTTCATTACGACCTTGCCAAGATCGAAGTCTGGTATGAATATGGTTTGGGTCATTGTGGATTGTCTGACCAAGTCGGCCCACTTTCTGGGCATCAAGGATACTTGGGGTCCGGAGAAGCTGGCTCGTGTGTTTATTGCGCAGATTGTGAGGCTTCACGGTACTCCGAAGTCTATTATTTCGGATCGTGATGGCCATTTTGGATCGCATTTTTGGCAGGTGGTACATAAGGCATTGGGTACTCGGTTGCGTCTGAGTACTTATTTTCATCCTTAGTCAGATGGGCAGTCGGAACACACTATCCAGACATTTGAGGATATGTTGCGTGCTTGTGCTCTGGATTGGAGCAGTGATTGGGAGGAGCATTTGCCGTTGATCGAATTCACGTACAACAATTATTAGCACACGTCGATTCGAATGACCGTATGAGGCGCTTTATGGGCGGCGATGTCGATCGCCGATTTGCTAGAACGAGGCGTCTGATTTGGTTGGGACCGAACTGGATATGCCTATGAAGATGAGGCGGAAGGTGGAATTGATTCGGGAGAGGATGGTGACTGCTCAGATTCGACAGAAATCCTATGCTGACGTCCGTTGTCGACCTTTGGAATTTCAGGTAGGAGACCACATTTTGCTAAAGGTGTCACGGACGAGGGGAGTTTTCCGCTTCGGGAAGAAGGGTAAGTTAAGTCCGAGATTTATTGGACCCTTTGAGATTCTCAAGAGAGTCGGCGAGTTGGCATACTGTTTGGCGTTGCCTCCGGCCTTAATTCACGTTCATAGCATTTTCCATGTTTCCCAGCTGAGAAAATATGTTTCGGATCCTAGTCACGTCATCAACTATGGTGAGATTGATGTCGCCGAGGATATTACCTTCGAGGAGCGTCCCTTGAAGATTTTGGAGGACCGTGAGAAGCGACTGATGCATAAGACCATTCTTTTGGTCAAGGTGCAGTGGTCGAGACATGGTGTCAAGGAGGCAACATGCAAAACCGAGGATTGTATGCGTGCTAGATACCCCGAGTTGTTTGTTTCTTAAGTTTCGAGACGAAACTTATTTTTAGAGGGGTAGAATGTAATATCCACATTATCCTTTTTTCGGTATTTTCATTTTTGTATATTTTTCATTTTTAACGACTCGCTTGTAACCGTCTCGACGCTTTGAATCTATTTTATTCTTGGAGTTTTTCCATTTGGACGAGTTTCGGAGATGTTTTTATGTAATTTCGTTTTGTGTTATGTTGTCGCATGTACATTCGATTCTCGTAAAACTCGTTCGATTTCGTAGTTTCTTTGGTTACATGAGTTTGTATGGGTGAGTTGTTCGTGTTGTGAGTTTCGGTTTGTTAATCCGACGTCATATCGTGATTTTCGAATGTTTGGGCCGTTTCGTAATTTCCTTTAAGTTTAGGGAATTTTATCTTCTATTGTCGTATTTCGGATTCCCCGGTAGTCGGAATTGTATTTTCCTTCAGCACTTAGATTCGTCGTCATGAATATTTCGTATCTGCGTTTTTGGGTTCAGTCCTTGTGTTACGTCAAGAGTTCGTACCGTCCGGAGCAGTTAACTGCATTCGGCAGTATTGAACTACTGCATGCATAATATACATTATGCATGCTTTCTTGCGTGCGCTATCGTTACCTGCATAACGTACGTTATACCTTAGGGTTAACATATGCTATGGCCTTCAGCGTTTTGGGCAGTGACTTCTGTCCAGTTTTTGCCCAACCCTTACGTACGTTAACGCGGGGGAGTTACGTACGGAAGTTCTTTATAGCGTACGCTAAACTAGATAGTGTAGCGTCGGCTATCGGCCATAGCTGATTGGGAATATTGTACTGCCGGTCTATTACATACGTTATCACCTGAGTATTACGTACACAACGATCATAGCGTACGTTAACATTAGTATGTTAACGTATGTAACGCTTGAGCAGATTTTATAAACCTGAGTTGACCTTCATTTCGTCATTCTTCATCTTTTTCTCACTTTGTCCGAGAGCAGCGTTCCGAGGAGAGCTTTGAGCGATTTTTGAGTTTTATCTATGGAGTTCATTGAGAGATCGATTGTCGTGTCCCAAGTGAAGTTTATCATCATCTTAATCCTTTTTCTCCGTCCTAAATCCAAGGTAATCTCCTAGAACCCTATTTTTGGGAAATTTGGGGTTTTTTGAATTTTTGTCCGATTCGTTCCGTATTGTTGATTAATTCATGATGTATATGATTAATCTTGGTGGTATTCTTGTTTTCCCTACGGTTTCATGGTAAGTTTCGTGTTATTTGTGAAATCGAGAGGGTTCGGTTGCGATCCGTCCTCGTCGTTGTTTTGTACGAACTTACATGAATCGTAGGTGGGGTTTCGGGTATCTTCCATTATCGTTATTCTTGCCGAATTGGTTGTAATGGTGTTTGACGAATCATCTAGGTTCGATGGGTCCAATTTCTCGCAACCGCGATAGTTTCATCCCGTATTTTCGTCGTGATAATCGAGGCAAGTACCCTTAATGAACTTACATGCTTAACATGGTAGTATTGCATGAGTAACGTGTGTGTACGCTCACTACGGGTTAGATCCGACGGGGTCTCGGTAGGGGTCCATATAGGCGTGGATCCACGATCTTGGCTTTTAACCACTACGGGTTAGATCCGACGGGGTCTCGGTAGGGGTCCACAGAGGCGTGGATCCGCAGTTAATTGTGGTGTATTTTATAAATGTGTTTTGGGTTATGGCATTTCTGGAAATGTGTGTTTCAAAATAACGTTTCATCATTATGATTTGACTATATGTGTAATGTGTAAGTTGTTCATTTGGTTACTTGTACTAGCGTAATTGCTAACCCCTTTGGGGACCCGTTTTGGGGAAATTCTTGTTATGAATTTCAGGTTATGTTCAGCAGGACGATCGGGCACTGGGGCAGTACGAGGATGCTGGCCAGAGTTGATGACGTGTGTAATTGAGTCTCTTTATTCCGTTGTCCTTTTGATGCCGTTGTTTTTCTTTAAACTTGTGAACATATAGAAAGTATTCGCGAGTACTTAGGTATTTCTACTGGGATTATGGGTTGTATTATTATATGTTACTTATGATTGTCAGTGATGTCTGTTTTGCCGGTTATACCGGGCATTACATTTATTTTTCATTATGGTGATGTGTGTTTTCTCGCTAACTAAGATAGCTAGACGAGTTGTATTTCTTAATTAGCCTGGTGGGTCCCACGTAGGGGTCCACAGAGCTGTAATATTCCCTGAATATCTTGGGGGTGTTACATGGATGAGGAAGTTCATTGGTGAACTGGATGTGGTTCCTAGCATTGTTGACCTAGTAAATTTGCACTGTGATAACAATGTAGCTATTGCACAAGCTAAAGAACTAAGATCACAACAATCATCCAAACACGTACTTAGAAAGTTTCACCTTATTCAAGAGATTGTCACTCGTGGCGATGTGAGGATATGCAAAGTTCACACGGATAATAACATAGTGGATCCTTTAACTAAGTCGCTTTCTCAAGTGAAGAATGATGGTCATATAAAGGCTATGGGTCTTCAGTTTATGTCTGTATAGGACTAAGAACAAGTGGGAGATTGTTAGTATTATGCTCTAAGTCTAATGTTTAATAATATAATGTGGAGACATTTATTATTATAATATTGATTATATTATTGAATTAATATTCTGCTTATAATCATCAAGTATGTGACTTGATAGTAAAGATCGTTAAAGCATTAAAGAATATTTATTCTAGATATTCCTAGTAATATGATTACTAGTATGATAATGATACGATGGCTATGTTTTACTGGTCATGAACATGAGATGTTATATCACGTCATAGATACATGTAGAGACATCGTATTGGATTGGACCTAACAAAGAGAATTATATATGGATTAAGTCATTATAATTCCTCTGATTGTTATATATTATTTAAGTCCTTATTACCTAAAGACACTACAAGTTTCCTACATAATAAATATCGTATTTTAACACAATACCAACATCTTTTGTAACAAGGGACCATACAGTTTGTGATTTGATACGGTACGATTTATGCAGAGGAAAGTAGTTTGTCCAGAGGGGACTTGTCCCTCCTATAAAATGGAGAATATATTCACGGGCCCTTGATAAGTTAAATTGTTTAAATGCATGGCCACACTCAAATTGATCAAATAAAGAGTTATTGATAAATATTTTAATTGGACAATTGTAACTTGAGATCAAGAATATTAATTAAGCTATATAAGGTCAACTTATCCATGCCTTATGCTTAATTAGGATATCGCGCGACTAGAGGATTAAATATTATACAGTAACGGGATTTCGTACGTGCCGTCGAATTAATTCTTTTAATGCGGGTAGTCAAAATGTCTAGCTAGAGGCTGCTTATGATTTATGAGTCGTAAATTTATTTTTATACTCATTGCCGTATTAATTAGAACCTACAGGGTCACACACTTAAACGAGTAGAGCAAATATTTTGTTTCGGTTGATTATGATTGGTGAAAGGGTTGGTGAACCCTTAGCCATGTACAGGGCTATATAATAGTATCTTGTGATAGCCCTCACACTTGACCAACACAAGAGAAGACATAATTAGTGTAGAGAGAATCAAAAATCTGATTTTGATATCTCTCTCTCTCTAAAAGTCTTGAAGATTATATTCAAGGATCAAGAAGATATCTTCATATCTTTGAAGATTGATTCTTGGACCAAGAAAAATATTTAGAATACTCATCTAATCTTCATCTTATCTTGTGAGTTTGTTCTTTAATAATATATTGAATAAGATTCATAGTTGTTATTTTAGATCAAAGTTCAAGAACATTTGAATAAAATCCTTGGTGTTCTTGTTCTTACCATAATCAACAACATACCTATATTCAAATTTATTTAAGTGAAGTCTTTACTTAATTGGAGCTAGTAATCCGCTAGACGCTCGGGACTTGTTCATTGTGTGGATACCGTAGATGACACTCGCTTCTTGCAACATCTCTATAAGGCTCGATCGAAAACACGCTACAAGAGGTAACAATCTTGTTCTTCATACTTTGATAATATACTTGGATCCTCAGAGGGTTTTACATATTATATTTATTACTTCCGCTGTACTATTTTGATACATGATAGCTAAAGTATTTATACTTTAGCTGGGTCTTTTCTGTCCAGCTCGTGCTTCTTCTGTAATACCCGGTTGTAATTTCATTAATTGTCATTCAGTATATTTTCACTCAGTAATTTTCACTCAGTATTAGTCATTCATCAATCATATTCATTCATTGTATTCACCGTTCGGAGTAATTTGTATCGTGTATCAGTTATTATTCGTCATTCAACCTGGATGGAGAATCGGGCCGAGAATATCATCTGTCATCTTTGTAGTGGGATATGTGTGAGGAGTAGCGCACGCTACGTACTGTATTTAGCGCGAGCTAATTGAGTACGGGTAGCGCACGCTACCTCTCAGTATTAGCACACGCTAGTGTGGTTCAGGCAGACAGTCCAGAAGGCACTGGACTGAATTAGTGAGGTTCATAATGCACGCTACAATTGGAGTATAACGTACGTTAATGGTATTTGTAGCGCACGCTATCGGAATCCATCAGCGCGCTTGCGTATTGGAACAGACTGTCCAGTGGGTACTGGACTGAGATAGAATAATTTGTAGCGCACGCTAAGAGTGTGTATAGCATACGCACGGGTTAGTTTGATAGCGCACGCTAAGCATCGGGTAGCGCATGCTAAGGCTCAATCATACCAGAGGACAGTAGGGTCTGCACTCCAGTATTCTGGACATCAACCATCAGGTAGCACGCGCTAACACAACGCACGCTAATAAGAGACGATTAGCGCATGCTACCAAGGTACATAGCGCATGCTATCGATGTAGGCAGTGGGTACTGGACTACTCGGTAAACTCGCTAGTGCACGCTAAGCACAGGATCTATTGCGCGCTAAACTGGGTTTACTATATATTGGACCGTTTAGCCCCATTTCGTCATTTCATCATATCTCTTCCTCCTCCCGGCGGTTTTGGGCGACTTTGGGCATTTCGTGAAGTGTTCATCGAGCTGCATTCAACTATCATAATTTTCAAGCTTTTAGTTCGGATTATTCATCATCTAATCCTCTCCAACACACCAAATCAAGGTAAACATTTCTTGAATATAGAATTTTGGGATTTGAGTGTTTTCCTTCCGATCTCTTCGTGTTAGCTTGCTATTATGTTGGAATATGTTAGATATGGATTATCTACTTTGGATACATGTATTCCTATGGATTTATTGGTGTATATTTCGGATTTGATGAATATTTGGGGAATTATTCAAGAACTCTTGGTGTTTGACTTTGGTTATTTTGGGGGTTTCCGATTGATGTTGTCGTAACCTTGAGTTGTGGTTTCCTATTGGATCATTTATGTCATTAGTGAATTTTTGTTGGATTGATTTACTTTTGGAGGATGGTTTTCGAAATAACTGGGGGTTAGTTGTAATCAACGAGAGAATGTTTGCAACATATCCGTTAGAATGCCCCAATGAGTTTGGTTATTGTTGTAACGACTTTTGAGTTTGTTATAATAGTGCTTGATACGTATATTGAGCGTTTGTTGGTAATTATGTTATTCATGATTGTTCGAGCGACTGGTATTTTCCACTTAGGATGTTTGTTCGAGGAAGGACTTTCTTCACCGGTATTTGTGTAAGTTGATTCTTACTAGGTTAAAAAGATGCCCATTCCTTTCGTAGTTGTTCATTCATACATATAATTCATCCATAATATATCAATCATGTTGAGACTTGTAATTATCAAACTAATCATTTAATTCACGAGGCACGACGGTTCCAATCATTTCATTTGAAGCTATCACTCATTGCATCATTATTTCATCTCGGTAAATCATTCTTGACCCTTGTCTAATTTTTGTTCATTATTCCTCATCTCGGTCGCTTTTGTTATTGTGACCCTCCGGGATTGTATTGTGTTGCCGGGTGGTGTATGTGTGGAATTTTTAGTCGGGCACGCTATGGTCAAGTGTATATGCGGGACTCCTGACACATTGGACTGTGCAAACGGTAACGTGCCTCCGTGAGACTAATTAGGCGAAGTTGCGGGTGTATATGCGGGACTCCGGACATTCGGCTACTTGTGCACTTGCACATTCCATTCGGGCATACTATAATGCCCATCATTCAACTCAGTTTCTTAACTCATTCATGTGATTAATGTATTTTGTTGAACTCTTGAGGATTGTTATTCTGTGTAACTGACCCCGTTGGGGATATTGTTTTTAGGTCATGGCAAGGTAAAAGCACGGGAAGAAAACATTGACAGTGAGGAGTCCCAGTGATACTAGTAGGGGGCCCCAGTCTCTTTATTTATTCATGTCTTCTTGTTGTGTATTTTCTGCTGCAGTCCGTTTGGATTTCATTTCATTCAGTGTTTTATATTTTATCTTCATATGAAATATACATATATTCTATATTTCCTGGGTCTATTGTACTTAAACTCCCCGTCGGAGTAATCGGTATTATAATGTGGTTCGGTACTACATTTATATTATTTAATTCACTAAATTTCATTCGCCTGGTGGGTCCCAGTCGGGGGTCCACGGCACTATAATATCCGTCTAGTTTGGGGTGTTACAGAGTTGGTATCGGAGAGTGGTTTTGAATACTACCTTTCGAGTCATGTCTCATTTGAAATCATCGTCATCAGACTAATATCATTGGACTTTCGTGTCACGTGTGACCTGTGCAAACGCCAAGCCCCTCAGACCGAAAGAACTGTAAGATTTCTAACGCCATGGTATAATTTATGGCAATGAGAATCATTCATTCATCATTCATCAGTCAACAATCCTCAATCATCATTTTCATTTTGATCATGTCGATCACGTTAACTCATTAATCACTCAATTCATTTCATTACTTAGTTGTGGATCTTGAGGATCGTATCATTAATCTTGTTAACTTGTTCAAGATAATCATTTGAAGAATTTCATCAGATAATCATGTCACGCTAGTTGATTCTTCACGTAATCATTGTGTTAGAGCGCGTATGCTCATTATTATCATTACATAACATAATCATAATGTGATATTCATGCGAGATCTATAATTATCATGTGACTTTCCTACTTCAGTATGGAAAGAGCTGTCAGAGGATGCCGGTAAAGAGGCCGCGGTGTGGGCCAAAACCCGGGAGCTCATGTGAATACAACGCGAACATGAGGAATAATGCTAATTCATCGAGCAGCGACGCTGCCACTCATTTACCAGGAAATAATCCTTCACTGTCAGGGAGTCGTACCTAGGACATAGCTCAATCATAAAGTTTTCGGGTTGATCCACTCGTTTTTATGCAGAGCATGATGGCCCAAATGACTCAAATGGCATGTCTGATGGAAACGATGCAGAACTTAACCGCTCAGAATCAGCAGGCTCCTCTGCCGCCACCTCAGAGGCAAGAGAGGAGTGTGAGCAGTATTATTGGCGACATCTCTCGCCAGAGACCACCTACTTTTGAGGGCTCGTCTGAGCCGAAGGATGTTATTCACTGGCTTGAGCATTTCGAGAAGTTGTTTGCTATGGTGGAGTGTCCCCAAGGGCACAGAGTTTCAGTCGTGGCTTACTATCTGGGTAAGAGCGCTCACTATTGGTGGCTATCTCTGAAGCCCACTGACGAATATTGTACGTGGGACCAGTTCAAGACCCTCATGATGGAAAGATATTATCCGGCCTGTTGGTCCCAGAAATGATGAATACTATCCTCACTGTACCAACACGAGTCTTTTCTAGCGCGCTTTGTCCTCACTCACGCGCACCTGGGAAACTTCCCAGGGGGTCACCCATCCCATAACTACTCCAGACCAAGCACGCTTAACTTTGGAGTTTCTATGAGATGGCTACCATAAAAGAAGATGCATCTTGTTGGTATGAGTAGTCCAAATCAATTCATTTAACCACTTTCTAGTGCAGATCTCACAGGTCGAATTGCAAGCCCCGCCTCGCGCATTTTTAAGCCCATCCAGGCAGGACGCTGGACCGAATCCAAACACGGCCACACTCAGAGAGGCCAAATTATCTGAGTTACTCAGTCCCGAACCCTCAACAGAAGATGATATTTTCGCCATTGCCGAGAAGTTTCAGGAGCTACTTCCATTCGCCTCATCTATTGTCCATCCGAGTAGGATAAGATCAAGTATTTCAGTAAGAGGTTGAAACCTCGTATGCGGATGTAGCTGCTTAATTATCATTACAACACTATGGCCGAATTCATTGAGAAAGCTCTTATGAGATTACTGCTAAGGAAATTGCTAAGCATCAAACTTCATCTTCTGGCAAGAAATCAAAGATTCGTAATCAGTCCGAAGGTAGTCAGGCAACCTAAAGAAGCCTTGTGCGGGCCCTACTCTTTTTGAGAGACCTCTTATGGCGCCTAGACCTGCGGAATCTCATTCTCGGGCAGCCAGTTCAGCCATCACCTGTTACAATTGTAGAGAAGAGGGCCATTTCAGCACTAAGTGTCTGAAGCCGAGCATCACGTGTAATAACTGTGAGATTGCTGGGCATAAGTCCCGTTTCTTCCGAAGAGACTCCAGGCCTACTCCGGTGACATCTTAGGCCCCGAAGCTACTCAGTCAGCGTCGTTTAAAACGACGGGAGCGAATAAAGGTAGAGGCCACAACTATCAGACAGGAGCATCCGGTGCAGGCACTAGCAAGCCCTGAATTTATGAGATGAAGAGAGCCGATGATCCGGAGGCCCGAATGATCTCATGTACACTCGAAATTCTATCTCAACCTGTGTGTACCCTTTTTGATACTGGTGCATCGCATTCATTCATTTCTGAGTCATGCTTGAGTAGACTTCACCTGGATAGTGCTACTAGCTGTGAACCTTATATCATTGGTCTACCTGATGGTAAAAGAATTATCGGAGATCATGAGATTAAGAATTGTCCGATTCAACTTAATGGTCTTGTGTGGTTGGTAGACCTGATCGTAGTAGATTTACGCAAAGATGATATTATTTTGGGTATTGATAGGATGGATCGTCATGATTCCATCCTTAGTGTTCGTAAGTGTAAGGTCACTATCATTTCAGGCGATGGAGTCGAGTGTGTATTTCAGGGGGGTAACCCCAGCCGTTCCGGAAAAGTTATCAATATGATGAAAGCAGTGAGATTACTCAATCAGGGTTGTGTTGGTTATTGCTGCTATATGTCCAAGACCAATAAATCATCAGTGTCATTGACGGACATTCCGTAGTGAGGGAATATGCCAATGTATTTCCAGACGAGTTACCTGGTTTGCCTCAACAGAGAGATGTGGAATTCACGATTGAGTTGGAGCCTGGTACATCTCCAATATCGAAAATACCATATCGGATGGCCCCGACTGAAGTGCAGGAATTGAAGAATAAACTGGAGGATTTGACCGAGAACGGTTATATCCGACCGAGTGCGTCTCCGTAGGGAGCACCAGTATTGTTTGTCAAGAAGAAAGATGGTTCTTTTCGCTTGTGCATTGATTATCGAGAATTGAACAGGGTGATAATCAAGAATGAATATCCCCTACCCTGTATCGATGATCTTTTGGATTAACTTCAGGGAGCTTCAGTATTTTCCAAGATTGAGTTAAGATCTGGGTATCATCAGTTGCAAATTTGAGAGTCAGATATTGCTAGAACAGCGTTTCGAACACGCTATGGTCCTTACGAGTTTGTGGTAATGCCATTTGGGTTAACTAATGCACCTGTGGTATTCATGGAGTTAATGAGTCGAATTTTCATCAACTATTTGGATCGGTTCGTGGTTGTCTTCATTGATGACATTTTGATTTATTCTCGTGACTGAGAGGAGAACGGATTTTACCTTCATCAGGTCCTTGACGTATTGAGACGAGAGCAACACTATAGAAAATTTTCCAAATGTGAGTTCTGGATGTGTGAAGTGATGTTTCTCGGACATGTGATTTCATCAGACGGGGTACGTGTCGACCCTCAGAAGACAGAGTCTATCCGAGATTGGCAACCTCCAAAGAATGTTAATGAAATCCAAAGCTTTCTCGGATTTGCAGGCTATTATCGGCGATTTGTGGAAGGATTTTCTAAAATCGCTCAACCTATGACGAACCTTTTGCGGAAGGATAAGAAATACACGTGGTCTGACGCGTGTCAGCAGAGTTTTGAGGAACTCAAGAGCCGTTTAATTTCAGCACCTATCCTCTCCTTGCCACAAGGGACGGAAGGATTCGTGGTTTATAGTGACGCGTGTGGACACGGTCTTGGATGTGTACTAATGCAGAACGGGAAAGTTATTGCCTATGCTTTGCGAAAACTGAGACCTTACGAGGTCAATTATCCGACCCACGACCTGGTGCTGGCAGCCGTGGTATTCGCGTTGAATATTTAGCATCATTATCTTTATGGCGTCACCTGTCAGATTTTCACTGATCATAAAAGTTTGAAGTATATATTTACTCAGAAGGAGTTAAATATGCGACAGAGATGGTGGTTGGAACTAATCAAAGATTATGATATCGAGATACTATACCACCCGTGCAAGGCAAACGTTGTCGCCGACGCCTTGAGTCATAAGTCCATTCAGGAGAAAATTCTTGCTCATTTAACCGTTCAGAAGGAGCTTCAACAGGAATTTCTAAGACCCGAGATCGAGGTCTGGTTACAGTGAGTGCAAGGGCAACTTTGCATGCTATAGATATCATCACCACTGGAAGAGGCTATTAGAACGAGTCAGGGTTCAGGCCCATTTTTATTGCACATTCGAGATGATGTAGCTCAGGGGAAAGCCCCTGGATTCGTGGACCACAAGGATGGACTTTTGCGGTTTAAGAACCGGTTATGCGTACCAGCGGATGACGGGTTGAAAAACTCAATTTTGGGAGAAGCTCATGCTACCCGTTATTCCATTCATCCAGGGTCTAGCAAGATGTAAAATGACTTGAAACAAAATTACTAGTGGAGTATTATGAAGCGACAAGTCGCAGAATTTGTTTCGAGATGTTTAACCTATCAGCAAGTTAAGATAGAACATCAGCGACCGGCGGGTATGCTGAAACCGCTCCCTATTCCAGAATGGAAGTGGGAGGATATTTCAATGGATTTCATCACGAATTTGCCTACAAGTCGGCGGGCCATGAATACTTATTGGAATGACGATTGGGAATCCCAACTACCGTTGATTAAGTTTACGTACAATAAAAATTGGCATGCTTCGATTAAGATGGCAACTTACATGGCCTTGTACAGTCGTCATTGTCGATCTGCTTTGTGTTGGGATGACTTATCATAATCAATCGGCACCGAGCCTGATATGCTTATAGCCACCCACGAGAAGGTAGCTTTGATCAGGAATCGTTTGTTGACCACTCAGAGTCGACAAAAGTTATATGCAGATAATCATCGTCGACCATTAGAGTTCGAGGCATGTGACCACGTTTTGGTCAAGGTATCCCTGAGTCGATGTATCTTCCGTTTTGGGAAGGGGGGAAGTTGAGTCCGAGATTCATTGGACCGTTTGAGATTCTGGATCGAGTAGGCAGTCTAGCTTGTCGATTGGCCTTACCTCCGGCGTTGAGCCGAATTCATAATGTGTTTCACATCTCTCAGTTGCGGAAGTATGTTGCCATCCCGAGTCACATACTTCAATCCGATGAAATCGAGATCACGGATGACCATACGTACGAGGAGCGTCCTGTACGAGTCTTAGAGCGGCGAATCAAATAGTTGAGGAACAAGACGATTGCTTTGGTCAAGATCCAGCGGTCTAGACACGGAGTCAAAGAGGCTACTTGGGAAACCGAGGATCATATACGGGAGAGTTATCCCGATTTGTGTGACCCTTAGTTTCGAGGACGAAACTCTTTTTAAGGGGGGAGTATGTAATACCCGGTTGTAATTTCATTAATTGTCATTCAGTATATTGTCACTCAGTAATTTTCACTCAGTATTAGTCATTCATCAATCATATTCATTCATTGTATTCACCGTTCGGAGTAATTTGTATCGTGTATCAGTTATTATTCGTCATTCAACCTGGTTGGAGAATCGGGCCGAGAATATCATCTTCGTCATCTTTGTAGTGGGCCGTGTGTGAGGAGTAGTGCATGCTACATACTCTCTTTAGCGCGCGCTAATTGAGTACGAGTAGTGCACGCTACCTCTCATCATTAGCGCACGCTAGTGTGGTTCAGGCAGACAGTCCAGAAGGCACCATTAGTTGTTGTTTCCTACGTGATTTTTATTTCACCGAAGCAACACCAACCGTCCGATAGGAACACACCATCTTTAAATATTAGGGACAAGGGACCAACAAACTTGAATATTTCACTGAAGCAACACCAGCCATCCGATAGGAACAAGCCATCTTTAAATATTAGGGACAAGGGACCAATCAACCGACCGAGCATTTCAAGAGCAATGCTTTGACTCAAGAACATAGCACTCCACTCCGATGTCTTACCCAAACAAACGACCGCCTCACCGTGATCGCCCGACCACCAATTAGGTTATCGAACGCCCACGTACCGGTACGTCATTTGCAAAGGCTACCCACCAAAGTAGCTCACTGAAATCTTGTTCGCAACATTGCCAAAAAAGCCCACGAGCAAGGGACCGCACTACCGAACCCACGGAGCATTTCACTAGCAACGCATCAACTCAAAGAACATAGCTGTCCACTACAATGTTCTGCCCAAAGAAACGACCGCCTCACCGTGCTTGCCCGACCACCTAGGTTATCGAACTACACGTGCACGTCGCTCCCTCGAGCTACCCACCGAAGCTAATCGAAATCTCGGTCGAATAATTACTAGGAAATGCCCACAAGCGATGGGGCACCACTTTACCGAACCCACGGAGCATTTCACTAGCAACGCATCAACTCAAAGAACATAGATGTCCACTACAATGTTCTGCCCAAAGAAACGACCGCCTCAACGTGCTTGCCCGACCACCTAGGTTATCGAACTACACGCACCGTGCGTCGCTCCCTCGAGCTACCCAGAAGCGGCAGCGAAATCTCGGTCGAATAATTACTAGGAAATGCCCACAAGCGATGGGGCACCGCTTTAGAACCACGAGCAATTTCCGAACATGCATCTAATCGCAGAACATGTCAGTACACTCCTATGTTTTTCCCCAACAAGCGACCGCCTCACCGTGCTCGTCCGACGACCCAATAGGTTATCAAACGCTCACGCACGATGCGTCGCTCATGAGCCGCCCACCCAAGCGGCTTACCAAACTCCCGTTCGAGACAATGCCGAAAAAAGCCCACGAGCGGCGGAGGTTACCGCTCGACCGAACCAACCAACTCACGGGACATCTCAAATACAAAATCTAGCTTCTCCATGCGATGTTTGCACAAGCAAGCAACACCCGCACCATGGTCGCCCGACTACCGGGTTGGTTATCGAACGCCCACGTTAGAGAATGCCGCTCGCCCACACTACCCACCGGAGCAAGTCGCCGGAATCTTGTTCTCGACTGCCGGAAAACTTTCTTGTGTGTTTCTTTGGAGGGCCGCCGCACTCGGCCCTTGGAAGTTACTCGCAAGTAAGCGGCCACGTGTTGAGAGGGTGTCAGCCGAGTGGCCGCTTACTTGCGAGTAACTTCCAAGGGCCGAGTGCGGCGGCCCTCCAAAGAAACACACAAGAAAGTTTTCCTACAGTGTCGAGAACAAGATTCCGCGACTTGCTCCGGTGGGTAGTGTGGGCGAGCGGCATTCTCTAACGTGGGCGTTCGATAACCAACCCGTAGTCGGGCGACCATGGTGCGGGTGTTGCTTGCTTGTGCAAACATCGCAGTGGAGAAGCTAGATTTTGTATTTGAGATGTGTCCGTGAGTTGGTTGGTTCGGCCGAGCGGTAACCTCCGCCGCTCGTGGGCTTTTTCGGCATTGTCTCGAACGGGAGTTTGGTAAGTCGCTTGGGTGGGCGGCCTCGGTGAGCGGCACTGCACGTGAGCGTTTGATAACCTATTGGGTCGTGACGAGCACGGTGAGGCGGTCGCTTGTTGGGGCAAAACATCGTAGTGGGTCGCCATGTTCGCGATTAGATGCATGTTCGAAATTGCTCGGTGGGTTCGTAAAGCGGTGCCCCATCGCTTGTGGGCATTTCCTAGTAATTATTCGACCGAGATTTCGCTTAGCCGCGGTGGGTAGCTCGAGGGAGCGACGCACGTGCGTGTAGTTCGATAACCTAGGTGGTCGGGCAAGCACGGTGAGGCGGTCGTTTCTTTGGGCGTAACATTGTAGTGGACACTATGTTCTTTGAGTTGATGCGTTGCTAGTGAAATGCTCCGTGGGTTCAGAAAGCGGTGCCCCATCGCTTGTGGGCATTTCCTAGTAATTATTCGACCGAGATTTGCTTAGTTTTGCGTGGGTAGCCCGAGGAGCGACGTGCAGTGCGTGTAGTTCGATAACCTAGGTGGTCGGGCAAGCACGGTGAGGCGGTCGTTTCTTTGGGCGTAACATTGTAGTGGACAGCTATGTTCTTTGAGTTGATGCGTTGCTAGTGAAATGCTCCGTGGGTTCGGTAGTGCGGTCCCTTGCTCGTGGGCTTTTTGGCAATGTTGCGAACAAGATTTCGATGAGCTACTTTGGTGGGTAGCCTTTGCAAATGACGTGCACGTGGGCGTTCGATAACCTAATTGGTGGTCGGGCGATCACGGTGGCGGTCGTTTGTTTGGGTAAGACATCGGAGTGGAGTGCTATGTTCTTGAGTCAAAGCATTTCTCTTGAAATTCTCGGTCGTTTGATTTGTAAATTGTCCCTAATATTTAAATATGGCTTGTTCCTATAGGATGGCCGGTGTTGCTTCAAAGGAAATATTCAAGTTTGTTGGTCCCTTGTCCCTAATATTTAAAGATGGTGTGTTCCTATCGGACGGTTGGTGTTGCTTCGGTGAAATAAAAATCAAGTTTCTTGATTGTGGGCTCGATTGGATGCTATGTTTTGTTGTCAGCTCCTTGTGGGTATCGGTAATGGGTGCATTCGGCGAAGTCGAATGTTGGTTAAGAATGAGCATATTGGTTTTTGGAAATTCTTTTGAATTCGAAACCATGTTCTGGTATGATCATGTGTGCTGCTAGTGATTTGTTTCCTACGTGCCTATCGGGGCAATGCTTGGGCGTGAGTTGTTGTTTGCTGTCATGATGCACATATTATGTTTCGTGATGGCTTATAATTGGAGTATAACGTACATTAATGGTGTTTGTAGTGCACGCTATCGGAATCCATCAGCGCGCGACCGTATTGGAATAGACAGTCCAGTGGGTACTGGAATGAGATTGAATAATTCGTAGCGCAAGCTAAGAGTATGTATAGCATACGCAAGGGTTAGTTTGGTAGCGCACGCTAAGCATCGGGTAGCGCGTGCTAAGGCTCAATCAGACTATAGGATAGTAAGTTCTGGACTCCAGTATTCTGGACATCAACCATGAGGTAGCGCGGGCTAACATAAGGTTAACGCACACTAATAAGAGACGATTATCGCATGCTACCAAGGTAAGTAGCACGCGCTATCGATACATGCAGTAGGTACTGGACTACCCGGTAAACCCGCTAGCGCACGCTAAGCACAGGAGCTAGCGCGCGCTAAACTGGGTTTACTAAATATTGGACAGTTTAGCCCCATTTCGTCATTTCATCATATCTCTTCCTCCTCCTGTCGGTTTTGGGCGATTTTGGGCATTTCGTGAAGTGTTCTTTGTGCTGCATTCAACTATCATCATTTTCAAGCTTCAAGTTTGGATTATTCATCATCTAATCTTCTCCAACACACCAGATCACGGTAAATATTTCTTGAATCTAGAACTTTGGGATTTGAGTGTTTTCCTTCCGATCTCTTCGTGTTAGCTTGCTATTATGTTGGAATATGTTAGATATGGATTATCTACCTTATATACATGTATTCCTATGGATTTATTGGTGTATATTTCGGATTTGATGAATATTTGGGGAATTATTCAAGAACTCTCGGTGTTTGACTTTGGTTATTTTGGGGGTTTCCGATTGATGTTGTCGTAACCTTGAGTTGTGGTTTCCTATTGGATATTGATGTCATTAATGAAGTTTTGTTGGATTTATTTACTTTTGGAGGTTTATTTTAGATATAATATGGGGTTAGTTGTAATCAACTAGAGAATGTTTGCAACGTATCCGTTAGAATGCCCCAATGAGTTTGGTTATTGTTGTAACGACTTTTGAGTTGGTTATAATCGTGCTTGATATGTATATTGAGCATTTATTGGTAATTATCTTATTCAAGGTTAATGTTCGAGGGACTGGTATTTTCCACTTAGGATGTTTGTTCGAGGAAGGACTTTCTTCACCAGTATTTGTGTAAGTTGATTCTTACTCGGTTAAAAGGATGTTCATTCCTTTCGTAGTTGTTCATTCATACATATAATTCATCCATAATATATCAATCATGTTGAGACTTGTAATTATCAAACTAATCATTTAAATCACGAGGAACGACGGTTTCAATCATTTCATTTGAAGCTATCACTCATTTTATCATTATTTCATCTCGGTAAGTCATTCTTGACCCTTGTCGGATTTTTGTTCTTTGTTACTCATCTCGGTCGCTTTTGTTCTTGTGACCCTCCTGGATTTTATTGCGTTGCCGGGTGGTGTATGTGTGGAATTTTTAGTCGGGCACACTATGGTCATGTGTATATACGGGACTACGAACACAGTGGACTGTGCACACGGTAACATGCCTTTGTGAGACTAATTAGGCCAAGTTGTGATGTATATACGGGACTCCGGACACTCAGCGACTTGTGCACTTGCACAGTCCATTCAGGCGTACTATAATGCCCATCATTCAACTCAGTTTCTTAACTCATTCATGTGATTATTGTATTTTGTTCAAATTTTGAGGATTGTTGTTATGTATAACTGACCCCGTCGGGGATATTGTTTTTAGGTCATGGCAAGGCAAAAGCACGGGAAGAAAATGTTGACGGCGAGGAGTCCCAGTGATACTAGTAGGGGGCCCCAGTCTCTTTATTTATTCATGTCTTCTTGTTGTGTATTTTCCGCTGCAGTCCGTTTGGATTTTGTTTCATTCAGTGTTGTATATTTTATCTTCATATGAAATATACATGTATTCTGTATTTCCTGGGTCTGTTGTACTTAAAACTCCCCGTCGAAGCAATCGGTATTATAATGTGGTTCGGTACTACATTTATATTATTTAATTCAATAAATTTCATTCGCCTGGTGGGTCTCAATCAGGGGTCCACGACACTGTAATATCTGCCTAGTTTGGGGTGTTACATCTTCAACTATTGCTAATTAATTGTTGTTTTTCATTCTTTATCAATTTATCATCAAAACCTTTACTATGAATGTGTGGAATAAAATGTTCCAACAATCTCCCCTTTTTGATGATTGATCGACAAAAACTTATCCTAAAAATCGGAGTTTTTGAGTCGCTCGCAAATATATACGAAGTAGAAGTAGTTGTGGTAAGTTCTACCAAGGTCTTTTCTCTCGAGGACTGTTCAACAGGGCTTCGTATAATATTTTGTTATAGATTGCGAGAAATAAATACTAAAATATTCTAAAATAGATTATTTGGTTTTTGTGCTAACTAAATTAAATGCACTATTTATAAACTAGACTATTATTAGTAAGACTATTTTTAATAAGACTATTTTTAATACTACTATTTTTAATACTACAATTTTTAATACTAGTAAAAATAATGAATAGAACTTAAAATGAGTTGGAACTTGATTTAATAAAAACTTTGGGATTACGGTTTATTAAATTAGGTTTTTAATTAAGTAGATGGATTAACTTACACGAGTATAAAAGAAAAACGATTGTTCATCGAGTAATCAACTTTTCACCTCATAACTTTCGCATTCATAGGTGTCTTAATTACTTTCGTAACCTTAAGATGTTGATAACAAGATAAACACTTGGTAGATTGAAAAGATATGTTTCCAATTCACTTAACAATCAAACAAGGAGGTTTCATTAGTAGAAATAGGATATGATCAATCTCTATTTAAACCAATTAATCACTTTTAAACAAAATAGTGTCAATCAATCAAATACTTAATATATAACATAATAGAAATCCCCCTTCCCCTAGGAAGAAAGATTAGATACTCATTAGTTTATACAAACTAAAATTATAATAGAAATAATTGATATACATAATATGTATAGTAACTCTTAATTACTAGAATTTAATGACAATAGATGAAAACTTACTTGAATATGATGTATCAAAGTGCAAGAAAAATTCTTCAAAATACAACTTCAAATTTGTTTAAAGGTTACAAGCTTACAAAAATTGAAAATAAAATACTAAGTGCATATTGCTCAAGCACTTTTCAATTACAAGCTAAATGAAGGAAAAACTTCAAACTAATAAAATGGAATACAAAACTATAGTAGAGATGTGTTGCCAAAAGGAAAGGATGTTTCTTA
Organism: Orobanche coerulescens; assembly: GCA_033398695.1. Lineage (NCBI taxonomy): Eukaryota > Viridiplantae > Streptophyta > Magnoliopsida > Lamiales > Orobanchaceae > Orobanche > Orobanche coerulescens. Next base: position 82,907,232 of record CM065805.1, read on the forward strand.
GCAAGAAGAGGGGCGATTTTTGCAATGGATGAAGGTGCCCTTTTATAGGTGATTTCCAAGAATACTATGGATTATTTAATTCAAAAGATGTGTTGTAGTATCTTGATTTTTTCTTTGTTTATTTGTTTCACACTTCGTCCATCATGTATGTCTTGATTTTTCAGAGCTTTGACCCTAAATAAAATATATGGTGGTTGAGCTCACAAGAGGCCAAAGGTGGACAATTTAACAAATATCTGCCTGAAAACGGCGCTGAAAAACGGCCCTCTTTGCCCCTTGTTGTGTGCCGTGTTGTGGTGACTCGGTCTCTTCCGGAACACACGTGAGGACATGGTGCAAAATGTCGGCCGTGTGTGAAATGGCCCAAGACACGGCTTAAAGAAACGGCCATTGTTGCGCCGTACGTGAAACGGCCAAGAGAAACGGGCCGTGTTTGCGCCGTATTGCATGGTCGTTTTGTCCATGAAAAATTCCCGGCGTTGGATTTGATTTTGTTTTCCGTCCTTTTTGATGTTTCATGTCAGTAATCTATAAAACAACTATTTTTAACTCATGTTTTGACATGTCTTTAAAATATCTATTTTTAATCAAAAATCAGTATGATTATGCCCGGAAAAGGAATATTTCGTATATGAATTTTTAGATCAATTATGCACTAATCAAATACCCCACACTTGAACATTTGCTTGTCCTCAAGTAAACTTCAGAAATGGTACAAGTAAACATACCAATAATGATACGGATTCGTACAAGTGGAAGCTAGAAAACCCTAGCTTATCTTGCCTTCGATGAAGAAGAAACAGAGAAAAAAACAATACGTCTGTATGTGTTCAATATTTTCTTATGATCAAGATAACTTCCCCTCAACCTTTGGATTACAATACTTTAAATAGAAAACCAAAGATAGGAAATAACTCCCCTCCAACCTTTGGGTTACAATAGAAGACCAAAAGATTTTAATCCTAACAACTAAGAAAAGACAAAAGATAAATATGCATTAAGTAAACATTTATTTAAAATTTAAAACAAGGTTGGATAGGAAGCTGTAGCTAAATCGATGTACTTCTGCTAGCCACGAGATGTTGATGGGTCATTTGGCCCAACCGGTTGACTATATGTGCCCGGATCCGTATCATCCTCCCCCTCTAAAAAAGGACTCGTCCGCGAGTCATCGTCAACATTAGGTTCATATGGAGAAAGGTCAGCGACATTAAAAGTTGCAAACACCTTGTAATGCCCCGGGAGATCAATCTTGTAAGCGTTGTCATTGATACGTTTAAGAACATGAAATGGACCATCAGCCCGTGGGTGTAACTTACCAAACCGACCCTGCGGGAACCTTTCCCGTCGCAAATTAACCCACACTAAATCCCCTTCATTGAAAATTACCTTTTTCCGATGTTGATTTACGCGTGACTGGTACTGTAAGTTATGTTTCACAATTTGCTCGCGCACCTGTTCATGTAACAACTTAATCTGCTTTGCTTGTTCATCCCCCTCGGCGCTAAAATACTTATGTTCGGGGAATGGTGCCAAGTCAAGTGGGGTAAACGGGTTTCTACCATAAACAACAAAGAACGGGCTTCGACCAGTGGCGCTATGATTCGACCGATTATAAGCGAATTCATCTTGCGGCAACACAAGATCCCATCGTTTTGGATTGTCACCAACAAGGCTTCTTAATAAATTTCCCAAGCTACGATTTTTGACCTCGGTTTGACCGTCCGTTTGCGGGTGATGTGAACTGCTAAACTGCAACTTTGCACCCAAATGCTTCCACAAGGTGCGCCAAAAATGGCTAAAAAACTTCACGTCTCGGTCCGATGTGATAGTTTTCGGGACCCCATGTAAACGGACAATCTCCGTAAAATAAAGACGAGCTACTTGCGAGGCATCATAAGTCCTAACACACGGAATGAAATGTGCCATTTTCGAAAATCGGTCCACCACAACCATAATTGAATCCTTCTTTCGTTGAGTCAACGGCAGCCCCAAGACAAAATCAAGGCTCACATCCTCCCAAGGACGAACAGGCACGGGCAAAGGAGTATAAAGGCCGTGGTTGGTATGACGGGTTTTTGCAACATGACACACACGACAACGCTTCAATATCTTGGAAACTTCCTTTGAAATTTTGGGCTAATAAAACCGATCTTGCACAAGGGCAATAGTCTTCTCGCGACCAAAATGTCTGGCCAACGCCCCTTGATGGCACTCTAACACAATCGCTTCCCGAAAAGAAGACAGAGGAACACATAATCGGGAACCTTTATATAGCAAGCCGTTCCGTTGAACAAAACACTTATAAGGTTCCTCCTTTGTTTTGTTCCAAACATCATGAAAATCAGGATCATCTTGATAAAGAGTTGAGAAGGAACCAAACCCGATCACTTCAAAAGTAAAAGTCGTTGTGAGCGCTGGGCGACGGCTTAAAGCGTCAGCCACGGAGTTGGCAGAACCCGCTTTGTGGTGAATGACGTATGTAAAATCTTGCAAAGTCTCGACCCACTTGGCGTGTCGCGGATTTAATTTTGCTTGTCCCTGAATAAATTTAAGTGCTTGGTGGTCCGAATAGAGAACAAATTCAGCCGGAAGCAAGTAATGTCGCCAGTATTCAAGACTTCGAACTATTGCGTAGGATTCTTTGTCATACGTACTATATCGTCTTCTTGTGTCGTTCAATTTTTCACTAAAAAATGCGATGGGTCAATGTTGCTGGCTCAGAACACCTCCTATTCCTACACCGGAAGCATCACATTCCACTTGAAACACTTTAGTAAAATCAGGTAAAGCAAGGACGGGGGTCTGAGTAATGTAACACCCCAAACTAGGCGGATATTACAGTGCCGTGAATCCCCGACTGGGACCCACCAGGCGAATGAAAATGATGAATTAAATAAAATAATTGTAGTACCGAACCACATTATATTACCAAATACTCCGATGAGGAGTTTAAGTACAACACACCAGGATAATACCGAATACTAGTAAATTTTATATGAAGATAAAATACACAACACTGAATGAAACGGAGTATCCAAATGAAAATCTGCAGCGGAAAATAAAGGACAACAACATGAATAACTAAAAGATCGGGGCCCCCCTACTAGTATCACTGGGACTCCTCGACTTTAACATGTTATTCCCGTGCTTTTGCCTTGCCATAACCTGAAAAACAAAATCCCAAATGGGCCGCCATACGTAACAACAATCCTCAAGGGTTGAAAATACACAATCATGATTATATCAGAAGTTATGAAATATCCTGTCGAAACATACGCAATCAAACATGCTATATGAATCAACTAACAGTACGACTCAAAGGGTGGCGCCACACTACGCCCGGGATGGAAATGTGTCCGTGCACAAGCCACCAACGAGTATCGATCGAATACACGTGTGGTCTTGTACCTAATCAGTCTCACGAGGCATATGACTCGTGTGCACAGTCCAATGTGAGGCCAACAACCAACACACGACTTAAACGTGCCCGACATGAAAATCCAACACATACCAACCGGCACGACAGTATGACCCGGAATGCCACGATATAACAAAAGTGACATCGGAAACGAATAATGACTCACCGAGATGGAATGATAGTGAAATGAATGACAGCTCAATGAAAATGATTGGAACCATCGTTCCTTATGACTGAAGTGATTAATTGACAATGACAAGTTTTGATACGGTTAATACAATGATGAATGAATTATGATTATGAATGAACAGCAACAAAAGGAAATGAATATCCTTTTAACTGAGTAAGAATTAACTTACACAACACCAGTGACAATTATCCTTCCACGGACAACGTTTTAACGTACGTTAGGTTGAGTACATAACGTTCGTTATGCGGAGAATCGAATAGGTACGAGCTGTGATCGGCAGGTAGGCCCAATGTCGGCAGCTTTCGGTGCGGATGTGGACGGGCGAGTCAACCTCGAGTATTACGTATGTTAGGGGCAACCCATTACGTACGTTAAACAAGTATGGCACTGTAGCAAGTCAACAACTACATTATGTACGCTACGGTAAGGACATTACGTACATAATGCATGCCACGAAATGAGACAGTGAACCCAGGATTCCGATTACGTACGCTATGTAGGACATGTAGCGTACGTTAAAGGGCCTTATGTACATCAAGGTTGGGTCGTAACGTACGTAACGAACTGTGCATTATATATTAAGGATCGGTCTTTCATTTCTTCACGGGAAGAAACATATTTTTCCACCCCAACTTCGTCCCTCTTCACTTTCAATCCTATTCCAGACCCTTCCACCTTGGTTGGGACCTTTATGATTTTATTAGAAGCTTGAAGCTTGGAGTTATTGATGTTTTAGGGAAGTGTTTGATCGTTGTGTTTCTTCTTCAAGAGGTATGCTGAAAAACTCCTCTCTTTGATTAGGATTTTGGTATTGTTGTTGATGTTCTTCTTTGTATGATGATGGTTATGGTATTGTTGTTGTGATTCTTGAGATTATATGGATTATATATTGAAGAACAAAATGATATGACTTGGATTCTGAATTAGATGATAGTTTAGATGTTAGAACACATCGGATTACGTCGTTTTGTTGGGTACAAACATGATTATGGATTAATTCATGTTCTTGAAAAACTCTTGAGTTATATATGTCGTGATTTTATGGAAATTGGAAAGATTACGGTTAATTTTGGTATATGATTATTCGTGATAGTAAATGGTGATTGGTTTTCTATGAATTTACGAATATGAACAAGAAGGAACCTTGTTAATCCGTAATTAAGATTAGAGTCGGAATCAAGAAAGTTAGAATTAATTGATTATCGAATTGCGGCTTGTAATCGTATTGTTGAGTTGAAATGGTTTCCTTTCGTATATGATTGAAATATCAATGAACCGTTGAGTTTGATTAGTTGATTATATCGGTTGTTGATTGTTATCGAATTTTTTGTTAATTGATTATCGCATTAGGTTGTAATAAGCGATCGTTGATTTAACCATTGTGCTGCAATTGGGATTGGAGAATGCATGGATCGCCTTGGTCGGGGCTGAGGAGCTTGTAGATGAAGATGGTGATATTGGTAACGGATTCGTCGTATCGATATCAAAGCAAGTTATGCTTGCTCAGTTCATAATGTTTAATAAATGGTTTTGGTTTTATTTCATTTATGATTCGTATAACAATGATATCATGAATATGACTTATCGGAATGATGATATGTATATTATGCCTTGGGATTGGATTAAATCATAATGTTGGTGAAAATGGATATGTAAATTATCTTTGATCTATAATATGGAATGTTGGGTACCGAGGATAGTTTATCAGGCCGACATTGAATTCGAGATGGTGGTTTGGTATCGGTAATGTACTGTACTTTATTTTGGAATATTCAGATAACTGTGTATTCGTTCAGGGATGTTGATCGTGGGGAGGATAGTGTCTCCAGCTTGAGGTAATCTAGTATTGCCGAGTCATGGTAATTGTCCTGTTGCGTTATTGCATATGTGTGTGTTGATGTTTCATGTAATGTGCGTGCATTTGGTTGGTATACTGTGATGTGCTCTTTCTGTGAACTGTAATTTGATGGGCCGATGTGTTGGGGATAAAACCTGTATGGTACCCGTATAGAAATGTGATGAGGGATAAGACCCAAATGGGGCACCCACGTTCCGGGGTATTCTTGTGTGGATACTTTCGTGATCATTGGTTGCGACCTTGGGGTATTTTGTGATTGCATGTAATGTGTTGAGGGATAAGACCAGAATATGGCACCCACGTTCCGGAGTATTCCTGAATATATGCTTCCGTGACCCTTGGTCGTGGACTTGGGGTTATGTGATAATGTTTTATGCATTGTTGAGCATTTCGTGAACCGTTGTCTGACGGGAATCCTACATAATGTTCGTGTCGGTCCCTCATGATCGAGCTATCATTGCTCACTTGGGAAGTCTTCTTATCCTTATTAGATATGTGTTTCTTCGAGTTTCGTTGTCATGTTGTGCCATGACATATCTGAAGCCAGATACATCGGTCATGTATAAGATTTTTAGGGTGGGTAAGTGTAGCATGTGTTGGTTTCAACCTCATATTGAACCGTGCACATGAGACGTACTTCGTGAGACTGATTAGGTATGAGACTAGACGTGTATCTGATTAATACCCGTGGGTGGCTTGTACATGAACAGATTCCCGATCGGGTGTATCGTGACGTCCATCTTGAGTCATATTAATTGGTCATTCATAGTTCGTGTATAGTCGGATATGTTCGATGGTCGGGTTGTCTTTGAAATCCCATTTGTATACGTCGGATGATTTTATTCTCTCACGTATCTGTCCCTGTTGACCTTTATCGATATTGTGAGATGTTTACCATGTCGTTGGTATTCTCGTTCATTGTTGATACTTTATTGATCTCGTTCGGAGTTCACCAATTCGTTGGTAATCTCGTTCGTTACTGATCTCTTATACACCTTGTTTGCAGTTTACCATATCGTTGGTATTCTCGGTTATCGTCGATCCTTTATTGACTTGGTTCAGAGTTTACCATATCATTGGTATTTTCTGTTGTCGTTGATCCTTTATTGACCTTGTTCGGAGTTTACCATATCGTTGGTATTCTCGGTTGTCGTTGATCCTTTATTGACCTTGTTTAGAGTTTACCATATCGTTGGTATTCTCAGTTGTCGTTGACCATTATTGACCTTGTTGGGAGCTTACCATATCGTTTGTATTCTTGGCCGTCGTTGATTCTTTGTTGATCTTGTTGGGTGTTTACTATATCGTTGGTATTCTTGGCCGTCGTTGATTCTTTGTTGATCTTGTTGGGAGTTTACTATATCGTTGGTATTCTTGGCCGTCATTGACCCTTCGTTGATCTTGTTTGGTGTTTACCATGTCGTTGGTATTTTCGGTCGTCGTTGATCCTTATTGGTTTTGTGGGAGTTTACCATGTCGTTGGTATTCTCAGTCGTGCTGATCCTTTATTGATCTTGTTGGAGTTTACCGCATCGATGGTATTCTCATTCGTGGTTGGTCCTTTGTGGATCTTGTGTGAAGTAATCATGTCAATGATATTCTCATTTAATGCATTAATTGTTTATCATTATTATTTGTGTGAGCATTCATCTTTTGTATTGATATCCAGGACTTGTCACTGTTTCGGGGCGGTTGATCTACATAGGTATCGTGTATTATCAGTTTTATCAGAATTGGAATTCGGTTGTGTAATCCATCGGACGGAATTGGACATGGACCGATTATTCTATTTGGGAGATATATTTATGTTTTGAGAATCATGGCATTGTCTGAATATAATACAAATGGTCATTTCTGAATTCACTCGTCACTTGAGAATGCGAGGTGTGGATTGAGATAAAAGTTGATCGAGTATGAGTTACCATGAATTGGTAAGGTTACTACGGTAGGATTATATTAGGTGTATTCTTACCTTGTGATTATATTGATATGTAATTGTTTATGTTGATGAAATCGTTATCATTGTTGAGTATTATGGCTGACCCCGTCGTGGGTTTTATCTTTTAGGTACTCGGAGGTCGAGCTAGTAGCGGTCGTGAAGGGATGGGCTTCCCGGTGATACTGGCTATGGCACGTGTTTGTGATTGAGTATTTTCCTGATTGTATGATTCCGCTGCAATTGTATTTTTATTATATTCGCTGCGTGTGCATCTTTAAATGGTTTTCGGTATTTTACCAACCCTTGTTTACTTTCTAAAATTTCCTTTTTGGCATCTTTGCCTTGTACTTTCAAATGGTATTTTCTGACGGTACTAGAGAACTATATGTTGGTCAACATTTAATTATTCATAAAATATTACCGTCTTTGCCTCATTGGCATATTTAAAATGTTTTTTGTTTGAAATGATTTCTAGCCTTGTAGGTTCCGGCACGGGGCCCACGGCACTGTAATATTCCCGGTTGGTTTTGGGGTGTTACAGACTATTTTTTAATACTACTATTTTTAATAATACTATTTTTAATACTAGTAAAAATAATGAATAAAACTTAAAATGTGTTGGAACTTGATTTAATAAAAATTAGGGGATTATGGGTTCATTAAATTAGGTTTTTAATTAAGTAGATGGATTAACTTACACGAGTATAAAATAAAAATGATTGTTCATCGAGTAATCAACTTTTCAACTCATAACTTTCGTATTCATATGTGTCTTAATTACTTTCGTAACCTTAAGATGTTGATAAGAAGATAAACACTTGATAGATGGAAAAGATATGTTCTCAATTCACTTAACAATCAATGAAGGAGGTTTCATTAGTAGAAATAGGATATGATCAATCTGTATTTAAACCATTTAATCCCTTTTAAACAAAATAGTGTAAATCAATCAAATACTCAATATATAACCTAATAGAAATTCCCCTTTCCCTAGGAGGAAAGATTAGCTATTCATTGGTTTATACAAACTAAAATTATAATAGAAATAATTGATATACATAATATGTATAGAAACTCTTAATTACTAGAATTTAATGACGATAGATGAAAACTTACTTGAATATGATGTATCAAAGTGCAAGAAACATTATTCAAAATACAACTTCAAATTTGTTCAAAGGTTACGAGCTTACAAAAATTGAAAGAAAAATACTAGGTGCTTATTGCTCAAGCTAGATGAAGGAAAAACTTCAAACTAGATGAAGGAAAAACTTCAAACTAATAAAATGGAATACAAAACTATAGTAGAGATGTCTTGCCAAAAGGAAAGGATGTTTCTTAGCAAGAAGAGAAGTGATTTTTTCAATGGATGAAGGTGCCCTTTTATAGGTGATTTGTAACACCCCAAAAGGTGGCTATTACAGTGCCGTGGACCCCATATATATATATATATATATATATATATATATATATATATATATATATTACCTTGTGATACTGAACCACAATAAATAGTCATTACTCCGATTAGGAGTTTCTAAATAGTATGGCCAATGGCCTTAACATACACAGGATCCAGATACAAGTATAAACCATATGGAGATGGAATATACTTCAAATAACAATACAATCGGTCAATAAATTAAATAAAGCGGAAAATAACATTAAACGGTTTTCAAGCATAACCGGACAAGAAAAGATTTGGGCCCCCCGAAGTAGTATCCTTCGAACCTTTCGCCGTCATTATGATCTTCCCGTGCCTTGCCTTTGCCTCGACCTAAAATACAACACAAGTATTTCGCCCAAAACACAGGGTCAGATATACATGATAAATGATTCTCGAGACATTATATAATTCACATATACTAGATCTCAAAGAAACATCCCGACTATTGAACATACCCCTCGGGCGTATGAACAATCAGTCACAAACCGTCGAACATATCCAATCGTGCTTGGAATATGAATGACCACACAATATGGCTCAAGATGGACATCACAGTACACCCGATCCGGAAATGTGTCTGTGCACATGTCCACCCCGTATACGGAATCTAGAATATATGTGTGACAATGTACCTAATTAGCCTCACGAACTACGTCTCATGTGCATAGTCCAATACAAAAACATCCACGTATGACTATATATGTGCCTGTCTAAAAATCATACACAATAACCAATCGGCACACAGATATGATTCTAGATATGTCACAATACAACATGACAACGAATTCAATAAATCATATATACGATTAAGGACCAAGAAACTCACCGAAGTGACAATAAGGATCAACCAAGATCAACGATTCAAAGGTGATGAATATGGGAATGCAATCCCACGATGAAAAACGGAAACATCATCAAGAATAATATCAAATTATGAATCACAAATTCATAAGTGTTTCATATACACGAAACGTATAACCATCACAAGAATTCAATCATCATTATAACCAAGCAAGATAACTTGTCTCAATTCCGTAGGCTAAACATAGTCCTTCTCTAAATGATCAAACGAATGGTATCCTCGACTAAATACTCACTCGAACAAGCAACCTTGAATGAAACATGACTCATTCAATAATACATTCGCACAATATTGATATTAATTCGTAGGAAACGACACCCGAAACCTACTCGTTCAATTAATTCTAGTTCAATGAACATTCTATCAACTCTTGGTGAAATTCAATACCTCTAATTATGAGTTAACAATCAGATTACAATACTACAATTACCCCTTGAATACTCTTGTTATTACTATGAACAAGCTTATTCATTAATATCCTCAATTCACCAACTCAATATGTTAACATCTTCATATCTTGTAATAATTATTTTCAGAATATTACCCACATTTAACATAACGTTTAGACAGTCCATTTCATCGATTTATCAAGTTCATCACGAATTTATCAAATTCTTAAGGTTAATACATAGCCCCATGGCATCTCTCAAGGATTAATTAAACATTTCAAGACATTATTAGAATCTAACATTTCTAAGCATCAAGAAATCCTTACTTTATAAGTTCTAATTGTCATGATCGAAATCAGATTCTTATTGTCATGTTAATAATCAGGTTTTGATTTAACATAATCAACCACAACTATGTTATCATATAATCTATCAACCATTTAAGAAGTGATACTAATAACCTTACCTTGTTCTTCACTTAGTTTGATCCTGATTCCAATAACTATTTTGTTTATACTAGATTAACCTAACATTATACGAAGTGTTATTACTAACATCATCATAAGTATGGATTCAACATGAGTTAATGAAGAACAAATCCAAGACTTCCATGAACATACTCTAAACTTCCAATCAACAATCTCCAATCCAAGATGCAAGGCTCAAATACAAGTTGAAAGAGAGTATAATCGGTCTAGGGAGGCAGGGGGACGATAGTTAGAGAGAAAAATCAAAGTTGGAACGTGCAAATGAAAGACACAAGCTGTCTTTTTATAAACTGCACCGTTGGTTACGTACGTTATAGCATGAAGATAACGTATGTTAATCCCTTTACGTATGCTACACCTAAGATGTTAAGTACGTAATCTGTCTCCAGAGGCTAATGCCTCAACATACCAACCTCATTATGTATGTTATAGCCTCAGCATTACATACGTAATGTATGTCAACTTGGCTACCTCAAAAGGGCCAAATATATGGATCATGTCTAGCCCCCCATGCCGAAAGTTGGGATCGGATAAGATTCTTAGCATTACGTACGTAACCAGTACACCATTACGTACGTAAAGCCAATGCATTAGCGTACGTTAAGTTAAATCTTAGTGTACGTTAAACACAGAAAACCTAGCCCAAAAATGTAACAATCTACACAACGTCAAGAAATCAACCACAATGCGAATGACAGTTATAATCATGTCTATCCTGATATATTCCGACATCAATAAACATTAAGTAAATGTAACATTATTACAACGATACTCAAATTATCTGAATAATACAATAGTAGATAAGAAATTATTGTATGATATTATATACTCCCCCCTTAAAAGGAGTTTCGTACTCGAAACTAAGGGGTAAACAACTCGGGATACTTCTCTCGGGTGCTGCTCTCGGTCTCCCACGTAGCCTCCTCGACTCCGTGTCGTGACCACTAAACCTTCATCAGGGGGATCGTCTTGTTCCTCAATTGTTTGATCCCCCTCTCAAGTATCTGTATGGGACGCTCCTCGTACGAATGATCCTCCGTTATCTTGATCTCATCAAACTTAAGTATATGACTCGGATCAACAACATACTTCCTCAACTGGGAGATATGAAATACGTTGTGAATCCGACTTAAAGCCGGTGGCAATGCCAGGCCATATCACATACACGTTCTAAAATCTCAAATGGCCCAATGTACCTCGGGCTCAGCTTGCCTCTATTCCCAAAACAAAAAACAGCTCGGGTAGGAGACACCTTCATTAAGACATGGTCGCCAACCTCGAACTCAAGTGGTCGTCGACGGTTTTCTGCGTAAGACTTAATTTGGTTTTGAGCCGTTAACAAATGACTCCTAATCAGAGCGATCTTTTCACGGGCTGCTAACAACATATCGGGTTCCTTACCCAAAGATTCGGACAGCTCGTCCAAACATAAAGTGGACCTACAACGACAGCCATACAATGCCTCATATGGTGCCATCTGAATCGAAGCATGCCAACTACTATTATAAGTGAATTCCACCAGAGGTATTTGGGCTTCCCAATCGTCCTTCCAATCAAGAGTGCACGCCCTCAACATATCCTTTGGAGTTTGGATAGTCCTTTCAAACTGACCATCAGTCTGCGGAAATGTTGTACTGAAGTTCAACTGCGTACCCATCACACGATGAACGGCTTTCCAAAAATATGACATGAATCGTCCCTCATGATCCGACACAATACTTTTGGGTGTACCATGCAATCTTACAATCTCTTTAATAACAGCTGGGCCAATCTCTCGGGACCCCATGTGCCTTTAATCTCCGAAAAGTGGGCTGATTTGGTCAGACAATCCACAATCACCCAAATCGTATTCATCCCGCAACGACTCATCGGCAATCTAGTGATAAAATCCATCGATATGTCCTCCCATTTCCACTAGGGGATCAGGAGTGGTTTCAGAATTCCTACTGGTCGCTGATGCTCAATCATAACCTGCTGACAGGTTAAATATCTCGAAACGAACTCTGCAACTTCACGTTTCATATTCCCTCACCAATAACATTGCTTCAAATCCTTATACATCTTGCTAGACCTCGAGTGAATGGAGTATGGGGTAGTATGAGCCCCTCTTAGAGGGAATTACCATCCCATTCTGCGGGTACACAAACTCGATTCCTGAAGCGTATCAATCCATCCTCATGGATCACAAATCCAGGGGCTTTCCCTTGAATTACTTCATCCCGAACTCGAGATAAGAATGGGTCCGTAACCTTTTTCGATCTGATTATATCATCAAGGGATGATGAAATCTCAAGTGTGCAAAGTTGTCCCGGAATACCTTGTAACCAGACTTCAATTTTCGGCCTCAAAAGATCTAACTGCAATTCTCTCTGAATTGTCAAGCGGCTTAGCATATGCTCTTGTGCTGTCTTACGACTCAAGGTGTCGGAAACCACATTTGCTTTTCCCGGATGATAAAAGATCTCGATATCATAGTCCTTGATTAGTTCTAGCCACCTTCTCTGCCTCATGTTGAACTCCTTCTGAGTAAAAATGTACTTTAGGCTCTTGTGATCAGTAAAAATCCGATAGGTAACTCCATACAGATAGTGACGCCAGATTTTCAAAGGAAACACCATGGCTGCTATCTCCAAACCATGGGTCGGGTAGTTGACCTCATAAGGTCACAACAGTCTTGATGCATAGGAAATTGCCATCCCATTCTGCATTAATACACATCCCAGACCCTGTCTTGATGCGTCACTATACACCACGAATCCTTCTGTTCCTTTTGGTAGAACTAAAACAGGTGCTAAACTCAATCGACTCTTGAGTTCATCAAAACATCGCTGACATGCCTTTACCCACAAATATTCTTATCCTTACTCAACAGGTTAGTCATCGATTGAGCAATATTGGAAAAACCTTCCATGAACCGTCGGTAATAACCTGCTAGACCCAGGAAACTGCGAACTTCCTTCACGATCTTCGGTGGTAGCCAGTCTCGGATAGATTCTGTCTTTTATGGGTCTACCACCCCCCATCGGGTGATATCACATGTCCGAGAAAAATAACCTCGGGCATCAAGAACTCACATTTGGAAAAAAAATTCTATAAAGTTCTTCCCACCTTAACGCATCGAGAACCTGATTGATATGACGCTCATGCTCTTCATTGTAATGAGAGTATATCATAATGTTGTCAATAAAAAAGAATACAATGCGATCCAGATAATTAATAAAAACCCGATTCATCAACTGCATGAATCCTGTCGGTGCATTAGTCAGTCCAAATGGCATCACTACAAACTCATAATGCCCATAGCGAGTATGAAAAACGGTCTTCGAAATGTCAGACTCTCGAATCCTTAACTGATGATAACCGGACCTCAAGTCGATCTTGGAAAACACAGCAGCTCCCTGAAGTTGATCCAATAAATCATCAATATGAGGTAATAGATATTTGTGCTTGATGGTTACCCTATTCAGCTCACGGTAATAAATATACAAATGCAGAGATCCGTCTTTCTTCCGTACAAATAGAACTGGTGCTCCCCAAGGGGATGCACTAGGTCGAATATATCCCTTCTCAGTCAACATCTCAAGCTGGTTCTTCAATTCCTGCATCTCAGTTGGAGCCATACGATATGGTGCTTTCGAAAGCAGGGACGCACCTGGCTCTAACTCACATTGAACTCTACCTTATGATGTGGGGGCAAGCCTGGAAACTCGTCTGGAAATACATCTAGGTAGTCTCGAACTACCGGAATATCAGCCAACTCAACTGGTCGATCTGGTACCTTGGTCATGTAACACCACCAACACATCCTTGATTAAGCAGTTTCACTACTTTCATTGCGCTGATGACTCTCCCGGAATGACTGGGATTATCACCCTGAAAAATACACTCAATACCATCATCAGATGTGACGGTCACTATTCATTTGCTGACGCTAAGTATGGCATCATGACGATCCATCCAATCGATACCTAAGATCACATCATCTTTAGGTAAATCGACCACAATTAAGTTTGACAACCACTCACGGTCGTTCATGCGAATCGAACAATTCTGCACTTCAAGATTCCCAACAATTCTTCTACCATCGGGTAGAACCAATTACATAAGGTTCACAATTGGTGACATGATCTAATTGCAAACTACTCAAACAAGATGCAGATAAAAATGAGTGTGAAGCACCAGTATCAAAAAGAACACAGATGGGATAAGATCGGATCTCGAGAGTACCTGCAATCATGCTGGCTTCGGTATCGTCGGCCTTCATCATCTCGTAGACTCTAGGTTTTGCAGCTCCGGTACCAAATGTACTAGCTTCGTTTACACGGCCCATCACTCTGTTTGCCATGGTAGTCTGATAAGAAGCGGACGGAGGTACACGATCCTGAACAGAAGACTGAACTGGATCATGAGATGCTACTGGAGCATGTCCCGGTCCATTCCTGTAATAACGAGCACGGTGCCCATTTTTCCCACAAGTATGACATGCAATGGCCGGCTTAGGGCATTTGGAGCTGATGTGGCCCTAGTCCCCATAGTTATAGCACACAACAGATGAGCTGGCCGCTCGGGAGTGCGATCCGGCCGGCTTCGACGCCATGGGTGGCTGTTCAGAAAGATTCGGTATCGATTGGGGCTTCCTGAACGTCCCCCAGTCTTGGAAATCTCCTTCGCAGCAAGTTCGTATTCCAGAGCTTTCTCGATGAACTCCAGTAGGGTCGTACATTGGTGATTCAACAGCTGCATTTTCATTTGGGGTTTAAGCCTCTTGAGAAAATATTTGATCTTATCGGACTCCGTTCGGACAATCGACGAGGCGAAAGGAAGAAGTGCTTGAAATTTCTCCGCAACAGATAGTACATCATCGTCTTCAGACGGGTCTAACATGAGGTTTTTAAATTCCTCCCAAGTATATACACCATCAGCTGGCCACACCGAAAGCAACCAGGTGTGGGCGCCCATGCTAAGATAGTAAGATTCTACGGAGATGCGATTCTCTTTTGGGCAGTCCACCATCTCGAATAATTTCTCAAAGTGTTAAATCCAATGTACAATATCAGCAGGCTCAGAGGAGACTTCAAAAGTTCAGGGTCACTGGCGAGAGATGTCGTCGATGATCCGACTCACGGGTCCGCCGTGCACAGGAGGTGGTGGATGAGGCCCCTGCTGCTGGCCAGTAGTAGCTCTCTGCATTGCTTCCATGAATTGACCCATCTGGGTCATCCGAGCCATCATGCCCTACATAACAACGTAAAGATCGACACGCGCATTCTCATATTCAGTGTGGTGCGATTGGTCCATAAGAGGAGAATCACTGCCTGTGGAACTCTGCTCCACATTTGAACACGTGTTGGATCGTGATCTCAGGATTCGGCCCCCTCTGCCACGACCTCTCAGATTTATTTCCATACTGAAAGAATCAAACAATAATAATAACCATAAGCACAGTTCATGACTGTCTTTATGACCAATCAAAATTCATGCTAAGTTAATAGAAACAAAGGAACTGCATATTCAAGAAAATGGTTCATAATGAATTATCGCCACTATGAGTGCCACACAGAATATCATATCGACATCGAGTCAAACAATTAATCACATAATCAATCCTAAATTTTCCTCGAAATATCAATTAGATAAATCCTGCCACAGATCCTCGAAATATCAAGATCAACAAAAAGATCCATTCCGATATCAATATCACGCCAGTAATTAAATCATGGCTCATAAAGTACATACCGTATTTGGCTCGTAAGGTCAGGCGCTTGCACAGGTCACACTTGACACGAAGGTCTCTTGATACTAGTTCATTTCACAATGACTCTTAAAGAGAAACGACCCTCTAATACCATCTTATGTAACACCCCAAAAGGCGGCTATTACACTGCCGTGGATCCCACACTGGGACCCACCAGGCAATACCAAAATATATATTAAATATATATTACCTTGTGATACCGAACCATAATAAATAGTTATTACTCCGATTAGGAGTTTATAAATAGTATGGCCAATGGCCTTAACATACACAGAATCCAAATACAAGTATAAATCATATGCAGATGGAATATACTTCAAATAACAATACAATCGGTCAATAAATTAAATGAAGCGGAAAATAACATTACACGTTTTTCAAGCATAACCGGACAACAAGAGATTTGGGGCCCCCGAGCTAGTATCCTTCGAACCCTTCGCCGTCATCATGCTCTTCCCGTGCCTTGCCTTTGCCTCAACCTAAAATACAACACAAGTATTTCGCCCAAAACACAGGGTCAGATATACCTGATAAATGATTCCACAGACATTATATAATTCACATATACTAGATCTCAAATAAACATCCCGACTATTGAACATACCTCTCGGGCGTATGAACAATCAGTCACAAACCGTCGAACATATCCAATCATACATGGATTATGAACGACCAAACAATATCACAGTATGACCGATCCGGAAATGTGTTCGTGCACATGTCTACTACGTATACGGAATCCAGAATATACGTGTGACAATGTACCTAATTAGCCTCACGAACTACATCTCGTGTGCACAGTCCAATACGGAAACATCCATGTATGACTATATATGTGCCTAGGTAAAAATCCTACACAATAACCAATCGGCACGCAGATATGATTCCAAATATGTCACGATACAACATGACAACGAATTCAATAAATCATATATCCGATTAAGGACCAAGAAACTCACCGAAGTGGCAATAAGGATCAACGAGATCAACGATTCAAAGGTGATGAACTTGGGAATGCAATCCCACGATGAAAAACAGAAACATCATCAAGAACAATATCAAATTACGAATCACAGATTCATAAGTGTTTCATATACACGAAATGTATAACCATCACAAGAATTCAATCATCATTATAACCAAGCAAGATAACTTGCCTCAATTCCGTAGGCTAAAGATAGTCCTTCTCCAAATGATCAAACGAACGGTATCCTTCACTAAATACTCACTCGAACAAGCAACCTTGAATGAAACATGATTCATTCAATAATACATTCGCACAATATTGATATTAATTCCTAGGAAACGACACCCGAAACCTACTTGTTCAATTAATTCTATTTCAATGAACATTCTATCAACTATTGGTGAAATTCAATACCTCTAATTCGGCTTTAACAATCAGATTACCATACTACAATATCCTCTTGAATACTCTTGTTATTACTATGAACAAGCTTATTCATTAACATCCCCAATTCACCAACTCAATATGTTAACATCTTCATATCTTGTAATAATCATTTTCAGAATATTACCCACATTTAACATAACGTTTAGACAGTCCATTTCATGGATTTATCAAGTTCATGACAAATGTATCAAATTCTTAAGGTTAATACATAGCCCCATGGCATCTCTCAAGGATTAATTAAACGTTTCAAGACATGATTAGAATCTAACATTTCTAAGCATCAAGAAATCCTTACTTTATAAGTTCTAATTGTCATGATCGAAATCAGATTCTTATTGTCATGTTAATAATCAGGTTTTGATTTAACATAATCAACCACAACTATGTTATCATATAATCTATCAACCATTCAAGAAGTGATACTAATAACCTTACCTTGTTCTCACTTAGTTTGATCCTGATTCCAATAACTATTATGTTTATACTAGATTAACCTAACATTATACAAAGTGTTATTACTAACATCATCATAAGTATGGATTCAACACGAGTTAAAGATAACCAACCTCATAAATGAAGAATAACACCAAGACTTCCAAGAACACACTCCAAACTTCCAATCAACAAGCTCCAATCCAAGATGCAAGGCTCAAATACAAGTTGGAAGAGAGTATAATCGGTCTAGGGAGGCAGGGAGACGATAATTGGAGAGAAAAATCAAGGTTGGAACGTGCAAATGAAAGACACAAGCTATCTTTTTATAAACTGCACAGTTTGTTACACACGTTATAGCATGAAGATAACGTACGTTAATCCCTTTATGTACGCTACACCTAAGATGTTACGTACGTAATCTTCCTCCAGAGGCTACTACCTCAAAATACCAACCTCATTACGTACGTTATAGCCTCAGCATTATGTACGTAATGTACGTCAACTTGGCTGCCTCGAAAGGGCCAAATATCTGGATCATGTCCGGCCCCCCATGCTGAAATTTGGGATCGAATAAGATTCTTAGCATTACGTACGTAACCAATACACCATTACGTACGTATATCCAACACATTAGCGTACGTTAAGTTAACTCTTAGCATACGATAAACGCATAAAACCTAGCCCAAAAATGTAACAATCTACACAACGTCAAGAAATCAATCACTATGAGAATGACACTTATAATCAAGTCATTCCTGATATATCCCGATATCAATAAACATTAACTAAATGTAACATGATTACAATGATACTCAAATTATCCGAATAATACAACAGTAGATACGAAATTACTATCGGATATTATATACTCCCCCTTAAACGGAGTTTAGTCCTCAAAACTAAGGGGTAAAGAACTCGGGATACTTCTCTCGCATGCTAGTCTCGGTCTCCCATGTAGCCTTCTCGACTCTGTGTCGTGACCACCGAACCTTCAACAGGGGGATCATCTTGTTCCTCAATTGTTTGATCCTCCTCTCAAGTATCTGTATGGGACGCTCCTCGTACGAATGATCCTACGCTATCTCGATCTCATCAAACTGAAGTATATGACTCGGATCAGCAACATACTTCCTCAATTGGGAGACATGAAACACGTTTTGAATCTGACATAAAGCCGGTGGCAATGCCAGTCGATAGGCCATATCACCTACACGTTCTAAAATCTCAAATGGCCCAATATACCTTGAGCTGAGCTTGCCTCTCTTCCCACAATGAAAACACATCGGGTAGGAGACACCTTCATTAGCACATGGTCGCCAACCTCGAACTCAAGTGGTCATCGATGGTTTTCTGCGTAAGACTTATTTCGGTTTTGATCCGGTAACAAATGACTCCTAATCAGAGCGATCTTCTCACGGGCTGCTAACAACATATCGGGTTCCTTACCCAAAGATTTGGACAGTTCGTCCCAACATAAAGGGGACCTACAACGACAGCCATACAATGCCTCATATGGTGCCATCTGAATCGAAGCATGCCAACTATTATTATAAGTGAATTCCACAAAAGGTACTTGGGAATCCCATTCATCCTTCCAACCAAGAGCGCACGCCCTCAACATATCTTCTAGAGTTTGGATAGTCCTTTCAGACTGACCATCAGCCTGTGGATGAAATGTTGTACTGAAGTTCAACTGCGCACCCATCACATGATGAACTGCTTTCCAGAAATGTGACACAAATTGTCTGTCACGATCCGACACAATACTATTGGGGTACCATGCAACCTTACAATCTCTTTAATAAACAGCTGGGCCAATCTCTCGGGACCCCACGTGTCTTTAATCTCCAAAAAGTGGGTTGATTTGGCCAGACGATCCACAATCACCCAAATTGTATTCATCCCTCGACGACTCATCGGCAAGCTAGTGATAAATTCCATCGATATGTCCTCCTATTTCCACTCGGGGATCGGGAGCGGTTTCAGAATTCCTACTGGTCGTTGATGCTCAATCTTAACCTGCTGACAGGTTAAACATCTCAAAACGAACTCTGCAACTTCATGTTTCATATTCCCTCACCAATAACATTGCTTCAAATCCTTATACATCTTGCTAGACCTCGAGTGAATGGAGTATGGGGTAGTATGAGCCCCTCTCAGGATAGAGTTCCTCAATTCTTCATCTGCGGGTACACAAACTCGATTCATGAAGCGTATCAATCCATCCTCATAGATCAAAAATCCAGGGGCTTTCCCTTGAGTTACTTCATCCCGAACTCGAGATAAGAATGGGTACGTAACCTTTTTCGATCTGATTATATTATCAAGGGATGATGAAATCTCAAGTGTGCAAAGTTGTCCCGGAAGACCTTGTAACCAGACTTCAATTTCTGGCCTCAAAAGATCTAACTGCAATTCTCTCTAAACTATCAAGCGGCTAAGCATCTGCTCTTGTGCTGTCTTACGACTCAAGGCGTCGGCAACCACATTTGCTTTGCCCGGATTATAAAGGATCTCGATATCATAGTCTTTTATTAGTTCTAGCCACCTTCTCTGCCTCATGTTCAACTTCTTCTGAGTAAAAATCTACTTCAGGCTCTCATGATCAGTAAAAATCTGATAGGTAACTCCATACAGATAGTGACGCCAGATTTTCAAAGCAAACACCACGACTGCTAGCTCCAAATCACGGGTCGGGTAGTTGACCGCATAAGGTCGCTGTTGTCTTGATGCATTGGAAATTACCTTCCCATTCTGCATTAATACACATCCCAGGCCCTGTCTTGACGCGCCACTATACACCATGCATCCTTCTGTTCCTTTTGGTAGAACTAAAATAGGTGATGAAATCAATCGAATATTGAGTTCATCAAAACTTCGCTGACATGCCTCTGACCACAAATCTTCTTATCCTTACTCAACAGGTTAGTCAGCGGTTGAGCAATATTGGAAAAACCTTCCACGAACCATCGGTAATAACCTGCTAGACCTAGGAAACTGCGAACTTCCTTCACGTTCTTCGGTGGTAGTCAGTCTCGGATAGCTTCTGTCTTTTGTGGGTCTACCACACCCCATCGGTGGATATCACATGTCCGAGAAAAATAAACTCAGTCATCCAGAACTCACATTTGGAAAATTTTCTATAAAGCTCGAGAAACTGATGGAGATGACGCTCATGCTCTTCATGGTCATGAGAGTAAATCATAATGTCGTCAATAAAAAAGACTACAAAGCAATCTAGATAATTAATAAAAACCCAATTCATCAACTCCATTAATACCGTCGGTGCATTAGTCAGTCCAAATGTCATCACTACAAACTCATAATGCCCATAGCGAGTACAAAAAACAGTCTTCGAAATGTCAGACTCTCAAATCCTTAACTGATGATAACCGGACCTCAAGTCGATCTTGGAAAACACAGCAGCTCCCTAAAGTTGATCCAATATCATCAATACGAGGCAATGGATATTTTTTCTTGATGGTTATCCTGTTCAGCTCATGGTAATCAATATACAAATGCAGAGATCCGTCTTTCTTCCGTACAAATAGCACTGGTGCTCCGCAAGGGGACGCACTAGGTCGAATATATCCCTTCTCAGTCAACTCCTCAAGCTGGTTCTTCAATTCCTGCATCCTAGTTGGATCCATACGATATAGTGCTTTCGAAAGCAGGGACGTACTTGGCTCTAACTCATATTGAACTCTACCTAACGATGTGGGGGCAAGCCTGCCAACTCATCTGGAAATACATCTGGGTAGTCTTGAACTACAGTAATATCAGCCAACTCAACTGGTCGATCTGCTGCCTTGGTCATGTAACACCACCAACACATCCTTGATTAAGCAGTTTCACTACTTTCATTGCGCTGATAACTCTCCCGGAATTACTGGGATTATCACCCTGAAAAATACACTCAACACCATTGTCAGATGTGACAGTCACTATCCACTTGCGGACGCTAAGTATGGCATCATGACGATCCATCCAATCGATACCCAAGATCAAATCATCTTTAGGTAAATCGACCACAATTAAGTTTGACAACCACTCACGGTCGTTCATGCGAATTGAACAGTTCTGCACTTCACGATTCCTAATAATTCTTCTACCATCGGGTAGACCAATTACATAAGGTTCACAATTGGTAATATGATCTAATTGAAAACCACTCAAACAAGAAGCGGATAAAAAGGAGTGTGAAGCACCAGTATCAAAAAGAACACAGACGGGCTAAGATCGAATCTCGAGAGTACCTGCAATCATGCTGGCTTCGGCATCATCGGCATTCTTCATCTCGTAGATTTTGGGTTTTGCAGCTCCGGTACCAAATGTACCAGCTTGGTTTCCACGGCCCATCCCTCTGTTTGCCCCAGTAGTCTGATTAGAAGCGGACGAAGGTACACGATCCTGAACAGAATACTGAACTGGAGCATGAGATGCTACTGGAGCATGTCCCGGTCCACTCCTGTAATAACGAGCATGATGCCCATTCTTCCCAAAAGTATGGCATGCGACGGCCAGCTTAGGGCATTTGGAGCTGATGTGGCCCTAGTCCCCACAGTTATAGCACACAACAGATGAGCTGACCACTCGGGAGTGCGATCCAGCCGGCTTCGACGCCATGGGTGGCCGCTCAGAAAGATTCGGTACCGACTGGGGCTTCCTGAACGTCCCCCAGTCATGGAAATCTCCTTCGCAGTAAGTTCGTATTCCAGAGCTTTCTCAACGAACTCCGGTAGGGTCGTACATTGGTGATTTAGCAGCTGCATTTTCATTCGGGGTTTAAGCCTCTTGAGAAAATATTTGATCTTATCGGCCTCCGTTCGGACAATCGACGAGGCGAAAGTAAGAAGTGCCTGAAATTTCTCGGCAACAGATAGTACATCATCGTCTTTAGACAGGTCTGGGTTCAGCAATTCTGACAGCTTGGCCTCACGGAGTGGACCTGGATAGTAATGGTCTAACATGAGGTTTTTAAATTCCTCCCAAGTATATACACCATCAGCTGGCCTCACCGAAAGCTACCAGGTGTGGGCGCCCTTGCTAAGATAGTAAGATGCTTCAGAGACGCGATTCTCTTCTAGGCAGTGTTGGCTCGTGGTCTCGGGATTCGGCCCCTTCCGCGGCCTCGTCGCCCTCTGCCACGACCTCTCAGATTTATTTCCATACTGAAAGAATCAAACAATAATAATAACCATAAGCACAGTTCATGACTGTCTTTATGACTAATCAAAATTCATGCTAAGTTAATAGCAACAAAGGAACTGCGTATTCAAGAAAATGGTTTTTAATGAATTATCGTCACTACGAGTGCCACACAGAATATCATATCGACATCGAGTCAAACAATTAATCACGTAATCAATCCAGAAGTTTCCTCAAAATATCAATTAGATAAATCCTGCCACAGATCCTCAAAATATCAAGATCAACAAACAGATCCATTCCGATATCAATATCACGCCAGTAATTAAATCATGGCTCATAAAGTACATACCCCATTTGGCTCGTAGGGTCAGGCACTTGCACAGGTCACATGTGACACGAAGGTCTCTTGATACTAGTTCATTTCACAATGACTCTTAAAGAGAAACGACTCTCTGATACCATCTTCTGTAACACCCCAAAAGGCGGCTATTACAGTAGCGTGGATCCCACACTGGAACCCACCAGGCAATACCAAAATATATATTAAATATATATTACCTTGTGATACCGAACCATAATAAATAGTCATTACTCCGATTAGGAGTTTATAAATAGTAGGGCCAATGGCCTTAACATACACAAGATCCAAATACAAGTATAAACCATATGTAGATGGAATATACTTCAAATAACATTACAATTGGTCAATAAATTAAATGAAGCAAAAAATAACATTACACGTTTTTCAAGCATAACCGGACAACAAAAGATTTTAGCCCCTCGAACTGTATCCTTCGAACCCTTCGACGTCATCATGCTCTTCCCGTGCCTTGCCTTTGCCTCGATCTAAAATACAACACAAGTATTTCGCCCAAAACACAGGGTCAGATATACATGATAAATGATTCTCCAGACATTATAGAATTCACATATACTATATCTCAAAGAAACATCCCGACTATTGAACATACCCATCGGGCGTATGAACAATTAGTCACAAACCGTTGAACATTTCCAATCATACATGGACTATGAACGACCAAACAATATGGCTCAAGATGGACATCACAGTATGCTCGATCCGGAAATGTGTCCGTAAACGGAATCCAGAATATACGTGTGACAATGTACCTAATTAGCCTCATGAACTACGTCTCGTGTGCACAATCCAATACGGAAACATCCACGTATTACTATATATTTGCCTGGATAAAAATCCTACACAATAACCAATCGGCATGCAGATATGATTCCAGATATGTCAAGATACAACATGACAACGAATTCAATAAATCATATATCCGATTAAGGACCAAGTGATACGAATTCTCACTGGTTATGCGAATTCGCTATCGATACAGCGGAAGGCTTCTTTGACGAGCGGAAGCTATCGGCAAGATACTGTCGGGAACTGGTGACAACCGCTCGCTACAGCAACAATACTGATAATTGATGAAGATGGTAATTCGATACAGCAACAGGATAGGAATTTGGCCCAAATGAAAAGACTCGAAACAGCACGTTTCGTTCGGAAGCGACTTTAAGACAGTGAACACGTTCGAAGGATCGAACAACACTTTATACGAAATATTGAACAAGTATCAAGCTGTATCAAAGAATGAACTGAATATCGAAACAAGGTATAGACAGATGTTTTATCAAATTAGACCTATAATTTGATAAAGTGATTTCTCCTCAAGACCTATTGAGAATCAATCAGATTAGTATTCGAAACGCGTCGAATAAAAACCAAATTTTGATGAAAAGCATTCACCCGAAAAACACAAAGTGTTCTCAATTCTTCAACATTCAATAATCTCCTCATTACAACTCTACTGCCACTATTTATAGGTAAAAGCAGCCTGACACGATAACTTAAACTAATACAAGCTGAGCTTAGAATAATAAAAGATAATAAAAAGGTTCTTCATGTCACTTGTTGACAAAAGTAAAAGTTGGGTCTTGTCTCCAAGTTGAAGTTTGACAGCCGCCCTTTTTGCCAAGAATCCCGCCGCTTTTGTAAGAGAAAGTCGAACATTTTTTTATTGTTTAATTGCCACTTGAATTTCCTCCTCCCCAAGATGCAAGTTGTCTTTAAGTTACCCCAATTCCGATTATCAATGTAACTCCGTGCCTCGTTTCGCCTCTCGCCCAAGTACGTTGGAGTATGGTCGAGGTGTTTTATGTCAATTCTTACTACTTCAACATCACTTGGAGTAGTCGGTTTCGTATCATTCCCTCCTTCTTTAAAAGGAATTGTCCTCAATTCCGCAATCCCATTGTCGTCAAGGTAAGGGGATAGATCACCTACGTTGAAAGTAGCATGTACTCCGTAATCACCCGGAAGTTCTAACTTGTAAGCATTGTCATTCACCTTCGCAATTATTTTAAATGGTCCCTCAGCTCGTGGCATTAACTTGTTCTTACGCTTACTCGGGAATCGTTCCTTCCTCAAATGTAACCAAACTAAATCTCCCACCTCGAATAGTCTCGGCCTTCTTTGCTTATTCGACTTCCTTTTGTATGCCTCGTTTATTTCCTTGATTCGATCCCGCACCTGTTCGTGTAATTTCATCATTGATTTCAGCTTCGACTCCGCATCCTTATGCACTAATTCGTCACTTGGTAGTGGAATTAGATCTAGTGGTATGTAAGGATTCAGTCCGTAAACTACTTCAAATGGAGAGTGTGCCGTGGCATGAGTAGGAGATCGATTATAAGCAAACTCCGCATGTGCCAGTTTCAGATCCCAGTCCTTTTGTGTTTTGTTCACCAAGCCTCGCAACAGCGTCCCCAGTGTTCGATTCGTTACTTCAGTTTGTCCGTCGGTTTGAGGATGATGCGAAGTACTAAACAACAGCTTGGTCCCCACCTTCCTCCATAATGTGTTCCAAAAATAGCTTAGAAACTTTGAGTCCCGGTCCGAAACAATAGTTTTTGGAACTCCATGTAGTCGCACCACCTCCCGGAAATACAAGTCAGCAACATTACTCGCATCATCGGTTTTGTGACAAGGAACAAAATGAGCCATCTTTGAAAAACGATCGACGACCACCATAATCGCATCCTTACCTCGTTGGGTTCGAGGCAAAGCCACAATGAAATCCATTGAGATATCTTCCCACGGTCTCTCCGGAATCGGTAAAGGTGTGTAGACTCCTGGTTTGAACGAACTCTTCGCAACATGGCACGTCACACATTTACTAATTATATTATGAACATCCCCCTGCATCCTTGGCCAATAAAAATGTTCTTTAAGCACCTCCAATGTCTTGGCCGAACCAAAGTGGCCAGCCAAACCTCCCCCATGAGCCTCTCGAACCAGCAATTCTCGAATCGTGTGCCTTGGTAGACAAAGACGATTCCCCTTAAAAAGAAAGCCCTCCTGTATCGAAAATTCTCCCACCGGGCCAGGTTTGCACCGGACGAAGGTTTCGCCAAAATCCGCATCTCCTTCGTAATACTCCTTTACTGTATCGAACCCTAGCAAACGAACATCAAGAGTGGCGAGTAAGGCATAACGCCTAGACAATGCATCTGCCACAATATTGCTCTTGCCATCCTTATACTTCGATGAGAAGTGAAATGATTGTAAGAATTCCACCCACTTCGCATGCCTGGGACTTAACTTGTGTTGTCCGTTAATATACTTCAAGGATTCATGGCCCGAGTGGATGATAAAATGCTTTGGTCGAAGATAGTGACTCCAATGATCTAGAGCCCTCACAATAGCATAAAACTCCTTGTCGTACGTACAATAATTCAGACGAGCACCATTTAACTTCTCGGAAAAATAAGCAATAGGTCGCCTTCCCTGAATGAGAACCGCTCCAATGCCCACTCCGCTAGCATCACACTCTACCTCAAACGGTTGCGAAAAATCGTAATGCTAAGATTGGTGCTTCGCACAACTTCGCCTTCAAATTTGTAAATGACTCTGAGCAGCCTGCTCCAATTAAACGTGCCCTTCTTCAAACATTCGGTTATTGGGCTTGCAATGGTACTCAAGTCTCGAATGAATCTTCGGTAAATGAAGCTAGTCCATGGAACGATCTAACCTCCGTCACCGTAGTGGGAACCGCCATGACTTAATTGCTTCGATCTTCGCTTGATCGACCGACACTCCATTCTTTGAAACAACATAGCCAAGAAAGACTATACTTTCGACCAAAAATGAGCACTTCTCCTTTTTCCATACACTGGTCTCTAAGGGTTTCAAGACTTGCCTCAAGTGTTCGAAATGTTCTTGCAATGATCGGTCAGTAGATCAAAATATCATCTAAGTATACAACCACAAATTTCCCTAAAATGGCTTAAGTACCTCATTCATCAAGCGCATGAAAGTACTCGGTGCATTTGTAAGACCGAACGGCATAACGGTCCATTCATACACCGTGTTTAGTTTTGAAGGTCAGTCTTCCACTCATCTCCTTCTCGCATTCGACCGGTGATAACCACTTCGTAGATCAACTTTTGAAAAGATCAGCGATCCGTGTAATTGCCCAACATATCATCAAGCCTCGGAATCGGAAATCGATACTTGATGGTTATATTGTTCACAAATGATCACAATGCACATCCTCCAAGATCAATCAATCTTTGCAACCAGAAATACCTAAACCGCACAAGGACTTAGGCTGTATCTCACATATCCTCGATCCATCAGTTCTTCGATTTGGTTTTGTAATTCCTTTGTCTCCTCGGGATTACATCTATAGGCAGCTTTGTTAGGCAACGACACACCCGGTATGAGGTCGATCTGATGTTCAATCCCGCAAATTGGTGGTAAACCCGACGGTAATTCTTCGGGAAAAACATCCGCAAATTCGCGTAATAAGACATCCATCCTTTCGTTCCGCACCACAATGTCACCATTCCGTGTCTCCTTCAGAACCAACAAGTACACACACTTGCCATCATTAATAGCATGTTCCACTTCCCGTTCGCTAGCAAACATAGCCAGTTTTGGTTTTTCGCTCCTACTAGAACTCATAGAGTGAATATCTTGCGGCGACATTGATTTAAGCACAATCTTCTTGCCCTTATCCCGTAACTCGTACTCATTGCTTCTCCCTCGGTGTAAAACGTCCCTATCAAACATCCATGGTCTTCCCAACAGTACATGGCATGCATCCATCGGGAGTACATCACATAATACGTTGTCTTCATATGAACCCATGGCTAGTCCAATCCTCACCTGTTTAGGTACCCTTATTTTGCTCCCATCATCGAGCCAATGCAAAGTGTAAGGTTTCGGGTGAGCCGTAGTGGTCAGCCCGAGTTTAGTCACCATCTCGCTGGAAGCGACGTTGGTGCAACTCCCTCCATCAACGATCAAACTGCACCATTTCTTTCCAATTTGACACTTCGTGTGAAAGATTTGATTTCGCTGTTCCGAATCATTCGATACAGCTTTGGCTTGTAGCGTTCGCAGAACTAAAGCCGTGTCATAGCTTGGAGCATCGTAAGTCTCACATTCTTCTCCTTCTTCGTCCTTAATGTCGAAATCAAATACGTCACCCAGTCTTTCTTCCTCAACCAACAACTCGTCTCGGATCGTGACGGCTTCCCTTAGTGTCACCACTCGCTTGTTCGGACAAGCATTTTGATAATGCCCGAATCCTTGACATTTGAAACATCTCACTTTAGCCAAACTCGTCTCCTTCGGTACATAGGGTACAGTTGCCTTAGCGGGAATCGCAACAGGAACCGGAGTCGGTACAGTTGCCTTAGCAGCTGAACTAGATCCGACGCTTGGGTTTCCAAACTTGACTGGAAACTCGGGTTTATACATCTTTATCTGTTTTGAGCTTCTAACTTTACACATAACCCACATAAAGTATCGAAGTCCTCGTATGGATATAGTTCCACCGAGTTAGCTATGCTTCGGTTTAAGCCACGCAAGAATCGCGACATCTTCTGTTCCTCATTCTCCTCTATCTCTCCCATTAAGGTTAGATTCTCAAATTCCTCAATGTACTCACTGACATTTAACTTTCCCTGCATGAGATCTGCAATCTTCCTGTACAAGGATAACCGGTGTGATGTTGGCACATATCTTTTACGAAGTTTTCTTTTTAATGACTCCCACGAACGGATCTTTTCCTTCCCCGCACGAGCTCTTCGTGTTTTCATTCCTTCGTACCAAAGTGAAGCTCCTTTCCCCAACTTGAGAATTGCATACTTACACCTTTTCTCATCGTCAAGGTCTTTAAATTCGAACATACGATCAAATTTTCGTTCCCATTCCAGGTAAACTTCAGGGTCTGTCCCTCCAACAAACTCTGGCAGCTCGTTCACCTTGAACTCTTCGACATGGCGTGAGGGTCGTTCATAGTCACCACGCCTAGGTTGCCAACGCTGGTCGCGTTGTTCTGGTACGTCACGCAATGCGTCACGAAGTTTTGCCAAGAAATCAGCGTCGTTGAGATCCATAATGCCAAAGATCAAGAACTGTGGGCTCCGATGCCACTTATGATACGAATTCTCACTGGTTATGCGAATTCGCTATCGATACAGCGGAAGGCTTCTTTGACGAGCGGAAGCTATCGGCAAGATACTGTCGGGAACTGGTGACAACCGCTCGCTACAGCAACAATACTGATAATTGATGAAGATGGTAATTCGATACAGCAACAGGATAGGAATTTGGCCCAAATGAAAAGACTCGAAACAGCACGTTTCGTTCGGAAGCGACTTTAAGACAGGGAACACGTTCGAATGATCGAACAACACTTTATACGAAATATTGAACAAGTATCAAGCTGTATCAAAGAATGAACTGAATATCGAAACAAGGTATAGACAGATGTTTTATCAAATTAGACCTATAATTTGATAAAGTGATTTCTCCTCAAGACCTATTGAGAATCAATCAGATTAGTATTCGAAACGCGTCGAATAAAAACCAAATTTTGATGAAAAGCATTCACCCGAAAAACACAAAGTGTTCTCAATTCTTCAACATTCAATAATCTCCTCATTACAACTCTACTGCCACTATTTATAGGTAAAAGCAGCCTGACACGATAACTTAAACTAATACAAGCTGAGCTTAGAATAATAAAAGATAATAAAAAGGTTCTTCATGTCACTTGTTGACAAAAGTAAAAGTTGGGTCTTGTCTCCAAGTTGAAGTTTGACAGCCGCCCTTTTTACCAAGAATCCTGCTGCTTTTGTAAGAGAAAGCTGAACATTCTTTTATTGTTTAATTGCCACTTGAATTTCCTCCCCTCCCCAAGATGCAAGTTGTCTTTAAGTTACCCCAATTCCGATTATCAATGTAACTCCAGGCCTCGTTTCAGTTCTCTCGCCCAAGTACGTTGGAGTATGGTCGAGGTGTTTTATGTCAATTCTTACTTCGTCTTCTTCACTTGGAGTAGTCGGTTTCGTATCACCAAGAAACTCACCGAAGCGACAATAAGGATCAACGATTCAAAGGTGATGAAATTGGGAATGCAATCCCACGATAAAAAATGGAAACATTATCAAGAACAATATCAAATTATGAATCACAGATTCATAAGTATTTCATATACACGAAACGTATAACCATCACAAGAATTCAATCATCATTATAACTAAGCAAGATAACTTGCCTCAATTCCATAGGCTAAAGATAGTCCTTCTCCAAATAATCAAACGAACGATATCCTTGACTAAATACTAACTCGAACAAGCAACCTTGAATGAAACATGATTCTTTCAATAATACATTCGCACAATATTGATATTAATTCATAGGAAACGACACCCGAAACCTACTTGTTCAATTAATTCTATTTCAATGAACATTCAATCAACTATTGGTGAAATTCAATACCTCTAATTTGGCTTTTACAATCAGATTACCATACTAAAATATCCTCTTTAATACTCTTGTTATTACTATGAACAAGCTTATTCATTAACATCCCCAATTCACCAACTCAATATGTTAACATCTTCATATCTTGTAATAATCATTTTCAGAATATTACCCACATTTAACATAATGTTTAGACAGCCCATTTCATGGATTTATCAAGTTCATGACAAATGTATCAAATTCTTAAGGTTAATACATAGCCCCATGGCATCTCTCAAGGATTAATTAAACGTTTCAAGACATGATTAGAATCTAACATTTCTAAGCATTAAGAAATCCTTACTTTATAAGTTCTAATTGTCATGATCGAAATCAGATTCTTATTGTCATGTTAATAATCAGGTTTTGATTTAACATAATCAACCACAACTATGTTATCATATAATCTATCAACCATTCAAGAAGTGATACTAATAACCTTACCTTGTTCTTCACTTAGTTTGATCATGATTCCAATAACTATTATGTTTATACTAGATTAAACTAACATTATACGAAGTGTTATTACTAACATCATCATAAGTATGGATTCAACACGAGTTAAAGATAACCAACCTCATAAATGAAGAACACAAAGACTTCCAAGAACACACTCCAAACTTCTAATCAACAAGCTCCAATCCAAGATGCAAGGCTCAAATACAAGTTGGAAGAGAGTATAATCAGTATAGGGAGGCAGGGGGGACGATAGTTGGAGAGAAAAATCAAAGTTGGAACGTGCAAATGAAAGACATAAGCTGTCTTTTTATAAACTGCACAGTTTGTTACGTACGTTATAGCATGAAGATAACGTACGTTAATCCCTTTGCGTATGCTACACCTGAGATGTTATGCACGTAATCTGCCTCTAGAGACTACTGCCTCAAAATACCAACCTCATTACGTACATTAAAGCCTTAGCATTACGTACGTAATGTACGTCAACTTGGCTGCCTCGAAAGGGCTAAATATCTGGATAATGTCCGCCCCCCCATGCCGAAAGTTGGGATCAGATAAGATTCTTAGCATTACGTACGTAACCAATACACCATTACGTACGTAAAGCCAACACATTAGCGTACGTTAAGTTAAATCTTACCAGACGTTAAACACAGAAAACCTAGCCCAAAAATGTAACAATCTACACAATGTCAAGAAATCGACCACAATGCGAATGACATTTACTGAATGTAACATGATTACAATGATAGTAGATAAGAAATTACTGTCGGATCTTACATGATTTTCAAGAATATTATGGATTATTTAGTTCAAAAGATGTGTTGTAGTATCTTGATTTTTTCTTTGTTTATTTGATTCACACTTCATCCATCATGTATGTCTTGATTTTTCAGATCTTTGACCCTAAATAAAATATATGGTGGTTGAGCTCACAAGAGGCCAAAGGTGGAAAAATCAACAAATATCTGCCTGAAAACGGCGCTGAAAAATGGCCCTGTTTTCCCCGTTTTGTTCGCCATGTTGTGGACTCGGTCTCTTCCGGAACACGCAGGAGGAAACGGTGCAAAATGCCGGACGTGTGTGAAACGGACCAAGACACGACCGAAAGAAACGGCCCTTGTTGCGCGATATGTGAAACGGCCGAGAGAAACGGCCGTGTTTGCGCTGTGTTGCGTGGTCGTTTTGTCCTTGAAAATTTCCCGGCGTTGGATTTGATCTTGTTTTCCGTCCTTTTTGAAGTTTCATGTCAGCAATCTGTAAAATGACCATTTTAGCTCATGTTTTGACATAACTTTAAAACATCTATTTTTAATCACAAATCAGTATGATTATGCCCAGAAAAGGAATATTTTGTGTATGATTTTTTAGATCAATTATGCAATAATCAATGATGACAAAACAACAGTCCTTGACTAGATGCACACCTGTAAAAATACTGCAAACAATATACAGACCAAATTTAGACTTTGTCTTTTTCGTTCCTCATCATACCTTCTTTTTCTTCTTCCCATTTATTATTTCTCCCCCATTACATTTTCTCATTTTTATCTTCCTTTTTGTCATTAGCAAAAAGTACATTTAATCGATGAAAAATTATTATTAAAAGAAATGGGTAAAACTCCTCCTGAGTTAAATACCAAATTGTTTGGATAACTAATTTTGAATTTTGGGGATCCATCCGACTATTGTTTTTTTTTTCATTTGGTAAATAGACGATAGTTGGGATTATGGTTTCTTTTGGAATTCATATTTTCTTTATTTTTATCGTTCGTCTTGGGTATCTACAAATTCAAAATATGATGTCCGATTTTCAAATATTTACCACATTCGGGTATTTTAAAATTGAAGGTTTCATTTTTATCACTTTGTTTGAATCCTAATCCTTGTTTATTTAACGAAATTTTTTAAACAGAAAGTAATTTTTTAAATTTCTCATTTCCGAGAGAAAATTTATTTGTTAAATATTTTAGTTCGTTTTGAACTTTTAATAAATCATCCTTTAATTTATTTCTTTTACTAATCATAAGGAATGATAATTTACAATTAATTTCCCTTTTTTTCCTTTCAGAGATTTCATCTTCCAATAATTTGTTTTATTTTAAGGGATTTATTATCTTTTAGTGAATTTTCAAAATCCGTATGTAATTGTTCGAAAGCATTGCAAAGTTCGTCGTGAGATGAGGTACTTACCTGGATTTTGTCGTTCCTTTCGTCGAATGAACTCCTTGCCATGAATGCGAGATTATTTTGAATATTGTCATCTTCATCCTCGTCACTCTAGGTGGCTATTAAGATTTCTCTCTTGGAAGTCGAGCTATAAGCGTTCTTCGCAAAGTGGCCAGGTTTTCCATAATTTTGACAATTATTATCGAATCTTTTTTACTCATTCCGGGCTTGAGAGTTGATGTATTTTCTTCTCCGGTTTAATAAGTTTTGACACTTATTGATGTTTTTGGCATAAAATGCCGATTCTTCATCATTATCATCAACCGGGATATTTTCTTCATTTCTTGACATCTTTTTAGCTTTTAAAGCTATAGTTTTCTCTTTTGGCTATGGTTCGGCATTTCGAGATTTAAGCACTATCTCGTAATTTATTACAGAACCAACAAGAGACCTAAAATCAAGTGTTTTGAGATCTTTAGACTCCATGATAGCTGTGACCGTCCAGTTCCATTCACAAGGTAGTGATTGTAATATTTTCTTCATTTTTTCTTCACTACTTGACAATGGTTTTCCGAAGAAAGCTAGTCCATTAGTAATGACCAAAAATCGATCGAGCATATTTGTGATGGACTCGTCATTCTTCATCATGAATAGCTCGTAGTCATGGAGAATCATATTGATCTTCATCTCCTTGACTTGATTCATTTCTTCATGTGTTACCTCCATTATTTTTCCAATGGCACTATCACATGAGGAAATACGATTATGCTCTTCTAGATTTAAAGCACAATAAAGCAATTGAGTGGCTTTACAATTGTGATGATCATTTTTCCAATCCTCATCACTATAATCTTCAAAACTTTTGAGAGAGTCGTCGGATTTCGAAGGAAATTTTGGACCAAGGCAAATTACCTTCCAAAGTTCGATATCATAGGCTTGGATAAATATTGACATCTTTTTCTTCCATGTCATGAAATATGATCCATCAAAGAATGGAGGTCAGTTTAAGGCGAAGCCTTCGACTGGAGCAAAATGAAGTGCCATTGGATCTTTTTATCCTCATATGTTAAGCCAACTATTAGGGAAACCGCTCTGATGCCAATTATTGAGTAGGTACTGCCACTAGAAGGGGGGTTAGAAAGTGCGGTTAAGAATATAGAATTCTTTTGCGATTGCGGAAGCGATAAAGTGTGGAATGCAAATGAGCCAGTGATATATAGAGGTTCGGCAATTTGCCTAGGTCCTCTCTCGTTATCTTTTTCTATAGGTTCAAGATAAACCTTTCCTCATTATCTTCGATCATTTCGAGGTAAACCGTTACAATCATGTTTTTTTTCGGTCCAAGATAAATCATTTTCCTTTTCTATCGGACAAGGAATCAACCTTTCTAATTTCTATCGGTACCCTAAAAACATCACTTGGATTTAGATTATGATTATAACAATCCGACATGATCCTAATAACACCAAATCAAATCTATAATCCTTTCTTTTCTATCGTGTATGGTTGAGTGAATTGAACACTCGAACTCTTATGAATTAAGTTCCATTACAACAATAATAATCTATATAGTGATATCTGATGTATATAAACTTTGCTTGAAGTTGTTATAAATAATACCAAGTGCATTAGTATTTATAGGCTTGAGATCCAAACTAGCCGTTGCTCCCTGTTCTTCTTTAGCGTATGTTACTCTTCCTCTATAGCATATGTAATGTTCTTAGCATATGTAATCCTTCCTTGTTACGTACGTTATATGTTGTTCATTTCAGTCCAGTAACTACTGTCTCTTGCTAAGCATACGTTAATGATATTGTTTGCGTACATTATATGTAACCTCAAATAACCGTTGAAATGGTGACATACTCCATGACATCACTCGCCCACCAACGGTCCAATATTTGAATTCTGATTCAAACGCTTAGTATATGTTGCGTACGTAATGTCACGTACATAGCGTAAGTTCATTTATCCTCGTTGCGAGCGTTAATGATGCTCTTACTCGGCTGACTTAAGCTGGGTCTTTTCTGTCCAGCTTGTGCTTACTCCATAAGCATATGTTGGTCTTACTCCATAAGCATATGTTGCGTATGTAATCTCACGTACATAACGTAAGTTAATTTATCCCCGTTGAGAGCGTTAATGTTGCTCTTACTCGGCTGACTTAAGCTGGGTCTTTTCTGTCCAGCTCGTGCTTCTTAGACTGTTGCTAAATTAATTGTTATTTTTCATTGTTTATTAATTTATTATCAAACCCTTTAATATGAATGTGTGGAATAAAATATTCCAACAGATATTGGAGGAACTGGAATCATTAGGGTCTGATGAGCTTCTGAAGTCCTATTGGAATCTGTTCACTGGGAACTCCCAACCTTTACAAGTTCATCTCTCTTGCCAGAAGAAGAACTATACTCTACCCTACCTTTATCTGCATAATTTTTGCTGCAAAATCAAACTGGCGTTTGAAATGTGCATGAGTTTGTGATTCCGGATGATGGTGTCCATCATGACCGGTAAGAAGGTGAACTGGTGCCAGATCATCTTGAAACTACTTCTGGAGGAAGCATCGAAGCCAGATTGTGCCAGGAAATCTTTTGGCCTTATTCTGAATTACATACTGACTAGTTGCGGCGTATAGGAGTCAGGAAATGCCAAAAAGATCCTCGCCGGGAAATTCCTTGGTGGCTCCAAGCTATCTGTTATCAACAAGGCGCCACTTCTCACCAGCATGTTAAGCCCATTCTCCATCCTAACATCAAATGATCCCCAGGACTTCGTTGATCTCCCGATCAAATCCATATATGTTGACAGCAGGAAGAAGGCTTTTAGCAAGATGATAAATGTTCCCGACAGTAGTTCTCCTACAGCTGTCGAGGAAAGAAAGAAGAAGCACAAGACAAAGTCGTCTTCAAAGACGGAAGCTGTCCCTACAGCAACCCCAGTGGCTACAGCGGCCCTATGGAAGACACTATGGATGCTCCCATATCAGATCCTGAGCTTATAACGGCTATGACGGATGACCAGACGTTTGTCAAACATGAAGGAACCGGTGAATTGGATGCCCTTTCCTGACGATCACCACTCTAAATTGGGCTCCCACCCTGTAAGGAGTCCCTCTACCGACAAGTCATCCCACCCTGTCAGGGATCCCGCTTCTTAACAAGCTCCCTTACTTGTCAAGAATACAAACTGGACAGTGGAACTCTCTAATGTTCGGAGTCCCTCCCCAGTAGACATCATAAACAACACTCTCCTCCAAGTCCAGATTGATGAAGCATTTGAGCGCTTCCACATATGGAAATCAAACAGGGTCGCCCCATACGA
This sequence comes from Orobanche coerulescens, assembly GCA_033398695.1. Lineage (NCBI taxonomy): Eukaryota > Viridiplantae > Streptophyta > Magnoliopsida > Lamiales > Orobanchaceae > Orobanche > Orobanche coerulescens. The sequence goes on from CM065805.1 coordinate 82,944,379, forward strand.
CTCCCTGTACAACTGGGAGGACTGGAAAGAGGAAGTGTTGTTCGTTTTGGATGTCACGGATACCCAGAATGTCGAAGTCTTGATCAGATGAGATGATTCCTTTTTCCAGGAACTTTTTTTGAAGATTTTTTCTAAAGGACTTTTGCCGAACAACCATCAACTGCCCCCAACCAAGAGGAATCAGTCCCTCTGATCGAATCTCATGAGACCCGTGCCATCCAATAGGAGGACTAGTCTTTCCCAAGTAACAGGCCGTTACTAAGATCCAACAAGAGGACCCAGTCCTTCCTGTACCCTAGGATATAGAAACTATTCAAAGACAAGAGGAATCAGTCGCCTCTATCTCTCCACCAGCATATCAAGCGGAACCATCCGAGGTTCGCACCCTGCAACAGGTATCCACTCCTCTACATACATGATCCCCATCAGGATCGGAAGAGGATTTCCTTGCTGGTGATGATCCCCAAAGGCCTTGCCACGATGTCATACTTAAACAGCTTGAAGAGCCATCTGTTTTCAAGCTCGCTCAACCCAACTCTCCGCGCACAGGTAACCCGCATCGAATAGCTGCAAGCCATCGGTTGCCAAACTATCTACCCACAAGATGCTGTCAAAGCCTTGTACAATATTGGTAAGGAGCTCTATTAGATGAGACAAACTGCTCAGGATGAGCTTCCCAAACTGCAAAAGGCCATATATGTAACACCCCCGGGATGTTCAGGGCATATTACAGCGCCGTGGATCCCACCCTTTGGAATCCACCAGGCTAACACACAAACTCGACATTATGACGATGATAGACATCATCAATATGCGAACAATTTCTCAATCAACGACATACAAAATAAGTAGACCGGACTCAATAGTGCAATTCAACATCAAACCGAACCCCAAATCGGGTACACAACAATCACAATGTTCTAAAAGAAAGAAGTACTCGAGTACTGAAACAAACGACATGATTAATAAAATTTAAAAGACATGACATAAACGAATAGCCATTGAACACAATCACCCTTGCCCATCATCCTCGTACTGTCCGCATGCTCGTTCGCCTCCAAGACCTGTACCTAAAATACAAAAGTATTTCCCCCATTTAATGGGTTAGCAACAACTGCTAGTACAAGTACAATCTATTTGAACTACCATTCTAATCAGATGAAATATGCGCCAAAAATCATTTTAGAAAACATTTTTATTCCGGAATACTACAGTGCACATGCACAAAACACAATTCTCCAACAAAACATTTCAAAGGTTAACCGTTGGTACGAGACTCACCGCCACTACATATACCTAGAGGCCCTGTCAGACCATCCTTGGATGAATATATGCATTCACATCCACAACATACATGGGAAGCTATAATCAAATACTAGAATATGCAAACAAATGTAAAGTACTTGCCTTTGAGACATCTTCGACGAAGCGGGAACGAACAACGACAAGGAATGACCCTGAGGGAACACGACCATTCCTAAACGAGAGATTATCACAACTCAGTCCTAAACGATAACAATAATCGAACGGAATACCGCCACAACCCCGATTAACAATCATAAACATACAAGGACGACGAATACGGGCGAGGGTTTTCACAAAACCTCCTTGAATCAACAATCCACGGATTAAACATGACAGAAATGAATTAGTAATCACCCAACAACAATAATCGATAAGAAATATGTCAACAGGAACGAACAATTTGAGTTTAGTCTAGACAAATCTCAAAAACCCCCAAAATGGATAAGGTTAGGGTTCTAAGCCAAAATACCTTGGATTAGGATGGAGAAAGAGGATTAAGATGATGATAAACTTCACTTGAAGCACAATACACGGTGTTGCTACCCAAAATATTATCCGGAGATAGATATTGCTGGAATGGATGGGATAGCAAACAAATGCAAGAGCACTTCCGCAAGAAAGATAAATAACACAAGATTTGCCGGGGTTGTTAGTCCCGGGCTTGAATGCTATCGCGAGATATTATTAATACCAATATTCGGGGATACAAGTACTAATGTAAGAATACAATTACAATGAGTGTAAAGATTCTTGTTATCTTAGCTAGTGAGCGTGTAGATTGCCGGAAGAACCAGATTTGATGCTCTGTGAGTTCTTGTAACAAAGGAGATGAACAGTCGCGGCGGTGAGAGATCGACCGTCTCTCACGGCGAGTATTTAGCTGGGTGCTTGGGCTCCGGGGCTTATGAATCCTTTGGAATCTGTCTAGTGGAGACTTGCTGCTTCTGCCGATCGTCATCTGGACGAGAGATTTGGAGAGAGAAGTCCTGAGATGGATTCCGGTGAGATAACCGGGAGCTTGATGATATGTATGTTCTTCAGTATTTCCGTGAATGTATCGGAATGTAAGAGAATGTGTTCTGAGCGTAAGTCAGAATGAATTCGGAACCGTTGGTGGAATGAATTTCGAACCATAGGTTGAATGTGAGAGAATGTGAACCTTTTTCCAGTAGGAGGAGGTTCTCTATTTATAGGGCTTGGATACGCCGGGCGATCGCCTTTTCTGCATTATAATAATCGGGCGATCGTCTTTTAGCACATGGGCCTGTCCCCTCAAAGTCTGCAGGAGTTGCTGGCAGTCAACTATGCGGTCCAATGGGGAGCTTACACGCGTCCTGAGCTGCTGTCACGGGTGGTCCCACTGACAACTTTCGGCGCGCATGCTGGTAGGTGAGGTAGGTGACAGGCTGTGGTCAAAAGATCTTGTCTGTCAGCAGAAGATCTTGTCAGTGCCTTTGGTGGATCTGCACGTGGGTGCTTTTCTGAGATCCAGTCCTTGATGACTTTGACGGGCGATCGTCTCTGCTCGGGGCGCAGGTCGATTGCCCTTAGCTGGTTAGTAGAATAGATCGCCAGCTGCCAAAGGGCGATCGCCTTGGGAGTCGATCGCTAGGTACCTGATGGTGGTCTGATATCTTCGACTTTGCGAGCTAGACATAGTTTGACTGGAGTTGACTTGGTCGCTCGGCCTTACAGTCGATCGCCTGTCGGGATGGATAAATCGTGACACAACAATTGCCCCCCAGCTCGCTCATACGTTGGAAACGTGGGGTGAGGTGGCTTTCTTGGCGATCGCTGAACTTTTGACGAGCGACTTCGTGTGTTACTGAACTGGCGATCGTCTTTGAGCTGATATACTCTGGGTTCGGACGACCTGGTTGGCCGCTGCACTGCGCGGGAAAAAGAAACGGGCGTTGAAAAGTCTCCGCGCACGTGTCGAGCTTCTATTGGAGGACGCCAACGGTCATTAATGACTCCTCGGCTGATGCGTCCTCGAAAAGACGCGTACGCGGGTCTCGAGGAGGTCAACTAGTGCGTCGTTTGAGATCCGACCCCTGAGGTTTTCCCTTATTGCAATCGGGTCCCTGCCTTCTCCTATAAAAAAGGGGGCGCGGGGCTGCAGCTTCACTCACGCGTACTTATTTGGAGAAAGAAGGACCTGCTGCCGAATTTTCTGAAGATCTCAGTGCCGGTCGTCGTTCGATTTCACTTTAGGGTAAGAAAAATCCTTTTTCTCCTTTTCTGTTTCTGAAAATGGCCGGAACCTCATCAACGTTTGGAGCGGGAACCAGTTCTGCCGCCGGGACATCGACTATCCGGGGAGAAACTTCTTCCGATTTCCACCTGGAGACGGCGGCTGAAGCCATTCGAGCCGGAATCGACCCGGCTGAAGTCGAGGCTTTGTTCAATGAGGCCGATGTTGCTAAGGAGTCGGCTGCTGAAGAGAGACGATCGCAGATCGAGAGAGATCTGGCGATCAGGGCTTACAGGGAGCAACATAGCACTTTTGGTCGGGCCTATAGGGCCTTTGCTGAAATAATGGAGAGATTGGCCGGTCCTACTCCGAGATTCGATTTCCGGGGATACTCGGTCGCTTATCCATATGTGCTTCCCTAGCGGTCGCAGTATCGTGCCGCGCAGCGATCATTGTGGTCGCTCGGCCAAATACGGAGCTCGACGACCAGGAGAGATCTGGCCGTCTGGAGGACAAGATTCCATGTTCCTTCAGATGTGGACATGTTCGCGCCGGAGGAGAATGAACGAGCCGACCAGCCTCCGATGGGTATGGTCGCAGTGAGTGAGGCCGTTATGGAGGCCGGGTTGCGCTTCCCTCTATCCTTTGCGGTCTCCCATCTGTTGGCCGCTTGGAATGTGGCGCCACTTCAGCTGACGCCGAACGCCTGGCTCCAAATAATCTGCACTCTCACCCTTTTCGGCGGTCACCGCTTGTACCGCCTCCCATCGCCGTTGGAGATGAATCATTTGTTTAAACTGACGGCTCATAGAGGGTTGGTCGGCGGTTACCATATTCAAGGCCGATCTGGTTGGGTGATTCATGGAGTCCCGAATAAGATACGGGGCGATCAGACGAAGTGGTTCTGGGTCGCCGGCAAGTGGAGAGCTTCGGCGAGCGACAATCCCACGGGCGAGCTGGAGATCCCCACTGAATTTCGGGAGAGGAATCCCGGTAAGGGTTTAGACTCTCCTTTCGTTTGGATGCGTTTTGGACTGATCTAATTTGATTTCTGTTTTGCAGGCTTTCACATTCCGGCGATCGAGGAGCTGCCTTTCGACTTTCTCGTTGTTTGGGAGCGGATAAGGAGCTTGTCGGACGACGACCTAGACGCCACTCGGATCAACAAGGAGAGTCGCTGGTTGTCGGCTCGACTATTCCGCTTCCCGAGACATCTCGCGGTGCCAGGTATGAGTTCCTGCGACCCTCACTTACTAGGCGATCGCCTTATTTTTGGACCGTATCTGATTGTTGATCGATCGTCTTTAACTGCAGAGGTTCGCTTTCCTCGCTTTTTGGAGCCTCCGGCGGAGATCGCTATGTCGAACCCAGGAGTCCTAGGCCATCTTCGCCATAAGTGGTCGACTCGGGTTCCACCCGTTGCATTGCCTATAGTTCCGGAGGCGGAGCCTCACGTGGAGCCGGAGCCTCGCGTGGAGGAGGTCGAGGTTGAGGAGGAAATTCCGGAGGAGGGGCTTCGGGCGAATCGCAAGAGGCCGAGGCCGGAAGGAACTTTGTTTCCTGTCCCGGGCGATGAAGTGCCGATCGCCGCGCCTCCGATCACCATTGTTGCTCCGGAGAGCGAGCTGCCCTCTGCGGCTTTTCTGCGGGAGACGGCGATCGCGGATGCGGAAACTCCTCGAGGGAAACCGTTTTTCGGTCGGGATCCCGAGAAGGCTGAGAGGTAGATAGCATTTTTGTGTTGAAAATTGCATCTGCATAGGAGTTGTATTAACTTAGTTGTTTTGATGCAGGATCCGTCGCGCAGATCCGTCTTGTCCACCGATGGTCGTGGACTTCCTGGCGAGCCGATCTCCTCGCCATTCCTGCGACATTCCTCCATATGTTAGCAAAGCTGCTTCTGCTCTGCCGAAGGCGTGGACGACTGATCTGGATGCGATCGCTCGGCAGCGATCGTCGAGCTCGATGCACGCTGTTCTCGCCCTTTCTCTTCAGACGGCGACCATGGCCGTCAGTGCCGCCAGAGTTTGAGGCGGCCCTCCACTATTCGCCTGCAGGAGGATCTCGAGGCGGCTCGGAAAGAGAACGCCGAGTTTGCTGACAAGATCGCGGCGATGGAGAAGGACTCTCTGGAGGCGGCCAAGAGGGCGAGCCATGAGCTTGAGCTGGAGAAGAAGGAGACTGAGAAATATCGAATGGCGGTCGACCGATTTCGGGACCAGATGCAGAGTGCCGTCCAGGCGCGGAATGTTGCTGAAGAGGAGGCCGATCGCCAGAAGGTGATGATCGCTTACCGACCAAATGAGCCGGGCGGAGGCGAAAGAGAAGGTTGCTGCGAGGAGGCCGAGCTCCGTGGATCGCAATGTGCGATGGCCGAGCTGAGAGGAGAGGTTGAGGCGACCAAGGCCGATCCCTTCCAAAACTTGGAGTTTGTCAGCGAGTTCGCCTATTATTTGGCGTTCGCCGACTCGATCCGAGCGGCTAAGAAGGGAGGCTTGGAGGTCGGTCCTCTTGCCGATGAATTCAAGGCGTATGCGTTGGAGCATCCTCTCCATTCAGCTTTCTCCTTGCCGATCCTGGATCTTGCGGACATCGGCGTGGATTTGAGCTGGTATCCGTCTCCAGCCAATCTTGCTCATCCCGACGCTCCGGAAGATGAGGGGACCGCGCCGAATGTTGATGGCGAAGGCCAGGCAGGGGCCTGAGGCGCTTCATTTTTGACGTTTTTAGCTTACTTACTTGTAGTTTTGTAGCTTCTTTTTGTAGCACTTAGGCCTTCGGGCGATCATGTACCCCGATTTTTCAAGTAATGAAATGAGCATTTGTCTTTCTGACTTATCACTTGAATGAATGGTTATTTTTAAGTCTTTGTTTGACTTTGTACAAATGTGTGAGGAGAGATCGTTGCGAGGGTAGTTCCAAATGAATTGATAAACTCATAAAGATAACTTTTTACAACAAATTCGATCGCTGCACTACATCTGAAAAAATGACGATCTCCGTATGTGGTTGACTAGCGACGATCGTCGTGTAGGTAGTCCGCACTCTTATTGCCCCTTGTTTTTATTCACTTAGTGGAAGTAAGGGGATGAAAATAATTCCTTGAGTGAGCGGTCTTCAACTTTGTCGAATCCTCGGGGACGGTCGTCCATCTTGAGGAACCGTGCACGATCGCGGAGTTCGATGGACCGATTCCTTGATCATATATTGATGCGCGAAGACATTGAGTGTCTCGTGACTCACTTTATTATGAGGGTCCTCTGTTAGGCTGCGCCTCACCTCGTATTTAAACGAAGGGCGTGCGGTCTCGGTCTAGAGGAGTCCTTGCGCGGGGCAGCGTCGGATGAATCAACTCCACGCCCGCGGCTTGTTAGCTCTTCTTCCACCTCGGCCAGCCATGGAGATGGCCGACCTCGACGGTGTACGTTGAGACGAGGGTTGTGGCACGTCGCATTGTCCGGGTTCACCATGTTAGATGATGAACCTTTGAGGGCGAGCGATCGTGTCCACTGATTTATTTTGGAGGGCCCTCAGACTACGCCGGCCTCGTATTTGAACGAAGGGCGGGGGATCTTGGCCTAAAGGGACCTTGCATGGCCTAAACAGTCGGTTCCATCGACCGCCAGGACCATGGCTGCACTCTTCCACCTTGGATCGTTATGTAGATGCCGACCTTCGATGGTGTACGTTGTGCGGGGGAGGCGATCTCGTGCCTTAGTTCATCATGTTAGACGGTGAACTGTAGATGGCGATCGAGTCCTCCGGTTTCTAAATAAGGAGGGAGATCGGGGTGACTTCCGTTGTCTCCTTCTCTTGATTGAAGCATGTAGAGACGGTCGTCGAGGTTGATCCAGGGGTCGGCTCGTATGAGCTTTCCAGCCTGTTTTGTGTTCGACTCGGACGATCATCTATAGAGATAGGTAGGGGCTTCGGCTAGACCAATAAGCTGTCCAACTTGCCCTCCTCGAACAATCTCCAGAGCTGTTTGAGGAGGTCGCGGCATTTGTTGGTGCTGTGGCCGGGACTCTTATGGTAGGCACAATATTGATTGTTGTCCAGGTGACCGTGGTCCCTTATCGCCTTTGGCTTTTTGAGCTCTTCGTGCCCCTTGATGACATAGAAAATATGTGCCGGAGTTCTGTTGAACGTATGGAGGAGATGGGCTTCCATGTCCTCGAAAGCCTTGAGATCTCCGGGTGTCTTGGCGATCGCCTTCTTTGCTTTGGCGATCGCTATCTTCTGGACAAGAGGTGGCGTTTCCTCGTCTAAGCGGAGGGTGAGTAGCCTTTGCCTGGCCAGAAAGTTGGCAGCTTTAGCGCGGAAGATCGCGTAAGTTGGGGGGATATCCTTGGAGAGATGTCTAAACATGGGAGAATGACCGTGGAATCCCCCCATGACCGAATAGAGAGCGAGCTCGTCACTGATGGGTTCGCCGGTGAGGATGATTTCGTCTACCCGGTCGATGTAATCTGCGTCAGTTTCGTCCTTCCCCTGCTTGATTTTTATCATGCAGTGGGGACCTTCTGGTCTGGCGACCTTGCTGGCGAAGTATGACGTGAAGTCCTTCGCCAGTTTCTTAAAAGAGGTGATTGATCGTGGTGGTAATGAAATGTACCACCTGTGGGCCAGCTCGCCCAATGTCAACGGGAAGATCCGGCACTTGGTTGCATCAGATGCCCCGCACCCAGTCATGTAAATTCGGAATTTACTCAGGTGGGTTTCTGGGTCCGATCTCCCCTCATACAGAGGTGTTTTGGGAGGAGCGATCGTTGGTTGTATGGGGGCAAGCTCGATGTGGACCGCGAGTGGCTCGGTCGGCCCGGCGATCTTTTTGCTGGTGCTTGCCCCAGTGTCCAAGAGTGCTCTCATCTCGTCGAGCTGGCGTTGTATGGCGGCCATCGCCGTGGCCTGACTGCTAGCGGCTCGGCGATCGGAGCGGGAGCCGAGGCGATTGAGTACTGATTCCCTGGCGATCGGGGCGGGAGTCAGATGGCTGACCTGCATTCGGCTGTGAGGTGGGTATGCCGAACTCCTGGTGACGGATTCGGGTTCCGTCTTTTCGAGGTTGGAAACAGAATGCCCCGGTCGCCAGGACGGGTCGCGCCCTAAGCGATCGAATATGGATCCGTCCGGTCGTGCGAGAGCCTTTCCTCGCGAATTGGGGCTTTCTGACGATCGCTCGTTCAGTAGCCCGCTGAATTTCCGTTTTCCCATGCGGCGGATGATCGAGGGAGTAATTGCAGGCGACGCACATGCTCTCCGTCGCTCCTCCAGGATGGCCATAGCCTCCTCGATCTGTTCCTCGGTTTGGAACTGATCGAGTGAGAGGTTGGGGCCATCTCTCGGATGCGGGATCGAGAGTCTCGCGTTCTGCCGCGCTTCCCCCTGTCGTTGGCTGGGGTTCGGATTGAGCCGGGATATGGTGTCCGGCGGTTCGGAGAGCGGCTTTCTTCGATGTACCGGCGGATGTCATGACTCTGAAGGTTTTCTTTGAAGTGCAGTGAGTGTCACTTCAAGTATATGCCCCAAGAACAGTGAGTGTTCTTCGGGACGGTAGAAATAAAAGTATGAGGGTTAGATCCCCTTCCTCTAGCGCCAATTGTTGCTACCCAAAATATTATCCGGAGATAGATATTGCTGGAATGGATGGGATAGCAAACAAATGCAAGAGCACTTCCGCGAGAAAGATAAATAACACAAGATTTGTCGGGGTTGTTAGTCCCGGGCTTGAATGCTCTCGCGAGATATTATTAATACCAATATTCGGGGATACAAGTACTAATGTAAGAATACAATTACAATGAGTGTAAAGATTCTTGTTATCTTAGCTAGTGAGCGTGTAGATTGCCGGAAGAACCAGATTTGATGCTCTGTGAGTTCTTGTAACAAAGGAGATGAACAGTCACGGCGGTGAGAGATCGACCGTCTCTCACGGCGAGTATTTAGCTGGGTGCTTGGGCTCCGGGGCTTATGAATCCTTTGGAATCTGTCTAGTGGAGACTTGCTGCTTCTGCCGATCGTCTTCTGGACGAGAGATTTGGAGAGAGAAGTCCTGAGATGGATTCCGGTGAGATAACCGGGAGCTTGATGATATGTATGTTCTTCAGTATTTCCGTGAATGTATCGGAATGTGAGAGAATGTGTTCTGAGCGTAAGTCAGAATGAATTCGGAACCGTTGGTGGAATGAATTTCGAACCGTAGGTTGAATGTGAGAGAATGTGAACCTTTTTCCAGTAGGAGGAGGTTCTCTATTTATAGGGCTTGGATACGCCGGGCGATCGCCTTTTCTGCATTATAATAATCGGGCGATCGTCTTTTAGCACATGGGCCTGTCCCCTCAAAGTCTGCAGGAGTTGCTGGCAGTCAACTATGCGGTCCAATGGGGAGCTTACACGCGTCCTGAGCTGCTGTCACGGGTGGTCCCACTGACAACTTTCGGCGCGCATGCTGGTAGGTGAGGTAGGTGACAGGCTGTGGTCAAAAGGTCTTGTCTGTCAGCAGAAGATCTTGTCAGTGCCTTTGGTGGATCTGCACGTGGGTGCTTTTCTGAGATCCAGTCCTTGATGACTTTGACGGGCGATCGTCTCTGCTCGGGGCGCAGGTCCATTGCCCTTAGCTGGTTAGTAGAGTAGATCGCCAGCTGCCAAAGGGCGATCGCCTTGGGAGTCGATCGCTAGGTACCTGATGGTGGTCTGATATCTTCGACTTTGCGAGCTCGCCATAGTTTGACTGGAGTTGACTTGGTCGCTCGGCCTTACAGTCGATCGCCTGTCGGGATGGATAAATTGTGACACAACACACGGTTTATCACGGAACTCCACGGGAGAATCTTGAAGAACCGCTCGAAATCGCTCTAGACACCCAGCTCGGGAGAATCTTGAAGAATCGCGATGAAGGGTCTGCTCAGGTGTTTAAAACCTGATTACTCATTACGTACATTAACATGCTGAGGTTAATGTACGTTATGCCTCTTACGTACGTAACACCTGAGTGTTACGTACGTAATGGCTCGGCAGAACAATCTTCCCAATTTGCTGAGGCCGATAGGGTACGCTACATCAGACAGTTAGCGTACGCTATAAGGAAGATTATGTACGTAACACCCAGGGGTTAACATACGTAAGGGCTTGACAAAAACTGGGCGGAACCCACTATCCAATGCACTGAGGACCATAATATACGTTAACACTAAGGTATAACGTACGTTATGCAGGCATCATTAGCGCATGCAAGAATGCATGAATAACGTACGTTATTCATGCAGCAGTTCAACACTGCTGGATGCAGTTCGCTCCACAGGAAGGTACGAAGTCGAGACGCAACACAAGGACATAACCCAAAAATGTAGAAATATTTGTGACGATGAAGCTAAGTGCTGAAAGAAAATACGATTCCGACTATCGGGAGATTCGAAAGCGAAATTACGTAAAAACACATCCGAAATTCATCCAAATGGAAAAACACCAAGAACAACATAGATTCAAAACGTCAAAATGGTTACAAACGAGAGGATAAAAATAGACATGAACTAAAAATGGAAACTGCTAAAAAATGGAAAGCTACGGTTATTACATTCTTCCCCTCTAAAAATAAGTTTCGTCCCGAAACTTATGAATCAAAAATCTCGGGGTGTCTCGCACGCATATCCTCCTCCAATTCCCACGTCGTTTCCTCCACTCCATGCCTCGACCATTGCAGTTTAACCAAGGGGATTGTTTTGTGTCTTAATTGTTTATCTCATCATTCCAAGATCCTCACTGGCCTCTCCTCAAACGTAATGTTCTTCTCGATCTCCATATCCCCAAAGTCAATAACGTGAGTCGGGTCTGGAATATACTTCCTGAACTGAGAAACATGAAAAATGTTATGCACATGGCTCAACGACGGGGTAATGCCAAAAGTTAGGCCAACTCTCCAACTCTTTCCAATATACCTTGGACTAAGCTTCCCCTTTTTCCCAAAATAGAAAACTCCCTTCGAAGGAGACACTCTCAATAAGACATTATCCCCTACCTCAAACTCCAAGGGTCGACGCCTAACATCTGCATAAGACTTTTGTCGACTCTGAGCCGCCAACATTCTCTCTCGAATCAATTCGACTTTCTTCCTAGTCTCCAATACAATATCCAGCTCGGTGCCAACTAAATTGGATGGCTCATTCCAACATATCGGTGATCGACATCATCCGCCATAAAGTACCTCATACGGTGCCATCTTAATCGAGGCATGCCAGCTATTATTATAAGTTAACTCGATCAGAGCCATATGTTCCTCCCAAACTACTACAGTCTAGCGCACATGCACGCAATATATCCTCGAACGTCTGAATGGTACGCTCAGACTATTCATCATTCTGAGGATGGAAGGATGTACTCAAACGCAATTGTGTCCCTAATGCCTTGTGTACTGCCTGCCAAAAATGCGATACAAACTGACCATCTCTATCCAGAATAATAGTCTTTGGCGTACCATGAAGTCTCATGATCTGCGCAATAAAAATACGAGCCAATTTTTTTGGACCCCAAGTGTCCTTGATGCATAGAAAATGTGCCGACTTAGTCAGTCGATCCACGATCACCCACACCATGTTCATTCCAGTCTTCGTCCTTGGCAAATTCGTGACAAAATTCATTGAGACGTTATCCCACTTCCATTCCGGGATGGGAAGTGGTTTCAACAACATAACTGGCCGTTGATGCTCGATTTTGACTTGCTGATGAGTCAAACACTTAGCCACAACTGCAATACCTCATTCTTCATGTCATTCCACTAGAAATTTTTCCTTAAATCCTTATACATTTTACTCGAGTCCGGATGCAATGAGTAAGGTGACGCATGAGCATCTCGCATAATGCCCTGCCTCAATTCCAAGTCGTTCGGAACACATAGACGACCTTGGAATCTCAACACACCATCTTCATGAATCATGAATCCAGGGCTTTCCCCTGCACCACATTCTCAGGGAGTTGAATAAACATCGGATCTTCTAACTGTCTTGATTTAATGTCGTCGACCAGAGACGAAGAGATCTCAAGAGCACACAACTGCCCAGCATTCCCTGGTAGCACAAACTCAATACTCAACCCCATCAACTCTCGCTGGAGCCCTGGCTGAGCCGTGAGTAACTCAAGTGCCCAAAGTGATACCAATTTCCGACTCAAGGGATATTCGATAAAGACCTTGTTCATTATATGCATGAACACAGCTGGGGTGTTGGTTAGTCCGAACGGCATAACCACAAACTCGTAGTCGCCATATCTCGTTCGAAAGGCCATCTTCGGAATATCAGAATCCTTCACTCGGAGCTGGTAATACCCTGATGTCAAATCAATCTTCGAAAACACAGTCGCTCCCTGTAATTGGTCAAACAAATTGTCAATCCTCGATAGCAGATACTTTTTTTTGATGGTCACCTTGTTCAACCCTCGGTAGTTGATGCATATACGAAGCGACTCATCCTTCTTCTTCACAAACAAGACCGGTGCGCCCCAAGGCGAAGCGATCGGTCGAATATAACCCATGAATAGCAACTCTCCCAACTGTTTCTTCAACTCAAGCATCTCGGAAGGCGCCATATGATACGACGTCTTCGAAATCGGAGCCGCACCCGGCTCTAAATCAACAGAGAACTCAACCTCGCAGTTTGATGGGAAACCCGGCAGCTCCTCTGGAAAGACATCAGGATACTCGTTTACTACCGGAATAGATGAGAGCTCAACTCCCCCTTCTTCCGATCTCAAAGCATAACACCAGTAACCAGTGCAACCCCCTCAAAGGAGTTTCACCGCCTTCATAGCGCTGATCAGAAATCTCTGACGACTCCGCTTGCATCCCACAAAGTAATGTTCAATACCGTCAGAAGCTAGCGTCGAAATGGTCCTCACTCTATAATTCATGATCGCCCCATGTCGATCTAGCCAATCCTCACCAAGAATCAGATCCTCATCCTTAATATCTACCACAATCAGATTAGAAGACCAATCCCTCCCTGCGATACTCACCGGAAAATCTCTAACCTCACGATCCCCCACAATACTATCTCCATTAGGCAGTTTAACAACAAACGGTTCACAATCTAAAGAGATGAATGTTGACTCAAAATGTATTTTGATGATTATTCCATTCAAAACATTTAATTAGATCAATCTCAGATCAATATTATATTGAATGAGCTAAATACAGTTAGCGCACGCTACCCATATAACAGTAGCGCACGCTATCGAGAAATTCATGTACAGCCCAGACAGTCAGCTGCAGCCAAGTGAAGTCACCTGATGGATAGCGCACGCAAGTCATTTAATATTAGCGCACGCTAAGTAACTACCGTTAGCGCACGCTATACAATCCATATTAACGCACGCTATCGCATTATTCCAGAGGACAGTGAGGTTTGGAAGGAAATCGGAAATGAATTTTGCGCACGCTACATACATCAACTTACGTACGCTAAAACAAGGATATAGCGCACGTTACTACTCAGCTCTTGCGCACGCTACCGATATCACGGTCAGTAGTCCAGTAGCTACTGGGCTCAATATGTCAAGGATTTTACGTACGCTACACAGGGTAACGTACGTTACTGAAAGAAATTATTAGCGCACGCTAAGGTATAGGCATTAGCGCACGCTAAAAGGAGTCAGCATATTACCGTTTGATTTTCTACCGTTGGAAGGCAAGAGTCAATGAAGATCCGGAAAATCTAGAAAAGTTGGAATTAATTAATGCTAGCGCATGCTATGCATACTTGCTAGCGCACGCTAATCTAAAATCTAGCCGTTGGATAAAGAGTCGTTGGAGAGACAAACGGACATTTTCAAAGTCAAGATTGAAGACTTGTTGACCAGACGTTAACGCACGCTACCGATACATGACTAGCGCACGTTAGCCATATTATTTTACCGTTGCAACAGTCTTTGTGACCGTTCAGAGAAGCCGAGTCAAAGATCGATAGCGCACGCTAGAGGACATTATTAGCGCACGCTAATAATACGTTTTTCAGCATTTGAAGGATGGCTCTCACCTATAAATACCCAAAGGACTTGGGTATCAAACACACAACTTCAAGCATACAAAGCATACAAGCATACAAGCAATCAAAGCATACTTGAGCTCAGTTTTATATCTTTTATTGCATTTCACGTTGTGAGAAAAGAAAGATACAAGAGTGATTCTCATTGTAATATCTATTATTCTTTGTATTCTTTCATTTGATTGTAAGTGTTGCATCACTTACACTTGAGCGTAAAATAAACGAATCAAGAGTCACTAATCCGGTGTTATTAGGATCTTTGATCCGGCATTGTTAGGATTAAACTCCCATATTCGTATAGTGAGGATTATCTAGTTCCTATAGAACACTAGATAAACAAACATTTATATTAAGAGAGAGGTTGAGCTTGGACCGATAGAAGACAAGCGATTGTAACGGTTGTGAACTCGGACCGATAGAAGACGAGTCAAGATTGTGGTTGTTCTTGAGCCAATAGAAAAACAAAGTCGGAGAGAGGACGTAGGCAAGTTGCCGAACCTCTATAAATCTTTGAGTCTTTAAATTCCGCACTATTTTCCATTTATTCGCAAGAAATTTCATTATTCCGCCTTACCACTATTCAACCCCCCTTCTAGTGGTAAATTTATCTCTTCAGTTGGTATCGGAGCGGGTCTCTTTTTAAAGGTTTAACCACCTAAGAGAAAAAGATCCGCAAATGGCACTTCTTGGCCAAATTGAAGGAAATGCTCTCAATCGTCCTCCTTTCTTCGACGGCTCCAATTTCATGACATGGAAAAAGAAGATGGCGATCTTCGTTCAAGCCTATGATATTGAAATCTGGAAAGTTATTGCTCTTGGTCCTAAACTTGCTAAGAAAGAGGATGGATCGTTGAAAAAGATCGAAGAATTCAACGACGAGGATTGGAGAAACACGCACGTCAACTCACGAGCTACTCAGCTTCTCTATTGCACTCTTAATCCCGAAGAACTCAATAGGATATCGTCCTATGAAAGTGCAAAAGAAATTTGGGAAATTCTCGAAGTCACTCATGAGGGAACCACCCAAGTCAAGGAGACCAAAATCAACATGTTACTCCATGACTATGAATTATTTTCCATGAAAGACGAGGAAACGATCACAAATATGTTGGATCGATTTTCGGCTATAACAAATGGTCTTGCATCTTTCGGAAAGCCTATATCGAGCAGCGGCAAAGCTAAGAAAATTCTTCGATCGTTGCCACGAGAATGGGATGCCACGGTCACCGCGATCATGGAGTCCAAAGATCTCAACAAGCTCGAATTTAGTGCCCTCATCGGGTCACTCATCAACTATGAGATCGTTCTCAAGTCTAGAGGCACCAAACCAAAGCCTCGGGAAAGAGTAGTCGCATTCAATGTTGATAGCGACGTTGAGGAAGATGTTCCCGAAGATGAAGACGACGAGGAACTCGCTCTCTATGCCAAAAACTTTAGAAGGTATAAAAACCTAATTCAAAAGAGGCGAAGCTTTCTTGGTCGGGATGGCAAACCGGAGCAAAAGAAGAGTGGATATACTCCCATCAAGAAGTTCGACAATAATTGTCGGAAATGCAGTCAATCCGGTCACTATGCCAAAGAATGCCGAGGATCCTCTTCAAAACCTCAAATGGAAAGATTCAAAAAGAAGGAGGTCCTATTCGCTTCTTGGAGTGATGAAGAGGAGGAGATTGAAAGATCTCTAGACGCAAATCTTGCATTCATGGCACTCGACTCCGAAAGTAATATCGAGGTATGTGCTAAACTCAATGATGACGAATATGACTCTTTTGATTTTTGTGATACACAAGAAGTTCATCATGATGATGAGTTATTGAGTGCATTTGAATCCTTGAATACGGAGTATGACGAGATGGTTAAATTAAACATATCTTTAAAGAGAAAAATAAAATCTCTAGAACTCGAAAATTCCTCTCTTCAAAACAAGGGCAAAACTATTGAGATCGACCATACATTATGCCTTGAAAAAGAAAATGTTTTGAAAATCGAGTTAACAAAAACTCAAAAGGAGCTAAAATATATTTTGAACAAATTTACTCTCGGAAACGAGAAATTCGAAAGGCTCCTATCTATTCAAAAATCGCCCTTGCTCAAACACGGTCTTGGTTTCGATCCTTTCAAACGGGAACAATCCCTTATCAACCTTGACAAAATAAAGAAAACCGAAACCGAGAACTCAAAAGATTCTTTCAAACGAGTTCACAATGTTAATGCTCATTCAAAGTTAAGAACCATCAAAGTTAAGCAAATATGGGTTCCTAAAGGGACAATTGTCCCGAATGCTATAAGCATAGTTAACTTTGGAGGACCCAAACGGGCTTGGGTACCGAAACAACCGAGAAACTCTATTTTTGTAGGTACCGGCACCAAGGAAAAACAAGCGGTACATTGATAGCGGATGCTCAAGGCACATGTGCGGCTCCGAGGACTTATTTGAAGACCTCAAATATCAAGAACAAGGACATGTGACCTTTGGAGATAATCAAAAGGGAAAAATCAAAGGCATCGGCAAAGTCGGTAAGGAACCTTCTCCGTCTATCAACAAAGTACTATTTGTTGAAGGTTTGCATCATAATCTTCTTAGCGTTTCGCAACTTTGTGACGAAGGTTTTAAAATTCTATTCGAGCAAACGCATTGCACGACATTTAGAAATAATAAAATTGCATTCATTGGTTTGAGATGTGGAAAGATCTATATTGTTGATCTTAACGATAAAAGTTCATTCAATGAAAAATGTCTTATTACCTTGGATGACAATGCATATTTATGGCATCGAAAATTGGGGCATACTTCGTTACCTATCATTTCGATTTTATCTAGACACGACCTTGTTCGTGGATTGCCCAAACTCAAGTTTGATAAAAAGCATTTGTGTGAATCATGCATAAAAGGGAAACATACTCGAGAATCGTTTAAACCAAAATTCGAGGTTTCCACTAGTTGCGTTCTTGAACTTGTGCATATGGATTTGATTGGACCATCTAGACATGTTAGTTTAAATGGCAAACTCTACACTTTGGTTATTGTTGATGATTTCTCTCGATTTACTTGGGTTAGATTTTTAGCACATAAGGATGATACATTTTTCGAGTTTTCTAAATGGTGTCGTTTGGTATCAAATGAGAAAAATCTCTCCATAATTTCTATTCGCACCGATCACGGAGGTGAATTTGATTGCACCCCGTTTGAACTTTTATGTGATAAATATGGTATTAATCATAACTTTTCGGCTCCTAGAACGCCTCAACAAAATGGAGTTGTTGAAAGGAAAAACCGATCTTTGGAAGAAATGTCGAGGACAATGCTTAATGAATACTCTCTTCCACGATACTTTTGGGTCGAAGAAATTTTTACGGCATGCTATGTGATTAACCGGGTTCATGTTCGTAGAACTCATCTTAAAACCCCATATGAATTATGGAAGGGCAAAAAGCCCAATATTGCTTACTTTCATCCTTTTGGTTGCAATGTATTTATTTTGAACAATGGCAAGGATAACTTAGGCAAGTTTGATGCCAAATCCGACTCCAGAATATTTCTTGGTTATTGCACTAATAGTAAAGCATATCGTGTTAGAACGAATAAAGTTGAAGAGTCCATACATGTTAAATTCAATGATATGATCTCACCCCCGAGAAAGGTAGAATACTTTGATGATGCAGGTACTTTTTCGGATCCCTCACCCGAAGTGAAGAAAATTTCGGAAATCGAAACGAACACAATCGTTGATTTACCGAAAGATTGGAGGCACATCAAAGACCATCCAAAGGATCTCGTGATTGGAAACATTGAAGACGGTGTTCAAACCCGAAGGAGAACCACCGAATTTATGGCTCATTGTGCTTTTGTATCCGAAATAGTTCCCAAGAATATATCCGAAGCTCTCGATGATGAAAGTTGGGTGATGGCAATGCAAAAGGAGCTTGTGCAATTCAAGCACAATAATGTATGGAATTTAGTTCCCGCCCCTAAAGATAAAACAATTATCGGAACTAAATGGGTGCATAAAATAAAGAGTGACGAAGACGGCTATCCAATTCGAAATAAATCTCGTTTGGTCGCTCAAGGATATAATCAAGAGGAAGGTCTTGATTACGAAGAAAGTTTTGCTCCCGTGGCTCGACTCGAAGCCATTCGCTTGCTTTGTGCATTTGCCGCCCATAAAAAGATCAAACTATTTCAAATGGATGTGAAAAGTGCATTCTTGAATGGGTTCATTCAAGAAGAAGTCTACGTCAAGCAACCTCCCGGTTTTGAAGATCATCAATTTCCGGATCATGTCTACAAGCTCAACAAGGCACTCTACGGGTTGAAGCAAGCACCCCGAGCATGGTATGATCGTTTAAGTCAATTTTTAATTGCAAATGATTATAAAAGAGGCAAAGTCGATAATACCTTGTTTGTTAAAATATTGAATGATGATATACTCGTCTGCCAAATCTACGTTGATGACATTGTATTTGGAGCTACTAATGAATATTTGTGCCAAGATTTTTCTAATCTTATGAAATGAGAGTTCGAAATGAGTATGATAGGAGAATTAACGTTCTTCCTCGGGCTTCAAATCAAGCAATGCGAAGATGGAATTTTTATCCATCAAACGAAGTACTCAAACGACCTCCTCAAGAAATTCAATATGGAAAGTAGCAAGGTGATATCTACGCCAATGTCTTCATCATTAAAGCTTGAGAAAGATGAAAATGGCAAATCCGTAGGTCAAAAATTATATCGAGGTATGATTGCATCTCTGTTATATTTGACTGCATCTAGGCCAGATATAATATTTGCTACATGTTTATGTGCTCGATTCCAAGCTAATCCCAAGGAATCACATTTAATTGCTTGTAAACGCATTTTTCGCTACTTGAAAGGAACTATTGGACTAGGTCTATGGTATCCTTCTTGCTTGGATTTTAATTTAATTGCATATAGTGACGCCGATTTCGGCGGATGTAAAATTGAGAAAAAGTGTACTAGTGGTACATGTCATTTTGTTGGATCATGTTTAATATCTTAGGGAAGTAAAAAGCAAACTAGTGTAGCATTGTCTACAGCTGAGGCCGAATATGTCGCTGCAGGGAGCGCCTGTGCTCAAGTGTTATGGATTAAAAATCAACTCCGCGACTACGGCATACATTTTGAAAATAACCCTATCCTATGTGATAACACTAGTGCAATTAATTTGAGTAAAAATCCTGTGTTGCATAGTCGAACTAAACATATAGATATCAGACATCATTTTTTACGTGATCATGTTCAAAAAAAAGATATCTGTTTAATTTTTGTCAGACGAAGGATCAACTTGCTGATATTTTTACAAAACCTCTTCCCGAAGGATCATTTAATTCCATTCGTTTACAACTTGGTATGGGACATGTAGACAACTTTTGAAATAAGCTTACTACTCAAAATATCAAAATCCTTGATTCGGTTCACTTTCTAGCGCGCGCTAGCTTCACTTTCTTAACGCGCGCTAAAACATGCTTTCGATAGCGTACGCTAACCTCACTTCCTTGCGTACGCTAATTAAAAACTTTTCGAATTCCATTTTAGCTACTGGACAGTCCAGTAAGCTTTTCATTTTTACTTAACGTACGCTAATTCTATGATCCTAGCGTACGCTAATTAAAAGTTCGCTGAATATATATATATCGTACGACCCAGAAACACAATTACCCCTTCCTAACGTACGCAATCGCCAGAAATACCCTTCCAGCGAAAAAACCCTAGACGCACATCCGATTCAAATACTGCGATTCTTCTCCCTCAAAACTTCGATTCTCTTCGTTTCTCCCTCAAAATGTCTAGCAAGGGAAGAAAGGCCTTGGAGAAGAACTACAAACGCCCGCGCAACAATGATTATGACGCAACCCGTTTCGTCTCCTACGTTGCATCGAAGATTTTCTTCGATATCCTTCCACAGGAGAGTTTGACCGATTGCTACTACTTCAATTTTAGCAGCCTTGAAAGGGTTAAGGTAAGCATTCGCGATTTCTTTGAGGCATTAGGTATTGCACGATTTGTTGAGTGCAAAGAGATTGTTTACCCTGAGTGTCCATCAATTTTATGCGAATCTGCACCTTGGTGATAGTGGTGATAATGGAGGTTTAGTGCTCGATAGCCTAGTGAACGGAATTGTGGTGAAGATTTCTTCGGAAATTCTTTACGAGTTGTTTGGCTTATCGAAAGACGGGTATGATTGCTGTGGGAAAAATATTGTCGAGGAGTCTACGGTGTTCGAGAGAGATATTGGTGATTTTTTATGTTCGAAAACGGTCATCGAAGTCACGGATGACGTCTTCGAGAACAATGATTTCGGTATACACATTCGCTTGTTGTTGGCCGCTCTAACAAAATGTTTAATGCCAAAAGTCAACACCCAACACATGTTAGTCGGCGTTGATAAGAATGTCGTGTATCGGGTGCTGAAGGATGATCGAGTGGATTTCACTGGGATTGTGATAAGCTGGATGAAAGCAAAAGGGGAGTCTTTTCGGTCGAAAAATTACATGTCGAGAACTAGGAAATCTGGACTTCCTTTTGGTTCAATTCTTACGGTGATTTTTCGGCATTTCCGCGTCGACTTGTCTAATGAGGCACACGTTCCGGTGTCTCGGGGACACGAGATAAGTGACATAACCCTCAAGGCCATGCATTATGTCGAGACATTCAATCGAGGCTGGGTATTGTTTCCATATCTCCGAGATGATGATCAAGTGCCGAAGGGGACACGGATGCCTACACCGGTCGAGCAAGTCACACACCGAGGACCCCATACACTTAGGGAGCTGCAATCCAAGTCTTTTGTTCGTCATCCGAAGACGAAAGGGAAGCACCCGATGAGAGATGTTGTCACGGAGAAAGAGGAAAGCGACCTTTGCGCTCGGATGTGGAGCATCGAGACCTCTCAGGCTGAAATTTGAGAGGATGTTCGGGCTCTACGTTCGAAAGTCCGGGAAGTGCGCGGGTTGATCTCCGATTTCATCCGTTTCACACACCCTTCGTTTCCTTTCCCCTCGTCCTCTTCCGACCCTGCACCTTAGATTTGAGGATTTTGATGCTTGGTTGTAGAATCTTATTATTCGAATAAACTTTATGTCTCATGTCATGAAAACTTTATGTATTGCTTGAACTCTATCTTAATGATATTCGCATTTCACTTCATTTGGTATTTGTTGTGTATTGTTATTTACGTAATTTCGCTTTTGTTAATGGCATTTTTGTTGGTATTTGTTAAAATGCAACAATTCAGGGGGAGTTCCTTTTTGTTTATGTCAAAAAGGGAGAATACTCCAAAACCGAAATATACTAATATATCGAACAAGTTTACCTTGATTCGAATCATTTAAAATGTTTTTGCAGGTATTAATTAAATGTTTTGACATCATCAAAAGGGGGGAGATTGTTGACTCAAAATGTATTTTGATGATTTTTCCATTCAAAACATTTAATTAGATCAATCCATAATTTCTATTTGCACCGATCACGGAGGTGAATTTGATTGCACCCCGTTTGAACTTTTATGTGATAAATATGGTATTAATCATAACTTTTCGGCTCCTAGAACGCCTCAACAAAATGGAGTTGTTGAAAGGAAAAACCGATCTTTGGAAGAAATGTCGAGGACAATGCTTAATGAATACTCTCTTCCACGATACTTTTGGGCCAAAGCAATTTTTACGGCATGCTATGTGATTAACCGGGTTCATGTTCGTAGAACTCATCTTAAAACCCCATATGAATTATGGAAGGGCAAAAAGCCCAATGTTGCTTACTTTCATCCTTTTGGTTGCAATGTATTTATTTTGAACAATGGCAAGGATAACTTAGGCAAGTTTGATGCCAACCGATCATGAATATTTCTTGGTTATTGCACTAATAGTAAAGCATATCGTGTTAGAACGAATAAAGTTGAAGAGTCCATACATGTTAAATTCAATGATATGATTTCACCCCCGAGAAAGGTAGAATACTTTGATGATGCAGGTACTTTTCCGGATCCCTCACCCGAAGTGAAGAAAATTTCGGAAATCGTAACAAACACAATTGTTGATTTACCGAAAGATTGGAGGCACATCAAAGACCATCCAAAGGATCTCGTGATTGGAAACATTAAAGACGGTGTTCAAACCCGAAGGAGAACCACCGAATTTATGGCTCATTGTGCTTTTGTATCCGAAATAGTTCCCAAGAATATATCCGAAGCTCTCGATGATGAAAGTTGGGTGATGGCAATGCAAAAGGAGCTTGTGCAATTCAAGCACAATAATGTATGGAATTTAGTTCCCGCCCCTAAAGATAAAACAATTATCGGAACTAAATGGGTGCATAAAATAAAGAGTGACGAAGACGGCTATCCAATTCGAAATAAATCTCGTTTGGTCGCTCAAGGATATAATCAAGAGGAAGGTCTTGATTACGAAGAAAGTTTTGCTCCCGTGGCTCGACTTGAAGCCATTCGCTTGCTTTGTGCATTTGCCGCCCATAAAAAGATCAAACTATTTCAAATGGATGTGAAAAGTGCATTCTTGAATGGGTTCATTCAAGAAGAAGTCTACGTCAAGCAACCTCCCGGTTTTGAAGATCATCAATTTCCGGATCATGTCTACAAGCTCAACAAGGCACTCTACGGGTTGAAGCAAGCACCCCGAGCATGGTATGATCGTTTAAGTCAATTTTTAATTGCAAATGATTATAAAAGAGGCAAAGTCGATAATACCTTGTTTGTTAAAATATTGAATGATGATATACTGTCACAAATCTACGTTGATGACATTGTATTTGGAGCTACTAATGAATCTTTGTGCCAAGATTTTTCTAATCTTATGAAATGAGAGTTCGAAATGAATATGATAGGAGAATTAACGTTCTTCCTCGGGCTTCAAATCAAGCAATGCGAAGATGGAATTTTTATCCATCAAACGAAGTACTCAAACGACCTCCTCAAGAAATTCAATATGGAAAGTAGCAAGGTGATATCTACGCCAATGTCTTCATCATTAAAGCTTGAGAAAGATGAAAATGGCAAATCCGTAGGTCAAAAATTATATCGAGGTATGATCGGATCTCTGTTATATTTGACTGCATCTAGGCCAGATATAATATTTGCTACATGTTTATGTGCTCGATTCCAAGCTAATCCCAAGGAATCACATTTAATTGCTTGTAAACGCATTTTTCGCTACTTGAAAGGAACTATTGGACTAGGTCTATGGTATCCTTCTTGCTTGGATTTTAATTTAATTGCAAATAGTGACGCCGATTTCGGCGGATGTAAAATTGACAAAAAGTGTACTAGTGGTACATGTCATTTTGTTGGATCATGTTTAATATCTTAGGGAAGTAAAAAGCAAACCAGTGTAGCATTGTCTACAGCTGAGGCCAAATATGTCGCTGCAGGGAGCGCCTGTGCTCAAGTGTTATGGATTAAAAATCAACTCCGCGACTACGACATACATTTTGAAAATACCCCTATCCTATGTGATAACACTAGTGCAATTAATTTGAGTAAAAATCCTGTGTTGCATAGTCGAACTAAACATATAGATATCAGACATCATTTTTTACGTGATCATGTTCAGAAAAAAGATATCTGTTTAATTTTTGTCGGACGAAGGATCAACTTGCTGATATTTTTACAAAACCTCTTCCTGAAGGATCATTTAATTCCATTCGTTTACAACATGGTATGGGACATGTAGACAACTTTTGAAATAAGCTTACTACTCAAAATATCAAAATCCTTGATTCGGTTCACTTGCTAGCGCGCGCTAGCTTCACTTTCTTAATGCGCGCTAAAACATGCTTTCGATAGCGTACGCTAACCTCACTTCCTTGCGTACGCTAATTAAAAACTTTTCGAATTCCATTTTAGCTACTGGACAGTCCAGTAAGCTTTTCATTTTTACTTAACGTACGCTAATTCTATGATCCTAGCGTACGCTAATTAAAAGTTCGCTGAATATATATATATCGTACGACCCAGAAACACAATTACCCCTTCCTAACGTACGCAATCGCCAGAAATACCCTTCCAGCGAAAAAACCCTAGACGCACATCCGATTCAAATACTGCGATTCTTCTCCCTCAAAACTTCGATTCTCTTCGTTTCTCCCTCAAAATGTCTAGCAAGGGAAGAAAGGCCTTGGAGAAGAACTACAAACGCCCGCGCAACAATGATTATGACGCAACCCGTTTCGTCTCCTACGTTGCATCGAAGATTTTCTTCGATATCCTTCCACAGGAGAGTTTGAATGATTGCTACTACTTCAATTTTAGCAGCCTTGAAAGGGTTAAGGTAAGCATTCGCGATTTCTTTGAGGCATTAGGTATTGCACGATTTGTTGAGTGCAAAAAGATTGTTTACCCTGAGTGTGTCCATCAATTTTATGCGAATCTGCACCTTGGTGATAGTGGTGATAATGGAGGTTTAGTGCTCGATAGCCTAGTGAACGGAATTGTGGTGAAGATTTCTTCGGAAATTCTTCACGAGTTGTTTGGCTTATCGAAAGACGGGTATGATTGCTGTGGGAAAAATATTGTCGAGGAGTCTACGGTGTCCGAGAGAGATATTGGTGATTTTTTATGTTCGAAAACGGTCATCGAAGTCACGGATGACGTCTTCGAGAACAATGATTTCGGTATACACATTCGCTTGTTGTTGGCCGCTCTAACAAAATGTTTAATGCCAAAAGTCAACACCCAACACATGTTAGTCGGCGTTGATAAGAATGTCGTGTATCGGGTGCTGAAGGATGATCGAGTGGATTTCACTGGGATTGTGATAAGCTGGATGAAAGCAAAAGGGGAGTCTTTTCGGTCGAAAAATTACATGTCGAGAACTAGGAAATCTGGACTTCCTTTTGGTTCAATTCTTACGGTGATTTTTCGGCATTTCCGCGTCGACTTGTCTAATGAGGCACATGTTCCGGTGTCTCGGGGACACGAGATAAGTGACATAACCCTCAAGGCCATGCATTATGTCGAGACATTCAATCGAGGCTGGGTATTGTTTCCATATCTCCGAGATGATGACCAAGTGCCGAAGGGGACACGGATGCCTACACCGGTCGAGCAAGTCACACACCGAGGACCCCATACACTTAGGGAGCTGCAATCCAAGTCTTTTGTTCGTCATCCGAAGACGAAAGGGAAGCGCCCGATGAGAGATGTTGTCACGGAGAAAGAGGAAAGCGACCTTTGCGCTTGGATGCGGAGCATCGAGACCTCTCAGGCTGAAATTTGAGAGGATGTTCGGGCTCTACGTTCGGAAGTCCGGGAAGTGCGCGGGTTGATCTCCGATTTCATCCGTTTCACACACCCTTCGTTTCCTTTCCCCTCGTCCTCTTCCGACCCTGCACCTTAGATTTGAGGATTTTGATGCTTGGTTGTAGAATCTTATTATTCGAATAATCTTTATGTCTCATGTCATGAAAACTTTATGTATTGCTTGAACTCTATCTTAATGATATTCGCATTTCACTTCATTTGGTATTTGTTGTGTATTGTTATTTACGTAATTTCGCTTTGGTTAATGGCATTTTTGTTGGTATTTGTTAAAATGCAACAATTCAGGGGGAGTTCCTTTTTGTTTATGTCAAAAAGGGGGAAAATACTCCAAAAACCGAAATATACTAATATATCGAACAAGTTTACCTTGATTCGAATCATTTAAAATGTTTTTGCAGGTATTAATTAAATGTTTTGACATCATCAAAAAGGGGGAGATTGTTGACTCAAAATGTATTTTGATGATTTTTCCATTCAAAACATTTAATTAGATCAATCCATAATTTCTATTCGAACCGATCACGGAGGTGAATTTGATTGCACCCTGTTTGAACTTTTATGTGATAAATATGGTATTAATCATAACTTTTCGGCTCCTAGAACGCCTCAACAAAATGGAGTTGTTGAAAGGAAAAACCGATCTTTGGAAGAAATGTCGAGGACAATGCTTAATGAATACTCTCTTCCACGATACTTTTGGGCCGAAGAAATTTTTACGGCATGCTATGTGATTAACCGGGTTCATGTTCGTAGAACTCATCTTAAAACCCCATATGAATTATGGAAGGGCAAAAAGCCCAATAATGCTTACTTTCATCCTTTTGGTTGCAATGTATTTATTTTGAACAATGGCAAGGATAACTTAGGCAAGTTTGATGCCAAATCCGACTCCAGAATATTTCTTGGTTATTGCACTAATAGTAAAGCATATCGTGTTAGAACGAATAAAGTTGAAGAGTCCATACATGTTAAATTCAATGATATGATCTCACCCCCGAGAAAGGTAGAATACTTTGATGATGCAGGTACTTTTTCGGATCCCTCACCCGAAGTGAAGAAAATTTCGGAAATCGAAACGAACACAATCGTTGATTTACCGAAAGATTGGAGGCACATCAAAGACCATCCAAAGGATCTCGTGATTGGAAACATTGAAGACGGTGTTCAAACCCGAAGGAGAACCACCGAATTTATGGCTCATTGTGCTTTTGTATCCGAAATAGTTCCCAAGAATATATCCGAAGCTCTCGATGATGAAAGTTGGGTGATGGCAATGCAAAGGAGCTTGTGCAATTCAAGCACAATAATGTATGGAATTTAGTTCCCGCCCTAATGATAAAACAATTATCGGAACTAAATGGGTGCATAAAATAAAGAGTGACGAAGACGGCTATCCAATTCGAAATAAATCTCGTTTGGTCGCTCAAGGATATAATCAAGAGGAAGGTCTTGATTACGAAGAAAGTTTTGCTCCCATGGCTCGACTCGAAGCCATTCGCTTGCTTTGTGCATTTGCCGCCCATAAAAAGATCAAACTATTTCAAATGGATGTGAAAAGTGCATTCTTGAATGGGTTCATTCAAGAAGAAGTCTACGTCAAGCAACCTCCTGGTTTTGAAGATCATCAATTTCCGGATCATGTCTACAAGCTCAACAAGGCACTCTACGGGTTGAAGCAAGCACCCCGAGCATGGTATGATCGTTTAAGTCAATTTTTAATTGCAAATGATTATAAAAGAGGCAAAGTCGATAATACCTTGTTTGTTAAAATATTGAATGATGATATACAAATGCGCCAAATCTACGTTGATGACATTGTATTTGGAGCTACTAATGAATCTTTGTGCCAAGATTTTTCTAATCTTATGAAATGAGAGTTCGAAATGAGTATGATAGGAGAATTAACGTTCTTCCTCGGGCTTCAAATCAAGCAATGCGAAGATGGAATTTTTATCCATCAAACGAAGTACTCAAACGACCTCCTCAAGAAATTCAATATGGAAAGTAGCAAGGTGATATCTACGCCAATGTCTTCATCATTAAAGCTTGAGAAAGATGAAAATGGCAAATTTGTAGGTCAAAAATTATATCGAGGTATGATCGGATCTCTGTTATATTTGACTGCATCTAGGCCAGATATAATATTTGCTACATGTTTATGTGCTCGATTCCAAGCTAATCCCAAGGAATCACATTTAATTGCTTGTAAACGCATTTTTCGCTACTTGAAAGGAACTATTGGACTAGGTCTATGGTATCCTTCTTGCTTGGATTTTAATTTAATTGCATATAGTGACGCCGATTTCGGCGGATGTAAAATTGACAAAAGGTGTACTAGTGGTACATGTCATTTTGTTGGATCATGTTTAATATCTTAGGGAAGTAAAAAGCAAACTAGTGTAGCATTGTCTACAGCTGAGGCCGAATATGTCGCTGCAGGGAGCGCCTGTGCTCAAGTGTTATGGATTAAAAATCAACTCCGCGACTACGGCATACATTTTGAAAATACCCCTATCCTATGTGATAACACTAGTGCAATTAATTTGAATAAAAATCCTGTGTTGCATAGTCGAACTAAACATATAGATATCAGACATCATTTTTTACGTGATCATGTTCAGAAAAAAGATATATGTTTAATTTTTGTCGGACGAAGGATCAACTTGCTGATATTTTTACAAAACCTCTTCCCGAAGGATCATTTAATTCCATTCGTTTACAACTTGGTATGGGACATGTAGACAACTTTTGAAATAAGCTTACTACTCAAAATATCAAAATCCTTGATTCGGTTCACTTGCTAGCGCGCGCTAGCTTCACTTTCTTAACGCGCGCTAAAACATGCTTTCGATAGCGTACGCTAACCTCACTTCCTTGCGTACGCTAATTAAAAACTTTTCGAATTCCATTTTAGCTACTGGACTGTCCAGTAAGCTTTTCATTTTTACTTAACGTACGCTAATTCTATGATCCTAGCGTACGCTAATTAAAAGTTTGTTGAATATATATATATCGTACGACCCAGAAACACAATTACCCCTTCCTAACGTACGCAATCGCCAGAAATACCCTTCCAGCGAAAAAACCCTAGACGCACATCCGATTCAAATACTGCGATTCTTCTCCCTCAAAACTTCGATTCTCTTCGTTTCTCCCTCAAAATGTCTAGCAAGGGAAGAAAGGCCTTGGAGAAGAACTACAAACGCCCGCGCAACAATGATTATGACGCAACCCGTTTCGTCTCCTACGTTGCATCGAAGATTTTCTTCGATATCCTTCCACAGGAGAGTTTGACCGATTGCTACTACTTCAATTTTAGCAGCCTTGAAAGGGTTAAGGTAAGCATTCGCGATTTCTTTGAGGCATTAGGTATTGCACGATTTGTTGAGTGCAAAGAGATTGTTTACCCTGAGTGTGTCCATCAATTTTATGCGAATCTGCACCTTGGTGATAGTGGTGATAATGGAGGTTTAGTGCTCGATAGCCTAGTGAACGGAATTGTGGTGAAGATTTCTTCGGAAATTCTTCACGAGTTGTTTGGCTTATCGAAAGAGGGGTATGATTGCTGTGGGAAAAATATTGTCGAGGAGTCTACGGTGTTCGAGAGAGATATTGGTGATTTTTTATGTTCGAAAACGGTCATCGAAGTCACGGATGACGTCTTCGAGAACAATGATTTCGGTATACACATTCGCTTGTTGTTGGCCGCTCTAACAAAATGTTTAATGCCAAAAGTCAACACCCAACACATGTTAGTCGGCGTTGATAAGAATGTCGTGTATCGGGTGCTGAAGGATGATCGAGTGGATTTCACTGGGATTGTGATAAGCTGGATGAAAGCAAAAGGGGAGTCTTTTCGGTCGAAAAATTACATGTCGAGAACTAGGAAATCTGGACTTCCTTTTGGTTCAATTCTTACGGTGATTTTTCGGCATTTCCGCGTCGACTTGTCTAATGAGGCACACGTTCCGGTGTCTCGGGGACACGAGATAAGTGACATAACCCTCAAGGCCATGCATTATGTCGAGACATTCAATCGAGGCTGGGTATTGTTTCCATATCTCCGAGATGATGATCAAGTGCCGAAGGGGACACGGATGCCTACACCGGTCGAGCAAGTCACACACCGAGGACCCCATACACTTAGGGAGCTGCAATCCAAGTCTTTTGTTCGTCATCCGAAGACGAAAGGGAAGCGCCCGATGATAGATGTTGTCATGGAGAAAGAGGAAAGCGACCTTTGCGCTCGGATGTGGAGCATCGAGACCTCTCAGGCTGAAATTTGAGAGGATGTTCGGGCTCTACGTTCGGAAGTCCGGGAAGTGCGCGGGTTGATCTCCGATTTCATCCGTTTCACACACCCTTCGTTTCCTTTCCCCTCGTCCTCTTCCGACCCTGCACCTTAGATTTGAGGATTTTGATGCTTGGTTGTAGAATCTTATTATTCGAATAAACTTTATGTCTCATGTCATGAAAACTTTATGTATTGCTTGAACTCTATCTTAATGATATTCGCATTTCACTTCATTTGGTATTTGTTGTGTATTGTTATTTACGTAATTTCGCTTTTGTTAATGGCATTTTTGTTGGTATTTGTTAAAATGCAACAATTCAGGGGGAGTTCCTTTTTGTTTATGTCAAAAAGGGGGAGAATACTCCAAAAACCGAAATATACTAATATATCGAACAAGTTTACCTTGATTCGAATCATTTAAAATGTTTTTGCAGGTATTAATTAAATGTTTTGACATCATCAAAAGGGGGGAGATTGTTGACTCAAAATGTATTTTGATGATTTTTCCATTCAAAACATTTAATTAGATCAATCCATAATTTCTATTCGCACCGATCACGGAGGTGAATTTGATTGCACCCCGTTTGAACTTTTATGTGATAAATATGGTATTAATCATAACTTTTCGGCTCCTAGAACGCCTCAACAAAATGGAGTTGTTGAAAGGAAAAACCGATCTTTGGAAGAAATGTCGAGGACAATGCTTAATGAATACTCTCTTCCACGATACTTTTGGGCCAAAGCAATTTTTACGGCATGCTATGTGATTAACCGGGTTCATGTTCGTAGAACTCATCTTAAAACCCCATATGAATTATGGAAGGGCAAAAAGCCCAATGTTGCTTACTTTCATCCTTTTGGTTGCAATGTATTTATTTTGAACAATGGCAAGGATAACTTAGGCAAGTTTGATGCCAAATCTGACTGCGGAATATTTCTTGGTTATTGCACTAATAGTAAAGCATATCGTGTTAGAACGAATAAAGTTGAAGAGTCCATACATGTTAAATTCAATGATATGATCTCACCCCCGAGAAAGGTAGAATACTTTGATGATGCAGGTACTTTTCCGGATCCCTCACCCGAAGTGAAGAAAATTTCGGAAATCGAAACAAACACAATTGTTGATTTACCGAAAGATTGGAGGCACATCAAAGACCATCCAAAGGATCTCGTGATTGGAAACATTAAAGACGGTGTTCAAACCCGAAGGAGAACCACCGAATTTATGGCTCATTGTGCTTTTGTATCCGAAATAGTTCCCAAGAATATATCCGAAGCTCTCGATGATGAAAGTTGGGTGATGGCAATGCAAAAGGAGCTTGTGCAATTCAAGCACAATAATGTATGGAATTTAGTTCCCGCCCCTAAAGATAAAACAATTATCGGACCTAAATGGGTGCATAAAATAAAGAGTGACGAAGACGGCTATCCAATTCGAAATAAATCTCGTTTGGTCGCTCAAGGATATAATCAAGAGGAAGGTCTTGATTACGAAGAAAGTTTTGCTCCCGTGGCTCGACTCGAAGCCATTTGCTTGCTTTGTGCATTTGCCGCCCATAAAAAGATCAAACTATTTCAAATGGATGTGAAAAGTGCATTCTTGAATGGGTTCATTCAAGAAGAAGTCTACGTCAAGCAACCTCCCGGTTTTGAAGATCATCAATTTCCGGATCATGTCTACAAGCTCAACAAGGCACTCTACGGGTTGAAGCAAGCACAACGAGCATGGTATGATCGTTTAAGTCAATTTTTAATTGCAAATGATTATAAAAGAGGCAAAGTCGATAATACCTTGTTTGTTAAAATATTGAATGATGATATACTCGTCTGCCAAATCTACGTTGATGACATTGTATTTGGAGCTACTAATGAATCTTTGTGCCAAGATTTTTCTAATCTTATGAAATGAGAGTTCGAAATGAGTATGATAGGAGAATTAACGTTCTTCCTCGGGCTTCAAATCAAGCAATGCGAAGATGGAATTTTTATCCATCAAACGAAGTACTCAAACGACCTCCTCAAGAAATTCAATATGGAAAGTAGCAAGGTGATATCTACGCCAATGTCTTCATCATTAAAGCTTGAGAAAGATGAAAATGGCAAATCCGTAGGTCAAAAATTATATCGAGGTATGATCGGATCTCTGTTATATTTGACTGCATCTAGGCCAGATATAATATTTGCTACATGTTTATGTGCTCGATTCCAAGCTAATCCCAAGGAATCACATTTAATTGCTTGTAAACGCATTTTTCGCTACTTGAAAGGAACTATTGGACTAGGTCTATGGTATCCTTCTTGCTTGGATTTTAATTTAATTGCAAATAGTGACGCCGATTTCGGCGGATGTAAAATTGACAAAAAGTGTACTAGTGGTACATGTCATTTTGTTGGATCATGTTTAATATCTTAGGGAAGTAAAAAGCAAACCAGTGTAGCATTGTCTACAGCTGAGGCCAAATATGTCGCTGCAGGGAGCGCCTGTGCTCAAGTGTTATGGATTAAAAATCAACTCCGCGACTACGGCATACATTTTGAAAATACCCCTATCCTATGTGATAACACTAGTGCAATTAATTTGAGTAAAAATCCTGTGTTGCATAGTCGAACTAAACATATAGATATCAGACATCATTTTTTACGTGATCATGTTCAGAAAAAAGATATCTGTTTAATTTTTGTCGGACGAAGGATCAACTTGCTGATATTTTTACAAAACCTCTTCCCGAAGGATCATTTAATTCCATTCGTTTACAACTTGGTATGGGACATGTAGACAACTTTTGAAATAAGCTTACTACTCAAAATATCAAAATCCTTGATTCGGTTCACTTGCTAGCGCGCGCTAGCTTCACTTTCTTAATGCGCGCTAAAACATGCTTTCGATAGCGTACGCTAACCTCACTTCCTTGCGTACGCTAATTAAAAACTTTTCGAATTCCATTTTAGCTACTGGACAGTCCAGTAAGCTTTTCATTTTTACTTAACGTACGCTAATTCTATGATCCTAGCGTACGCTAATTAAAAGTTCGCTGAATATATATATATATATATATATCGTACGACCCAGAAACACAATTACCCCTTCCTAACGTACGCAATCGCCAGAAATACCCTTGCAGCGAAAAAACCCTAGACGCACATCCGATTCAAATACTGCGATTCTTCTCCCTCAAAACTTCGATTCTCTTCGTTTCTCCCTCAAAATGTCTAGCAAGGGAAGAAAGGCCTTGGAGAAGAACTACAAACGCCCGCGCAACAATGATTATGACGCAACCCGTTTCGTCTCCTACGTTGCATCGAAGATTTTCTTCGATATCCTTCCACAGGAGAGTTTGAATGATTGCTACTACTTCAATTTGAGCAGCCTTGAAAGGGTTAAGGTAAGCATTCGCGATTTCTTTGAGGCATTAGGTATTGCACGATTTGTTGAGTGCAAAGAGATTGTTTACCCTGAGTGTGTCCATAAATTTTATGCGAATCTGCACCTTGGTGATAGTGGTGATAATGGAGGTTTAGTGCTCGATAGCCTAGTGAACGGAATTGTGGTGAAGATTTCTTCGGAAATTCTTCACGAGTTGTTTGGCTTATCGAAAGACGGGTATGATTGCTGTGGGAAAAATATTGTCGAGGAGTCTACGGTGTCCGAGAGAGATATTGGTGATTTTTTATGTTCGAAAACGGTCATCGAAGTCACGGATGACGTCTTCGAGAACAATGATTTCGGTATACACATTCGCTTGTTATTGGCCGCTCTAACAAAATGTTTAATGCCAAAAGTCAACACCCAACACATGTTAGTCGGCGTTGATAAGAATGTCGTGTATCGGGTGCTGAAGGATGATCGAGTGGATTTCACTGGGATTGTGATAAGCTGGATGAAAGCAAAAGGGGAGTCTTTTCGGTCGAAAAATTACATGTCGAGAACTAGGAAATCTGGACTTCCTTTTGGTTCAATTCTTACGGTGATTTTTCGGCATTTCCGCGTCGACTTGTCTAATGAGGCGCACGTTCCGGTGTCTCGGGGACACGAGATAAGTGACATAACCCTCAAGGCCATGCATTATGTCGAGACATTCAATCGAGGCTGGGTATTGTTTCCATATCTCCGAGATGATGACCAAGTGCCGAAGGGGACACGGATGCCTACACCGGTCGAGCAAGTCACACACCGAGGACCCCATACACTTAGGGAGCTGCAATCCAAGTCTTTTGTTCGTCATCCGAAGACGAAAGGGAAGCGCCCGATGAGAGATGTTGTCACGGAGAAAGAGGAAAGCGACCTTTGCGCTCGGATGCGGAGCATCGAGACCTCTCAGGCTGAAATTTGAGAGGATGTTCGGGCTCTACGTTCGGAAGTCCGGGAAGTGCGCGGGTTGATCTCCGATTTCATCCGTTTCACACACCCTTCGTTTCCTTTCCCCTCGTCCTCTTACGACCCTGCACCTTAGATTTGAGGATTTTGATGCTTGGTTGTAGAATCTTATTATTCGAATAAACTTTATGTCTCATGTCATGAAAACTTTATGTATTGCTTGAACTCTATCTTAATGATATTCGCATTTCACTTCATTTGGTATTTGTTGTGTATTGTTATTTACGTAATTTCGCTTTGGTTAATGGCATTTTTGTTGGTATTTGTTAAAATGCAACAATTCAGGGGGAGTTCCTTTTTGTTTATGTCAAAAAGGGGGAGAATACTCCAAAAACCGAAATATACTAATATATCGAACAAGTTTACCTTGATTCGAATCATTTAAAATGTTTTTGCAGGTATTAATTAAATGTTTTGACATCATCAAAAAGGGGGAGATTGTTGACTCAAAATGTATTTTGATGATTTTTCCATTCAAAACATTTAATTAGATCAATCCATAATTTCTATTCGCACCGATCACGTAGGCGAATTTGATTGCACCCCGTTTGAACTTTTATGTGATAAATATGGTATTAATCATAACTTTTCGGCTCCTAGAACGCCTCAACAAAATGGAGTTGTTGAAAGGAAAAACCGATCTTTGGAAGAAATGTCGAGGACAATGCTTAATGAATACTTTCTTCCACGATACTTTTGGGCCGAAGCAATTTTTACGGCATGCTATGTGATTAACCGGGTTCATGTTCGTAGAACTCATCTTAAAACCCCATATGAATTATGGAAGGGCAAAAAGCCCAATATTGCTTACTTTCATCCTTTTGGTTGCAATGTATTTATTTTGAACAATGGCAAGGATAACTTAGGCAAGTTTGATGCCAAATCCGACTCCGGAATATTTCTTGGTTATTGCACTAATAGTAAAGCATATCGTGTTAGAACGAATAAAGTTGAAGAGTCCATACATGTTAAATTCAATGATATGATCTCACCCCCGAGAAAGGTAGAATACTTTGATGATGCAGGTACTTTTCCGGATCCCTCACCCGAAGTGAAGAAAATTTCAGAAATCGAAACGAACACAATCGTTGATTTACCGAAAGATTGGAGGCACATCAAAGACCATCCAAAGGATCTCGTGATTGGAAACATTGAAGACGGTGTTCAAATCCGAAGGAGAACCACCGAATTTATGGCTCATTGTGCTTTTGTATCCGAAATAGTTCCCAAGAATATATCCAAGCTCGATGATGAAAGTTGGGTGATGGCAATGCAAAAGGAGCTTGTGCAATTCAAGCACAATAATGTATGGAATTTAGTTCCCCCCTGAAGATAAAACAATTATCGGAACTAAATGGGTGCATAAAATAAAGAGTGACGAAGACGGCTACCCAATTCGAAATAAATCTCGTTTGGTCGCTCAAGGATATAATCAAGAGGAAGGTCTTGATTACGAAGAAAGTTTTGCTCCCATGGCTCGACTCGAAGCCATTCGCTTGCTTTGTGCATTTGCCGCCCATAAAAAGATCAAACTATTTCAAATGGATGTGAAAAGTGCATTCTTGAATGGGTTCATTCAAGAAGAAGTCTACGTCAAGCAACCTCCCGGTTTTGAAGATCATCAATTTCCGGATCATGTCTACAAGCTCAACAAGGCACTCTACGGGTTGAAGCAAGCACCCCGAGCATGGTATGATCGTTTAAGTCAATTTTTAATTGCAAATGATTATAAAAGAGGCAAAGTCGATAATACCTTGTTTGTTAAAATATTGAATGATGATATACTGTCGCCAAATCTACGTTGATGACATTGTATTTGGAGCTACTAATGAATCTTTGTGCCAAGATTTTTCTAATCTTATGAAATGAGAGTTCGAAATGAGTATGATGGGAGAATTAACGTTCTTCCTCGGGCTTCAAATCAAGCAATGCGAAGATGGAATTTTTATCCATCAAACGAAGTACTCAAACGACCTCCTCAAGAAATTCAATATGGAAAGTAGCAAGGTGATATCTACGCCAATGTCTTCATCATTAAAGCTTGAGAAAGATGAAAATGGCAAATCCGTAGGTCAAAAATTATATCGAGGTATGATCGGATCTCTGTTATATTTGACTGCATCTAGGCCAGATATAATATTTGCTACATGTTTATGTGCTCGATTCCAAGCTAATCCCAAGGAATCACATTTAATTGCTTGTAAATGCATTTTTCGCTACTTGAAAGGAACTATTGGACTAGGTCTATGGTATCCTTCTTGCTTGGATTTTAATTTAATTGCATATAGTGACGCCGATTTCGGCGGATGTAAAATTGACAAAAAGAGTACTAGTGGTACATGTCATTTTGTTGGATCATGTTTAATATCTTAGTGAAGTAAAAAGCAAACCAGTGTAGCATTGTCTACAGCTGAGGCCGAATATGTCGCTGCAGGGAGCGCCTGTGCTCAAGTGTTATGGATTAAAAATCAACTCTGCGACTACGGCATACATTTTGAAAATACCCCTATCCTATGTGATAACACTAGTGCAATTAATTTGAGTAAAAATCCTGTGTTGCATAGTCGAACTAAACATATAGATATCAGACATCATTTTTTACGTGATCATGTTCAGAAAAAAGATATCTGTTTAATTTTTGTCGGACGAAGGATCAACTTGCTGATATTTTTACAAAACCTCTTCCCGAAGGATCATTTAATTCCATTCGTTTACAACTTGGTATGGGACATGTAGACAACTTTTGAAATAAGCTTACTACTCAAAATATCAAAATCCTTGATTCGGTTCACTTGCTAGCGCGCGCTACCTTCACTTTCTTAACGCGCGCTAAAACATGCTTTCGATAGCGTACGCTAACCTCACTTCCTTGCGTATGCTAATTAAAAACTTTTCGAATTCCATTTTAGCTACTGGACAGTCCAGTAAGCTTTTCATTTTTACTTAACGTACGCTAATTCTATGATCCTAGCGTACGCTAATTAAAAGTTCGCTGAATATATATATATCGTACGACCCAGAAACACAATTACCCCTTCCTAACGTACGCAATCGCCAGAAATACTCTTGCAGCGAAAAAACCCTAGACGCACATCCGATTCAAATACTGCGATTCTTCTCCCTCAAAACTTCGATTCTCTTCGTTTCTCCCTCAAAATGTCTAGCAAGGGAAGAAAGGCCTTGGAGAAGAACTACAAACGCCCGCGCAACAATGATTATGACGCAACCCGTTTCGTCTCCTACGTTGCATCGAAGATTTTCTTCGATATCCTTCCACAGGAGAGTTTGACCGATTGCTACTACTTCAATTTTAGCAGCCTTGAAAGGGTTAAGGTAAGCATTCGCGATTTCTTTGAGGCATTAGGTATTGCACGATTTGTTGAGTGCAAAGAGATTGTTTACCCTGAGAGTGTCCGTCAATTTTATGCGAATCTGCACCTTGGTGATAGTGGTTATAATGGAGGTTTAGTGCTCGATAGCCTAGTGAACGGAATTGTGGTGAAGATTTCTTCGGAAATTCTTCACGAGTTGTTTGGCTTATCGAAAGACGGGTATGATTGCTGTGGGAAAAACATTGTCGAGGAGTCTACGGTGTCCGAGAGAGATATTGGTGATTTTTTATGTTCAAAAACGGTCATCGAAGTCACGGATGACGTCTTCGAGAACAATGATTTCGGTATACACATTCGCTTGTTGTTGGCCGCTCTAACAAAATGTTTAATGCCAAAAGTCAACACCCAACACATGTTAGTCGGCGTTGATAAGAATGTCGTGTATCGGGTGCTGAAGGATGATCGAGTGGATTTCACTGGGATTGTGATAAGCTGGATGAAAGCAAAAGGGGAGTCTTTTCGGTCGAAAAATTACATGTCGAGAACTAGGAAATCTGGACTTCCTTTTGGTTCAATTCTTACGGTGATTTTTCGGCATTTCCGCGTCGACTTGTCTAATGAGGCACACGTTCCGGTGTCTCGGGGACACGAGATAATTGACATAACCCTCAAGGCCATGCATTATGTCGAGACATTCAATCGAGGCTGGGTATTGTTTCCATATCTCCGAGATGATGACCAAGTGCCGAAGGGGACACGGATGCCTACACCGGTCGAGCAAGTCACACACCGAGGACCCCATACACTTAGGGAGCTGCAATCCAAGTCTTTTGTTCGTCATCCGAAGACGAAAGGGAAGCGCCCGATGAGAGATGTTGTCACGGAGAAAGAGGAAAGCGACCTTTGCGCTCGGATGCGGAGCATCGAGACCTCTCAGGCTGAAATTTGAGAGGATGTTCGGGCTCTACGTTCGGAAGTCCGGGAAGTGCACGGGTTGATCTCCGATTTCATCCGTTTCACACACCCTTCGTTTCCTTTCCCCTCGTCCTCTTCCGACCCTGCACCTTAGATTTGAGGATTTTGATGCTTGGTTGTAGAATCTTATTATTCGAATAAACTTTATGTCTCATGTCATGAAAACTTTATGTATTGCTTGAACTCTATCTTAATGATATTCGCATTTCACTTCATTTGGTATTTGTTGTGTATTGTTATTTACGTAATTTCGCTTTGGTTAATGGCATTTTTGTTGGTATTTGTTAAAATGCAACAATTCAGGGGGAGTTCCTTTTTGTTTATGTCAAAAAGGGGGAGAATACTCCAAAAACCGAAATATACTAATATATCGAACAAGTTTACCTTGATTCGAATCATTTAAAATGTTTTTGCAGGTATTAATTAAATGTTTTGACATCATCAAAAAGGGGGAGATTGTTGACTCAAAATGTATTTTGATGATTTTTCCATTCAAAACATTTAATTAGATCAATCCATAATTTTTATTCGCACCGATCACGTAGGTGAATTTGATTGCACCCCGTTTGAACTTTTATGTGATAAATATGGTATTAATCATAACTTTTCGGCTCCTAGAACGCCTCAACAAAATGGAGTTGTTGAAAGGAAAAACCGATCTTTGGAAGAAATGTCGAGGACAATGCTTAATGAATACTTTCTTCCACGATACTTTTGGGCCGAAGCAATTTTTACGGCATGCTATGTGATTAACCGGGTTCATGTTCGTAGAACTCATCTTAAAACCCCATATGAATTATGGAAGGGCAAAAAGCCCAATATTGCTTACTTTCATCCTTTTGGTTGCAATGTATTTATTTTGAACAATGGCAAGGATAACTTAGGCAAGTTTGATGCCAAATCCGACTCCGGAATATTTCTTGGTTATTGCACTAATAGTAAAGCATATCGTGTTAGAACGAATAAAGTTGAAGAGTCCATACATGTTAAATTCAATGATATGATCTCACCCCCGAGAAAGGTAGAATACTTTGATGATGCAGGTACTTTTCCGGATCCCTCACCCGAAGTGAAGAAAATTTCAGAAATCGAAACGAACACAATCGTTGATTTACCGAAAGATTGGAGGCACATCAAAGACCATCCAAAGGATCTCGTGATTGGAAACATTGAAGACGGTGTTCAAATCCGAAGGAGAACCACCGAATTTATGGCTCATTGTGCTTTTGTATCCGAAATAGTTCCCAAGAATATATCCGAAGCTCTCGATGATGAAAGTTGGGTGATGGCAATGCAAAAGGAGCTTGTGCAATTCAAGCACAATAATGTATGGAATTTAGTTCCCGCCCCTAAAGATAAAACAATTATCGGAACTAAATGGGTGCATAAAATAAAGAGTGACGAAGACGGCTACCCAATTCGAAATAAATCTCGTTTGGTCGCTCAAGGATATAATCAAGAGGAAGGTCTTGATTACGAAGAAAGTTTTGCTCCCATGGCTCGACTCGAAGCCATTCGCTTGCTTTGTGCATTTGCCGCCCATAAAAAGATCAAACTATTTCAAATGGATGTGAAAAGTGCATTCTTGAATGGGTTCATTCAAGAAGAAGTCTACGTCAAGCAACCTCCCGGTTTTGAAGATCATCAATTTCCGGATCATGTCTACAAGCTCAACAAGGCACTCTACGGGTTGAAGCAAGCACCCCGAGCATGGTATGATCGTTTAAGTCAATTTTTAATTGCAAATGATTATAAAAGAGGCAAAGTCGATAATACCTTGTTTGTTAAAATATTGAATGATGATATACTCGGTTGCCAAATCTACGTTGATGACATTGTATTTGGAGCTACTAATGAATCTTTGTGCCAAGATTTTTCTAATCTTATGAAATGAGAGTTCGAAATGAGTATGATGGGAGAATTAACGTTCTTCCTCGGGCTTCAAATCAAGCAATGCGAAGATGGAATTTTTATCCATCAAACGAAGTACTCAAACGACCTCCTCAAGAAATTCAATATGGAAAGTAGCAAGGTGATATCTACGCCAATGTCTTCATCATTAAAGCTTGAGAAAGATGAAAATGGCAAATCCGTAGGTCAAAAATTATATCGAGGTATGATCGGATCTCTGTTATATTTGACTGCATCTAGGCCAGATATAATATTTGCTACATGTTTATGTGCTCGATTCCAAGCTAATCCCAAGGAATCACATTTAATTGCATGTAAATGCATTTTTCGCTACTTGAAAGGAACTGTTGGACTAGGTCTATGGTATCCTTCTTGCTTGGATTTTAATTTAATTGCATATAGTGACGCCGATTTCGGCGGATGTAAAATTGACAAAAAGAGTACTAGTGGTACATGTCATTTTGTTGGATCATGTTTAATATCTTAGTGAAGTAAAAAGCAAACCAGTGTAGCATTGTCTACAGCTGAGGCCGAATATGTCGCTGCAGGGAGCGCCTGTGCTCAAGTGTTATGGATTAAAAATCAACTCTGCGACTACGGCATACATTTTGAAAATACCCATATCCTATGTGATAACACTAGTGCAATTAATTTGAGTAAAAATCCTGTGTTGCATAGTCGAACTAAACATATAGATATCAGACATCATTTTTTACGTGATCATGTTCAGAAAAAAGATATCTGTTTAATTTTTGTCGGACGAAGGATCAACTTGCTGATATTTTTACAAAACCTCTTCCCGAAGGATCATTTAATTCCATTCGTTTACAACTTGGTATGGGACATGTAGACAACTTTTGAAATAAGCTTACTACTCAAAATATCAAAATCCTTGATTCGGTTCACTTGCTAGCGCGCGCTACCTTCACTTTCTTAACGCGCGCTAAAACATGCTTTCGATAGCGTACGCTAACCTCACTTCCTTGCGTATGCTAATTAAAAACTTTTCGAATTCCATTTTAGCTACTGGACAGTCCAGTAAGCTTTTCATTTTTACTTAACGTACGCTAATTCTATGATCCTAGCGTACGCTA
This sequence comes from Orobanche coerulescens, assembly GCA_033398695.1. Taxonomy (NCBI): domain Eukaryota; kingdom Viridiplantae; phylum Streptophyta; class Magnoliopsida; order Lamiales; family Orobanchaceae; genus Orobanche; species Orobanche coerulescens. Next base: position 82,986,183 of record CM065805.1, read on the forward strand.
ATTAAAAGTTCGCTGAATATATATATATCGTACGACCCAGAAACACAATTACCCCTTCCTAACGTACGCAATCGCCAGAAATACTCTTGCAAATAAAAACCCTAGACGCACATCCGATTCAAATACTGCGATTCTTCTCCCTCAAAACTTCGATTCTCTTCGTTTCTCCCTCAAAATGTCTAGCAAGGGAAGAAAGGCCTTGGAGAAGAACTACAAACGCCCGCGCAACAATGATTATGACGCAACCCGTTTCGTCTCCTACGTTGCATCGAAGATTTTCTTCGATATCCTTCCACAGGAGAGTTTGACCGATTGCTACTACTTCAATTTTAGCAGCCTTGAAAGGGTTAAGGTAAGCATTCGCGATTTCTTTGAGGCATTAGGTATTGCACGATTTGTTGAGTGCAAAGAGATTGTTTACCCTGAGAGTGTCCGTCAATTTTATGCGAATCTGCACCTTGGTGATAGTGGTGATAATGGAGGTTTAGTGCTCGATAGCCTAGTGAACGGAATTGTGGTGAAGATTTCTTCGGAAATTCTTCACGAGTTGTTTGGCTTATCGAAAGACGGGTATGATTGCTGTGGGAAAAACATTGTCGAGGAGTCTACGGTGTCCGAGAGAGATATTGGTGATTTTTTATGTTCAAAAACGGTCATCGAAGTCACGGATGACGTCTTCGAGCAATGATTTCGGTATACACATTCGCTTGTTGTTGGCCGCTCTAACAAAATGTTTAATGCCAAAAGTCAACACCCAACACATGTTAGTCGGCGTTGATAAGAATGTCGTGTATCGGGTGCTGAAGGATGATCGAGTGGATTTCACTGGGATTGTGATAAGCTGGATGAAAGCAAAAGGGGAGTCTTTTCGGTCGAAAAATTACATGTCGAGAACTAGGAAATCTGGACTTCCTTTTGGTTCAATTCTTACGGTGATTTTTCGGCATTTCCGCGTCGACTTGTCTAATGAGGCACACGTTCCGGTGTCTCGGGGACACGAGATAATTGACATAACCCTCAAGGCCATGCATTATGTCGAGACATTCAATCGAGGCTGGGTATTGTTTCCATATCTCCGAGATGATGACCAAGTGCCGAAGGGGACACGGATGCCTACACCGGTCGAGCAAGTCACACACCGAGGACCCCATACACTTAGGGAGCTGCAATCCAAGTCTTTTGTTCGTCATCCGAAGACGAAAGGGAAGCGCCCGATGAGAGATGTTGTCACGGAGAAAGAGGAAAGCGACCTTTGCGCTCGGATGCGGAGCATCGAGACCTCTCAGGCTGAAATTTTAGAGGATGTTCGGGCTCTACGTTCGGAAGTCCGGGAAGTGCACGGGTTGATCTCCGATTTCATCCGTTTCAAACACCCTTCGTTTCCTTTCCCCTCGTCCTCTTCCGACCCTGCACCTTAGATTTGAGGATTTTGATGCTTGGTTGTAGAATCTTATTATTCGAATAAACTTTATGTCTCATGTCATGAAAACTTTATGTATTGCTTGAACTCTATCTTAATGATATTCGCATTTCACTTCATTTGGTATTTGTTGTGTATTGTTATTTACGTAATTTCGCTTTGGTTAATGGCATTTTTGTTGGTATTTGTTAAAATGCAACAATTCAGGGGGAGTTCCTTTTTGTTTATGTCAAAAAGGGGGAGAATACTCCAAAAACCGAAATATACTAATATATCGAACAAGTTTACCTTGATTCGAATCATTTAAAATGTTTTTGCAGGTATTAATTAAATGTTTTGACATCATCAAAAAGGGGGAGATTGTTGACTCAAAATGTATTTTGATGATTTTTCCATTCAAAACATTTAATTAGATCAATCCATAATTTCTATTCGCACCGATCACGTAGGTGAATTTGATTGCACCCCGTTTGAACTTTTATGTGATAAATATGGTATTAATCATAACTTTTCGGCTCCTGGAACGCCTCAACAAAATGGAGTTGTTGAAAGGAAAAACCGATCTTTGGAAGAAATGTCGAGGACAATGCTTAATGAATACTTTCTTCCACGATACTTTTGGGCCGAAGCAATTTTTACGGCATGCTATGTGATTAACCGGGTTCATGTTCGTAGAACTCATCTTAAAACCCCATATGAATTATGGAAGGGCAAAAAGCCCAATATTGCTTACTTTCATCCTTTTGGTTGCAATGTATTTATTTTGAACAATGGCAAGGATAACTTAGGCAAGTTTGATGCCAAATCCGACTCCGGAATATTTCTTGGTTATTGCACTAATAGTAAAGCATATCGTGTTAGAACGAATAAAGTTGAAGAGTCCATACATGTTAAATTCAATGATATGATCTCACCCCGAGAAAGGTAGAATACTTTGATGATGCGGTACTTTTCGGATCCCTCACCCGAAGTGAAGAAAATTTCAGAAATCGAAACGAACACAATCGTTGATTTACCGAAAGATTGGAGGCACATCAAAGACCATCCAAAGGATCTCGTGATTGGAAACATTGAAGACGGTGTTCAAATCCAAAGGAGAACCACCGAATTTATGGCTCATTGTGCTTTTGTATCCGAAATAGTTCCCAAGAATATATCCGAAGCTCGATGATGAAAGTTGGGTGATGGCAATGCAAAAGGAGCTTGTGCAATTCAAGCACAATAATGTATGGAATTTAGTTCCCGCCCCTAAAGATAAAACAATTATCGGAACTAAATGGGTGCATAAAATAAAGAGTGACGAAGACGGCTACCCAATTCGAAATAAATCTCGTTTGGTCGCTCAAGGATATAATCAAGAGGAAGGTCTTGATTACGAAGAAAGTTTTGCTCCCATGGCTCGACTCGAAGCCATTCGCTTGCTATGTGCATTTGCCGCCCATAAAAAGATCAAACTATTTCAAATGGATGTGAAAAGTGCATTCTTGAATGGGTTCATTCAAGAAGAAGTCTACGTCAAGCAACCTCCCGGTTTTGAAGATCATCAATTTCCGGATCATGTCTACAAGCTCAACAAGGCACTCTACGGGTTGAAGCAAGCACCCCGAGCATGGTATGATCGTTTAAGTCAATTTTTAATTGCAAATGATTATAAAAGAGGCAAAGTCGATAATACCTTGTTTGTTAAAATATTGAATGATGATATACTCGTCTGCCAAATCTACGTTGATGACATTGTATTTGGAGCTACTAATGAATCTTTGTGCCAAGATTTTTCTAATCTTATGAATTGAGAGTTCGAAATGAGTATGATGGGAGAATTAACGTTCTTCCTCGGGCTTCAAATCAAGCAATGCGAAGATGGAATTTTTATCCATCAAACGAAGTACTCAAACGACCTCCTCAAGAAATTCAATATGGAAAGTAGCAAGGTGATATCTACGCCAATGTCTTCATCATTAAAGCTTGAGAAAGATGAAAATGGCAAATCCGTAGGTCAAAAATTATATCGAGGTATGATCGGATCTCTGTTATATTTGACTGCATCTAGGCCAGATATAATATTTGCTACATGTTTATGTGCTCGATTCCAAGCTAATCCCAAGGAATCACGTTTAATTGCTTGTAAATGCATTTTTCGCTACTTGAAAGGAACTATTGGACTAGGTCTATGGTATCCTTCTTGCTTGGATTTTAATTTAATTGCATATAGTGACGCCAATTTCGGCGGATGTAAAATTGACAAAAAGAGTACTAGTGGTACATGTCATTTTGTTGGATCATGTTTAATATCTTAGTGAAGTAAAAAGCAAACCAGTGTAGCATTGTCTACAGCTGAGGCCGAATATGTCGCTGCAGGGAGCGCCTGTGCTCAAGTGTTATGGATTAAAAATCAACTCTGCGACTACGGCATACATTTTGAAAATACCCCTATCCTATGTGATAACACTAGTGCAATTAATTTGAGTAAAAATCCTGTGTTGCATAGTCGAACTAAACATATAGATATCAGACATCATTTTTTACGTGATCATGTTCAGAAAAAAGATATCTGTTTAATTTTTGTCGGACGAAGGATCAACTTGCTGATATTTTTACAAAACCTCTTCCCGAAGGATCATTTAATTCCATTCGTTTACAACTTGGTATGGGACATGTAGACAACTTTTGAAATAAGCTTACTACTCAAAATATCAAAATCCTTGATTCGGTTCACTTGCTAGCGCTAGCTTCACTTTCTTAACGCGCGCTAAAACATGCTTTCGATAGCGTCGCTAACCTCACTTCCTTGCGTATGCTAATTAAAAACTTTTCGAATTCCATTTTAGCTCTTTGGATACCCAAGAAGCTTTTCATTTTACTTAACGTACGCTAATTCTATGATCCTAGCGTACGCTAATTAAAAGTTCGCTGAATATATATATATCGTACGACCCAGAAACACAATTACCCCTTCCTAACGTACGCAATCGCCAGAAATACTCTTGCAGCGAAAAAACCCTAGACGCACATCCGATTCAAATACTGCGATTCTTCTCCCTCAAAACTTCGATTCTCTTCGTTTCTCCCTCAAAATGTCTAGCAAGGGAAGAAAGGCCTTGGAGAAGAACTACAAACGCCCGCGCAACAATGATTATGACGCAACCCGTTTCGTCTCCTACGTTGCATCGAAGATTTTCTTCGATATCCTTCCACAGGAGAGTTTGACCGATTGCTACTACTTCAATTTTAGCAGCCTTGAAAGGGTTAAGGTAAGCATTCGCGATTTCTTTGAGGCATTAGGTATTGCACGATTTGTTGAGTGCAAAGAGATTGTTTACCCTGAGTGTGTCTGTTAATTTTATGCGAATCTGCACCTTGGTGATAGTGGTGATAATGGAGGTTTAGTGCTCGATAGCCTAGTGAACGGAATTGTGGTGAAGATTTCTTCGGAAATTCTTCACGAGTTGTTTGGCTTATCGAAAGACGGGTATGATTGCTGTGGGAAAAACATTGTCGAGGAGTCTACGGTGTCCGAGAGAGATATTGGTGATTTTTTATGTTCGAAAACGGTCATCGAAGTCACGGATGACGTCTTCGAGAACAATGATTTCGGTATACACATTCGCTTGTTGTTGGCCGCTCTAACAAAATGTTTAATGCCAAAAGTCAACACCCAACACATGTTAGTCGGCGTTGATAAGAATGTCGTGTATCGGGTGCTGAAGGATGATCGAGTGGATTTCACTGGGATTGTGATAAGCTGGATGAAAGCAAAAGGGGAGTCTTTTCGGTCGAAAAATTACATGTCGAGAACTAGGAAATCTGGACTTCCTTTTGGTTCAATTCTTACGGTGATTTTTCGGCATTTCCGCGTCGACTTGTCTAATGAGGCACACGTTCCGGTGTCTCGGGGACACGAGATAATTGACATAACCCTCAAGGCCATGCATTATGTCGAGACATTCAATCGAGGCTGGGTATTGTTTCCATATCTCCGAGATGATGACCAAGTGCCGAAGGGGACACGGATGCCTACACCGGTCGAGCAAGTCACACACCGAGGACCCCATACACTTAGGGAGCTGCAATCCAAGTCTTTTGTTCGTCATCCGAAGACGAAAGGGAAGTGCCCGATGAGAGATGTTGTCACGGAGAAAGAGGAAAGCGACCTTTGCGCTCGGATGCGGAGCATCGAGACCTCTCAGGCTGAAATTCGAGAGGATATTTGGGCTCTACGTTCGGAAGTCCAGGAAGTGCGCGGGTTGATCTCCGATTTCATCCGTTTCACACACCCTTCGTTTCCTTTCCCCTCGTCCTCTTCCTACCCTGCACCTTAGATTTGAGGATTTTGATGCTTGGTTGTAGAATCTTATTATTCGAATAAACTTTATGTCTCATGTCATGAAAACTTTATGTATTGCTTGAACTCTATCTTAATGATATTCGCATTTCACTTCATTTGGTATTTGTTGTGTATTGTTATTTACGTAATTTTGCTTTGGTTAATGGCATTTTTGTTGGTATTTGTTAAAATGCAACAATTCAGGGGGAGTTCCTTTTTGTTTATGTCAAAAAGGGGGAGAATACTCCAAAAACCGAAATATACTAATATATCGAACAAGTTTACCTTGATTCGAATCATTTAAAATGTTTTTGCAGGTATTAATTAAATGTTTTGACATCATCAAAAAGGGGGAGATTGTTGACTCAAAATGTATTTTGATGATTTTTCCATTCAAAACATTTAATTAGATCAATCTCAGATCAATATTATATTGAAGGAGCTAAATACAGTTAGCGCACGCTACCCATATAACAGTAGCGCACGCTATCGAGAAATTCATGTACGGCCAGACGATCAGTGCGGCCAAGTGAAGTCACCTGATGGATAGCGCACGCAAGTCATTTAATATTAGCGCACGCTAAGTAACTACAGTTAGCGCACGCTATACAATCCATATTAACGCACGCTATCGCATTATTCCAGAGGACAGTGAGGTTTGGAAGGAAATCGGAAATGAATTTTGCGCACGCTACATACATCAACTTACGTACGCTAAAACAAGGATATAGCGCACGTTACTACTCAGCTCTTGCGCACGCTACCTATATCACGGTCAGTAGTCCAGTAGCTACTGGACTCAATATGTCAAGGATTTTACGTACGCTACACAGGGTAACGTACATTACTGAAAGAAATTATTAGCGCACGCTAAGGTATAGGCATTAGCGCACGCTAAAAGGAGTCAGCATATTACCGTTTGATTTTCTACCGTTGGAAGGCAAGAGTCAATGAAGATCCGGAAAATCTGGAAAAGTTGGAATTAATTAATGCTAGCGCACGCTATGCATACTTGCTAGCGCACGCTAATCTCAAATCTAGCCGTTGGATAAAGAGTCGTTGGAGAGACAAACGGACATTTTCAAAGTCAAGATTGAAGACTTGTTGACAAGACGTTAACGCACGCTACCGATACATGACTAGCGCACGTTAGCCATATTATTTTACCGTTGCAACAGTCTTTGTGACCGTTCAGAGAAGCCAAGTCAAAGATCGATAGCGCACGCTAGAGGACATTATTAGCGCACGCTAATAATACGTTTTTCATCATTTGAAGGATGGCTCTCACCTATAAATACCCAAAGGACTTGGGTATCAAACACACAACTTCAAGCATACAAAGCATACAAGCATACAAGCAATCAAAGCATACTTGAGCTCAGTTTTATATCTTTTATTGCATTTCAAGTTGTGAGAAAAGAAAGATGTTAGGCGTATTTTTATACGCTTATTTATCATTATTTTGTAGTGTTTTGGTGAGTGAAATCATCTAAATGAGCTTTTAATGCCATAATTTTGTATGATTGACAAGAAATTGAAGTCCGGAAGCTAAAACGAGGCAAAACGGGAGAAGACGGCAAAACTGGACTATGAGCCGCGGCACAAGGAAGCTGAGCCGCGGCACAGGAAGACACCAGCCGAAGGGCAGACTAAGCTGTACTCTGTGCCGCGGCACAGCCCAGGTGAGCCGCGGCATAGAAGAATTAATTAACGCCCAGGCATTCAGCTTTTTGCGATGTGCCGCGGCACAGGTTTAGTGAGCCGCGGCACACTTGGCGGGTTTTGTAGGTCTGCGCGGATTTTGGGCCGTTTCGATGCCAGTTTTTGACCGACTAATACGGACGCGAATTACTGATGTGCTGAGCTATAAATAGGGTTTAAGACCCTAATCAAATCATCTTGGAATCATTGGATCAAAAACCTTGGAGAGCTTAAGCTTGGAGACGGCAGAAGAAGAGGAAAGCAGAAGAATTCAAGGGCAGAAGGCGGAAGCTGAAGAATGGAGGAATCCGAACTTCATCTGCGTTTGAATTTTATGCTTTCGTTTATTTATTCTGTATTTTCAGTTTTTAGTATGTCAGGCTAAAGCCCTTATCTAGGGTTATGATGAAACCTTTGTGTTGACGAATTGATTAAGATTATCCAATTTATTACCTTTTTATTGAGTTTTCCCAATTATATTTAATGCTTGCAATTATCTGGCCAATAGTTATATTGATTTAATCATTCACTTCGAATCGGGAGAGGAGATTTGGTGAGGAACTATTGGTGAGGACCGTTTTATTCTGTGAGATAGGAATATACTCATAGGAACTACGTGGCCTTTAGGAGATTTCATGCTTTTTGCCTATCGACGAGATAATTCACCTAGGGATAGAGTGCGTTAGTCGCCATTAGATAAATCTATTGACCTCGGGAGAGGCGGTAGAATATATTAGCAATCTCCGCCTTCAATAAATTGGGAAAATTATTTATCACGGATAATCGAGAGTAAATTCGGATAAACTAAGGTGGATTCAGAACCCTAGACTTATTCATCATTTGATTTCTTTAATCCAAGATCTTGTTTTCTACTGCTTAGTCTTTTAGTACTTCTTTTAGTTATTAATCGCAAAACCCATTTTCGATTGTTCAGATAAAATTGGAATACGAAAAAATCGGTAATTAGAGATTCAATCCTCGTGGGAACGATACTCTACTTATCACTTTATTACTTGTAAACGATGACGTGCACTTGCGTGTAGGAAATATCGCAACAAGTTTTTGGCGCCGTTGCCGGGGATTGAAATTTTTCTAATATCGATTTAAGTATTTCCAGTCTTAATTTGAACGTTTTATTTTTATTTTTGTGTATTTAATTTCGTTTATTTGTTTTTCCTTTCAGGACCTTTCGTGTGGTGCATGAGAAGACTCGGTAACGAAGGCCTACTACCTTTGGACACCGAGCTCGAGCGCACGCTAAGAAGGAACAAAAAGGAGAAAAGAGAGTTGCAGACGACGGTCAACATGGCCGAGAATATCAAAATCCAAGGAGGAGACAACCAAGTGCGCCAAGTTCAACCGGAACTAGCTCTTCGAGATTATGCCATGCCGCAGGTCAACGCTAACTTTTCGGGAATTCGGCGTCCCACCATCCAAGCTAATAATTTTGAGATCAAGCCCGCCATTATTCAGATGGTGCAGGCGAGCCCATTCTGTGGACTGCCGAAGGACGACCCGAATGCCCATATTGCTTCTTTCCTTGAGATATGCGACACGTTCAAGACTAATGGCATCACCGATGATGCCATCCGATTGAGGCTTTTCCCTTTCTCGTTGAGGGATAAAGCAAAGTTTTGGTTAAATTCCTTACCACCGGGGTCGATTACAACATGGGAGAGGTTAGCGCAAGCCTTCCTTGCCAAATTTTTCCCACCAGCTAAGACGGCGAGGTTGAGAAATGAAATAACCACATTTTGTCAGTACGAATGGAATCGCTCCACGAGGCGTGGGAGCGATATAAAGAATTGCTACGAAGATGCCCTCATCACGGCATTCCCGATTGGCTTCAGCTTCATACGTTTTATAATGGTTTGAGTGCTTCTACACGCACTCTCGTGGATGCGGCCTCCGGTGGGACCTTTATGGGAAAATCTATGGCCGAGGCACACGTGCTTTTGGAAGATATGGCCGAAAACGCATACCAATGGCCATCAGAAAGATTGACACCGAAGAGAGTCATGGAAGTTTCAAGCAATGACCCGATTTCCACCTTGTCAGCTCAAGTCGCCGCTTTGACACAACAGCTCCAGACATTTTCGCACGCACCAGCCCCCGTTACCATAGAGACATGCAATTGGTGTAACGGATCACACCCGAGTGCGGAATGTCAATTTGGAAATCCGTTCGAGCAAAATCAGATGGAGCAGGCTCAATTTGTGGGAAGTGGGAATCGACCGAATAACCCGTACTCAATACTTATAATCCGGGTGGCGCAATCATCCCAACTTTTCATGGAGAAACGGACAGAACGCACACCAGCCCCCTTTCGCCCGGAATCAACGGCGGCCCCCTCCCGCTCCCAAAGTGTATCTCGAGGAAGCACATGCAAAATTATCGGCAAATAAGAGTAAATTTATGACTCGTGCAGGCTACATTACAAAATCATTCTGCTTCCATTCGGAACTTGGAGGTCCAGCTGGGCCAAATTGCTAATGTGTTGACAGCTCGTCCGGAGGGAGCATTGCCGAGTACAACAGAGACAAATCCTAGAGAGAGTCTAAATGCAATTAGCTTGAGAAGCGGGAGAGAGGTGCTGGATCAGCCCGAGCGGGGTAAAGAGAAGAAGGAAATTGACGAGTCAAAGGATTTAAAGCCAGAGGAGTCAAAAGATTTGTGGCCGGATAACTCGAAGACATGTGTTCCCCCCGTTCCGTTTCCGCAGAGACTACAGCAAAGAAGGGCGGACAAACAATTTTCTAAGTTCCTTGATGTGTTCAAAAAGCTTCACATAAATATTCCGTTCGCCGACGCATTGGAACAGATGCCGAGTTATGTCAAGTTCATGAAAGAAATATTATCGAAGAAGAGAAAGCTTGAGGAGTTTGAAACGGTTGCCTTGACAGAGGAGTGCAGTGCAATTCTTCAAAAGAAGCTCCCACCTAAATTGAAAGATCCGGGAAGCTTCAACATACCGTGCACCATGGGGAATCTTTCATTTAATAAGGCACTATGCGATCTTGGTGCGAGTATCAACCTCATGCCTCTATCGATTTTCAAAAAGCTGAATATTGGGGAAGCCAAGCCAACCACAGTCTCCTTACAATTGGTGGATCGATCGATAAAGTATCCGAGGGGAGTAATCGAGGATGTTTTAGTTAAAGTTGATAAGTTCATCTTTCCGGCCGATTTCATCGTACTAGACATGGAGGAAGATGAAAATATTCCAATCATATTGGGACGACCATTTCTAGCGACGGGCCGAACCCTTATAGACGTGGAAAAGGGGGAGTTAACTCTGAGGGTCCAAGACGAGCAAGTTATTTTTCAAGTATTCAAATCGTTCCCATGTCCCGTAAGTGCTGATAAAGGATCACAAATTGAAGGTGTGGATGTTGTTGAAAGAGGAAAGCACCGAAAACATCGTCGGTGGGAAAAACCAGATTTTGTGTTGAATGGTCCAAGTCTTAAGAAGGATGTCGAACGAGTGGTGTTCCTCGAGCATGAGGAAAAATCTGCTGCAGTCGTGAGTGCTTTTGTGAAGGAGGAGAGTGAGCCGAAAGCCAAGCGGAAAATTAGTCATGGAGAAACCGGGTGTTTCGGGAAGTTATTCACGTCGAAACCTTTTCGCAAACAACATTTGATGACCGAACCGAAAGTCGAACCGCTGATGACCAATGGTCATAATTTTAACCAAAATATAAACGGTTCGATGAACGGGGCGGAAACCAAATGGAGTTTGCGAAAAGCGAACTAACGTTGTCCAATATGTCCGGCTGAAGACTATAAACTTAGCGCTTCTCGGGAGGCAACCCGAGTTCGTAGTTGTAGATTTTTGCATTTCTTTATTTTTCTTGCATTCGTGATTCTTATTTTTCATCATTTTTGTGCTTCAAATTGCTTCTGCCTCTCGTTTTTAACGTCTTCTTCTCAAAATTCTGTGCAGGAAAGTCCCAGGGAAGAAACTGAAGTATGAGCCGCGGCACAGGTATTGTGAGCCGCGGCACACATCAATCGCAGGGGGAGGCTAAACCAACTGTACCCTGTGCCGCGGCACAGCATAAATGAGCCGCGGCACACTTGAGCATTGAGCCTCGGCACACGAACTCTGTGCCGCGGCACACGACAAAACAAGAATACAGGCAAAAAGGGACTGTACCCTGTGCCGCGGCTCACTTTATCTGTGCCGCGGCACACTATGCGGAATCCGAAAGGCCAGGTAACATATAACACGCATTCGGCCGGCATTATCAGGTACGCCTCCTTTCTCCTTTGCCTTCCCTCCCCAGCGCGACCGGCCGAAGTGTTCTTCAAATTTTTTTTTCATGCGATTTTTCTTGCAATCTTCAAAAGATACGCTTCAATCTTTAATTTTTATTTGCTTATGGTTTCTATTTGGAAGTTGTTTATGCTTTGAATGAATGGAACATGCTTATTCTCCTTTAAAAGTTTTAGGATTGTTTAGAGAATAACATGGTAGTTTCATCGAATTTTCTTGGTTAAATTGGAATGTAAATGAGTTGAATGTGCCGAGTTACTGATGATTGACTTATATTTTGATTTTTGACGGTTGAATCGAGTTAGAACTATGTTTATTCTTCAAGTAAACTTGTGCCCTCAAGGTGTCTGATAAATTGCCTAAATGAAAAATTTTCTTTGAAAAGGCAATCGTTTTGAATTTTCGTGCAACGTATATGTTTTGAATTTACAGCAAGCCCAACCCTTACATCCAGGTTACATGTTTAAGTCCAATTTCTCTCGCGTATGCGTTATTTTCTTAAATTCGGAATTTCTGGCTGGACATCCTTAGCCGAGCATTGATCATTGTTATCATTTTTGCGTGAATAAACCCTCGTGTTTCACTTTTCAGGACTGATTATGGCGCGCACAAAGAAGCTGAGCAAGTGTGCTAGGATCGAGTCATCCCCTACTCGAGGGGAGACCTCTCGTGGTCGGGCCGAGGCGGAGGGGCACCAATTTTCGGACCCCGAAATTCACAAGATATTCAACGAAAAGATTCGGCCGCGACCACTTATTCCCGAGAGGGGTTTTACTCCAGCTCCTCAGGACGGGGAATTGCTCACCATGATTGACGAGATGGGGTGGGCCAGATTTACCGCACCTCCCGAGCCAGCGGTTATCTCGATCGTCCAGGAGTTTTACGCCAGCGCTCTGCTGAAGCACATCCGGGCAGGGCATGCGTTGCCATCTTTAGAGTCTCGGACTTAGGTCGACGTCCGAGGGGTTACAGTTGATTTCTCCCCGTCTGCTATTCGGAGGCTTTTTGGGTTTCCGGCGGTTGTGAGTCGGCTATGACCGAGTGATGACCAGCCTCACTAAGGAGGCCCTGCTTGAGACCATTGCACAGCCCGGGACCGACTGGGAGCAGCGAGCACAGAGCTCTTCCACTTTTCACTTCAGGAGCTCGCGCCTCAGCCGGATCGGGCGAGCCTGGCTTTACTTTATCTGCGCACGCATTGACCCCACCTCCCAGATCCGTACAGTTTTTCTCTCCTGCGCCCGGATACTTTTTGCTATCACTTCCGGGCTGCGTTTCGATGTGGCCCCCATCCTGGTTCGATCTATCTTCCAGAGTATCCAGGGGGGGCCAAGACGGGGTTGAAGCACCCCTCCCTCATCTGCGCTTTATGCCGGCAGTCGGGGCTGACTTGGTCAGACGACGAGCCGATGCTAGCCCCACAGGCCCCGATCGACCACCGCATCATATCACACTTCGACCAGTGGGGCGGAGCGCCGGCACACGCTCGGGGGCGAGGATTTTTGCTCACGAGGGATCCCCCGAGCCGCTTTTGTTGACGCACGGAGATGCCGGCCCGCACCCCGACAGAGCGAGGTTGGAGGAGTTATTTGATGGGCTGCGGGAGGATTTGAGGAGGCAGAGAGAGGAGCAGAGAGAGGAGCTGAGGAGAGAGAGAGAGGAGCTGAGAGAGGAGATGAGGAGAGAGAGAGAGATGAGAGGAGGAGAGAGAGAGAGAGCTTGATGGCTGCCATGCGGGAGGAGCAGCGGGCGGAGCGGGAGAGCGTTATTGCTACCGTCCGAGCCGAGACGCGAGAGCAGGCCCGCCGGGCCAGCCGACGAGCGGCGAGGCGTCTTGCTGCGAGGGATGCTTATCATCAGGAGCACCTCGCCGCATGGACGGCCCACATCATGCATCCCGACGGGCCATTTATTGCGCCCGCCCGGCCAGCCACACCACCCTCCTCACCGGACGATGCCGGCACCAGCTCCTGAGCAGACTGGAGGGGAGTACTTGACCTTTTACTTTTCTTGCATATCATTTTTTGTCCATTGAGGTCAATGTACGTCCTAAGTTTGGGGGGGATTTACTTTCAGTCTACATTCATTGATGTACCTTATTCTATTGATGTACATTATTTCGTTGCACTTTTCATTTCTTTGCGTAAAATTTTTTTTTAGATAGCCTTGCTTGTCTTAGTTTTCTTTATTCGTGAATTTTCGTGCTTCTATTTGTGTGATACTGATGTTACGACACTGTCTTTCTCTCTGAAGAAGCGGGCGAGTTCTAGTCGAGTTGCAGTCAGTTATTTCTGTTCTGCTTAGTATTCAATTAGGTCCAAAAATTTTCGTGATTGTAGAGGTCTTGGCAGATAAGAGACGATACATACGTGTTTCGAAATCCCCATCAATACGGTTGGCTATATTTTCCGGATAGTGAGTCGTACTGTTTCTTTAGTCGTGTTGGCACTTAGATTGAGTTTAGAGTCGGTCAGTTTTTCCCTAAAAGTCGAGATAATGTGTTCTATGAAGGGAAGTCTAGTAACCGGGGGTATTCGCGTGACCCGTTGTTTACTCTCGCGTAAAACGAAAACCCTGATTAGACTAGTAATTTAGATATTTCACATGTGCCAATGATAGGAAGCCTAGTAACCGGGGGTATTCGCGTGACCCGCTGTTTACTCTCGCGTAAAACGGCAACCTTAATTCGGACATGCGGAAATTTTGTATTCGAGTTGTTTCTCCGCTGTAGACGGGAACTTAGTAACTAGAAGCATCCATGTGCCCCATGAGTGTCTTTTACGTCAAACGGTTTTCCAATACATGAGAATGGAAGTTTCCACCCTAGGATTATCCTGATGAAACATCCCGAGATCCTAACCTAGTGGTCAACTCGAGTCAAATTCTTGAGCATATTTATAAGGGGATACTGTCCGAGGTTTATTTGTTATGAAACTCGCGAAAATTGTGCCTTTTGACTGTGGAACGGGACGAACTAGCTTGTTTATTTTAGCCTTTCATATTGACGGTCGATTTGACTCACGTTTTGTTAATCTTTGAGCTGAGTGTTCTTCATGAACGAATGATTAGGACTGAACTTGATTACTTTGCGGAATCATTATTCTGAGTGCAGCTCACTTTTATGACACTCGTATTATTTAGAGAGAATGGCAGGATAGTATTGATTAGGTTGAACACTATGAGTTGCACGATGATTCACGACATTCTTTTATTGACTTTAATTCTTTTTGCTTGAGGACAAGCAAAGGCTTAAGTTTGGGGGTATTTGTTAGGCGTATTTTTATACGCTTATTTATCATTATTTTGTAGTGTTTTGGTGAGTGAAATCATCTAAATGAGCTTTTAATGCCTTAATTTTGTATGATTGACAGGAAATTGAAGTCCGGAAGCTAAAACGAGGCAAAGCAGGCGAAGACGGCAAAAGCTGGACTATGAGCCGCGGCACAAGGAAGCCGAGCCGCGGCACAGAAGACACCGGCCGAAGGGCGAGTAAGGCCAGTACTCTGTGCCGCGGCACGGCCAGGTGAGCCGCGGCACAGAAGAATTAATTAACGCCCAGGCATTCAGCTTTTTGCGATGTGCCGCGGTACAGGTTTAGTGAGCCGCGGCACACTTGGCGGGTTTTGTAGGTCTGCGCGGATTTTGGGCCGTTTCGATGCCAGTTTTCGACCGACTAATACGGACGCGAATTACTGATGTGCTGAGCTATAAATAGGGTTTAAGACCCTAATCAAATCATCTTGGAATCATTGGATCAAAAACCTTGGAGAGCTTAAGCTTGGAGACGGCACAAGAAGAGGAAAGCAGAAGAATTCAAGGGCAGAAGGCGGAATCTGAAGAACGGAGGAATCCGAACTTCATCTGCATTTGAATTTTATGCTTTCGTTTATTTATTCTGTATTTTCAGTTTTTAGTATGTCAGGCTAAAGCCCTTATCTAGGGTTTTGATGAAACCTTTGTGTTGACGAATTGATTAAGATTATCCAATTTATTACCTTTTTATTAAGTTTTCCCAATTATGTTTAATGCTTGCAATTATCTGGCCAATATTTGTATTGATTTAATCATTCACTTCGAATCGGGAGAGGAGATTTGGTGAGGAACTATTGGTGAGGACCGTTTTATTCTGTGAGATAGGAATATACTCATAGGAACTACGTGGCCTTTAGGAGATTTCATGCTTTTTGCCTATCGACGAGATAATTCACCTAGGGATAGAGTGCGTTAGTCGCCGTTAGATAAATCTATTGACCTAGGGAAAGGCGGTAGAATATATTAGCAATCTCCGCCTTCAATAAATTGGGAAAATTATTTATCACGGATAATCGAGAGTAAATTCGGATAAACTAAGGTAGATTCAGAACCCTAGACTTATTCATCATTTGATTTCTTTAATCCAAGATCTTGTTTTCTACTGCTTAGTCTTTTAGTACTTCTTTTAGTTATTAATCGCAAAACCCATTTTCGATTGTTCAGATAAAATTGGAATACGAAAAAATCGGTAATTAGAGATTCAATCCTCGTGGGAACGATACTCTACTTATCACTTTATTACTTGTAAACGATGACGTGCACTTGCGTGTAGGAAATATCGCAACAAAAGATACAAGAGTGATTCTCATTGTAATATCTATTATTCTTTGTATTCTTTCATTTGATTGTAAGTGTTGCATCACTTACACTTGAGCGTAAAATAAACGAATCAAGAGTCACTAATCCGGTGTTATTAGGATCTTTGATCCGGCATTGTTAGGATTAAACTCCCATATTCGTATAGTGAGGATTATCTAGTTCCTATAGAACACTAGATAAACAAACATTTATATTAAGAGAGAGGTTGAGCTTGGACCGATAGAAGACAAGCGATTGTAACGGTTGTGAACTCGGACCGATAGAAGACGAGTCAAGATTGTGGTTGTTCTTGAGCCAATAGAAAAAGAAAGTCGGAGAGAGGACGTAGGCAAGTTGCCGAACCTCTATAAATCTTTGAGTCTTTAAATTCCGCACTATTTTCCATTTACTCGCAAGAAATTTCGTTATTCCTCCTTACCACTATTCAACCCCTCTTCTAGTGGTAAATTTATCTCTTCAATGAAAGAATGTGTAGCAACAGAATCGAATAACACGGAAACTGGATAGTCAAGGATGTGAATGGTGACTGTAGCCACCGTCGCATCAGGATCTCTAGCTCGTCTCATCTCATACACACGGGGTGGAATAGCCCCGCACTAGACGCTCCCCCTCTAGAAGTCTGCCCACATCCTCGATCTCTACCGAAACTCTGTTGTGGCTGATTAGCTGTCGGTGCCTGATTCACGCTCGGCTCTCCCGCAGCCGGGGCTGACACCTGTGTAATTCGTTCCTGGCTCGCATATCCACAATACTTATAACGATGCCCCATACGACCGACAGTAAGACACTGTAGCAGCGGCTTGTCACACTCACTCATCATATGTCCCGGATGACTACAGTTAAAACAAGTGTGGCCACGAGAAGGAACAGCCGGAGCAGACATAGAACCATGACCTCGGCGGAATGACGGGGACTGATTCTCAAAAGCTTGCGAACCCGACTGAGTCATTTGATGCCCTCCAAACTTACCTCCCGAAAACTGACCGGAGGTCTTCTATTTCTTACCCTCTATTGCCACCTCTGTCACAGAGAAAGACATCACGTAGGCCATCGTCTTGTTCTGATAGTCTTTCAAAGTTGTACACCCAAGTCCTGACATGTAGTGGCGAACTCTCGGCTTCATCCGCATGCCGAAGTGGTGGATCTTATCTTGCTCATCTCGGACCTGATTCCTCACATAATGTAGATGCTGATTGTAGTCCTTGGTCGCTTGTGAGATGGGAACATCCTAGGGTTTTGCTTCAAAGAAGGCTCGAATCCTACCCTCTTTCATCGGCCACGGACAATATTTATCCTCCATTAGTTCTTCGAACTCGTCACACGTGGCTGCCTGGTCATACAGTTTCACTGCTTGCCACCAAGTTGCCGCCTCCTTGGCGAGGAATGTTAGGAGTATGCCCTCGAATGCCACTCAGAGGATGTTGAGTGAGGGCATTGTTCTTGTAATTATGTAAATTATTGATATAAGGCAATAGATGGTTCTTTATTTACTAGTAGTTACTTTCATTCCTAACTCGTAAATATACATATAGAAACTCGTCTGTGTATTTGAGAACAAAATGTTCCACTCCTTATTGGATAAGGGGATCGGCACTGGAAATGTTTATAGCTCAAATACTTAATCATTCGCAAGTCGATGAAACTTGACTGGGCGTTAAGTTTATGTGAAGACTTGTATGACGTGTTCTTTAACATGGAGAGTGCCTATCGAACACTAAAGGTTAGTGGGAACACACGTTATAGGTATGCTAATTGGATTTGTATACTCGAACTGACTCACCTTCGATTCGTCGCACGGATTTCACTCTGGGACAGTCAATCACGGAATCGAAAGGTTGTGATAGGTATTCGTGAACCTTCAACTTGAGGATTTAGTAGGGATGTGCTTGTGACGTGAAGATTTTCATTAGAGTAGTTCGACCCTATAAACCGAGAGGCGGGGGTCAACCTCGACGTGCATATTGACGGGCAAGTAGCAGGTCTTACTGAATACCAAGATAGAATTCTTTCTCCCGTTAGTGAGCGGGTTATATGTCCTATGCGGTTATTGGATGATGAGATCGTAAGTCTTTCGCCAAAGCTTCAGAGCAAGTTGTATTGGATACACGAGAGCTCGATGATCTCGATTTTCATTAACATATGCATAGCGTCAAGTACAAATAGGGTTTGACAGACCGTGACCCTATAACTTGATCGGGACATTTGAAAGAAGGGTTTATACGTATACTGGTATTCACGACAGAATGGTTCTTGAATGATCCCAAATCATTCGTTCTCAGTTGGGATACAGTGTAGGCCGCCAGGCTGGCTAGGTAGTGCTACTACTCTTTGGTTCCTCCCATTGCTGACTGAGACGGACCTACCGAGTCGC
This sequence comes from Orobanche coerulescens, assembly GCA_033398695.1. Lineage (NCBI taxonomy): Eukaryota > Viridiplantae > Streptophyta > Magnoliopsida > Lamiales > Orobanchaceae > Orobanche > Orobanche coerulescens. The sequence goes on from CM065805.1 coordinate 83,004,907, forward strand.
GCAATAGGATTGACGACGGAATTAATTAAGCTTATGATCTCATTATGAATATTAGATATTGTATATCTAATTTATTGGACATTGGATGTCTAATTAAATTTGGGACATTGGATGTCTAAATTAATTTATTGGATAAATTAATTTACGGCCAAGTGAATTAAATATATTACTGGGTGATTAATTTAATTCATGAATATAATTATTTCTTGGAGAAATTAATTATGTTATTATGTATTTGATATGATTAAATAATTTGATTAATTAGTCGATATAAATATATCGTAACGGAATCGGAGTTTATCCGTTTGGACTCATGGGAGTCCGAAACAGACCGAACTCGCCCATCTCCTTCTAGATGGCCGCCCCTCTTTCTTTCCCTTTTCCTTGGTCATAGTATCCACATGTTGGTGGAAGACTTATGTTTTTTCAAGGGGACAATATATCACCTTGGTGGTTTTGTCAAAAGGTGATTGATTTGAGGGGATTTGATGGAGAATAAAATGAGAAGACCACATCTCCTTGCAAGACACTTGAACTCACGTTTTTGTTAGGATAAGGAGAGAGGAAAAAGTTTTTTCCAAGGATTCATACCATTCATCATCATTTTCATAACATTCATAAGTTTTTCTCGGAGAAAAATATTTGTGAGATAGAGAGATACTAGATTAAATACTTAGAGTGTTGTGATCTTGAGTTGCATAGCTTCTATAACCTTTTTCTAGCCGTATCCTTGGAGGATAACGAGGTTTAGTCGTTCCAGTCATTTCTCCAGCGCGTGACAAGTAGAGATGCGGTCTTTCGGCGTTGGATCATCCAAGAGCTTGGATCGGATTGGATTCATGGAGAACAACTAAAGCTTGGGGAATAGCTCAAGAAAAGGAATCCATTTAATCAACGAACTACAAGGGTGAGTTTCTAATATCCCTTGTGATTTCGTTTGTATATTCGTATATACGTAGCTCGATCGATCCTCGTAGGGATTCGGATCGAATTAATTTTTGTTTTACCGCTTCTACTGGGCCTTCGTTTTAGGCATCAAATCCCAACAAGGAAGTACTGAGCGATTGGTACTTTCCTCTCCTCGGTGCAGTTAGCCGCCTCGAACACCTTCTCCATTTCGAATAACCAACTCTCCCAACCAGAAGGGTCGGAAGTACCATCGAACTGCGGATGACACATACAAATCACGTCCTGAAGTAGCTTATCAGCACCAGAACCATTAGGCGGAACCAGATTAACATTAGCTTTGTTGACCAGAATTGCCTGAGTCAGTAGCGTCATGTGATTACCGAAGCTAGCAGACTGATCCTGCTGACCCTCGGCACTAGGCTGGACATTGTTCGGCAAAGAAGGTGTTGCCGAACCAGCCCCTGAAATATCGGACATGGCCGCCCCACCAGATGCGCCACGTTCCCTACTGCGTCCGCGTCCTCTACCAGTAGGCATTCTGAAGAAGTAACTAGTGAGTACAATTCAAACGCAAAACAAATCACGATATTACGAAAGGAACAACACAGGATAACGCAATGAGTCAAGTTAGGAAAAACTTACGAGAACCAGCGTATTGAGATGATGGCGTAGTTAGTAGTGATACTGTGCAGGAACGAGACTCGACTACACCCAAATAACCGACAGCCTAGGTATCCATAAAACCTTACTGATACCATATTTTGTAACACACCTAAGACGTTCAGGTCATATTACAGTGTCGTGGACCCCACCCTTTGGAATCCACCAGGCTAACACACAAACTCGAATTTATCACGGTATACAAAATAAGTAGACCGGACTCAACAGTGCAATTCAACATCAAACCAAACCCCAAATCGGGTACACAACAATCACAATGTTCCAAAAGAAAGAAGTACTCGAGTACTGAAACAAACGACATGATTAATAAAATTTAAAAGACATGACATCAACGAACGGCCATTGAACAGAATCACCCTTGCCCATCATCCTTGCACTGTCCACATGCTCGTTCGCCTCTAAGACCTGTACGTGAAATACAAAAGTATTTCCCCCGTTTAATGGGTTAGCGACAACTGCTAGTGCAAGTACAATCCATTTGTACTACCATTCTAATCAGATGAAATATGCACCAAAATCATTTTAGAAAACATTTATATTCCGGAATACTACAGTGCACATGCATAAAACACAATTCTCCAACAAAACATTTCAAAGGTTAACCATTGGTACGAGACTCATGACCACCGCACCCCACAGAGGCCCCGTCGGACCATCCTTGGGTGGTTAACCCCAGTTCGCGATACGCATACACACGACACTACATATACCTAGAGGCCCCCTCAGACCATCCATGGGTGAACATATGCATTCACATACACAACATACACGGGAAGCCATAATCAAATACTAGAATATGCAAACAAATGTAAAGTACTTCCCTTTGAGACATCTTCAATGAAACGGGAACGAAAAACAACTAGGAATGACCCGGAGGGAACACGACCATTCCTAAATGAGAGATTAACACAACTCAGTCCTAAACTATAACAATAATCGAACGGAATAAGCCCATAACCCCAATTAACAATCATAAACATACACGGACGACGAATACGGGCGAGGGTTTTCACAAAACCTCTCCGAATCAACAATCCATGGATTAAACACAACGGAAACGGACTGGGAATCACCCAACAACAATAATCGATAAGAAATATGTCAACAGGAATGAACAATTCGAATTTAATCTAGACAAATCCCGAAAACCCACAAAATGGACAAGGTTAGGGTTCTAAGCCAAAATACCTTGGATTCGGATGGAGAAAGAGGACTAAGATGATGATAAACATCACTTGAAGCACAATACTCAGTTTATCACGGAACTCTACGGATAAATCTTGAAGAACCGCTTGAAATCTCTCTAGAAACCCAGCTCGCGGACAGAAGAGAGAAAAGAAAAAAATGACGCGATGAAGGGTCTGCTCAGGTTTTTAAAACCTGATTACTCATTACATACGTAAACATGCTGAGGTTAACGTACGTTATGCCTCTTAAGTACTTAACACTTAGGTGTTAGCGTACGTAATCACTTGGAAAAACAATCTACCTAATTTACTGAGGCCGATAGCGTACACTGCATCAGACAGTTAGCGTATGCTATAAGGAAGCTTACGTATGTAACACCCAAGGGTTAACGTACGTAAGGGCTTGGCAAAAACTGGGAAGAACCCACTGTCCGAAACACTGAGGACCATAACATAAGTTAACACTAAGGTATAACATACATTATGCAGGAATCAATAGCGCACGCAAGAATGCATGAATAACGTACGTTATTCATGCATCAATTCAACACTACTGAATGTAGTTCGCTGCACAGGAAGGTACAAAGTCGAAACGCAACACAAGGACAGAACCCAAAAACTTAAATACGAAATATTTGCGACGATGAAGCTAAGTGCTTAAAGAAAATACAATTTCGACTACCCGGAGATTCGAAATACGACAAATGAGATAAAATTCCCTAAACTTATAGGAAATTACAAAACGGCCCAAATATCGGAAAATCACGATACAATGTCGGATTATCAAACTGAAACTTGATAAGTGTCATTTTTGTACACTTATCCATGGTTTGTATCGATAAAATTCACCCATAATTGAGCTAGTCTACTCGTTTTTTGCTTTTAATTTATTAGTTTTAATAATTTTATTTTTATCGGATGATGATCAGATTAAATAACTGAATTACTCAAGAAACAACATGTTTAATAAATATTCTATTTATTGAATTTTGATATATTCATGTTGTAGGGCTTTCCGAGACGAATTCGGCAGTCTTTCCGGATTCAAAATCAGAGTTATATATCAAAAGTTATCATCCGAAGAAGATGCAGGGCAAAAACGCAAAGTCCGAGGAATTACGGGCTAAAACGTAACTATCAAAGCTTCAAATGAGGAAATTTACGAAGCCGTTACGGCCGTAACATTCAGGGGTTACGGCCGTAAGTCACCTAGTTCTGGCCGTAACTCCCAATGTTACTAGTAACTTTTGACAGTGCTATGATTTGTCTAAATTTTTATACTTTTTGTGTATTATTGAGGGGATGGTGGCATTGATCCGATATAATGTAATAATGCTGTAGTTTTGGAGCTATTAGATGACTTTAGGTGTATAAATAGACCCCTTAGATCCTTCATCATTCACCATTCATCTTATAATTTTCCATTTTTCTTGTAAACTTTTCTTTTTGTGTGAAGAACACACTTGTGTTCTTGAGTGATCTTTGTAAGTGTGGTATAACATATGTTGTTCAGAGAGTTTATTGTTTCTATCTCCTTTATCTACTAAGGGAGTTAGGATCAATTCTTTCTCTTGATTCAACTAAACATGACCACCAAAGCTTGTAATATGTGTAATAAACCCTTAATGGGCTAAGTTCTTTAAGTTGGGATTATAAACAAGGTTAGTCATGTTATTTATGTTTGTATAAAGATATATTATGAATTACTTATTATTGTGTGTGATTTTCATTGTTTTAACAATCTTTATTTATTTGGCCAATTAATGAAGATATTTATGATCTTCATATGTTTCGAAAGAAAATATGTTTGATTAGATCAAATGATCTTCACTCTAAGTTGTTCTAGGGGATAGAAATATACCCCTAGTCCTTAGATGATTCATTGAGTTATTTTCACAAATCTTAATGCTATGTATTGAAGCCAATCAACATAGAAATATAGTGGATTGATTCAATAAGTAAGGGCGTTTATAGTTCGAAGAGAAACCGTCTTTTTAAGGAAAATCGAATCTACACAACATAATAAGTAAATTCATCTTATGATCTCCAATACATCTTTTATAACTAATGACGAACTAAGTTTGTAATCCCAACTATTTCATTTTATCGATAATCAATCTATTATTATTGCTATCTTTTTATTTCCTTATAATATTAGAAGTATTATTGCAATTTCTTTGCAATTATTAAACCAAACTTTTTAATTGTGTGTTTCACTCATCTTAAGTATCTATAAAAATAGACTAATAGTGTATAATTCAAATTATAACATAACTTCCTTGTGGGATCGATAAACCGGACTCAAAAGTCCACTTTACTACTTGATACGATATCGTGCACTTGCGATAGTTACACAAAAGCGTGTCAAGTTTTTGGCGCCGTTCTTGGGAAGTATAAGTTATATTTGAAATCTTACATTATAAACTATTTTTGTAGGTACAAATTTCCCGACGTTGTAACTTAGTACTAAATTGTGTTTGTCCGGTCAAGTGGCGGATAACGGTACTCGTGACTATTAAAGTCGGATTTTTCATTTCCCACAACAAGCGATATTTGTATATATATATATTTTTTTAATTATTTTCATTGTCTTTTTATTTTTGTTTTTTTATCATGGATGAAACATTGTTTAAAATTGAAAAAGATTTCCCTTTCTAAGCAAAATGCAATTTTAAAAATTTACAAGACAAGGCTTGAAAGGATGAGGTTGCTTACGAATAAAAGCATACCTTTTGACATAAGATTCATTATCGAAGCCAAAGTAAGAATAGAAGGTGAATTCACGAAACACCAACTAGATTTTTACGGGGCTTGGAAAAGTTCATATGCAAAGCAGCGAGCAAAGATTCTAGCCGTTTGCTATAAATGTGCTAGATGGAATGTAATGCAAAATGTCGATCTTTAGGAATTCCATCTACAAACAGAGAAGATAAAATTCGGTTCATTAATGATGGTCCGAATAAGGAGAATTTAGATAATATCGAAATTTCTCTTGACACGCATCCTAGTGGACTTGTGTATTACGGAATTCAATGTTTGTGGAATAAATTCAAACCGAGAATATGAACAACGTCTTGGGAATCGACGTTAAAAGACCTGTTTGCCAATTTGTAAGAAAATTGGATGGGAAGCTTCTCCCGACTCATAGAAGGCGTTTAGGCCGTTTCGAACGTAAAATCGAGAGGAAGATGTGAGCCACAATCACAACTACTGTACATACGCGTAAGTATCTTTTATTTTTGTCGTGTGGTGAGATTTTCTGAATAAAAAATGTGATACGCGATAAAAGCTTTCATTATTCTATTGAGTAGTTGAAGCACAATCAAACGCAATCACAAACTTGTTAAACAATTTTTACCTTCTTTTTCTTCTATAAATAAACTTTCTCTTGGTTTCTTTCATTCATCCCTCAAACTTGCACTTTTCTCTGTTTCTCTCTAAATTTTTTTTTCTTTTCAAAAATGGAGTCATAATCTTCAACAAAAAAATTTTACACATCTGCATTTTTGGTGGATCTAGTTCTGGAAAAGAGGCATGCTTCTTGAAGCGACCCACAACTTAGGTCGTACCTTAGGAGAAAAATGCATTCATGTAGTTTACGGAGGAGGAAGTCTAGGATTAATGGGGCGAGGCTGCTGTCACTATATGGAAGGAGTAAGAGTGTTGGGAGTAATCCCAAAACCTCTGGCTGAAAGTAAAATCACCGGGTCAACTATTGGAGATGAGTTTAGATCTGTGATTATGCAAGATCGCATAACTCACATGATAAATAATTCTGGCGCCTTTATCGCCCTTCCCAGTGGTTTTGGCACACTTGAGGAACTTTTTCATGTGGTTACCAGAGCCCAGCTAAATGTTCATCAAAAACCAATAGGAGTGCTTAATGTCAAGGGTTTTTTTGATGGTTTACTGTCTTTCATCGACTACTCTTCTGAAAAGGGATTTATTTCCGAGCGTGCAAAACGAATCATAGTCGTTGCAACAACACCAGAAGAACTAATCGAAAAACTCAATGAATTTGTTCCTCAACCAGATCCAGCTTTAGCTAAAATTGTCTGGGTAGAAGATTTTACCGTGAGAAAACGAAAAGTAGATTCATTCCTCTCCCTTTGATAACCCATGTCGGACCCCTTGTATTTTTACTTTTTGTCGTGTGTAATAATCGTGCTAAATGATGGCAGCTTAAGGAGTTTCTTCTTGATCTCTTGACGCGCATCTATTCACGATTTATGTATTTTTATTTCATTACTGTAATGTTTATTTCGTCTTTTGCTTTTATAAAAACTTTGATGGCAGCGAAAGGCGACTCTTCGGACTTTCTTGAAGCGCATCTAAAAATTATGTTATACTTACGAGTATATTTTATTTTCTTTTGTGTGTGCCTCGTATATTTATTCTCTTGCAGATTCTAAAAGGCGTTAGGCTCGGACATCAACTTTCTTAACAGGAGTATTACGCTTTTACGCATTGATTTTTATTTTATTTTTAAAGCGAGGACAGTTTTATTTTCAAGTTTGGGGGTGGTTTGTTTTAGTATTTTGGTGTGTTGTAATTTTGGTGTGGTTTGTTTAATAATTTTGGTGTGTTTTGATTGATTTGGTTATTTGCCTTAATTTTTTTTTAATTATTATATATATATATATTTATAGTACTTTGATTTATGAGATTTTAGATCGGCCATAACACCAATAAATTAGCTATATACAAACTTCTAAAATCGTTTTTTAGGTAAAAAAATTGTATATTCCAAAAAAAAATTTTTGAGCCTTAATCTCTCTTTCCAAGCCTTGTAATTATCATATAAAATCGAGTCATTCGTTACCTTGAGAAAAGAAGAATCAATTGGTTGATGAAAAATAAAACTGAAATATACTTAATTTGTGGAGTTTTTGATTTTTCATGCTTAACTAAAAAAATGATTTTCTGCAAAAATTCTATTCCCTAAAAAAAAAAAAAAAAAAAAGGAGTCATTGGTGAAAAGAGCTACACGTTAGCAAATAACGGTGTGAAAGCTATCACCTAAAAAAAATAAATTACGAAAAGGAGAAGTGTTGAGCGACAATAATTTAATTTTGGATGTCTTAAATTTTGCGAAAAATAAAGGACTAACCATTGTTGGTGCGTAGTCGCCGTCTCGAAAAATTGGTGAAAAGAGCTACACGTTAGCAAATAGCTGTGAAAGCTATCACCTTTTAGAAAAAAATGAGATAGAAATTGTGTTAGTGAAAAGAGCTACACGTTAGCAAATAACGGTGTGAAAGCTATCACTAAAAGGGATGTAGTTTATGAGCGATTTGAATTAATTAGCATTTGAATTTCAATACACTCAATTTTGTAAAAATCACAATATTTGATGGCCAATGAAATTCTTCTTCATATTGAGTCGAAAAATAAACGAGTGATCGAGAGCAACCATTAAAGGGAGTCGTGTGTATCACGAGTGGGAAAGAAATAATCAACCTTTTGGGGGGGGGGGAAACCTTACATTTTGGAATTACAAAATAAAAACCGTGTTTTAACTTCAAAAACATTAGTAGATTTATTTTGAATCTTGATTCAGTTCTATCTACTGTATAAAGTCAAGTTGTTGTTTATTAATGGCATTTTGATCTCCTTTTCTCTTTTTATATTTTAATTTATGTGTGTATTAATTTTCTTATTTTTTTTATTTTTATTTTTGGAGTGTGAATAATAAAGAGTCTTGCTCGGGACTAGCAAGAATTCAAGTTTGGGGGTGTGATAAGTGTCATTTTTGTACACTTATCCATAGTTTGTATCGATAAAATTCACCCATAATTGAGCTAGTCTACTCGTTTTTTGCTTTTAATTTATTAGTTTTAATAATTTTATTTTTATCGGATGATGATCGGATTAAATAACTGAATTACTCAAGAAACAACATGTTTAATAAATATTCTATTTATTGAATTTTGATATATTCATGTTGTAGGGCTTTCCGAGACGAATTCGGCGGTCTTTAGGATTCAAAATCGAGTTATATATCAAAAGTTATCATCCGAAGAAGATGCAGGGCAAAACGCAAAGTCGAGGAATTCAGGCTAAAACGTAACTATCAAAGCTTCAAATGAGGAAATTTACGAAGCCACGTTACGGCCGTAACATTCGGGGGTTACGGTAGTAAGTCACCTAGTTCTGGTAGTAACTCCCGAATGTTACAGTAGTAACTCTTGACAGTGCTATGATTTGTCTAATTTTTATACTTTTTGTGTATTATTGAGGGATGGTGGCATTGATCCGATATAATGTAATAATGCTGTAGTTTTGGAGCTATTAGATGACTTTAGGTGTATAAATAGACCCCTTAGATCCTTCATCATTCACCATTCATCTTATAATTTTCCATTTTTCTTGTAAACTTTTCTTTTTGTGTGAAGAACACACTTGTGTTCTTGAGTGATCTTTGTAAGTGTGGTATAACATATGTTGCTCAGAGAGTTTATTGTTTCTATCTCCTTTATCTACTAAGGGAGTTAGGATCAATTCTTTCTCTTGATTCAACTAAACATGACCACCAAAGCTTGTAATATGTGTAATAAACCCTTAATGGGCTAAGTTCTTTAAGTTGGGATTATAAACAAGGTTAGTCATGTTATTTATGTTTGTATAAAGATATATTATGAATTACTTATTATTGTGTGTGATTTTCATTGTTTTAACAATCTTTATTTATTTGGCCAATTAGTGAAGATATTTATGATCTTCATATGTTTCGAAAGAAAATATGTTTGATTAGATCAAATGATCTTCACTCTAAGTTGTTCTAGGGGATAGAAATATACCCCTAGTCCTTAGATGATTCATTGAGTTATTTTCACAAATCCTAATGCTATGTATTGAAGCCAATCAACATAGAAATATAGTGGATTGATTGATATGTAAGGGCGTTTATAGTTCGAAGAGAAACCGTCTTTTTAAGGAAAATCGAATCTACACAACATAATAAGTAAATTCATCTTATGATCTCCAATACATCTTTTATAACTAATGACGAACTAAGTTTGTAATCCCAACTATTTCATTTTATCGATAATCAATCTATTATTATTGCTATCTTTTTATTTCCTTATAATATTAGAACTATTATTGCAATTTCTTTGCAATTATTAAACCAAACTTTTTAATTGTGTGTTTCACTCATCTTAAGTATCTATAAAAATAGACTAATAGTGTATAATTCAAATTATAACATAACTTCCTTGTGGGATCGATAAACCGGACTCAAAAAGTCCACTTTACTACTTGATACGATATCGTGCACTTGCGATAGTTACACAAAAAGCGTGTCAAAACTCACAACATGAATAACTCAACCATATGGACTCATGGTAACAAATAAACAATGAAATCGAATGAGTTTAATGAGAATCAAACATACATGTGACAAAATATATCATAAAGCGGAATTACATAAAAACACATCCGAAACTCGTCCAAATGGAAAAACACCAAGAACAATATAGATTCAAAACGTCGAAATGGTTACAAGCGAGTCGATAAAAATAGACATGCACCAAAAATGGAAACAGCTAAAAATGGAAAGGTACGAATATTATAATATAGGATGTGGAATGGGCTTTCCGCCTCATGCCCAATGCATGATGGCAAGCCCTCAACCACTTGAAGCAGCATCATGAGCGAATCATGAAATAAGAGCAAGAAAATCTGTGATTTGCGAAGGCCGAGACCGTAGCCGCCCTCGAATTCACGGGATCAAAACTTACTGCTCATGATCAAAAGATTGATGAACTGACAGCAGTAGTTACGAGCTTGGTGGATTGCGTCACCGATATCAAGACCAAGTAGGCCGAGTCATTGGACATCATTTGAGACATCCATGGCAAGGTATCTGATCTTGATAATGCCAAATAAGGGAATAGGCGCGAGAGGCTGGTAGGAGATGGCAACTGGAAAAGGAAAAAGAGATGGAAGCCATCTTAGATGACAGTGTTGTATCTGCGATTTGAAGACTAGCTGGACTCGAGCTAGGTCAAGGTTCCAAAAGATACAGGGTTTTTGGTTCTCATGCCGAGTTTCAGGATCCTATCCTCCCTTGGAAGAATAGTGTACATAAGCCTGTAGAGACCAAACTCCCAACAGACAAATAGCCAACAGCCGCAGAGTTGAAGGCATGGAAACATAATGAACTGATGAGATACTTCTGTGTTATCATTAGAGAATCGACCATGTTCAATCAATTTAAGACGCTGGAGGATGCCGCCAAAGAGTTTTCAAAGCTTCTAGCAGAAGGAAAGCTCCGACTCCAAATCAAACTTCAGTCTAAAATACCGAAGGGCGGATGGTCAACCCACCCGAAAGACTAGATTCTCTCCTTTGATGTATCACAAGAAAGAAGGAATTAGTACAGGGATCGAGGAAGAGGCGCCTTCGTCAACTGGTGGAAGAGAACCGAACATCACCCCTCCCGGAAAACTTGGAGACATCAGTCCTATAGGGGATAGACCTTCTATTTTTGCATATTACTGTTTTTTGTTCTCCTCCAATGTAATCTTTAATGTGAATAGCACTGTAATCTGATTATCAATAAAATACCTTTTCTATTTCAAAAGATTATAGCTTGTGATATAATGTTATTACTTTAATTATAGTTTGTGTTGAAATATTTTACCAAGTATAAAAACATCAATAAGTCTCAAAGCTTTAAGAACTTATCCGCGAGCAGTTCATAGATTAAGTTGTATTAAAATAGGATTACTTTCTGTAAGATTGGGCATATGCGCCAATCATAAGTTAAGTTGTAATACACTTAGTCCTGTAAGATTTATCATTTTAGAACTCTCTTACGAGCAGTTCAAATTTTTAGACTAAGTCTCGAAGATCCGGACTTTCGCCAGAAGACTTGAAGACAACCTCTCTTTATTAAGAAAGTTTGGGCATTATCAAAAAATGGGAAAATGTTGGGAAAAATCCTCCATGTGTTTTGATAAATGCCTTATATAGCCAGATCTTCCAAGTAAGAATATAAGTATAAGTATGGAAGTTGTTAGGAGAACATCATACATTTTGTCCATACTGCGTAATATCTTCTAGCAAAGTCAAGAGTCCTTTCATACAGTGTAATCGTCAACATACAGCAAAAGACGAAGATATTGGATACAGCAAACATACTGTAAGTGTTCTACTTAAGAAAAGTAAAACACAAATTCAACAGGACCTAAGAAACTTTAAACCATTGAGAAAGCTAACATTCTTTATTCACAAAGTATTCAAGGTTAAAGTAGCATTTAATGCTGATAGGACAACATTTAATATGGCCAAAGAGACTATACTCTGAAGCGCATTTAATGCTGGTAAAAAAGAATGTCTGAAGCATTAAATGCAAATCACCTTTAAATCGAAACATTCTGAAGCCTCCAATCGGATCAGTCTCAATCACACCAATAGGCCAATAGCTACATTTATAAAGTATATATTTCCAAGGTTATAAATAGCCCCAATCAAGAGGACCTAAAAATACTTTGACAATCTATATACCAAGATTTCAAAGAGCACTATATTTCTTCAAGCATACAACCTCATCAAAGAAAAGAAATATATAAAATCCTCAACCCGAACAGCACACTTACAGCATACGCTCAATCAAGCATACAGCTGTTGTTCGATCTTGTTATACCAATCCTACCTTTGAGTTTACTTAGCCCTGTGTGGACTAAGCTTTGCTATCTCTGACCTGCTATTGGATGTAATGATCTGTGTGAACGATACAGCGATGTGTTTAGTTAAAGTCATATAGTTGTGTACGCCGTAATTTTAATAAACAATCTACTCCTATGTGGAGGACCAATGGACATAGAGGGATTGGCCTCGAACCACTTTAATTAGTGTATCTTTACATTCTGACATTTACTGTTTTCTATCTGCCTGTGTGGTTTAAGTATACATATTGTAAAAACACTGTATGCACCATAACATGAGACTATTCAGTTGCTATATTTACAGCAACTTAACCTTAGTCTTCCGGTAAGCAAATAAACTTCAAAAAAGATACAGCTTATTCAACCCCCTTTTTAAGTTGTTTTTACTGTATACTGTGGCCAATTTAGGCTCGTTGTATGATCTTGCACTGTATGAAAAGGCTGTGATATCTAATGAATTTAGTAACTTGTGTTTTCCAGTATACTAAGGTTGGATATTAAATAATACTCCCTCCGTCCATGAAAATATGTCTAATTTTGGACTTTTTTTAGTAAATATTTATAAATTTTTACCATAAATTACAGCAAACATATAAAAAAAATATAGTAATGTAAGTACTTGATTAGATTTGTCTTAATGTGTGTTCCTAAAATATAACTTTGATTTTCTATAAAAAATTTATATATTAAGCACAATTTTTTGGTCAAAGTTTTTAAATTTTGTACCAAAAAAGTCAAAAAAAGTGGACATATTTTTGTGGAGATAGGGAGTAATTTTTAGAATATTATATATAATTGTAAAAATATTTATTTCGATTAAATAAAGGTACTTAATTTTTTATCATGAACATAAATATACAGTATTATTATGAATATTTGAGGATGATAAATTCAAATGATTATAATTATTCTTTATTAAATGGATTAAAAGATTTTATTCGACCAGAAATTTGTATAAGTAATGTTATGCCATAATTGAACATTTGGAGTGTTGAATTATATTTTAAAATTTATAATATTAAAAGGTTACTGACTAAGTCATTTGATTTTGTAGACGATTACTTTATCAAAAGTTGAAAAATAAAATATATTATAATATTTAGAAATGGATAAGCCGTTAAATCAATCGAACTAATGCATATTAAAGATAATACTAACACTACTACAAAATGAGCCTAATGCGACCTTTTACATGCAACCTTTTAACAATAGTTGCATCTGATTAGAAAAACGGTCCGGTCCAACAAAAAGATTGCATTAAAAGATTGAATGCAACTTTTATTAAAAGTTGCAATTCTTATATCAAATGTTGGGATTAAAAGTTGCAAATTTTATTAAAAATTACAACTTTTTACTAAAAATTTGCACTTTTTAATAAGATTTGCAACTTTTACTAGAGTTGTAATTCTTATTACAAATGTTGGGTTGTTATTTTCAATTCCCTCCTAGACTAATTATTTTTTTTTCCAATTTCCCTCTAAATAAACTAAAAAAATTAATTTCCTTATTAATTAAATGATAAAATTGGAAAATTTTCACTTTTCAACCTAAGTTGTGGGTCATCACTTCAATTGCAAATCAATAAACCCTTTCTCCTCAAATTCCTCAGAAATCTCCAGCGGCTCTTATAAACCCCCTCTGCTTTTCTTCTCGGATGCTTTGGTCGACCCGTTGCTGATCTCTGCTCACCTTGGTTCTCAGACGGTAAGATCTAGAAGTAAAGTCGATCCGCCTCTTCATCTCAGTTTTTTGAGTTTTGAGTTTCCATTGATACTCTCGATTTTATGGATGCAGTTTTCATACCATCCAAATTGCAATTATTTCAATTAATTTTTTCTACTTTTTTTTCATGCACCATGATCTTTATGAATTATTTTTACATAGTATTCTTCTAAGCATTTGTATATGTTTAAAATACATCCACTTGATCGAAATTGACGAAACCGGTACTTCTTAGCTTCTGTACTTGGCTTATATTTATTTACTCTGAGGAGTCTGAATTGGTATGACTTTCAATAGAACAATTCCATTTTAATAGAACTTCCTAATGTTACGTTTTCTTTTGCTAGTATTTTTTGGTCCTCTTCTATTGTATCGTTCTCCTCTTCTTAGGATGACCCACTTACATTATTTTGAATATCTGAAGAATATCTTGAAATCGTCTAGAACAGTTGCAGTTTGGAGGATCATAAATTTTGTCGCATTGCAACTCTGTTGTACGCAGTGGTGAAATGAAGTTCAAAATATTTCTGATATTTTGGGAGTTATTTTGTGTTTTCTTAGATAAATCTTGATAAAGCTACTTCGATAGTGGAATTGCGGAAATTGTGGGTATAAACAGATTTCTGTTTGCATAAGTTAAATTGGCATAGCAATTGTATCATATGGAAGAAAAACCTATGGTTTTGGGTCTTGGGGAAAATTGGCAACATAATTTTTTTTTTAAAACAAATTACTTTAAAACCTAGAGCTTCATAATTATTCTTGAAATACATGCAAGTTTCCTCTTGTGTAGATCTCCACGGCATCAATTAAGCTTTAGGATGGTAAAGGTTTCTGATGGATTATCTATTTTGGAATGACGAAATATAATAATTGAAGTATCAACAAATTTTCTCGTACCCCATTGACTTGTATTAATTATGTTTCAAATTCTCTTACTTTTACTCTATACTTTGGTATCTTTAGAAATCTTAGAAGTACCTGTATCGTCAATTTAAAGCTAATCTTGTAACACTACACCATATATGACATATTGCAAGCCCATCATATAGTTGTGTTGCATAAAATGTTGCTATAGACAAGAAATCTGCATATCTATTGTAATACTTTCGAAATGTGTTACTTTAAATGGAAAATTGTTGCAAGCCTAAGAAACATTTTGACAGTTTTAGATCTAAAGCAATACTTTAGAAAAGTGTTACAATAACATGATACGCTTTTGGTCGATTTGACCAAAATATATAGGTGTGAGTTTAATTTTTTCATTGGGCGGACATTTTTAGTACCAAATATTTAGTACCAAGATTTTTATTACATAAAAATAAGTTTTATTACACAAAACTTATTACTCACCCCTACGGGTGAAATTCGGGCGGATATTTCCCGCCCGATCCGGAGCCGGATCCGGTCGGATTCGAATCCGGGAAGAAAATTTAGTATCCGATCGGATTCGGATAGTAATATTCGGATACGGTATCGGATTCATATTGTGTACTATCCGTCCGTATTCGAATGTTTCCATATTTTACTAGATATTTCCCGGATTATAAATCCGGATATCTAATTTTATTTAATTATTTTTTTATAATATCTTTATCTTAATCTCCTCCTATCTATACTTCTATTAAAAGAGAGTTGGACATGTGTCATCTCTTGAATATTTTATTTTTTTAAAAAAATATAGCTTATATATAAAGATGTCTTCTCAAAATTTCAAAAATATAAAAAATAAATCCGGATATATATTGTGGGAGTTTTATTCCACAACTTACACTTAGAGATGTTAAACGAGCTCGGGCCCGCTGGGCCAGCCCGTTTAACCCGCAAAAAAACAGGGATAGGGCCTTAAGATCGCAGCCCGTTTAAATTTGGGCCTTTTTTGCCCGGACCATTTAGCCCGCGGGCTAAGCAGGTAATTGCCAGACTCTGGTGACCGTCAGCGACTTTAAAAATTATAATTAAAATATTTTTATTAATATTAATAACCGTCGATTAAAGGTCAAAGGTTTAGCCGACGACCAAAATCCGGGGTTTAGCCGACGACATAAAGTTGTCGGCGTCGTCGGCTAAACCCCCCAGTCGTCGGATAAAAAACCGTCGGCCGATATTCGTCCGCCAAAGTTCAGCCGACGACTTTTTTGGTAGTCGTCGGCAAAACTTTGAGGTTTAGCCGACGACTTTACAAATGTCGTCGGTTAAAGTTTTTTTAAAAAAAAAAGTAATATAATTTAGCCGACGACATTTAACAAAGTCGTCGGCTATAACATTTTTTTTTAAAAAAAAGTAATATACCTTAGCCGACGACATTTAACAAAGTCGTTGGCTAAAACATTTTTTTTAAAAAAAAAATCAGATTTTGGGAACAATTTATAGTCAACACAATACACCAATTAATAAATAGAACAGATGGTCCAACTACATAACTTTTTCTTTTTAATTACTTGCGAAAAAATACAAAACAATTCATACAATTCAACACAAATGCATAACACATATACAATACACCAATTCAACAGCAACAAAAATACACCAATTCAACAGAATACACTAATTAATATCACAACCTACCAACAATACATCCAATTCAACACAATACACCAATTAATAACACAATACACCAACAATACATCAAACAAATACAATAAATTCATCAAACAAATGAAAACTAAATAAAACACAAAAATCTAAAAACTAAATAAAACCTAACTTAATAAACTAAAAAAATAATAAAAACTACATGAAAAACAACCTAATTACAGATAAAATTAATACACTAAAAATACACAAAGAAAAACGGGTTGCCTGTGCGGAGGTCGGGCGGACGGTCGAGCGGCGGGTGGACGGTCGAGCGGTGGTGTTCCGGCGGGTGGGTGACGGGCGGTCTGGTGTCGTTGGGCGGCTGGCGGGTGGGTGGGAGAAGAAAAAAAGAAGAAAAGGAAGAAGAAAGAAGAGAAGAGGGTATATATATTTAGAGGTTTAGCCGACGACTAGATCTATGTCGTCGGCTAAACCCCAATTTTTTTGTTTTTTTTTTTCGGATGCCGAGGAGAACTGTAGACGATATATAATTTTAAATTCAAGGTTTAGCCGACGACTTGATCTAGGTCGTCGACTAAATTTTTTAAAAAAAAAAAGTAATATACTTTATCCGACAACCTAGATCAAGTCGTAGGCTAAAGTATATTATCTTTTTTTTTAAAATACTTTAGTCGACGACCTAGATCAAGTCATCGGCTATAGTATATTTTTTTTTTGAAAATGTGTTTAGCCGACGACCTAGATCAAGTCGTCGGCTAAAGTATATTATTTTTTTTTTGAAAAAGCGTTTATCCGACGACTTGATCTCGGTCGTCGGCTAAACCATTGCAAAAGTCGTCGGCTAAAGTTTAACACTTTAGCCGACGTCTATGTTACATTTTAGCCGACGACCCAGATCTATATTCAAAGTTTAACCGACGACACTTTAAAGTCGTCGGCCATTTTTTTATTGGTCGTCGGCTAAAGTGTGAATTTTGGTAGTGATAAGTATTAACAAATAATAAGTAACAAGCCCTAATCACTTCAGTACTACTTCTTCATTCCATCCGCCGCAAACCCCACACTCAGGAAGTCGCTCGCCATCTTCTTAGTTCTTCCGGTCTTCATCGGCCGTCGCTCAGGAAGTCTACCTCGCTGCAAATCCGTTCCTATCCCTCTCCCACGCCACACTCAGTCGCTCCTTCCTGGTAATCACGAACTCGCTCAGTCTACCTCGCTGCAAATCGGTCTCACGAACTCGCCGCACGTCGCAAAATCCGGTCACCGTCGCACATCGGTCTCACGAACTCGCCTCCGTCCAGCAACCTTTGTAAGTGAGTATTTCAGTCTCGATGATTCAGATTCTCAAAGTGCATTTATTTGTCAATTCTCCTGTGTTGTCGAGATTTGATTATGCCCGCGGTTTGATTATCAATTCCGAATTCTCTTGTGTGTGTTAGTGTGTGTATGTCTTATCCTGGTTTTTTCTGCTTTTGCCCAGGCCGCGCCGGCCGGCCGTTTTGAGATGTATATTTAACACATTTATATTGATATAATCAAGGCTTATATGTTAATGGAAACATCCAGATTGGCTGGTCTTGCCTTTTGTTTTAGTAATTGTGCTTTGTGATTATGATCCTGTAATACCCGCAATTTTGGATTTCGGTGATTTTCTTTTTCTTCGGCGGGAGCACGTTTTGACGACTCGCTCGTGATCGTTTCGTCATTTCGAGAGTATTTAATTCTGCACTTTTTGTCATCCGAGTTCGTTTCGGTATCATTTTGTCGAGTTTCGTGTTCTTAAGCGGTTTTTTCCGCACTTGAGTTCGATTCTTGCGAATCTCGTCCGAAACTATTGTTTTGAGTTTCTCGTAAGTTCATTTAATGTTATTATTCATGTTGCGATCTTCGTCTTGGTGTTTCGATCATGTATCCTGCATTTCGGACGTTTTGGGCCATTTTCGTAATTTCCCAAAGTTTGGGGTAATTACATTCCGTTGTCGAATTTCGAGCCTTCGGGTGGTCGGAATCGTGTGTTCTCTTAGTGCTCGAATTCGTCTTTGCATGTACTTCGTAACCGTATCTTTGATTCCTATTTAGGTTCGGGTTCCGGGTTCGTTCGGGCCGTCGGAGTTGGTCCCGGCCGAGTCATGGCCAGGCGATGCAGGCCCAGCAGCCTTTGGCCGAGTTCTGGCCGGTAGTGCTCGGCGATTCGCACGTAAGGCGATTCGTCGTAACCCTTGGCCAGTTACGTACGTAAGGATGCCGACATTTTTGGGCAGCGTCTCGGCCATGGCTGGTTACGTACGTAAGCCCTTGGCCGGTTACGTACGTAACTCGGCCGGCAGGCAGCCTATTTAAGGCCCTGCAGATGGGTTTTTCACCCATTTTCTCACTTCATTCTTCCTCTTCCGCATCTGGAGACATGTTGATCTTGGAGAGATGTTGTCAGGAGTTAAATCCATGAAGTCTTGGAGCTCATATCATCACTCATCCATCCTATAACATCCCTTGATCGAGCGAATCACGTCAGATTTTCTAGAAATCTAGTTTTGGGGAATTTGGGTGTTTTGGTTGTTTTCGTTCGTTTAATCCTATTTAACTTAGGATTGTGATGGATTGATGATTATTTAGATGTATTATATCATTCCCCTTGTTATTCCATGGTTGGATCGTATCAATTCGTTGTTTTGGTCGAGTACTTGATCGACGCCTTGAAGGTGTCCGGTAGAATGTCTTAGAGGGGTTTTCAGACGTTCTATGATTATTCTTTCTCGTATGATCGTTGATTTATTGATTATATGATGTTAGGGTTGAGTTTCTTGCGAAGAAACCATGTTGAACCCTTCCGTTCGTCGTCCTCTTCCTTTTCGATGGCATCGGCCGTTTCGAAGCTTCTCGGTTGAACCGCGTCCGTTGGAGTACATGCGTGCCGATTTCGAGGCAAGTACCATGTTCATACGCTTCTCGTTTTGTGGATATAATGATCGGTGGTCGTCTTGGTGTGTTTGTTTGGTTATTTGAAATGAATTTCCAAGAGATTCGTTTTGGCCTCGTTAAGGGCTCTTTTTGAAAATGTGTGTGTTTTGTGAACGGTGTGTTTTGGGGAATTGATTATGATTTGATTGTTTTGAACGTTGAGGGCTTTGGTGATACCCCTGTTCTTTAAAGTTATGGAATCATGTATTCCGCGTTAATCGTATTGTGTTGTGATGAGTTTGATAACGGTGTCGAGTAAGTGGCCATCTCTAGTAAGTATTCTTGATGAGCTTACATTCTTAGCATATTAGTATTGCATGAGTAACGTGTGTGTGTGTGTATGCTCAGTACGGGTTAGATCTGACGGGGTCTCGGTAGGGGTCCACGGAGGTGTGGATCGACGAGCTTTGCTTTTAACCACTACGGGTTAGATCCGACGGGGTCTCGGTAGGGGTCCACGGAGGTGTGGGTCGACGGTTAATTGTGGTGCATTTTTCAAATGTGTTTTGAGATTGGCGTTTTCGGAAACGAGCATTTTTGAATGGATTTTATGATTGTATGCATTGACTAAGTGTGTAAGAGGTAAGTTGTTCATTGGCCTACTTGGCTATGATGGCACTAAAGTATTTTGTCGTATGTGTTTTAGTCGTTTAATTGTGGGGTTTTTTATGTTGGAAAACGAACCTTGCTATCGTTCTCGTGTACTTTGAGTTGATGAAATTTGGGGCTAAAATCTCAACGGTTTTGTAAAGGTCATTTTACGGAAAATAAACCTTTGGGGTGGTGACCCATTTTGTATTTCGAGTTCTGGAAAGAGAAAATTCGGCACGAAGCATATCCACGAAGGTAAACCGAATCATCATAAACCTAACACGAGGTCTCTATTCACAAGACACAAATCTTATGGCGAGATACTTGCCTAGATAACCGATACCGAACACTCCGACGAATACGGCTCAACTGGGAAACCTCGAACACCTACAATCCTCTAGCAAAACAACGAAAATACGATTACAATGAGAATCAAGACCAAAAACAACGGAAATCCCACCAAACTATCGGAGGGAAACTCATTGGAATATTTAATTGAACAATAAATGTACAATAACTCCCAAGAACACTCGAATCGCCAATCGAGTTAAACAAACTCCAAATATGGACATACAACCCATAGAACATGATTAATAATGCTCAATAACATCAACCGATTCATCAAAATCGGACGAACAACGAAAATCAAGAAGGAAATCCTGAAAGTCAACCCTAGGAGATTTCAAGAATTTACCTTGATCCGACGAACATCAAGGATTAGATGATGATTGACACGAATTAAGCTCCCCAAAATGATACACGACGGTACCTCCGATCAGTACCAAGGAGGCCCAGCCGACAATCGCGGAAGAAGAAGGAGGAAGGGTGAAAAATGAGCAAAACCCGTCGGCTAGGCCTATATATGGCCGAGCATGTTACGGCCGTAACAAGCAGCACCTTACGGCCGTAACTCGGGCAACCCCCTTACGGCCATAACCGATCCTCCCTGGGCTACTGCCCAACATGTGTGGGCGCCTTACGGCCATAACTGGGAAGGCATTGCGGCCATAACCGGCCATGTATTGTGGCCGAAACGGGCCCTGTGTTGCGGCGTAACTCGGCTAGGCCTTACGGTCGAAACTCGATCATTCCGACAGTACGGTTAGGCGTTCGACAACGTATCGGTCACACTAACGCACTGGCTATGATTCAAAACAATAACGAGTAATTTACGAAACATAACATACCAGAAGCACGCATTTAATCAAAGAAACGCACGTGGCACAAGTCTCACTCGACGAACATTACAACAGAACACATCATACCGTACATAATAGAAAAACATATCCCACATAATCATAACGAAACAAAATAACCGGCACCAAACAACAAATAATTCAGGGCAACTGGAATAAAAATCTCGGGTATCACACCGATGAGGTCTAAACTCAAAATATACAGACTGATAGGGTTACACAGCAAAATGAAAATTGAATAAAATCTCATTACAACGCACATGCTCGGCAGGGTCAATATACAATAGTGGAAATGGGATACTACTCAACAATAAAAGAACTCTGACTTCCTACTTGTGAGTATCATAGCTAGTCATCTTCCATTTGCTAGTACAAGTATTCTAATCATTAGACGCATGAAACACATGAAACGCATTTCCCCATTTCCCTCGGACCCTCGAATTTGCTAGTACAAGTATTCTAATCATACAAAATACACCATGCTAATATCATCCATAGTCAAACGACGACAAACAGTAATAGAAGTTCCCGAGAGGTTTTAATGATATGAAAACAAAATAAACTAAGTCTTTGAAAATGAATCATCATCTCGGGAGTTTTAGAAAATAGAAAAGCCTTATACGATCTCAAGACTGAAGTTATAGACCCTTTTCAAAACGTTAGGGTCTCAGACCCAAATCTCGTTTCACATCACAAATGTTTTACAAAATCGGCATGGCTTTCATTTTCACAAAACTTCCTTTCAAAAGCTTTGACTGTCAAAACATCCTCGTGACCCCGTGATCTCCTTCCATGTGTCTCTGTAGGTTCAAAACCCCGCACATATTGAACTAAACAAATAATCATAATATCCGGTCCTCGAATCTGTGATCCCTTGCCACGAACCCGCACGATTGGACTATGCTGCGTCTTGACCCCATGATCCCCTGCCATGTGTCATCGTAGGCCTCGTCAGACCCACATGATTGGACCTCGGCACCACTTACTAAGTTTCTATCCCATGGTCCCTTTCCATGTATCCTCGTAGAGCCCCCGCACTAGGTAACTCAGCATCACAACACACAACATCCACAATCAAACATATCGCAATGTACACACTCAACGTCGCAACAATCATCACAATCGATACAGAATCACCGCACAAGATATCTATCGTCCAGCAACTCAACATGATGCACATCCAAGTGTATAGATAACCAACACCAGATACACTGTTAATCAAAACTCAGCATAATATACCAAGTGTATAAACAAACCAAGTCAACGTTCCATCAATCATAACTCGAAACAATGCACATAAATAAATATAACAAACAATCTAAATCATAACAAGCAACATCACTCATCAACAAGGAATAATCAAATGCAACACCACACAACAAGACGTCAACAACGAACAATTCATGTAATGCACAATCAATGAAAATGAACTAACCATCATACATCCATAAATAGTATACACAACTTCAACTCACAAGATATAAATAGTATAGACAAGAATACTTGCCTCGATAATTGACATCTGAATACTCTGACGAACACGGCTTGACTGAAAAGCCTCGAAAACCTACAACTTTAGCAGGTATACAAAAAAAAGGTAATTACTACAAGAATGACAACAAGTAACATTGGAAAACACACCCAACACCCGAAGGAAACTCATTGAATCATTTAATCGACCATTAAATGTTCAATATTTCTCAAGAACACTCATGTCATCAATAGGTTAAAACCTCTAAATATGAATATACAATCCATAAAACGCGATCAACATCATATAACACTAATTGATTCATCAAAATCGAGTTAGAATTCAAAATCAAGAGTTTTTCCAAAAAAGTCAACCCTAAGAGATTTGAGGAAAAATACCTTCATCCAACGAAGAACGATAGATTAGATGATGTTATAATCACCTAAGACCTTACAAAACACTTTTGGATGGAGTAAAATCGGTCCAAGAATCCCAACTCTGGCCAAATTGGCTCAGCCACCGCGAGGATGAAGAAATGACGGAAAAGACTGCTGCTCTGTATATATACTGGAGCAGTTAACGCGCGCTAGGTATATACATTAGCATGTGCAAACGGAATCCAACACGTTATGTCTGGAAGAATAGTTAGCGCGCGCTAATTACGCTCCTTAGCATGCTGTAACGGGCCCTAATTTCATCAGTTTCTGTCCTCAGCCTCCAGTATCATATGTCTCTTCATTCAATTAGCGCACACTAATTACATACCTTAGCGTGCGCTAATGCACTATGAACAGGCAATAATTCTCCTCCAAAAACTCGATGCAACAATGAAAATTTTCGATGAAACAAAGATCACTCAACATGCAATGAAACGCAAACATACAACACCAACGATCCAAAATAAAGACACACATGAAGAAGCACGACATATAATCACATAAACACACGCACTACATAATTCACGTTAAATGGTAAATACAACAACACGGAATCGACACATGCTAGTCAATGAGAAGATAATTTCAACTACTCGATAACGAAAGAAAAAATATATTTGGCAAAAAATGAAAAGCAATTCATGACAATCGAAAATAAAAATCTTGGATATTACATTCTACCCCACTAAAAATAAATTTCATCCCGAAACTTAAAACAAGAAACATCAAAGTGCAATATCACAAAACAAAAGCATTCAAGCAACAAATATCAAATCTTCACACGAGATTCAATCCACAATGCAACACATGAACCACAATCACCGGGTACCATTGGGTCCCCTAGAAGTAGGAACGAGAACCTAATTCTCAAAAATCTTACTGACGGTCTCGCAATGCACCTCTTGGTGCCCCACTTGACCACACTTGAAACAGTGAACTTGTGGCGAATGACAATTATTCTGTAATACCCGTAATTTTGATTTCTGGTAATTTCTATTTTTGGCGAAAGTCCATTTTGATGACTCCATCATGACCGTTTCATCATTCCGGGAAAGATTAATTCTGCACTTTTCGACATCTGAGTTCGTTTCGGTGTTGTTTTGTTGAATTCGGTGCTTTTTAGCGACTTTTCCACACTTGGGTTCGATTCTTGCAAATCTCGTTCGAAACTGCTGATTCGAGTTTCCCATAAGTCCGTTCAACTTTGTTAGACGTGTTGTGAACTTCGGTTTGGTTATCCGATCACATATCGTGATTTTTGGATGTTTTGGGCCATTTTCATAATTTCCCAAAGTTTGGGGTAATTACTTTCCGTTGTCGAATTTCGAGCCTTCGGGTGGTCGGAATCATGTGTTCTCTTAGTTCTGGAATTCGTCTTTGTGAGTACTTCGTAACCTTATCTTCGTTTCGTATTCAAGTTCGGGTTTTGGGGTCGTCCGGGCCGTCGGAGTAGGTCCCGGCCGTGTCATGGCCGGGCAGGTTGGGTCCAGGCCAGCCCTGGCCGAGTTACGGCCGGAAGGGCTCGGCAGTTACGTATGTTAGGACGATTATGTACATAAGGCCTTGGCCGATTACGTACGTAACACTGCCGGCATTTTTGGGCAGTGTCTCGGCCATAGCCGGTTACGTACGTAAGCCCTTGGCCAGTTACGTACGTAACTCTGCCGGGAGGCAACCTATTTAAGGCCCTCCAGACGGGTTTTCACCATTTTTTCTCAATCTTTTTTTTCTCTTCCGCGGCTGGAGCCTTGGGAATCTTGAAGCCATGTTGTTGAACAACAAATCCACGAATTTCTTGAGTTCATATCATTGATTGATCATCCTATGTCATCCTTTGATCCAGCGAATCGAGGTAATCTCTTCTTAGAACCCTAGTTTCTTGAATTTTGAGGTTTTTGTGTTTTTGGCCGATTCGTTCCGTATCGTTGATTAATCCATGATGGGTATGATTAATCTTAGTAGTATTCTTGTGTTTAACATCATTTAATCCATTGTTCTTCGTCGAATCAAAGTATATTTCTTGACTTCCTTCGAATCGACTTTTTGGGGGATTTGTTCTTGATCTCGTTTTCCATCTATTTTTTATGGATCGATTGTTGTTAAATGATGTTTTTAAACATATCCTATGGATTGTATATCCATATTTTGGTTTGGAATTCCATTTTCGTGTTTTGACGGGACGAATCGTGTTCTTGGCCATTTTGGGGGAAACACTTGAACTTTCGTCATTCGTTCTTTGAATTCAACGGTTTTAAGTCGTGCTATGGAATTCATTTTCATTGTTGTTATTGTCCTTCATAGTTTATTATCATGAGTTGGCATTCGGTGGAGTCGGCGGGTTCGTAATCGGTTCGTGCCAACCTACTTCGGTCGGTTCTCCGCGTTGTGGTTATTCGAGGCAAGTACCTTGCCCATACTTTTCTTGTTTTGTGTATATGATAATTAGTGATCGTCTAAATGTCTTTGTTGGTTGTTTGAATTGAAATTTCAAAAGATTCGGGCTAGCCTTGTTAAAGGCTTGTTTTCAAAACGCGTGTGTATTGTGAATGGTGTGTCTTGTGAATGACTATGTGAATCTTATGGATATGTTTGGTGTTGATGATGCACTTGGTAATTGCGTGTGGACGTATATTGTTTCATTTCGGTGCATTGTGGTTTGACATGGTGTTTTTCTAAGTGTTTGATGCCTCTGGGTGAATTGTTTGGATATTTTTGGTGTGATATGTTATTTGCGCATGATTGCTTCGCTCACCTCGGGGGTCCGACGGGATCACGGAGGGAATTCCAATGGCTTCACCCTGTATTCACGAGTGGTGAATGTATTTTACTCACCTCGGGGGGGTCCGACGGGATCACGGAGGGAATTCCAATGGCTTCACCCTGGATTCACGAGTAAAAACTTCACGAGTTGTGTGTGTTGTGTGAATGTATTTTGCTCACCTCGGGAGGGTTTGACGGGGCCACGGAGGGAATTCCAAAGGCTTCACCCTGGATTCACGAGTAAAAACTTCACGAGTGCGTGTGTTTGTTTTGTGAATGTGTTTGCTCACCTCGGGATGGTTCGGCGGGGCCATGGAGGGAATTCCAATGGCTTCACCCTGGATTCACGAGTGAAACTTCACGGGTGCGTGTGTATTTTATGTCCGTCAAGGACGCGTGACGTGGGTTTTAACCTTGTGTATTGTTGTCAGTTTCATTTGTGAAAACAAAACCTTTGGGCTGTGACCCTGTTGATTTTTAGAAAGATAAGGATTCGGTAATCCTAAATTGTTTTCTATTAAAACTCTCGATTGTGATCTTTTGGTTTTGGAATGTTTACCCAAACTCTTGCCTCAAGAAGTACTCTTCGTTGCGTTTGGATCTCTGATGATTCCTGGTCATTGTTATTCGTGGAATGTGAATTGTATGGCTTATATTTGCACTTTGTTCTTGCACTAGCAAAACAGTGGAGTTTTGCTAAACCCCGAGTATTCGGGGGGTGGATGTCTATTTTTTGCATTCAGGTTTGGGAGCATAACACAGGGTCGGCACGAAGGATGATGAAAGATGAACGATACTAATCACACGAGGATCCGTATGATGTCATTGGTTTAGTTATAGTTTATTTTCCGCAGCAGTATTCTTTCCCATTGTACGGGAGTGTGTTGTATTCGACCCCTGCGTGGGCATGTAATGAGTTTGAGTTGTATGTATTTATTGAAAGACCAAATCAGTCTACTGAGTCATTTTTGCCTTAAAGGCATTGTTGAGATGTTCTATGTTGTACCATCCTGGTAGATCCTTGAGGAAAGGTTCTACGGCGTGTAATATCCCTGAGCGGATTGGGGGTGTTACATAAATGGTATCAGAGCTTAGGTTGTGGAAACCTAGACTGTCGGGTTTAGTGATGTTTGTTGAGTTTTGTCTCGTCGAATTTTGTCTGACTGAGTCATGTCGCGACGCGTCGTCTGAGTTGGTTGGTCGTGATTAGTATCGTGGAGAGATCATCATCTTCGTGCGACTTGTGGATGTAAGTCTCTCTTCTTTGTGTTCTGCTTCGTGTGGCATGCGCTGCTTGTATGATTATATAGTTGGTTGATTGAATCCTTCTGTGGATTTTGATTCCCTGATATGTGGGTATTCGACTCTAATATTCTATTTATATGAGAAGCGGTGTCGCTGCTAATGTATTTTCGAACTGTATTTTATCCGCTGCGTGAGTCCTTTCAAAATGACTTTCAGTATTTTGCAAACTGAGTTCTAATTCGTAAAACCGATTCCCTAAATCGAGTTTTGGCACTTTGGCCTTGAATGTTTTATGAAGGTTTGATAAAGGATCATGTGAGTTTTTAGTCATTCTAGCCTTATAGATTTTCGAAAACCTTGAGTATCTTAGAAAATAAAATTCGAGACGTACTTTTAAATGGATTGTATTTTCAAGGCGCCTACTAGCGCAACTATCTGTTTCAAAATTCTTCTACCTTGAGGACCAAAATATATTTTGTTTTCCCAGTAATTTTGGAAATGCTTTGCTTAGACCTGAGGGTCGAATATTTTTGAAAGTTTTTCACTAAAAGAAAAGTGTCCTCATTTTTGTTCAAACGCAAGATGATTTTCAAAGTCTCGACAACGATGTTTGTTCAACTTTTTGTAAAATGATACTCAAGATCAACTGGTGTTTCCAAACTATTTTCAAAAGGTGGTTTTCGTTTTTAAAACCCATCATTTCCTGCTTGTGGTCGGAGAAGGTGTGTATGATGTTGGTATTGTTGTTAGGGTGTTAGCCCTCCGAATCGTGATTGAATTGGTGGTGTGAACGTTGAGTCGTTCACCACGCATATGTTTTGTTAGCCCTTTTGTGAGAGGTGTGATAATGATCTTTAATGTTGTCATTTCATGGTGGCTTGCGTGTTATCGCACCTGTGTGAGCTGTTAAAGCTTGGGTTTGTACGTTTGTGTAATGTGTGATTGTATGATGTTTTGTGATTATGTGCTGGTTATCGTTCGGGCTATTGAGATCGCCGAACGATGCCGTCGTTGCTATGATTCTGTGTATGCGGGCTACCTTACGTTGATATGTTGTGTGGAATTGGCATCTCCGTTATGTTGTTTTGCGACGTTATGCCCCATTGTATCTAGTATTTGTATTTTCGGTATGCCGAGCCGAGGTGTTTCAACCGTGATGTGCCAGGGGTATACACGTGCAAATTGTCCTTCCTCGCCAGTGACGTGTTTCAAGTGCGGACTCGAGGGACACCGAATCCAATTTTGAGAATTGGTTACCGAGACTTCCGGAGTTCGCGCTTCAGCACAGATATCAGAATCGGCTCTGAGAGGCCCATGAGAGATTTTTATGTCGGTTGCTTTTTGTGTTGTTACCTTGTTTCCGTTGTTGTGAGTTGCGAGGACGACATTTCTTTTATAAGAGGTCGAGTGTAATACCCGTATTGTTTTTGAACTTCTGCATTTCCTCTTTCTCAAGTCTATCGACTCGCTCGTGTTCGTTGATACTTTTTGAACTTGTTCTGTATTTCGGTTTCATCGTTCGAACGAGCTGTGATCTTGTTTTGGGTCGATCTGGTTATCGTTGTGACTTTTCCGAGTTCGGTTCGATTCTTGTGAACCTTGTTTGGAAGTAACATCTTTTGGTTCTACTAGTTCTTTTATTCGAAGTGGATCGGATTTTGAACTTCTGTATTTTCGACTCTGTCGACTCGTTTATGTTCGTTGACATTTTCTGAGCTTGTCCTGCCCCTTGCTTTTGTTGATCGAACGAGTGTGGTATTGTTTCGGAATGACTCGTTTGTCGTTGTAACTTTTCAATTGCTATTCCCTTTCCTGTGAACCTTATGTGAAGGAACATCTCGTTGTTTTCACCGGATCATTTATTGTCTTGAGTCGAGATGTGAACCTCGGAGTTGTTGTTTGAATCTTATTGTTCTTCGTGATTCGAACATGATTGTTCGATTTTTGTTGTTTCGATCGTTTGATTGTTCGGTTTTTGTTGATCTCGTTTCGTGATTGTTGAACGTTCAGACTCCTTTGTAATTCCCTTAAGTTCAGGAAATTAGTCTCGTTTTCGATCTTTCAACCTTTGGGCGGTGGAATTCCGTATTTGTTCAGCGATTGGCTCGCGTTTTGATTGATGTACCGTTGGGTTGGTCAATCATATTGATTTTCGTTCGTTATGTTTTGTGATTGTTCGGATAATCGACTTGATTGTATTATCTGTTTGATGACGCTTGTCACTTGTTAGTTTTATTATGTCTCTACCGGTGGCGTTGTGTTGGTCGTCGTGGAGCGTGTTTTCATGCCGTATATTCCTTTATGTTGCTTGTAACGTTTCGCCGTTGGGCATAGGTTACGCGTTTTTTGTGTATATCGTTGAGTTTTCCTGGCGGGATATTGCTTCTCCCTACTTGTTTTATGTTTCGGGACGAAACTTCTTTTAAGGAGGGTACTGTGTAATACCCGTAATTTCGATTTCCGGTAATTTATTTTTTTTTGGAGAATGTCCGTTTTGACGACTCGCTCATGACCGTTTCGTCATTACAAGAATGATTAATTCTGCACTTTTCGACATCCGAGTTCGTTTCGGTGTCGTTTTGTTGAGTTCCGTGCTTTTTAGCGACTTTTCCGCACTTGGGTTCGATTCTTGCAAATCTCATTCGAAACTGCTGTTTCGAGTTTCCCGTAAGTTCGTTTAACTTTGTTAGACGTGTTGTGAACTTCGGTTTGGTTATTCGATCACGTATCATGATTTTCGGACGCTTTGGGCCATTTTCGTAATTTCCCAAAGTTTGGGGTAATTACTTGCCATTGTCGAATTTCGAGCCTTCGGGTGGTCGGAATCGTGTGTTATCTTAGTGCTCGAATTCGTCTTTGTGAGTACTTCGTAACCGTATCTTTGTTTCGTATTCAGTTTCGGGTTTCGGGGTCGTCTGGGCCGTCGGAGTTGGTCCCGCCGAGTCATGGCCGGGCAGGTTGGGCCCAGGCCAGCCCTGGCCGAGTTACGATCGGAAGGGCTCGGCAGTTACGTACGTTAGGCCGGTTACGTACGTAAGGCCTTGTCCGGTTACGTACGTAACACTGCCGGCATTTTTGGGCAGTGTCTCGGCCATGGCCAGTTACGTACGTAAGCCCTTGGCCGGTTACGTACGTAACTCTGCCGGCAGGCAGCCTATTTAAGGCCCTGCAGACGGGTTTTCACCATTTTTTCTCAATCTTTTCTTTCTCTTCCGCGGCTCGGGCCTTGGGGATCTTGAAGCCATGTTGTTTAACAACAAGTCCACGAAGTTCTTGAGTTCATATCATTTATTGATCATCCTATATCATCCTTTGATCCAGCGAATCAAGATAATCTCTTCTTAGAACCCTAGTTTCTTGAATTTTGGGGTTTTTGCGTTTTTGGCCGATTCGTTCCGTATCATTGATTAATCCATGATGGGTATGATTAATCTTAGTAGTATTCTTGTGTTTAACATCATTTAATCCATTGTTCTTCGTCGAATCAAAGTTTATTTCTCGACTTCCTTCGAATCGACTTTTTGGGGGATTTGTTCTTGATCTCATTTTCCATCCGTTTTTGATGGATCGATTGTTATTAAATGATGTTGTTAAACATATACTATGGATTGTATATCCATATTTCGGTTTGGAATTCCGTTTTCGTGTTTTGACGGTACGAATCGTGTTCTTGGCCGTTTTGGGGGAAACACTTGAACTTTTGTCATTCGTTATTTGAATTCAACGGCTTTAAGTCGTGTTATGGAATTCATTTTCATTGTTGTTATTGTCCTTCGTAGTTTATTATCGCGAGTTGGCGTTCGGTGGAGTCGGCAGGTTCGTAGTCGGTTCGTGCCAACCTACTTCGGTCGGTTCTTCGCGTTGTGGTTATTCGAGGCAAGTACCTTGCCCATACTTTTCTTGTTTTGTGGATATGATAATTAGTGATCGTCTAAATGTGTTTGTTGGTCGTTTGCATTGAACTTTCAAAAGATTCGGGTTAGCCTTGTTAAAGGCTTGTTTTCAAAACGCGTGTGTATTGTGAATGGTGTGTCTTGTGAATGACTATGTGAATCGTATGGATATGTTTGGTGTTGATGATGCACTTGGTAATTGCGTGTGGACGTATATTGTTTCACTTCGGTGCATTGTGGTTTGACGTGGTGTTTGGCTTAGTGTTTGATGCCTCTAGGTGAATTGTTTGGATATTTTTGGTGTGATATGTTATTTGCGCATGATTGCTTCGCTCACCTCGGGGGGTCCGACGGGATCAAGGATGGAATTCCAATGGCTTCACCCTGGATTCACGAGTGGTGAATGTATTTTACTCACCTCGAGGGGTCCGACGGGATCACGGAGGGAATTACAATGGCTTCAACCTGGATTCACGAGTAAAAAACTTCACGAGTTGTTGTGTGTGTTGTGTGAATGTATTTTGCTCACCTCGGGAGGGTTCGGCGGGGCTACAGAGGGAATTCCAATGGCTTCACCCTGGATTCACGAGTAAAAACTTCACGAGTGCATGTGTTTGTTTTGTGAATGTGTTTGCTCACCTCGGGAGGGTTCGACAGGGCCACAGAGGGAATTCCAATGGCTTCACCCTGGATTCAAGAGTGAAACTTCACGGGTGCGTGTGTATTTTATGTCCGTCGAGGACGCATGACGTGGGTTTTAACCTTGTGTATTGTTGTCGGTTTCATTTGTGAAAACAAAACCTTTCGGCTGTGACCCTCTTGATTTTTAGAAAGATAAGTATTCGATAATCCTAAATTGTTTTCTTGTAAAACTCTCGATGGTATTTTAAACTGTTTTATAAATTGTTTCCCTTGAGTTGTGATCTTTCGGTTTTGGAATGTTTACCCAAACTCTTGCCTCGGGAAGTACTTTTCATTGCGTTTGGATCTCTGAGGATCTCTAGTTACTATTATTCGTGGAATGTGAATTGTGTGGCTCGTATTCGCACTTTGTTCTTGCACTAGCAAAATAGTGGAGTTTTGCTAACCCCCGAGTATTCGGGGGATGGATGTATGTTTTTTGCATTCAGGTTTGGGAGCATAACGTAGGGTCGGCACGAAGGATGATGAAAGATGAACGATACTAATCACATGAGGATCCGTATGATGTCATTGATTTAGTTATAGTTTATTTTCCGCTGCAGTATTCTTTCCCATTGTACGGGAGTGTGTTGTATTCGAACCCTGCGTGGGCATGTAATGAGTTTGAGTTGTATGTATTTATTGAAAGACCAAATCGGTCTACTGAGTCATTTTAGCCTTAAAAGTATTGTTTAGATGTTCTATTTTGTACCAGCCTGGTAGATCCTTGAGGAAAGGTTCTACGGCGTGTAATATCCCTGAGCGGATTGGGGGTGTTACATATTCTGTGTATGGCCCACACGGCTACAGTTGAAACACATCTTCACACTGCTGCCCTTACTGAGTACATGAGTAAGATTCTTGGACTGATCAAACATACGGGGAGTCATCCCAGAAGAAAAATACGAAACAACATGCTTATGGAAATCACTCTTCCGACTTTCTGAAAAATTACCAGAAGTCTTCCGCCTCTTACTTTCTAAACGAGTCACTGTCACGGAATGGACATCTCAATGTCTAAGGCTTGATAATGATACCCTTTAAAGTATTACACATTATAGGATCCATTCTTGGTTGTATATGGGGTTTCATACGCATATTAAAGTACTGGATCTTGTCCGCTTCACTTATGACTTGCTCTCGAACATAGCACAACTACTAATTATATTCGACTACCGCATGGGATATCAACACATCATGGGGCGTAGCCTAAAAAACTCAACAATCCTGCGTTCTCAGAGATGAATAGGCAATATTTTCCTCCATGGCAGTCTTGAACTCAGCCCAAGTGGTTGTACGGTCTCTAAGCGCTACGACCTCCCACCAGTCTGCAACTTCCTTATCGAGTATGTACTGAGCAATTGGCACCCTCCTCTCATCAGGACAAGCTACAACATCAAACATTCTCCCAACCTAACAAATCAGAGGAACCTACAAAATGAGGTGGTTGGATTTTCTATTAGGAATATGCCCTCGAATGTCACTCAGAGGATGTATGAGAGAGGACATTGTACTTGTTATTATGTAAATTCTTATCAGAAGACAATTGTTTGTTTCTTTATTTACTTGAAGTCACTGGCATTCCTGACTCGTAAATATATATAGAGAGAAATTAGTCCATGTATATGAGAGAAAGCATTCCACTCCTTATTAGATAAGGGGATCATCACTTCAAAAGTTTATGGCTCAAATACTTAATCGTTCGCAAGTCTATGAAACTTGACTGGGCGTTAAGTTTATGTGAAGACTTGTATCACATGTTCTTTGACTTGGAGAGTGCCTGTCGTCACTAATGGTTAGTGGGAGCACATGTTGTAGGTATGCTAATGGGATTAGTATACTCGAACCGACTCACCCGCGATTCGTCACACGGATTTCAGTCTGGGGCAGTCAATGACGGAATCGAAAGATTGTGATAGGTATTCGTGAACCTTCGACTTGATGATTTAGTATGGATGTGCTTGTGACGTTAAGATTTTCACTAGAGTAGTTCGACATAGAAAATCAAAAGGTGGGGGTCAACCTCGACGTGCGTCTTGACGGATAAGTAGCAGGTTCTACTAAGTAACAAGATATGATTCTTTCTCCTGTAAGTGAAAATGTATATGTCCTATGTGGTTATTGGCAGATGAGATCATAAGTCTTCGGTCAAAGCATTGGAGCTAGTTGTATTGGATACACGAGAGCTCGATGATCTCGATTTGCATTAACTCAAACATAGAATCAAGTACAGATAGGGTTTGACTGATCGTGACCCTATAACTTGATCGGGACATGTGAAAGAAGGGTTTATACGTTTACGGGTATTCACGACATAATGGTTCTTGAATGATAACTATCATTCGTTCTCAGTAAGGTTACAGTGTAGGCTGCCAGGCTGGCTAGGTAGTACTATAACTCTTTGGTTCCTTCCATTACTTACTGAGACGGACCTACCGAGTCGCGCATTAGGGAAACGACGGATGAATTTGAGCTTATTCTCTTAATTAATTTTTAGACATTATATGTCCAATTTAATTTATTAGATAAGTTAAATTGGTTCGGTGAATTAAATAAATTACTGGGTAATTAATTTAATTCATAAATAATTATTTCTTGCAGAAATAATATTAGAATATAATTAATTAATCAGATTTATTAACTGTACTAATTTTATTTGAAATGTACCAAGGTGTATCTGTCGGACTAGATACACGACGGTCCATTTCACGGACCAAAACGAATCAACTCCTCCATTATTCCTTGTAGGCCCCCCTAATTATTTATCATAATATTTTGGTTTTATTAGTTATGATAAGATAATGTGGGGAAGAGAATTATACACTTGGTATATAATTTAATGGAAGGCTTTTGTTACTTAGTGAGGAGACTCTGAAGATAAAAGCCTTCATTATCTTCCCATCTAAGAGGACTAACGGCTGAAACAAGTAAGAAGGAATGAGAGTTTTGTTCTTCACTTTCTTCATCATTTCTAAGAGAAAAGTGAAGAGAAAAATTGAGAAAAAAATATTTTACATCACTTGGAGTGTTCGTAAAATTATAAGTAAGCTAAATATATTTTTTTTCTAGTTGTGTTCTAAGAGAACAAGAAAATATAGAATTTTTCGATCATCTTCCGGCGCGTGGCTAGTAGAGACGCGGTGCTTTCGGCATTTGGATCATCGAGGACTTATCAAATAGGATTTGCGGTCACCGGCATCAACTTCAACATTCAATCAAAGGACTTCAATGGTATGTTTTCATATCTTAACTCTAGTCCTTTTATATTCGTACATACGATGCATGATCGATCCTTTTTAGGGGGTTCGGTTAAATTCATTTTTGCTTCCGTTGCGCCTTCGTTTTAGGCATCGAATCCCAACAGTGGTATCAAAGAGAGGTCTTCCGATCGTATATACTATATTTAGCATTTGGAATGCTTGATTGGATGTCGTTATGATTTATAATCATAATTGTTTTTATCATTAATTTTTAATTGTTCATCTAAATATTATGTTTCAGGATTTTATGTTATAATATAGATATATTTTTCTTTGGAAAAACTAAAGATTAGAACAATATTATTTTTGGATTCGGGACAAAAAGACGAGCCGGAAAAGTGGCCGGACCCGACAGCACGGGGCTGCCGGGAGACAGCCGGCCGCTGTCGTGCGGTCCGTTTTTGTGAAGGACCGTTGTCCAACTTTCGGACCGCGTAACAGTGGCCGCGGTCTTAGTCCGAGCCGTGTGTTTCCGACTCTATTTTTTTATATTTCGTTCGGTAAATTAATTTTTCGCAAATTAAATTGTATTTAATTTGACTAAGATATAATTATGGTAATTTTATTCTTAAGGGAATTAATCTAATAAATATTTTTCTCGTCCAGAACAAGTTAAAATTAACAGTTGTGTGAATTAATTGGATTAATTCTTATGGATGGTTTAATTTTATATTGATTGGATCAATATTTAGATTGATTATTTATACCATTAATTTTAGTGTGATTGTTTCATTATTATTTGAATGGTGATGTAGTTCATGGACCAAGTTTTTGAATTATTTGTTTTTTTTATTCGATTGGGTTGTAAATGCCGTTTTGAGCAAATTTATTTTACTAGAATAATTTGTATATAGGATGCAATTTTTCAATGTAAAATTTATATGTAATGACGAAGACGGGAGGAAGATCCATTCAAGAGGACGAAAATTCAAGATTCAAGAGATGTAATTAGATTACGATGTTTTTAGTTCTAGGAACGGTCCATGAACTGCATGTTGGTAGCAACTAGGTTGTGAATGTTTTATTCATATGGTATGAATATCGATAATGTAACACCCCAACCCGACAAGAGTAGAAGTATCACATTGTGGTGGCATATCAGAACATACATAATAGAATGCAAGCGGAAGTCTAATCATAAATACCAAAATGTAAGTCAACAAGACTTAAAAGAAAGACATAAGTTCCATAATCCAAAATGAAGGAAACATAATCCAAGTCTAAATAATGAAAACATAGTCCAAAAAGCTAGAAAGTCTAGAGTAGATAAGTCCACACATAGCTCCTACTCTCAGTCCAAAGATAGCCCAGCTCCTAGCTTAATAACCTGCCGCGGAAGAAAAGAAAATGCGGCTGAGCTTAAAAAGCTCAGTGAACAGATATATAAAGCAAAGTAATGAAACTGAAATGAGAAAACAGAATATGGTGCATTGGGGAATAACAGAAGGTATATCATAAGTGTATCAAAGGTGTAAAGGTTGTTAGAAATCTACCACGAGCCCAGAAACATATCATATCATAACATCATAATCATAATCTTCATAAGTAACATAAGTAACATAATGGGGTAGCTAGCTCCCAGAGTTGTGAATGACGTGTATAGCACACAACATCAATCCACCAGAAATATATAATAACATAATAGATCAGATTTAGGATGCATCCATACGCCCCTGCAGAAATCATAGTGGCCAAATATATATCCTTGAGCTCATAATCATATAACAGAAAAGGGACGGGATAGAACGTCACTCCTCCACCCTAGAGTCGTGCCATTGGTGCATCAATGACACGGACATGGAACCCCCATGACTAGTGATAGCTCGGGTATCAAACTGAAGGGTCAAACAGAATGTCATAAAAATGACACAGAATCTAAAGTCATCAGAAATATCATCATCATAGATTCATATCAAAGGGTTCATAGCAAAGACTCAAAATCAGAAGCTAAGCAATCAAAAGATATTAAAGAATCATGAGAAACCTTATGAGAAAGGTCAGAATATCTGTACCTTAATGAATGAAATGAAAGCAAATGAAAAAGTGAACACAAGGAACAACGTCACACCTTCTTCAACGAATCTACACGAGTTAGGGTTTCCATTACCAAAAAAAGTACTTTAGCCGATGACCCGGAAAAAAATGGCCGACGACTTTAAAGTGTCGTCGGCTAAACTTTGCACTTTAGGCGATGACTCGGGTTACCGTCGGCTAAACAGTTTTAGCCGACGACTTGATCTAGGTCGTCGGCTAAAGTACAACATAGTCGTCGGCTATAGTAAAGAGGTTTAGCCGATGACCTAGATATTGTTTAGCCGACGGAAAAAAAAAAACATTTTAGCCGACGACTTGATCTGGGTCGTCGGCTAAACCTTTTCTAAAAAACAAAAAGGTTTTAGACGACGACCCAGATCAAGTCGTCGGCTAAACCCTTTCCCAAAAAAAACAAATTTTAGCCGACGGCAAGATCTAGGCCGTCGGCTAAAGCCTTTCGAAAAAAAAATGGGGTTTAGCCGACGGCCTAGATCAAGTCATCGGATAAACCTCCAATTGAAAATTAT
The DNA here is from genome assembly GCA_033398695.1 of Orobanche coerulescens. Lineage (NCBI taxonomy): Eukaryota > Viridiplantae > Streptophyta > Magnoliopsida > Lamiales > Orobanchaceae > Orobanche > Orobanche coerulescens. The sequence continues at coordinate 83,042,671 of CM065805.1, forward strand.
ATATAGTTCCCGGAACACCAACCCAATCTTGCCGCTCTCCCCGCTAAACCTCTTAAGAGCACATTTCTATTCCCGATCCTGTCAGTTATTCCCGAAAAAAGCTTGTGAGTTGCTACTTTGAGTATTGCGACCTTGCGAAAAAGATCAACCCGGTTCTTGGAAATCCCTTTGTGTATTTTTTGAGTTTGTGTTGCTACTTTGAGTTGTGCTAGCTGGAGTGACGAAGGTTTCTACCGGTTGTTATAATCACCATTTCGATTAAGGTACGTAATTTATTGTATTTTTTATTGTGAATTCGAAACTTTGTATTATTCATGTTGTACATTCGAAAGATTTTATGTATAACGATTAAATTTTATGATGATAATCATTATGGTTAATTGTTTGTTGCGATTTCATTTATAATTTGAACAATATTAGTTAGTTGGATTAATATTGGAAAATGTATACATTTTCAGGATGGACAAGAGTTGGATTGGGTTACGAAAATGGGATCCAAATGTAATGGATGGGATGAAGCAGTTTATGAGATTTGTAAAAGAGCACGACAGTGGTAATACGTTGCACTACTGTCCGTGTAATAAATGTAGATGTCACAGTGATATGTTTCGTTTTCCATTTGATGAGGTCCGGGAACACCTAAAGAAGAATGGTTTTTGGAGTAAATATACATGTTGGATATACCATGGTGAAGCACCGAATTCTGTTATTCCGTATGATCACGGACAATTTAGTGGTAACGACGGGTTCACCGATCCAAAGAGGAGGTTGATTGATGATGTGTTTGGTTTTTCCAAGACGTTTGTACCAATTGAGCCAATCCCACGACCCCATAGACCGTTGCCTTGAAATACTGCTGGGCTTGATAGGTACAACAAGCTAATTCAACTCCAACAGACCCCTCTATACCCAGGGTGTAACATGACTGTTCTTGATTGTGTCATGGAAACGATGAGATTAAAGGTGGAAAACAGATCATCCATCAAGTCGGTAGATGATTACTTGGAGCTTACGAGTAATATGCTTCCACAGGGTCATCATCTTCCTAATACATATACAAAAATGAGATGAATTTTGAAAGATCTTGGTCTTTCCTACATTAAGATCCACGTCTGCATGTATGATTGTGTTCTATTCTGGGGGCATCCTAATGAAGACCTCACGAGATGTCATGTATGTGATACAGAGAGATATAGGATCACTCCTTCTGGAAAAGAGAAACCGGTGAAGCTACTTTGGTATTTTCCACTGAAGGACAGGTTGGAATGGCTTTTTATATCTCCTCACACGGCAAAAGCAATGAGATGGCATGCCGTGCCGCGCACTAATGACAGGGATACTATGATACACCCTTCGGATGGAGAGGCGTGGAAGCATATAGATAGGGAGTATCCGAATTTTTCTTCAGATATCCGAAATGTGAGGCTCGAGATTGCATCTGATGGTTTCAACCCTTTTGGTAACATGAGTCTTTCATATACCATATGGTCTGTTGTAGTGATTCCTTACAATCTTCCTCCGTGGATGTGTATGTGGAAGGAGTATAATATGTTGACCTTGTTAGTCCCGGGGCCGGGATATCCGGGAAAGTGTATCGATGTGTATATGAGACCTTTGATAGAGGAGCTGAAATTTGTTGTTGGTTGATTCTTTAGTCTAATACTCGCAAGCGCACGATTTGTTCGATGTAGATATGCGGTGCAAGGTCGATTCCACATGGAGGACTATAATAATGAAGTCAAATTATTCCTATCGTTTTGAACCAAATTATATTAAATTCTAACCCAGTCCCAAATAATTTTATTTTAGAATGGTTATAATAATTGCATTAAATAACAGAAATTTTTAAGTAGATTTTAGATAAATTGATTTTAAATAATTTACTAGGGTTTAGAGTCCACCAATGTCTATTTATTATTTATTTTATATTTTAATTCCAAGAAATTCAGGGAATAGATTCTGAAATCAATCTCACTATTTCCCTATAGATCTGACAATAAGTACAAAATTATAATTCAAATATAGATTTTCCTTCGCTTAAAAAATGTAATTTCTAAGCATTATATGTATCCAATTTAATGGAAAACAAATAATCAAAGAAATTAACTAATTTCAATAATCACAAAGCAAGGGGGAATTTATAACTATCAAAAATACATGATATAATTGATGAAATAATATTCCCCTATTGAAGCGAAAATCATAATCGTTAAAACATTTATTTGGAATTATTATATAAATATTAATAATAATATAGACATGGTTTCATCATAACCCAGTAAAAGAAAATTACTCACTCATAATAACAACACAAATAAATAAATATTCCATAATATTATTATACAAATATAATTTTATTACACAATATTTTTATTTCTCTCCCTTACAATAATATCTCTCTCTTTTTTTTCTCCTTTTTTCTCCTCTCAAAACACTACACATTCATCTCCTATTTATACTACTTCAAAATCAATAAAATAATAATTTTTACAATTAAAAATTTCCATCACCTAATAATTCACAGCTGCCTATGAGGTGCTGATGTCATGGATGACATCAGCACAGAGTTGAAATTTCGGTCCAATCAGGTGTTGACACGTGGCACAATATGGTCCGTCTATTTAATTGTCCTTCGAACGGTCATAACTTCTTCATACAAACTCGGATTCGGATGAATTTTTTTTTTTAAAACGATCATCTCGATGAGACGAATAAAGTGAGACCAGTCGTGACTATATTTGGATTTTGTAAAAATATCACCCTTGAACCAATTGATCTGTCTTGTACCGGTTGGTTGCAGATATAATTTAATTCCAATTAATTATCCAAAAATGACATAAAATTATAGAAAATTCTAAAAAAATGAACTAATATAAATATAAGGTAAAACGAATAAATTATCACACAAAACACACAATTATATACATAAAATACTAATAAAAATATTACTCAAAATATACTAAACAAATTCCCCACACTTATCTTTGCACGTCCCTGCAAATCTTATACCTGAGTTATAATACTCATATGCTGAAAAAATCATGACAAAACCAATATCAAGAGAGAACAAGTGATCATGACCCAAGTGAGATCAGAGAAAAATACGATGCCGCACCAAATTCTAACAACTTCATTGAGAATCGAATGCAAAAAGATTCAATACCCTCACGGTGGATATCACTCTTCACTCAAGTGTATATACGAGATATTCGAGAAGAGTTCACTCATATCAAAGCATAATGTGTCATTACCATATGCTTGGTCAAAAATCAAATCTCCACTACTTAAAAATAAGCTCATGCATAAATCAAAAGGTCTTTCTTTTGGTTGTAACGTGGCTTTGGGTATGGGTAGGATAAAGGGAAAATTATGAGGTTTGCTAGCCAAGATCAATTGTGAATTTAGATGCATAAAAAATCCTACAAATAACAATCGACACCCCCCCTTCTGTAATGAAAACTCTCAACCCATCATCCCCAAGTTATTCTGTACATGGTATTTGAATATTCATCTGGTAAGGTCATACTCTTGTGTAAGGAAAAGTATGCAATGGATCTTCTGGAAGGATTTATGTATCACTTAAGGGATAGTTCAAGTGTTATTTTATGTATATATAGTGATGATTTTCGCACTTGACCTCCCGTTTTTTTTTATATCAGGCCGTTTTTTTTTTGGCCTTTATTTATATTTTTTTTTGGTTCAATACTCCAATGTACTTCACACCCTTTCCCTTTCAACAAAAGCTCTTAATCTCCACAATACTCTATTTGTCACATATCTAGTTCACAATTAAATCTTTGACTAGAGGGTGCAAATGGATGAGTCATCAACAAGAATGGATAATGGCTAAAGTAATGTGCTTGATCAAAGAAATAGGCTCAGACTCAATGGGGCTTTTAAGGATAAAATGTAATGGGTGGGAAAAATATAAGCCAACAAGGGTTAATCCTAATTGCCTTTATCATCTTAATGCAAGAGTTTATGAATGTAGTCTCGAAATGTATAAATGAGCAAGTTCTAGAATGAACACAATATGTTTGACCACACAACAAAAAATATAGAGCGTATATAAAAGGATTGCTCAAAGGCTCAAAACTCACAAAAAGGGTGTTGTGTACTGAATCCCATACACCTTCATCCAAATCCATTATCAAAACCAGTGAAACATCCCAAAAATGATTTTTTCACTAATGTTTTCTCAAGAAAATGGTGCCGTGATTTTCAGCCTTTTTTTATTTAATATTGCATATATATATATAGATATAGATATAGATATAGATATAGATATACACCTTCCCCCACACTTAATGATAAACAATATCCTTATTGTGTAAAAAGAACAATGGAGTAGGGTTTAAATAAGGCTTCCCTGTTTATGAAAGACGACGGGTTGCTCAAGCCTTTTTTTTTTGTGGACCTGCAAGAAATAAATGTGGCAAAACAACAAAAGAAAATATATACCCGGAAGTATAACACAAACAACCTAGATGCACTTCAAGAGAGTCCGAAGAGTCGCCTTACGCTGCCATCAATGCTTTTATTAAAAACAAACAGAAAAAGTACAGTAATAGAAATAACAATACATAAATCGTGGATAGATGCGCGTCAAGAGATCGAAAAGAAAACTCCTTAAGCTGCCATCATATTCACGATTTTTACACTCGCTAAAAAGTAAAAACAACAAGAGGGATGAAGTGGGATATCAGAGGGAAAGGAATGTATCAATTTTGTGTTTCCGTATAGTGAAATCTTCCATCCAAATAATATTAGCTAGAGGTGGGTCTGGTTCAGGAACAAATGCAATAAGTTTTTTGATCAGCTCTTCTGGTGTTGTTGCAACAACTATGATTCGTTTAGCACGCTCAGAAATAAAACCTTTTTCAGAAGAGTAGTTGATGAAAGATAGTAAACCATCGAAGAAACCATTGACATTTAGCAGACCTATTAGTTTCGTATGAACATTTAGCTGGGCTCTGCTAACCACATGAAAAAGTTCCTCAAGAGTGCCAAAACCACCGGGAAGGGTGATAAAGGCATCAGCATTATTTATCATGTGAGTTATGGGGTCTTGCATATTCACAGCTCTGAACTCATCTCCAATGGTTGCTCCAGTGATTTTACTTTCAGCCAGAGGTTTTGGAATGATTCCCAACACTTTTACTCCTTCCATATAGGCAGAAGCAGCAGCACGTCCCATTAATCCTAGACTTCCTCCTCCGTAAACTACATGAATGCATTTTTGTCCTAAGGTACGACCCAAGTTGTGGGCTGCTTCAGTAAAGCAAGCCTCTTTCCCATGACCAGCTCCACCAAAAATACAGATGGAGTTAAATCTTTTTGTGGAAGATGATGATTCCATTTTTTTGAAAAGAAAATTACTTAGAGAGATAATGAAAAGAATACATGTTTGAGGGATGCAGAAAAGAAATAACAGCAATGTTTATTTATAGATGCAAAATAAAGTAAAAAGATTTGTCAAATCTGTGACCGCGTTAATTGCGCTTCAACTACTCAATAGAATAATGAATGCATTTATTGCGTATCACGTTTTTTATTCAGAAAATCTAAAAAAAATGACAAAAAGTAAAGATACTCACGTGTATGTACAGTAGTTGTGATTGTGGCTCACATCTTCCTCTGATTTTACGTTCAGAAACGGCTTAAACGCCTTCTATGAGTCGGGGAGAAGCTTCCCATCTAATTTTCTTATAAATTGGCAAACAGGGTCTTTTGACGTCAGATTCCCAAGACGTTGTTCATATTCTGGTTTGAATTTATTCCACAAACATCGAATCCCGTAATGGACGAGTCCACTAGGATCCGTGTCAAGAGAAATTTCGATATCATCTAAATTCTCCTTATTCAGACCATCCTTGATGAACTGAATTTTATCTTCTCTGTTTGTGGAAGGAATTCCTAAAGATCGACATCTTGAATCACAGTTCCACCTAGCACATTTGTAGCAAACGGCGATTTTCTTTGCTCGTCGTTTCTTGGCATATGAAATTTTTCCAAGCCCTGGTAAAAATCTAGTTGGTGTTTCCGTGAATTCACCCGCTATTCTTGTAATATCCGCGTTTTCTATCCTTGGTAATTTCTATTTTTGGTGCATATTCGTTTCGGACAACTCGCCTGGCACTATTTTGTAATTCTGAACCTATTTTTGTTCTTGGAGTTTTCCGTTTAGACGGGTCTTGATAATGTTTTTACGTAATTCCATCTCGTGTTATATTCTGTCTCATGTGTATTCGATTCTCGTTAAACTCGTTCGATTCCATCGTTTTCTTACTTCCATGAGTTCGTATGCTTGTGTAGAGCATATTGCGAGTTTCAGATTGTTAATCCGACGTTGTGTCGTGATTTTTCGTATGTTTGGGCCGTTTTTGTAATTTCCTAGAAGTTTAGGGAATTTGTCCCTTGTTCGACTTTGGTTGTGTACCTCAGATCGTTTTGGGTTCCGTACTTCTATTTCAGGTTATTGTTGCCCAAATATCGATCCCTGTTGCTTTTATTCTCCTTCCGGATCATTTTTCGTCATTTTGGGACCCGAGGGGGGTGTGGGCCGCGGCACAAGGATTGTGAGCCGCGGCACACACATCGCCCAGTTGTTGCCTAAACAAACTGTACCGTGTGCCGCGGCACACTTGTCCGGGCCGCGGCACACCCGTGTGACACTTGCCGGCCAAAATCGACTGTACCGCGTGCCGCGGCACAGTCCGGCAGTGCCGCGGCACATGCCGAGTCTGAGCCGCGGCACACTTCGGATGAGCCACGGCACAACGAGCGGTCAGCCGACCACTGGGCACCATTTTTGGCTCTGTGCCGCGGCACACGACGTGGTCAGCGCTATATCTGCGTTTTATTCAGCAAAATCACTCATTTCCTTCCCCCTTCTTCAACCGTGCGAGAGAGAGAGAGAGTCTTGAGAGGGAGAGTTCCTCCATACACCACTTAATTGTGTAGATTTCTTCATCTCTGTTCGATCGGGTGGCTCGGATTTCGGATCTAACACGTGGTTCTCGGATTTGAGTGCTTGATTCTTCAAGAGGTAAGCACTCCTTTGACCCTAGTATGATTTTGGGGAGGGTTTGGTGGTGATCTTGTGTTTTAATCCGAATTAACCGATGTTGTTAGATTTGATAGTATACTCGTGACCCTTGGCTTTCTTGTTTTTGATTGGGATGAAATCCCGTTGTTATACCATTGACCGATTTCATTTCCTTTTGCACTCTTGGTGTCCGATGAATTTTCCCAACGGGTAGAATTAGGATTAATTCTTACCTTTCCGCATTATTGAGACTTGTGTATACCGTTATTGCGTTAGGATTGGATTTGGGAGGATTGTTCGGACCGAAACCTATTCCGTCGTCGTTTCCTTCGTTTCGTTTCATTCAAGGTAAGTACATGTATTACATTTCGTTATGTGTATTGTGATTTTCGAAATGAATGATGAATGGTGATTTTTGGGTGCGTGAGTTGTGTTCCTTCCACCCGGAGTGTCCGACGGGATGTCTGGGGGTCGATACTAAGGGGTACGGCCGCGGAAGTGGACTTGGGTGCGTGTGTGATTGAACTTCCACCCGGAGTGTCCGACGGGATGTCTGGGGGTCGATACTAAGGGGTACGGCCGAGGAAGTGGTATCCCACCCGGAGTGTTCGACGGGATGTCTGGGGGTCGATACTAAGGGGTACGGCCACGGGATACTAGTCGTGATTTTGTGATATCGTGATGATTGGAAATTGATGTGATTGCCAATGTAGTATTCCGGGATATATATGTGGCAAATGACCTATGTTTGAGATGATTGTGTAAAACCGTATTTTTGTATATAATGTTGTGTAATTGTGTACTTGCACTAGCTATTCGAATGCTAACCTCTTAAATGGGGGAAATGCGTCTTATGCATTTCAGGTACCGGGAGAGCTGAGGAGCAGGCACGGGGCACGCACGTAAAGGATGGGATGGCTTGATGATGTGGCTCGAGTCAGTACTTTTATGTTGTGTCATTGCATTTGTCAAGTACTAGAGTTAGACTGTTTACTTTGAAACTTGGTTTAAGTCCCCTGCGTGGGCAATGAATTGGTATTTATATTATATGCATGTACTCCGTTTAAAACGTTTTGGCCGAGGCCACGGCCTTACTTACTTTTTGAATGCATCATTTGGGATTATATTGTGGTTTATGTGTCAAGTGTCAGCCTGGTAGACCTCATGAGGGTTCTACGGCGTGTAACGTCCCATTTGTGTATTGGGGTGTTACATTTATGGTATCAGAGCCTTAGGTTTTGAATACCTAGGCTGTCGGTGAATTTTTGGGTCTGTCAGTTGCGTCATTAGAGTCAGTCGTTGAGCCTAATATCATCATGCTACCGTCTTTTCGTGCGACCCGTGGCTGTAAGTCTCCTCGAACTCTTATATCTCTGTAATTCGTTTTCTTACGTTGTTCGGAATCGTGACTTGTGTTACCAACTTTGTGAATTGTGAATCTTTCTGATCTTGTCCTTTTCTTACTTTCCTTCAGTATGTTGAGAGGTCGTGGTAGACCGGCTAGGGGACGCGGCCGAGGCCGTGGTCGGGGTGCTGATAATGAGGAGGGCTCACTTTCTCAGTCCTCTGCGGACTCAGCCTCTCACTCGGCCGTCGGGTAATAATGCCGACGCTGGCTACCGTCAGATTTCAGCTTGGTAGCCCAACTTACTCGAATAGCTCGGGGTGGACGCTTAATCCGCCCCGACACCTAAGAGGAGGCTAGTAAGTGGCTTCAGACGGTGACTAAGATGCACCCTCCTCGTTTCTCCGGATCCTCTGACTCCCTCGGTTGGGAGAATTGGCTCTTTCAGTTGTCCAGGACCTTCGATGCCGTAGCTTGTCCTGAAGACAGGAGGGCACATATTGCCCAGTACCTCATGGATAAGGAAGCTGCGGAATGGTGGGAGGCCGTTGTGCCCAGAGACCGTCGAGCTACTTGGGAGGAATTCAAGGCTGCTATGGAAGCAGAGTATTGTCCGCCGCCAGTCAAGGAGCGCAGAATTGTGGAATTTTTCACCGCTACACCTCAGGATGTGCCTATTTCTCAGGCCATCATTTCTTACAATCAGCAGTTGGGGTTCGTAAGAGACCAAGTGAGATCGGAGGCTGATAAAATCCGTTACTTCAATATGCGCATGAAGCCGCATATTAGGCAGAGTATGGCACCGCTCATGTGTGCCACTTTGAAAGAACACCAGGATCGCGCCCTAGCGATCTAGATGGCGGTTCCTAATCGAGTCGGTTTGAAGCTAAGAAGCGTAAGACTACCGGTGGATTCTCGACCAGGAAGGGTGGTCGATTTCGAGGTCTCGTTACGCTCCCATACCGGGAAGAGGCCGTTCCATCAGCCGGTGGATCTCGTGGTAACTGCTCGGGCCAGTCGCTCGTGGCAGGGTTTGTTTTAACTGCAACCAATATGAGCATTTGATGAAGGATTGTCCTTTTCCCCCCGTTGCTTGCTTCACTTGCGGGCAGACCGGGCATCGGGCGGCTCATTGTGAGAGAGCCACCAGGGCCGCTAGAGTTCCGACTACCACTACCGATCAGAGGGATCATAATACTCCAGCTACTCAGGTTCCGCAGGGTTCGGGTCGCGGTAGAGGTCGGGGATAGCCGGATCGCCGCGCAGCCTCGAGCTCGGGTTCAGTCCACCCCCGACTGTATCAGATGAGGCGCACAGAGGAGGCAGACATTCCAGTGGCGTCAGGTACCACTCAGATCCTTACTCATCCAGTTTCCGTGCTTTTTGATTCGGGTGCTACCCATTCCTTTATTGCGTCGGATTGTGTGAATCGTATTGGCTTTAACTGCTTGTTTGAGTGTGAACCGTTTGTGGTGGGTACGCCTAGCGGGGATCGTATGGTTGGGGACCGGGAAGTTAGGGATTGCCCCGTGAGGATCGGGAGCCGAGATTGGCCCTCGAACCTCATTGTTATCGACCTCAAGGGTGAGGATTTAATCCTCAGGGACGATTGGTTAGAGCGTCACGGTGCTATCATGAACTATCGGACTCGTACTATCTCGATCGTGGCCGAGGATGGCACCGAGCATACTCGTCTACCGTAGCCGGGTAGATCGGGAGCGTGATTAGCGCCTTGAAGGCGATGAAACTTTGAACCGGGGTTGTGCCATCGTGTTATGCTCAAGGCGGAAGATGGTAGAGATGACATGTCGTCAATTCCAGCTTGTTAGTGAGTATCCCGATGTTTTCCTGCACGACTTGCCAGGTTACCACCGCAATGAGAGGTGGAGTTTCCTATCGATCTTGAGCCGAATGCACCTATTTCTCGAGCACCGTATCGTATGGCACCGTCGGAGATGTTAGAGTTGAAGAACCAGTTGGGAGAATTGTTAGATAAAGGGTATATTCGACCGAGCGCATCGCCTTGGGGTGCGCCTGCATTTTCGTTAAGAAGAAAGATGGGTCTCTTCGTTTATGCATCGATTATCGAGAATTAAACAAGCGGACCATCAAAAATAAATACCCTTTGCCCGGGATTGACGATTTGTTTGATCGGCTTCAGGGGCGACTTTTTCAAGATTGATTTACGGTCGGGCTACTACGATTGAGGATTCGGACGTCGATATTCAAAGCTGCCTTTCGGACGAGATATGGCCATTACGAGTTTGTGGTTATGCCTTCGCTAACTAATGCCCAGCAGTGTTCATGCAGTTGATGAACAAGGTTTTTATTGAGTATCTGGACAAATTCGTAGTCGTTTTTATCGACGATATTCTTATCTATTTACGGAGTCGGGAGGATCACGCCTTACATCTCCGAATTGTATTAGACACTTTGAGGGATGAGCAGTTGTACGCGAAGTTCTCTAAGTGTGAGTTTTGGCTCGAGGAAGTGACGTTCCTCGGGCATGTGATTTCAGCAGAGGGAGTTCGGGTAGATCCGCAGAAGATAGAGGCAGTGATGGCTTGGGAGCCGCCTAAGAATGTGAAGGAGGTGAGGAGCTTTCTGGGTCTCGCCGGCTATTACCGCAGATTCGTTGAGGGATTTTCTAAGATCGCTAGACCACTCACTCAGTTGCTCCAGAAAACTCAGAAGTTTGAGTGGACTGCAGACAGACAGGACAGCTTTGACGAGTTAAAGAGACGTCTGACTACCGCGCCCGTTTTAGCATTGCCTCAGGGGAACGAGGACTTCGTAGTGTATAGTGATGCTTCGGGCCTTGGTCTAGGATGTGTTTTGATGCAGAGAGACAGAGTGATTGCTTATGCGTCCCGCCAATTGAAACCTTATGAAGTAAACTATCCCACACACGATTTGGAATTAGCTGCGGTCGTTTTCGCCTTAAAAATCTGGAGGCACTACCTCTATGGGTCATCATGTAAGTTTTTTATGGATCACAAGAGTTTGAAGTACATCTTCAGCCAGAAAGAGTTGAACATGAGGCAGCGTAGGTGGTTAGAGCTAATTAAAGATTACGACCTCGAGATACTTTACCATCCGGGTAAGGCCAACGTAGTGGCTGATGCGTTGAGCAGAAAACCGATGGCTTTGCAGGTGTTAGAGGTACTTACACCGCAGAGTAAGATCCAGCGAGATTTCATCCACCAGAATATTGAGGTTTGGGTTCAGAGTTCAGGGCCAGTTATGTGCATTAGAGATCACTTCGCCCCGATCGATGATATCAAGGCGAAGCAATATGACGATCCGTTTTTGGTCCAAATTGAGGGAGGATGTGAGGAAAGGGAAAGCCCTGGATTTGTGGTTCACGATGATGGAATTTTGAGGTTTCATGAGACTTTGTGTACCATGTGATATTGAGCCGAGACAAGATCTTGAACGAAGCTCATACCACGCCTACTCCATACATCCCGTACGAGTAAAATGTACGAGGACGTGAGGAGTAACTACCGTGGAGTAATTTGAAGATGGATGTTAGCGAGTTTGTGGCGAAGTGTTTGACTCACAATGTGTTAAGATTGAGCATCGGCGACCCGCTGGCTGTTACGACCACTTCCTATCCCGGAGTGGAAATGGGAGGATATTACTATGGATTTCATTACCGGTATGCCTAAGACTCGGACGGGAATGAACATGATTTGGGTCGTTGTTGATCGACTAACCAAATCAGCTCATTTTCTAAGTATTAAGGACACTTGGGGACCGGAGAGGCTTGCGCGAGTGTTTGTTGCGGAAATAGTGAGATTGCATGGGACCCCTAAGAGCATTGTTTCGGATCGTGATGGCCGGTTCATATCACATTTTTGGCAGGCCGTTCATAGAGCTTTGGGAACCGAGTTGAGACTTAGTACATCCTACCACCCTCAGACAGACGGACAGTCTGAGCGGACGATACAGACGCTAGAGGATATGTTGAGAGCCTGTGCCTTAGATTGGAAGGATGATTGGGAGACGCACTTGCCGTTGATCGAGTTCACGTATAACAATAGTTGGCATGCCTCAATCAAAATGGCACCATTCGAAGCGTTGTATGGAAGGAGGTGCAGATCACCGTTGTGTTGGGATGATACGTCCGAGCTAATCGGTACCGAGCCCGATCTGATAGTTGAGACGAGGGAGAAGATTACCCTGATTCGTGGTAGATTGCTGACGGCCCAGAGTCGGCAGAAGTCTTATGCCGATACACGTCGCCGACCGTTGGAGTTTGAGGTGGGAGATCATGTATTGCTTAAGGTGTCGCCGACACGGGGAGTTTACCGCTTCGGTCGGAAGGGTAAACTTAGTCCGAGATTTATCGGGCCGTTTGAGGTTTTAGATAGAGTTGGAGAACTCGCATATCGGTTAGGCTTGCCGCCGTCCCTGAGCCACGTGCATAACGTATTTCATGTTTCCCAGCTTAGGAAGTACGTATCAGACCCTAGCCATATTATTGATTTTGGAGAGATCGAGTTGGGGCCCGACATTACCTTCGAGGAGAGGCCGATTCAGATCTTAGAGCGTCGGGTTAAGCAACTCAGGCACAAAACCATCCCTTTGGTCAAAGTGCAGTGGTCGAGGCATGGATCCGAGGAGGCCACGTGGGAAACAGAGGAGAGTATGAGGTCGAGATACCCCGAGTTATTCGTGTTGTAAGTTTCGGGGCGAAACTTATTTTTAGGGGGAGATAATGTAATATCCGCGTTTTCTATCCTTGGTAATTTCTATTTTTGGTGCATATTCGTTTCAGACAACTCGCCTGGCACTATTTTGTAATTCTGAACCTATTTTTGTTCTTGGAGTTTTCCGTTTAGACGGGTCTTGATAATGTTTTTACGTAATTCCATCTCGTGTTATATTCTGTCTCATGTGTATTCGATTCTCGTTAAACTCGTTCGATTCCGTTGTTTTCTTACTTCCATGAGTTCGTATGCTTGTGTAGAGCATGTTGCGAGTTTCGGATTGTTAATCCGACATTGTGTCGTGATTTTTCGTATGTTTGGGCCGTTTTGTGTAATTTCCTAGAAGTTTAGGGAATTTGTCCCTTGTTCGACTTTGGTTGTGTACCTCAGATCGTTTTGGGTTCCGTACTTCCATTTCGTGTTATTGTTGCCCAAATATCGATCCCTGTTGCTTTTATTCTCCTTCCGAATCATTTTTCGTCATTTTGGGACCCGAGGGGGGGTGTGGGCCGCGGCACAAGGATTGTGAGCCGCGGCACACACATCGCCAGCTTGTTGCCTAAACAAAGCATGCGTGTGCCGCGGCACAAGGATTGTGCGCCGGCACAGTGAGTCGGTGCCGCGGCACACTTGTCGGCCGCGGCACACCGTGTGACACTTGCCGGCCAAAATCGATCTGCATGCGCATGGCCTGATCCGGCAGTGCCGCGGCACATGCCGAGTCTGAGCCGCGACACACTTCGGGTGAGCCGCGGCACAACGAGCGGTCAGCCAACCACTGGGCACCATTTTTGGCTCTGTGCCGCGGCACAGTTTATCTGAGCCGCGGCACACGACGCGGTCAACGCTATATCTGCGTTTTATTTAGCAAAATCACTCATTTCCTTCCCCCTTCTTCAACCGTGCGAGAGAGAGAGAGAGAGAGAGTCTTGAGAGGGAGAGTTCCTCCATACACCACTTAATTGTGTAGATTTCTTCATCTCTTTTCGATCGGGTGGCTCGGATTGCGGATCTAACACGTGGTTCTCGGATTTGAGTGCTTGATTCTTCAAGAGGTAAGCACTCCTTTGACCCTAGTATGATTTTGGGGAGGGTTTGGTGGTGATCTTGTGTTTTAATCCGAATTAACCGATGTTGTTGATAGATTTGATAGTATACTCGTGACCCTTGGCTTTCTTGTTTTTGATTGGGATGAAATCCCGTTGTTATACCATTGACCGATTTCATTTCCTTTTGCACTCTTGGTGTCCGATGAATTTTCCCAACGGGTAGAATTAGGATTAATTCTTACCTTTCCGCATTATTGAGACTTGTGTATACCGTTATTGCGTTAGGATTGGATTTGGGAGGATTGTTCGGACCGAAACCTATTCCGTCGTCGTTTCCTTCGTTTCGTTTCATTCAAGGCAAGTACATGTATTACATTTCGTTATGTGTATTGTGATTTTCGAAATGAATGATGAATGGTGATTTTTGGGTGCGTGAGTTGTGTTCCTTCCACCCGGAGTGTCCGACGGGATGTTTGGGGGTCGATACTAAGGGGTACGGCCGCGGAAGTGGACTTGGGTGCGTGTGTGATTGAACTTCCACCCGGAGTGTCCGACGGGATGTCTGGGGGTCGATACTAAGGGGTACGGCCGAGAAAGTGGTATCCCACCCGGAGTGTTCGACGGGATGTCTGGGGGTCGATACTAAGGGGTACGGCCACGGGATACCAGTCGTGATTTTCTGATATCGTGATGATTGGAAATTGATGTGATTGCCAATGTAGTATTCCGGGATATATATGTGGCAAATGACCTATGTTTGAGATGATTGTGTAAAACCGTATTTTTGTATATAATGTTGTGTAATTGTGTACTTGCACTAGCTATTCGAATGCTAACCCCTTAAATGGGGGAAATGCGTCTTATGCATTTCAGGTACCGGGAGAGCTGAGGAGCAGGCACGGGGCACGCACGTAAAGGATGGGATGGCTTGATGATGTGGCTCGAGTCAGTACTTTTATGTTGTGTCATTGCATTTGTCAAGTACCAGAGTTAAACTGTTTACTTTGAAACTTGGTTTAAGTCCCCTGCGTGGGCAATGAATTGGTATTTATATTATATGCATGTACTCCGTTTAAAACGTTTTGGCCGAGGCCACGGCCTTACTTACTTTTTGAATGCATCATTTGGGATTATATTGTGGTTTATGTGTCAAGTGTCAGCCTGGTAGACCTCATGAGGGTTCTACGACGTGTAACGTCCCATTTGTGTATTGGGGTGTTACAATTCTCACTTTGGCTTCAATAATGAATCGAATATCAAAAGGTATGCCGTTATTCATAAGCAACATCATTCTTTCAAGTCTGGCTTGGTAAAGTTTCAAAATGACTTTTTTACTAAGAAAGGGAAATCTTTTTTCAATTGTTTTCAAAGTTTCTTCCATAACTAAAAATAAAATAAAAATATCTACAAAATCAGTTGTTGTGGAAAACTGAAAAATCCGACTTTACTAGCCACGGAGTACCGTTATCCGCCACTTGACCGGGCAAATACAATGGAGTATTAATCCACAATATCGGGGTCCTTAAGAAGAATCTCTTCTATCTCAAAAGATTTTAATTCCAAATATGGTTTTAACCGTTGACCATTTACTTTGAAAATATTACCATTTTTTGGATTTTCAATTTCTACAGCTCCGTGAGGATAGACCGTATGAATAATAAATGGACCAGACCATCGTGAACGCAACTTGCCTGGAAATAATAACAAACAAGAGTTAAAAAGGACTTTTTGACCAGGAGAAAAAGTTTTTCTCAAAATGTGTTTATCATGAAAAAATTTCATTTTGTCCTTATATTTCCTTGCACAATCGTAAGCATCATTTCTGATTTCTTCCAATTCATTTAGTTGAAGTTTCCTATGAATTCCAGCCATGTCTAATGAAAAATTTAATCGTTTTATGGCCTAGTATGCTCTATGTTCCAATTCAACAGGCAAATGACATGGTTTTCCAAAGACAAGCCTAAATGGAGACATTCCGATGGGAGTTTTAAAAGCAGTACGGTAAGCCCACAATGCATCATTCAATCGCAAAGACCAATCTTTCCTTGTAGGATTAACAGTTTTTTCAAGAATATGTTTGATTTCTCTGTTTGAAATTTCAACTTGACCACTTGTTTGAGGGTGATAAGGAGTAGCAACTTTATGTGTAACACCATATTTTTTAAATAAATGATTCAAAAATTTATTACAAAAATGTTTTCCTCCATCACTTATAATTGCTCGTGGTGTTCCAAATCTGGAAAAAATATTTTCTTTCAAAAATTTTACCACGACTTTGTGGTCATTTGTTTTCCAAGCAATTGCTTCTACCCATTTTGAAACATAATCGACGGCCACAAGAATGTAAAGATTGCCAAAAGAAATTGGAAAAGGTCCCATAAAATCTATGCCCCAAACATCAAATATTTCAATAATTAAAATTGGGTTTAAAGGCATCATATTTCGTTTAGAAATTCGACCTAATCTTTGACATCTATCACATGTCTTTAATATGAATGTGTATCTTTGAAAAGTGTTGGCCAATAAAAACCACATTGCAGAATTTTAGCAGTTGTTTTCTTTGAACTAAAATGACCTCCACATGCATGATCATGACAAAAGGAAATGATATTTTGTTGTTCATGTTCTGGCACACATCTCCTAATAATTTGATCAGGACAATATTTGAACAAATATGGATCATCCCAAAAGAATTTTTTTACTTCGTTTAAAAATTTTGTTTTATCTTGATTATTCCAATGAGATGGCATGTTACCAGTAACAAGGTAATTGACAATGTCTGCATACCAAGGTATTTGAGAAACAGACATGATTTGTTCATCAGGAAAAGTTTCATTAATGGGAGGTTATTTATCAGTAAAATTCACGATTAGCCTAGACAAATGATCAGCAACAACATTTTCAACACCTTTTTTATCTCGAATTTCTAAGTCAAACTCTTGTAACAATAGAATCCAACGGATCAAGCGAGGTTTAGCATCTTTCTTAGAAAGAAGATATTTTAATGCAGCATGATCGGAGTAAATTATGACTTTTGAACCAATCAAGTAAGGTCGAAATTTGTCTAAAGCAAAAACGACTGCAAGCAATTCTTTTCGATTGTAGAATAATTTAATTGGGCATCATTTAGAGTTACCTTGCATAATATATTACGATTGGCAATTTATTTTCTCTTTGACCCAATACTACACCGACGGCATAGTCGGATGCATCACACATTATTTCAAAAGGAAGATTCCAGTTTGGAGATTTGATGATAGGTGCAGAGCTCAACATAGATTTGAGTGTCTTAAAAGCTTTTAGACAATGATCATCAAATACGAAAGGTGTGTCTTTTGAAAGTAAATTACATAATGGCCTTGAGATTTTACTAAAATCTTTGATGAATCGACTGTAAAAACTAGCATGGCCTAAGAATGACCGAATTTCTTTAATCGTTCGTGGGGGTCGAAGACTGGATATTAAATCAACTTTAGATTTGTCCACCTCAATTCTTTTTTCAGAAATCACATGTCCTAAGACAATTACCTTTTTAACCATAAAATGACATTTTTCCCAGTTTAGGACAATATTCTTCTCCTTACACCTAACCAACACTTGGGTTAAGTGGTGTAAACATTCATCAAAGCTAGATTCGAATACAGAAAATCATCCATAAAAATTTCTAAAAACCGCTCAACCATGTCAGAGAAAATGCTCATCATACATCACTGAAAAGTACCAGGTGCATTGCACAAACCAAATGGCATTCTTCGGTAAGCAAAAGTGCCGAAAGGACAGGTAAAAGTGGTTTTATCTTGATCGTCAGGAGCAATGGGAATTTGGTTATAACCGGAATATCCATCAAGAAAACAATAATAAGCATGACCGGCTAACCTTTCTAGCATTTGATCAATAAAAGGAAGTGGAAAGTGATCTTTTCTTGTAACAAAGTTCAATTTTCTGTAATCAATACAGACTCTCTATCCAGTTTGAATTCTGGTTGGAACAAGTTCATTTTCTTCATTCGTGATTACAGTTATGCCAGATTTCTTTGGAACTATATGAACAGGTCGACCAAGAGCTATCAGAAATAGGGTAGATGATCCCTACATCTAAGAGTTTGATTATTTCAGCTCTTACAACTTCTTTCAAATTAGGATTTAGTCTTCTTTGAAATTCTCGGGAAGTTTTCGCATTTTCTTCAAGGTGAATTCGATGCATGCATATAGAAGGACTAATACCTTTAATATCGGAGATGGTCCAGCCTATTGCTTCTTTATGTTTTTTAAGGACATTGATTAATTTATCTTCTTGTTCTTCATCTAAATCAGATGCTATGATGACAGGCAGGGTTTCTGATGGTCCTAAAAATGCATATTTTAGAGACTCAGGTAATGGATTGAGCTCTATCTTTGAATCCTCAATAGGTACTTCATTATTCATTTGGCTCTCAAGTGGTTCGGTTTTAGCTTTCCATTTATCATTATCCAATAATGGTGTAGACTCTAGTAAAGAATTTACTTCATTAATTGAACTGTCGATGTCAAAATCTGAGCCAAAATGAGCAAGACAGCTTTCAAAAAGATCATCATCATCTATTTTTGGAAAGAAGTAAGGACCCGTACTCTCTATCATATTTACCTCACAGACATCATCATGATCATCATGTTGTTGAGAAATGTTAAACATATTTAGTTCAACAGTCATATTTCCAAAAGAAAATTTTATGATGCCATTTCTACAGTTAATTAATGCATTTGAAGTAGCTAAAAATGGCCTTCCTAAAATGACAGGGATTTGATCTTTGGTATTCTCAACAGGTTCAGTGTCTATGACTATAAAATCAATAGGAAAGTAGAATTTATCTACTTGAATCAGAACATCCTCTACGATTCCTCGAGGTATTATTATAGATCTATCAGCTAGTTGAAGTATCACAGATGTTGATTTTAGCTCCCCTAATCCAAGTTGTGTATAAACAGAATATGGTAATAAATTCACACTGGCTCCTAAATCAAGCAAGGCTCGTTTAATGATGTGATCTCCAATGATACAAGATATTGTAGGACTACCAGGATCTTTATACTTAACGGGAGTTTTATTTTGGATTATTGAGCTAACATGTTCAGCTAAAAATGCCTTTCTTGGAACATTTGTTCTTCTTTTTACAGTGCAAAGATCTTTCAAAAACTTAGAATAAGCAGGCACTTGTTTAATAGCATCAAGAAATGGAATATTTATTCGAACTTGTTTAAATATTTCCATTATATCTTTGTATTGCACACTTTTATCTTTTGGAATAAGTCTTTCAGGAAATGGAGCTTTTGGAACGTAAGGCTTTTCTTTTTCCTTAGAATCTTTTGGTTTTGAAACTTGTGGTTCATTTGATTTTTCTGCGGATCATATTCAGGCTTTTGTATTTCTTTTCCACTTCTAAGGGTAGTTATGGACTGAACTTCTGCGTTAGAAGAGTTTACTTCATATTGTCCTTTAGGATTAGGGATGGACTGACTCGGAAATTTTCCCTTTTCTCTTTCAGCTAAAGTTGTTGCAAGTTGACCAATTTGTGTTTCAAGCTTAGAAATAGCCTGTGACTTTGATTGTACAGCTTGCTGAGTTGATTGGAATATTTGTTGAGTAGATTGCATGAATTGTTGCAACGAATCTTCCAAAGATGGTTTCTTTGGCACTATAGAAGGATACTGATAAGTATTTGGAGGATAATGATTAGGACGGACATTTTGTTGATTTGGCATATTCATTTGATGTCCTCCTTGATTCATTGGAGGCATATTTTGCTTCTAGGAAAAATTTGGATGATTCCTCCAATTTGGATTATAAGTTGGAGCAAATGGACTGTCCGAAGATTTTCCATATGAATGTAACACATTGACTTCTTCATTAAAAATTTCTTGATTTTGTGGACCAGAGGGACAATATTGAGATGAATGAAATGATTCCGCACATGAAATACAAAATTCATTTTTTGAGTTTGACGAGGGGATGGATTGCTTCAAGACTAACGCATCCACTTTTCGTACTAAATCATCTATGGTAGATTTTATTTCAACATCTTGTTTAACCTCGTAAATTCCACCTTTTTTTGGGGTCGTATGCATCGATTTGGCTCTAAAGTCGAGTGAATTCCATTGTTGTGAATTAATTGACATATTTTCTAGTGCATTCCAAGCTTCGTCTCCAATAAGGTGAAGAAATTTTCCACCATGCATTGATTGGATTAATTGGCGATTGTTTGGAGTTAAACCGTCATAAAAATATTTTACCAAACGCCATATTTCAAAACCATGATGGGGACACTTAAGGATTAAATCATTAAATCTTTCCCAACACTCGTAAAATTCTTCATTTTCTTTTTGGAAAAATTCGGATATTTCTCTTCTAAGACTATCAGTTTTGGACATTGGAAAAAATTTTGCGAGAAATTTATTCACTAGTTGGTCCCAACTAGTAATTGTTCTTGCTTGAAGAGAATTTAGCCAGAATTTTGCTTTATCTTTGAGAGAAAATGGAAACAGTCTAAGTTTGACAGATTCATCAGAGAAATTTTGTAATCGTAAAGTAGAACAAATATCGAGAAATTCCTTGACATGCATATACGGATCTTCTTTTTCCAAACCGTGAAAAGATGGAAGAAGTTGAATTATTGATGGTTTAAGTTCGAAATGAGTTGCATTAGTCGTAGGCAACACTATGCAAGAGGGAGAATTAGCACTCACTGGAGAAAAATATTTTATTAAAGTTTTCTCTTTTGCAACTTGATTATTTTGATTTTCGATTTCATCCATTTTTGGTATCGGTTTCGTTTGTTGAACTTCAATTTTAGTTAAGGACAATCTTCTTCTCGTTAATCGACCTTTATTATTTCGTTGCCAAACTTGCATTCACCGATATTACAATTTTTTTAACTTTGCATACAAACCAAATTATGATAGTCGATCGAACTTCCAGATCGTTGGAGGCGTCACAACGGTCGCACTTAAAATCCAACATTCTTCGGCATGTACAACAGAGGCCTTTTTGCCAAAATTCAATCGATTTTCAAAATCAGTTTGTACAAGATTGATATTTAGCTTTTCTCTATTCAAATCGAACAAAGTAGTGAGTGAAAAATATCAATCCCTTGTTGAATCTTTTAAAGGATTTTATTGTTTTAATTATTTTTTTTGAGTTTTTATATTTTTATTATTATTAATAATACAATGATAGTTATTAAAATTATTACTAAAATTATAGGATGTAATTGATTGCAAAGGAATAAATTTACTAATTGATCTATGGAAGCAATATCTATTGATAAACTAAATTGTACGACGAGAAATATTACAACTAAACTAAATCTCTAAGAATAATGTAAATAGAAAATAACAACTAAAAACACAATCTAAATTTACCACTAGAAGATTCTATTAAAACTAAAGACAAGATATAAAAATTAAAAAAAAAATTCTGATTTTTTTTTTTAATTTTATATATTTTTTAAGTTTTTATATTTTTATATTTATTATAATTTTATTATATTTTTAGACTAATAATATTGAGCTAATATATATATATATATCCAGATATATTATTTATTTATTTTACGGCAAAAAAAAAAATTCAGATTTTCTTATTTTTAAAAAAAACAATTACAAACTTTTATTTTATTTATGCAAACAATAAAAATAGTTTTTTTTTATTATAAATTTTCGATTCTGTTTTTTTTATAAATTTTCAGGTTTTTAATTTTTTTTAGTATTTTCCCTTTTTTATTAAAATATTGTAATTTATTTTAAAAAATTCTGTTTTATTAAAAAAATTCAAAGTTCAGAAAGTTTATTTTATTATATATATTCCAGATTATTTAAATTATTAATTCTTAATCTGATTTTTTTTAGATTTTTATGAAAAATAAATTTTTTAATAAAACTAGCAGGTTTTACTTTTAAAAATAAATAAAATAATTCAGATTTTTATTTATTACGGAAAATAATATTCCAGATTATTTTTAATTTATTTTTATTATTTTTTATTTTTTTTAGAATTTAAATTAAAATTTTTGATTTTTATAATATTAATATACCAAAATTACAAAAATATTACCTTAAAATCTGAAACTTTTTTGTATTTTCCAGATCTTTTTTTTAAAATAAAAATAAATAAGTTCTGAATTTTTTAACTTTTTCAGATTTTTTTATATTTTTATATATTTTTGGACTTTTTTAATTTTTTTATTATTTTATTATTATTTTTACGAAAATGAACAGTAGCTTTTATTATTATTACTTATATTTTTATATTTATTATTATAAGTTTTTATTATTTTTCAGATTTTTTTTTTTTATAAATATAAAAAGAAAATAAATTCTACTACTAACGGATATTAAAAAAGACAGATAATAATAAAGAAAAGCAGTAAAATAAATAACTAGTAGAAGAATTCAACTAACTTGGTGACGACGGTCTTCTTGTACTTCATTTGCGCCTCCCTGGCAACGGCGCCAAATACTTGTTGTTGGTTGATTATTTAGTATAATACTCGCAAGCGCACGATTTGTTCGATGTAGATATGCGGTGCAAGGTCGATTCCACAGGGAGGACTATAATAATGAAATTATTCGTATCATTTTGAACCAAATTATATTAAATTCTAACCGAGTCCCAAATAATTTTATTTTTGAATGGTTATAATAATTGCATTAAATAACAGTAATTTTTAAGTAGATTTTAGATAAATTGATTTTAAATAATTTACTAGGGTTTAGAGTCCACCAATGTCTATTTATTATTTATTTTATATTTTAATTCCAAGAAATTCAGGGAATAGATTCTGAAATCAATCTCACTATTTCCCTATAGATCTGACAATAAGTACAAAATTATAATTCAAATATAGATTTTCCTTCGCTTAAAAAATGTAATTTCTAAGCATTATATGTATCCAATTTAATGGAAAACAAATAATCAAAGAAATTAACTAATTTCAATAATCACAAAGCAAGGGGGAATTTATATCTATCAAAAATACATGATATAATTGATGAAATAATATTCCCCTATTGAAGCGAAAATCATAATCGTTAAAACATTTATTTGGAATTATTATATAAATATTAATAATAATATAGACATGGTTTCATCATAACCCAGTAAAAGAAAATTACTCACTCATAATAACAACACAAATAAATAAATATTCCATAATATTATTACACAAATATAATTTTATTACACAATATTTTTATTTTTCTCCCTTACAATAATATCTCTCTCTTTTTTTTTCTCCTTTTTTCTCCTCTCAAAACATTACACATTCATCTCCTATTTATACTACTTCAAAATCAATAAAATAATAATTTTTACAATTAAATATTTCCACCACCTAATAATTCACGGTTGCCCATGAGGTGCTGATGTCATGGGATGACATCATCACATAGTTGAAATTTCGGTCCAATCAGGTGTTGACACATGGCACAATATGGTCCGTCTATTTAATTGTCCTTCGAACGGTCATAACTTCTTCATACGAACTCGGATTCGGATAAATTTTTTTTTAAAACGATCGTCTCGATGAGACGAATAAAGTGAGACCAGTCGTGACTATATTTGAATTTTGTAAAAATATCGCCCTTGAACCAATTGATCTGTCTTGTACCGGTTGGTTAACCTGCAAATATAATTTAATTCCAATTAATTATCCAAAAATGACATAAAATTATAGAAAATTCTAAAAAAATGAACTAATATAAATATATAGTAAAACGAATAAATTATCACACAAAATACACAATTATATACATAAAATACTAATAAAAATATTACTCAAAATATACTAAACAAAATTGTTGTGGGAGCAAGGTCATCCCACGTACGATAGTTATTCGTTCGAGACGTTCTACTTGCACTCCATGTGTATCGGCACTATTAGTGATTTTCCTGCATATGGAATGCTGTCTGGATCTGTGATTAGCGGATATAGAGGTTGTCCAGTGTGTTTGAATGCAGATTGTGCTAGGTACCACTGTAGGAAAGTTATCCGAATGCGCCATCGGATATGGCTTGAGAGGGAACATGAGTGGCGTATGGATACTGCAGCATTTGATGGCACTGTAGAAATGGGTGAGCCACCACGACAGTGGACAGGTGATGAAATACTAACGATTCTTAATGAGTACGATTTTGGTCAGCTTAGCAACCATCCTGATGTGATTGCAGCAACCCCTGAAAGGCCCGACAGGTATAAGTATTGGTCGCACAAAAGTATATTCTGGGAATTGCCTTACTGGTCCAAGTTACTGATAAGGAACTTCTTAGATGTCATGCAAATTGAAAAGAATGTTTGCGAAAGTGTGGTTGGAACAACCTTAGGTTGGGATGGAAAGACCAAAGACGGGCCAAAAGCACGCAAAGGTTTGGAAGAAATGAGCATAAGAAAACATTTGTGGTTGAAAACTGTCAAGGGAAAACAAAAAATGCCTAAGGCAGCTTACACCATCACTGCCGAGCAAAGAACTGAGATATTTTGCTGGATAAAGACTGCTAGGTATCCTACCGGGTATGCTGGAAATATAGGAAGATGTGTTAATTTCAGGGAGAACAAGTTAACTGGTTTGAAGAGTCATGATTATCATATACTACTCCAATGCCTATTTCCAGTATTTATTCGACCGTACTTACCAAAATAGGTGGTCGAGCTGTGTGTTGCATTGTCAAGATTTTTCCAGAAATTATGTACGAGAGAAGTGAAGAGATCTGATTTGCGTAAAATGCAAGATGAGATCATCTATATCTTGTGCAAGTTTGAGCTAATATTTCATCAAAACTTTTTTGACCTCATGATCCACCTTCACCGACAGTTATTGGTCACTGGTCCAATGCACTACACGTGGATGTACCCGGTTGAAAGGTAACATAATTTTGTATGATATATATATATATATATATATGTATTGTCAAATTAAGTATGATTTCTAACACAATGACAATATTACAGGCAACTCGGTGATTAGAAAGACTCCGTGGCCAATAAGTCTGCACCGGAAGGATGCATTGCAGAATCTTACCTTACGTCGGAGTGTATTACGCATATCAAGTTGTATTTGGGCACCTTCGAGCCCCCTTCCCTCTCTATTCCAGCAGATAAAATACAATTCAATCTTTCTATCATATCCACTGAGGTTGACGTCTATGGGAGGTTGCCAGGAAGAAAATTATACCCGTACGAGTCACGAACTGCACATTGGTGGATATTGCTCAATTGTCCAGAAGTTCAGTACTGGAAAGACATCCACTTGTCATGCGATATGGTGCGAGGTGACACTAAATTCCACAATGATACTTTTGCCGACTATTTTGGAGAATGGGTACGTATACATTCAGTTGCTATTGATTTTGGACTTAAGATATTTTTTTTACATAAAAAGTTTATTTATGACAGATGACACACATACAAGATGACGGACACCCTAACTGGTCGCGTGAACTTATGCTTCTTTCTATGAAGCCGGTTATGTCAAGAATTTATTCGATGGCCAAAGTCAACGGTATCACATTCGTATGCCTTGAGAGAAACCAAAAAAGAAGATGTTAAAATTCTGGGTTATGATAGATGGTGGATATTACGGTGTTTTTTTGGAAGTGGTAGAACTAATTTACGGGGAAGGCATGACAATTTACTTGTTTAAGTGTCGATGGTACGACACCAGTCTTGGAACCGATATGCAAGACGACTACAGGCTGTTATCTGTTGACACTTCCACTTCATGGTATGAAAGTGATCCTTTTGTATTTGCTACATCAGCAAAGTCGGTGTATTATTTGAACGACTTGGTGAAGAAAGGCACATGGAAGATAGTGAACGTTGTGACAACGAGGAATATTTATAGTGCTGATACACTGGGAGAAACAACATGTACTGATGACGATGATGCTTATCAAGAGCCAAATACTGCAAATATTCCACCATCAACGACAATTACAATGAATAATGTTCCTGAAGGATGAGTCGTCCGACTCCGTGGTGATGCTCGCGGGTACGTTGATGTTGATACAAACGAATTACTTGAAAATTCTGATGACGATAATGTGGACGACTTGAGGAATATGTTGCCGGATATCAACTCAGATAATGAGACAGACTGTAGTGATGACTCAAACTATGAGCCATAAATTTATTAGATGTATATTTTCATATGTTAAATATAATTAAAAAAAATAGTAATAATAATAATCAAAACATTAATAATATTATTAAAAAAAATTGGGGGGTTTAGTCGACGACAAGATCTACGTCGTCGGCTAAAGTTTTTTTAAAAAAAATATTATACTTTAGCCGACGACATTCAAATAGTCGTCGGCTAAACCCCAACAATGACATGGGCCGTGTAGTCTAACACGGTCGGGTCAGGCATACAGCGTGTTAAAAAAAAGGTTATACCTTAGCCGATGACTCTACCTGTGTCGTCGGCTAAACCGCCGACCGTGTCAAATGACACGGCCCGTGTCGCACCTACCCAGAAAGTGAAAACACGCTGTATGCCTGACCCGACCGTGTTAGACTACACGCGGGTCATAGTTAGTTTAGCCGATTTACTATTGGAATGTCGTCGGCTAAAGTAAAATATTTTTTTTTTGAAACTTTAGCCGACGACGTAGATCTTGTCGTCGGCTAAACCCGCTACATTTTATACGTTTTCTGCTTCCCAACTTGTATTATTTTCTCCTTCCCTCACCCACCCCGATCGGCCGTCACCTATCCCCCGTCCCGCCGATCGTCACCCAACCCCCAACCCCCATCACCAAACCGCCCGTCACCTAGCCCCCGTCCCGCCGATCGTCACCCAGCCCCTAACCGTCGCCTGCCGCCGTCCCGCCGCTTATATGAGCCCCAGTCCCGCCGCCCGCCCGACCGCCGTCCCGTCGCCCGTACGACAGCCCCCATCCCGCCGCCCGCCCTCCGCCTGCCGTCCGACCGCCTCCCAACAGGTAACCCTTTTCCTTATTTTTTTTATTTTGTTTGATGAATTTATTGTATTTGTTTGATGAATTTTTTTAGATTATGTGATGAATTAGATAAATTGTTTAATGAGTTGTTATGCAATATTTGATGAATTTAGTATTTTCAATATTTTGTATTTAATGAGTGTGAATTTGATGAATTTGTTTGAGGAGGAAGAGATTGTATAGCCGGCGTTAATCGAAAGATTAACGTGGTATGGCATTGATAATTACTGTTGTGTTGAGTTGTGAATTTGATGAATTTGTTTAGATTATTTGATGAATTAGGTAGATTGTGTAATGAGTTTTGATGAAATATTTGATGAATTTATTTGAGGAGGAAGGAATTGTATAGCCGGCGTTAATCGAAAGATTAACGTGGTATGGCATTGATAATTATTGTTGTGTTGAGTTGTGAATTTGATTTATTTGTTTAGATTATGGATAGAATAAAGAAAGCGTTGGGGAAGAAGTCGACAAAGTCGACCACTCCCGATTCGGGGGGGAGTTCGGCAGCCTCTAGTAAGGCGGATCCCGCTACACTATACATATCTCATAGAAGTGTTCGTGCCCGCCAGATACTAGAAGCGACCGGCATGAACGCTAACGATTTTTTTAGGGCGACAGATGAGCCCGCTGCACTAGCGCGACATTTATCCTTTCAGACACCACACCCGGAGACTCGTATGCCTCCCATCCACCAACCCACGTCTAGCCCTCACACATCAGGAGATGTACGGAGTTCCTCGTCCGCGGTGCCCCACAGTCCGCCGCCGACTCTATTCATGCCTCCGATGGTTCCGACTATTCCAGAGGTCGATGAGACAGGAGTCCGAGTCCCCGTTCGATTGATTAGCCCTGACGAGGCGTGCATCTACGAGTCTTGGCCAGACAACATGTGTTGGCGGAGTTTTCGGGTTTCGAAGATGAAACTGTACGAGGAGATAGAGAGGGAGAAGGAGAAGGGGAAAAATGTAGTCGAGGATGTAACACCCCAAACTAGGCGGATATTACAGTGCCGTAGATCCCCAACTGGGACCCACCAGGCAAATGAAAATGAATGAATTACACAAGATAAATGTAGTACCGAACTACATTACAACAATAATTACTCCGATGAGGAGTTTAGTTACAACACACCAGGACAATACCGAATACTAGTGTATTTTATATGAAGATAAAATACACAACACTGAATGAAACGGAGTATTCAAATGAAAGTCTGCAGCGGAAAATAAAGGACAATAACATGAATAACTGGAAGATCGGGGCCCCCTACTAGTATCACTAGGACTCCTCGACATCAACATGCTATTCCCGTGCGTTTGCCTTGCCATGACCTGAAAAACAAAATCCCCAAACGGGTCGATAATGAACAACAATCCTCAAGGGTTGAAAATACACAATCATGATTATATCTGAAGTTATGAAATATCTTGTCGAAACATACGCAATCAAACATGCTATATGAATCAACTAACAGTACGGCTCAAAGGGTGGCGCCACACTACGCCCGGGATGGAAATGTGTCCGTGCACAAGCCACCAACGATCGAATACACGCGTGGTCTTGTACCTAATCAGTCTCACGAAACAATCAATCTCGTGCACACCCAATGTGAGGCCACCAACCAACACACGACTATAATATGCCCGACATGAAAATCCTACACATACCAACTGCACGCCAAGATGACCCGGAATGCCACGATATAACAAAAGTGACATCGAAAATGAATAATGACTCACCGAGGTGGAATGGTAACGAAATAAATGACAGCTCAATGAAAAGATTGGAACCGTCGTTCCTTATGACTGAAGTGATTAATTGACAACAATAAGTTTTAATATGATTAATACAATGATGAATGAGTTATGATTATGAATGATCAACAACAAAAGGTATGAATATCCTTTTAACCGAGTAAGAATTAACTTACACAACAACGATGAAGAATGTCCGTCCACGAACAACGTCCTAACCAAGATACCGGTCGCTCGAACAACCTTAATTCAATACAATTACCAACAATCCGATCAATAACGAATTAAACACGAATATAACGAACTCAAGACGTCGATACGATTAAACCAAGTTCATTGGGGCATTATATCGAACACTTTGAGGCCAACTTCGATTGATTACAACTAAACCTCAACAATACCAACTTCAAATCCCCAAGAAGTGTTTCAAATCAACAAAACATCTCCAATACGATCAATAATCCGTTATGAATATCCAAAAACGTGATTATAACAACAATTAATCGAAAATCCCCAAATCCAACTCGATATTCAAAGTGTTCTTGAATAATCCCTCAATAATCCAATGAATCCTTATACAAATTCATAATCATATACATATCCCTTCATATAGCATGATTATAACGTCAAAAACATCATATCTCAACACAAAATCGAAATCCAAGGTGTTGAAGAAATTACCTCTTGAAGATCCAACCACTTCGATCCGATGAACACGAGTTATAACGAGTATCCAAGCTTCCCAAAGGAATGAAGATGATGAAGATTACACACTCAAGTGATTGGTGATGATAAAATCTCTCTCTCAAACCTCTCTCTCGGATGAAGAAGGAAAAAATGAAAAAGTGAGGAGAAATGACCCGGCCAACTCCTTAAATACTGCCGGAAGTTACGGCCGTAACTCGGCCCTCTTACGGCCGTAACTTTCCAAGTCAACGGCCTTACGGCCGAATCGCTAACTCAAATGCGGCGTAACTCGCTTCGTCAAAGCTTCGGCAGACTTACGGCCAGAATCGCTCTGAGTTACGGGCGTAACCCGCCTTCGTCAAAATCATCCGTCGACACCCTTACGGCCGTAACCGCACATCTTACGGCCGTAACTCGGATGATACGGCCGTATCCGGCCAAACTTACGGGCGTAAGCCCTCTTCGTCGAAAACGACCAGGCACCTTGCCTGCCGCGTACGGCCGTAACCGGCCAAGCCTTACGGCCGTACCTTCCTCGACTTACGGCCGTATGCCGCAACCCTTACGGCCGTAAGTCACCCTTGGTCCACAACACCTAAAATTTACGAACATCACTTACGGCCGTATCTCACCTACCTTACGGCCGTAACTCACCTTCGGCCAAAAATGTCTCAGATCACCGGACGCGCAGACGTCAGAATCGCCACCTTACGGCCATACCTGCTCAACTTACGGCCGTACCACAAGACCTTACGGCCGTAAGTCCCTTTCGTCCAAATGGCCTGAAAACACGAACCCCTGTTATGGCCGTAACCCAAAGTCCTTACGGCCGTAACTCGATGCTGGCCAAGTTGAAAAATCCGATAACTCCGATTCCTCGCTACGACTGATGAATGATCCGACATAACATACGAATGTGAAAATGAACAAGTCTAACACAAGCCACAGATGATGCTCCTAGTATACGACTACCAATCACGATGAAAATAATAATACTCCCGTCGGTCTCTAAACGGAGATGACATGCCAATCGGTAACTGATATACGATTACAACATGCCAACAATGAACACAAATGAATGAATCAAGAATGATGAGTGATTAATAACGAGTGAGAATTACTGAGTGACAATTACAGACTGATAATTACTGAATGAAAATGAATGAATTACAACCGGGTATTACATACACCCCCCCTTAAAAGAGTTTCGTCCCCGAAACTAAGGGTCAAACAACTCGGGATAACTCTCCCGCATATTCTTCTCGGTTTCCCAAGTGGCCTCTTCGACTCCGTGTCTAGACCACTGAATCTTGACCAAAGGGATCGTCTTATCTCTCAACTGTTTGATTCGCCGCTCCAACACTCGTACAGGACGCTCCTCGTACGAATGTTCATCCGCGATCTCGATTTCGTCGAACTGAAGTATGTGACTCGGGTCGGCAACAAACTTCCGCAACTGAGAGACATGAAACACATTATGAATCCTGCTCAAAGCCGTAGGTAAAGCCAATCGATAAGCTAACTCGCCTACTCGATCCAAAATTTCAAACGGTCCAATGAATCTTGGGCTCAACTTCCCCCGTTTTCCGAAACGGAAAAATACCTCGACTCGGGGATACCTTGACCAAAACATGGTCACCCGTCTCGAACTTTAGTGTTCGACGACGATTATTTGCATATGATTTCTGTCGACTCTGAGCTGTCAACATACGACTCTTGATCAAAGCTACCTTCTCCCGGGCGGCTATAAGCATATCGGGCTCGGTGCCGATTGATTCTGACAAGTCATCCCAACACAAGGGAGATCGACAACGACGACCGTACCAGGCCTCGTAAGGTGCTATCTTCATCGCAGCATGCCAACTAAAGCAGACGTGGACTCAAACAACAGAATTGGGCTTCCCAATCGTCCTTCCAATCGAGGACGCAAGCTCTCAACATGTCCTCTAATGTCTCGAATAGTTCTTCTCCGATTGTCCGCTTGACCGAGGATGAAAGGCGATCGAGATTAAGCTGAGTTCCCATAGCACGATGAACTGATATCCAAAAATGGGATACTAATCGTCTGTCACGATCGGAAACGATACTCTTAGGAGTACCGTGCAGTCTCACTATCTCCTTGATGAACAACTGGGCCAGTCTCTTGGGACTCCACAAATCCTTGATCTCAAGGAATTGAGCTGATTTAGTTAAGCGGTCCACAATCACCCAGATCGTATTCATGCCACGACGACTCGTCGGCAAACTCGTAATGAAATCCATGGAAATGTCTTCCCACTTCCACTCTGGAATAGGGAGAGGTTTCAGCATACCCGCCGGTCGCTGATGTTCAATCTTGACTTGTTGGCAAGTTAAGCATCTCGAAACAAATTCCGCGACTTCTCGCTTCATATTACTCCACCAGTAATTTTGTTTCAAGTCCTTGTACATCTTGCTGGAACCCGGATGAACAGAATAAGGGGTAGCATGAGCTTCTCTCAAAATAGAGTTTTTCAACTCGTCATTCGCCGGTATGCACATCCGATCCTTAAATCTCAAAAGTCCATCCTTGTGGATCACGAATCCAGGGGCTTTCCCCTGAGCCACATCCTCACGAATGCGCAACAATGCTGGGTCTGAACCCTGATTCTCCCTGATTGCATCCTCAAGAGATGATGAAATTTCTAACATACAAAGTCGTCCCCGACCACCGGCGACTCGATCTCGGGTCTAAGGAATTCCTGTTGGAGTTCCTTCTGAATTTTTAAACGGGCAAACATCTGCTCCTGAACGGACTTACGACTCAAGGCGTCGGCGACAATGCTCGCCTTTCCCGGGTGGTAAAGGATTTCGATATCAAAATCTTTGATTAGTTCCAACCACCGCTTCTGTCGCATATTTAACTCCTTGTGAGTAAGTATATGCTTCAACTCTTGTGATTGGTGAAGATCTGATAGGTGATTCCATAAAGGTAACGACGCCAAATTTCCAACGCGAAAACCACGGTTGCTAGCTCCGGCCGTGGGTTGGATAATTAACCAGCTAATCCGAGGAAACATCGGATTTACTTAATATCTTTCGGAGGTTGCCAAACTCGGATAGTCCCCGACTTCTGAGGGTCGACATGAACTCTGACAGATGAAATCACATGTCCGAGAAAGTCACTTCGGACTTCCAGAACTCACATTTGGAAAACTTTCCATAAAGTTGCTCTCGACTCAACACGTCGAGAACCTGAAGAAGATGAACCTCGTGTTCCTCTCGGCTAAGAGAATAAATCAAAATGTCTTCGATGAAGACAACAACAAACTGATCCCAAAAAAAAAATCGATGAAAACCCGATTCATTACCCCCATGAATACCACAGGTGTAATAGTTAGCCCGAACGGCATAACTACGAACTCATAATGACCATAGCGTGTATGAAACGCTGTCCTTGCGATATCCGACTCTCGAATCCGCAACTGGTGATATCCAGATCTTAAGTCGATCCTGGAAAAATACTGAGGCTCCCTGAAGTTGATCTAAAAGATCATCAATACAGGGTAAGGGATACTACTCTTGATCATCACCCTGTTCAACTCCTGGTAATTAATACACATACGAGACGAGCCATCCTTCTCCTTGACAGATCACACTGGTGCTCCTCACGGGGACGCAATCGGTCGGAGATGACCTTTCTCGAACTACTCCTCAAGTTGAATCTTCAACTCCTGCATTCTGGTCGGGGCCATCCGATACGGTGCCTTCGATAAAGGGGACGTACCGGCTCCAACTCACTCCTGAATTCCCCTACTCTATGTGAAGGCAACTAGATAACTCGTCTGGAAATACATCGTCAATCGATGACAATGATATCATGAATGATTGGACATTTCGATTGCCCTAGAATGGTCAATCGATAAAAAGAGATACCAATAATGATTGAACAACTCGATTGCCTTAGAAAGGCCAATCGATGAAGATGATACAATGAATGTTTGAACAACTCGATTGCCCTAGAAAGGCCAATTGATGAAGATGATACAATGAATGTTTGAATAACTCGATTGCCCTAGAAAGGCCAATCGATGAAAATGATACAATGAATTATTGAATAACTCGATTGCCTTAGAAAGGCCAATCGATGAAAATGATACAATGAATGATTGAATGACTCGATTGTCTTAGAAAAGCCAATCGATGGAAATGATACAATGAATGATTGAATAGTTCGATTGCGGAATTTCTCTGCTTTCGTCATAATAGAAATTCTACTGGAACAACGGGGATTACTTCCCTGAAGCACACATTCGACAACCAACGACGGAAAGATAGCGACCAAACGCTAACAAATACTGAGGATAGTATAAAGACGGTTAAACCAACTAATACCAAAATTACATCGTCCTAAGATAAATTCACCACGATTAGGTCCACCAACCAATCGCGGTTACTAAGCTTACTTAGGTATGATTCCGAAAATTCTTCCATCGTCAGGTAGACCGATGGTATGAGGTCCACAAGCAATAGGACTATCCCGAAATAAGTCTATTCAAGCATGATTCGAAAATGAATGAATGCGGTGTACCAAAGATCAAAAGGTACACACAAGTTGAAATAAAATTACGAGTATACCGAAATCATTCGCCACCGATTGTCGATCCTCCTCATCATATGAATCAGGACTTGCCGTCCCCGAACCGACGCTCCTGTCGATAAATACGAGCTCCAACTCTATTTGCTTCCATTGTCTTAAACGACGATGACAAAGCGATCGATTCAAACGCTGGTTGCTTCGGGCTTGGGATGCCGCCAGAGCCGACTTGGAGTCCTTACGGCAAAAACGGGCCATATGACCAAAATTCCCACAATAATAGCACGTGATAGACGGATACAGGCACTCAGTGCTGAAATGACCCGGCGTTCCACAATTGAAACAGTGATGGCCGAATCGCCGCCGGGACTGAGATCCCGCTCGATTATGCGCCGTAGGAGGTCGCTCAGAAATGATAGGACTCACACGAGGCTTCTTGAAGGTTGACTGACCGCCTTCGGATTGATTACGCTTCGTTGATTTCTTGCTGAAAGATGAAGGTTGTTGTTCAGCACTTTCCTTAGCAGCCGTCTCATACGGGAGAGTTCTCTCGATTAAACCGGTCAGAGTGGCGCAATGATGATTGAGCAACTGCACATGGGTCATCATGGCCTGCATAAAAGTGAGTGGATCAACCCGAACATCTTCTGATCGAGCCGAGTCCTGGGCACGATTTCCCGGCAGCGAGTGATTATTTCTCGGGTTTCGGTCCGCACCGCGGCCTCTCCCCGTGCATCCCCTGACAGCTCTCTCTATACTGAAGTAGGAAGGTCGCATAATGATTATATTTCCCGCATGATTAGAACGTTATGATTATGTCATGAGATGATGAAAATGAGTATACATGCTCTAACTTAGTGATTATATGAATGATTTACTGAAGTTACATGATTATCTGATGAAATTCTTGAAATGATTATCTTGAATAACTTAACAAGATTGATAATATGATCATCTATATTGACAACTGAGTAATGAAATGAATTAAGTGATTGATGAGTTAACATGATCGTCCTAATCACAATGAATGATGATGTTTGAGGATTGTAAATTAATGAATGATGAATGAATGACTATTGCCAGAAATTATACCATGGCGTTAGAAATCTTACAGTTCTTTCGGTCTGATTGGCTCGGCATTTGCACAGGTCACACGTGACGTGAAAGT
Source organism: Orobanche coerulescens (assembly GCA_033398695.1). Classification (NCBI taxonomy): domain Eukaryota; kingdom Viridiplantae; phylum Streptophyta; class Magnoliopsida; order Lamiales; family Orobanchaceae; genus Orobanche; species Orobanche coerulescens. The sequence goes on from CM065805.1 coordinate 83,077,982, forward strand.
CCAATGATACTAGTCTGATGACGATGATTTCAAATGAGACATGACTCGGAAGGTAGTATTCAAAACCACGCTCCGATACCAACTCTGTAACACCCCAAACTAGGCGGATATTACAGTGCCGTAGAACCCCAACTGGGACCCACCAGGCAAATGAAAATGAATGAATTACACAAGATAAATGTAGTACCGAACTACATTACAACAATAATTACTCCGATGAGGAGTTTAGTTACAACACACCAGGACAATACCGAATACTAGTGTATTTTATATGAAGATAAAATACACAACACTGAATGAAACGGAGTATTCAAATGAAAGTCTGCAGCGGAAAATAAAGGACAATAACATGAATAACTGGAAGATCGGGGCCCCCTACTAGTATCACTAGGACTCCTCGACATCAACATGCTATTCCCGTGCGTTTTCCTTGCCATGACCTGAAAAACAAAATCCCCAAACGGGGTCAGTTACAAAGAACAACAATCCTCAAGGGTTGAAAATACACAATCATGATTATATCTGAAGTTATGAAATATCTTGTCGAAACATACGCAATCAAACATGCTATATGAATCAACTAACAGTATGGCTCAAAGGGTGGCGCCACACTACGCCCGGGATGGAAATGTGTCCGTGCACAAGCCACCAACGATCGAATACACGCGTGGTCTTGTACCTAATCAGTCTCACGAAACAATCAATCTCGTGTGCACAGTCCAATGTGAGGCCACCAACCAACACACGACTATAATGTGCCCGACATGAAAATCATACACATACCAACCGGCACGCCAGTATGACCCGGAATGCCACGATATAACAAAAGTGACATCGAAAATGAATAATGACTCACCGAGGTGGAATGGTAACGAAATAAATGACAGCTCAATGAAAAGATTGGAACCGTCGTTCCTTATGACTGAAGTGATTAATTGACAACAATAAGTTTTAATATGATTAATACAATGATGAATGAGTTATGATTATGAATGATCAACAACAAAAGGTATGAATATCCTTTTAACCGAGTAAGAATTAACTTACACAACAACGATGAAGAATGTCCGTCCACGAACAACGTCCTAACCAAGATACCGGTCGCTCGAACAACCTTAATTCAATACAATTACCAACAATCCGATCAATAACGAATTAAACACGAATATAACGAACTCAAGACGTCGATACGATTAAACCAAGTTCATTGGGGCATTATATCAAACACTTTGAGGCCAACTTCGATTGATTACAAGTAAACCTCAACAATACCAACTTCAAATCCCCAAAAAGTGTTTCAAATCAACAAAACATCTCCAATACGATCAATAATCCGTTATGAATATCCAAAAACGTGATTATAACAACAATTAATCGAAAATCCCCAAATCCAACTCGATATTCAAAGTGTTCTTGAATAATCCCTCAATAATCCAATGAATCCTTATACAAACTCATAATCATATACATATCCCTTCATATAGCATGATTATAACGTCCAAAACATCATATCTCAACACAAAATCGAAATCCAAGGTGTTGAAGAAATTACCTCTTGAAGATCCAACCACTTCGATCCGATGAACACGAGTTATAACGAGTATCCAAGCTTCCCAAAGGAATGAAGATGATGAAGATTACACACTCAAGTGATTGGTGATGATAAAATCTCTCTCTCAAACCTCTCTCTCGGATGAAGAAGGAAAAAATGAAAAAGTGAGGAGAAATGACCCGACCAACTCCTTAAATACTGCCGGAAGTTACGGCCGTAACTCGGCCCTCTTACGGCCGTAACTTTCCAAGTCAACGGCCTTACAGAACCGGCTAACTCGTACGGCCGTAACTCGGCTTCGTCCGAAAGCCTGCCGACAGACTTACGGCCGTAACCGCTCCTGAGTTACGGGCGTAACCCGCCTTCGTCAAAATCATCTGTCGACACCCTTACGGCCGTAACCGCACACCTTACGGCCGTAACTCGGATGATACGGCCGTATCCGGCCAAACTTACGGGCGTAAGCCCTCTTCGTCGAAAACGACCAGGCACCTTGCACATCGCGTCTGGCCAATCGCCAAGCCTTACGGCCGTACCTTCCTCGACTTACGGCCGTATGCCGCAACCCTTACGGCCGTAAGTCACCCTTGGTCGACAACACCCAAAATTTACGAACATCACTTACGGCCGTATCTCACCTACCTTACGGCCGTAACTCACCTTCGGCCAAAAATGTCTCGGTAGCCTGCTGGACGCGTACGGCCGTAACCGGCCAGCCTTACGGCCGTACCTGCTCAACTTACGGCCGTACCACAAGACCTTACGGCCGTAAGTCCCTTTCGTCCAAATGGCCTGAAAACACGAACCCTTGTTACGGCCGTAACCCAAAGTCCTTACGGCCGTAACTCGATGCTGGCCAAGTTGAAAAATCCGATAACTCCGATTCCTCGCTACGACTGATGAATGATCCGACATAACATACGAATGTGAAAATGAACAAGTCTAACACAAGCCACAGATGATGCTCCCAGTATACGACTACCAATCACGATGAAAATAATAATACTCCCGTCGGTCTCTAAACGGAGATGACATGCCAATCGGTAACTGATATACGATTACAACATGCCAACAATGAACACAAATGAATGAATCAAGAATGATGAGTGATTAATAACGAGTGAGAATTACTGAGTGACAATTACAGACTGATAATTACTGAATGAAAATGAATGAATTACAACCGGGTATTACAGAGGAGGAGAAGAAAAAAAAGAAGACTCGTGGCCCAGCAAAGGGTCTGGCGCTCGACTCGTACGTAAGTAAGCATGGCCGTTACGAGATTCCTCTAGACAGACACGACCGGCCGGTGATGTCTTCTGACGCTACAGCGTCATATAGCCGTAATGTTGGCTTTGTTATTCGGGACAGAGTCCCCATTTTGTGGCCCGATTGGGGGGACGTGCCGTAGTGCGTGAAGGATGCTTTGAACAATGCTATGTCAGTAAGTTAATAAATATTTAATAAGTATTTTTCAATCAACACGTAGTTCTTCAAAATGCAATATGTGATCTTTTTAAATTATTGCGTATTTATGCTGTTCATAGGTGTGGTTTGTCATTCCCGACTCTCTACTACGTACTTGGTGTGACGAGGTGCAGTCTACCAAGTAAGTCATTTTAATTTATTTTGTGTTGTTGCCCAAAATATTTATCCAAAGATTAAATACTGCTGGAATGAACGGACAACAAACAACAATTTGCGGGAGCACTTCCGAGAGAATATGAATAAACACAAGATTTGCCGGGTTTGTTAGGCCCGGGCTTGAATGCTCTCGCGAGATGTTATTAATACAAATATTCGTGGATACAAGTATTAATGAGAGAATCTAAGTACAATGAGTGTAAAAAGACTCTATTAATCCGGCTCTTGAGCGAAGCTCGGTGTTCTTCGTCCCTGTCGATCGTCTTCTTGATGAGAGAGGTCGAGAGAAGAAAGTACCGAAAGATAGCTGTTGCCAAGAGTTGGAGAAAGCCAAGTGCTGTGTATTGTATGATGAAATCGCGATAATGCTAGCTTTGTGCTGAAGAATTTCCGTCCTTTGACAAGTGCATACTGCCTTGTATTTATAGAGGCTGAGGAGCCTTGTTTCCTAGCGGGCGATCGTCTTCTGGCCATTATAATAATGGGGCGATCTGTAATATCCGCAATTTTCGATTTTCGGTAAATTTCTTTTTTCGGCCGGAGTCCGTTTTGACGACTCGCTCATGACCGTTTCGTCATTCTGAGAATGATTAATTCTACACTTTTTGTCATCCGAGTTCGTTTCGGTGTTGTTTTGTTGAGTTCCGTGCTTTTTAGCGACTTTTCCGCACTTGAGTTCGATTCTTGCGAATCTCATTCGAAACTGCTGTTTCGAGTTTCCTGCAAGTCTGTTTAACTTTGTTAGACGTGTTGTGAACTTCGGTTTGGTTATTCGATCACGTATCGTGATTTCCGGGCGTTTTGGGCCATTTTGTAATTTCTTGAAAGTTACTGGTATCCGTATCTGTAATTGTTATCTCGACCCGTTTCTTGGTCGCGTATGATTAATTATGGTATTACGTTTTCATTTCGAGTCGTTGATGTCGTCTGCGAACTTTTCGTCGTGTCCATTCCGTGCGTTTTCGGAAATCGAGGCATATGGTCGTGGCGGCTGAGCAGCTGGCCGGACCGGTGCGGCACTGTCGGAAGTGCTGGGCACTGGCCGAGCAAGCACGGCAGGAACCGGCGTAGCGCACGCTACGGCCGGGCCAGCTAGCTTCTTCAGCGATGTAAGCGCCTGCCGAAATCGGCAGCGTCGCTATCGGGCACAGCGGAGGGATTCGAGGTTACGGACTCGGTCGAGATCGGTAGGTAGCGCACGCTTCTGTCGGTCGTGGCGCACGCTAACCGGCAGGGTAGCGCACGCCGTCGGCCGACTAGCGTGCGACGCACGGATGAGTTTGTTAGTCCGGTGGCTCTTTGGGCCAGTCGGCTAAGCGCGCGCGAGCTTCGGCCGTTGCGCACGCTAGCGGGAGTCGGGCGGTCGAGTCATGGTCGGCGGTGTCGGTGGTGCCGGGTCATGCGGGCCATGGCGAGAGTGCTCGGCCGATCTTGGCCGATAGCGCCGGCCCAGGCGTGAAGGCTAGCGCACGCTAGTTCCGCCCAATATAAAAATGACAGACGGCGACTTTCTCGGTCATTTTTCATTTCATTTCCCTTGGTCAGTGGGGTTTTGGAGGACGAAACCATGTTGTTGGACAACAAATCCATGAAGTTTCTGAGTTTATATCACCGATAAATCATCCTATAACATCCTTCGATCCAGCGAATCAAGGTTAGATCTTTAGAACCCTACTTTTGGGTAGATTTGGGGGTTTTCGCGTTTTTGTCCGATTCGTTCCGTTTTGTCGATTAATTCATGATGAATAGGATTAATCTTGTTGGTATTCTTAGTTTCCCTACGGATTCATGGTATATTTCGTGATTTTTACGGAATCGAGAGGATTTGGTTGTGGTCCGCCCTCGTTGTTGTTTATATGCGAATATACATGAATCGTAGGCGGGTTTTCGGGTGTATTCCGATTCCGTATTCATTTAGAAATGGTTGTGATTGTATTCTTCGAATTGTTAGGTTCGGTTTCGTTGGTTCCTAGCGTTCGTCGGTGACTTTCCTTTCCGTTCGTTGCGTCGTCAATAATTTAAGGCAAGTATCTTATTATACGACCTGTATCTTGTGAATAGTAATTACGTATGATATGTATAACGATTTTGCTTGCCTCCGTAAATATGTTCCGTTTGAGTTGGTTGTGTTTTCCGAAATTTGAAGGCTTTGTGATAATAGTGATATATTGGTATACGTGTTAGGCGTTGTGCCATTTGTGCAGGATTGCGATGTACATATGAGATGGTTGTACACGTGTTTGTTCAATGTATTGTGTACCGAATGTGTGTTGTGTTGGTTAAGAGTCGTTGTGATGATCATGATGTTTGTGTTGTTTTGGTTTACATGCTTGATTGTACATTTCGGCGTAATGTGGAATGACCTGACATTTAATGATTATGAATTGTGTCGATTCGATGTGTGTGTGATCCAGGTAGGGTCTGACGAGGCCTCTGGAGTTCGGTACATGATGTGTACGAACAAAGTGTGTGAACCAGGTAGGGTCTGACGAGGCCTCTGGAGTCCGGTACATGACGTGTACGGACAAGGTGTGTGATCCAGGTAGGGTCTGACGAGGCCTCTGGAGTTCGGTACATGATGTGTACGAACGATGCTGTAGCCGGGTAGGGTCCGTTGAGGCCTCCGGAGTTCGGTACATGATGTGTACGAACAGTGTGTGTGGTCCGGGTAAGGTCCGTCGAGGCCTCCGGAGTTCGGTACATGATGTGTACGAATGGTGTGTGTGGTCCGGGTAAGGTCCGTCGAGGCCTCCGGAGTTCGGTACATGATGTGTACGAACAATGATCGTGTAGCAGTGATCGTTCGGGTAACATTTTAAATATGGATCTCGGACTCATAATGATATATTATTTGGTGTGCTTTGAAACGAGAATCGGGCTAAGGCCCTATTGTTTACGAAAAGGTTTTGTAAATTGGGACTCGAGGTCCAAAAGATTTTCTGCTTTAAAAATCCCCGAGATGATGTGTTCCTTTTCAAATATCTCTTACTTGAGTTCGAAATTCTAAAACTTCTCGGGAACATTTTGATAATGGATTTCCGTATTAAATTCGTAGTTGCTATTTGCTTGTTACATTTCGTATGGTTTGATACTTGCACTAGTAAAACAGTGGAGTTTTACTAACCCCCGAGTATTCGGGGGGTGGATGTCTGTTTTGCGTCCAGGTACATGCAGATTCAGGGGAGCATTCACAGGATTGGCACAAGAGGATGACGAGCTGCGATACTAATCATGAGTCGAGAGTTGTTTTATTTTCATTGTGTTGTCAGAGTTGATTTCAGTCTTCCGATGTATTGTATTTCGACCCCTGCGTGGGTAATGTTGTTAGTCAGTCTTGTTGATAGAGTTGTGTGACCTCATCGGTCTGTGTGTTTATGTGTAAGTGACCTTAACGGTCTGTATTATTATATTGTTTGACCCTGGCCGGGCAAGCATTTGGTTGTTTATGGACGTTTAGCATGGTAGATCCTTGAGGAAAGGGTTTACGGCGTGTAATATTCCCATACAGTTTTGGGGATGTTACACGATCGTCCTAAAGGTCACATGGGCAGTCTGCCTAAAGTCCAAGGCTACAGCCGGCTGCCAGCTGTGCCCTCCAATGAGGAGCCAGCACGCGTCCGAAGTCACTGTCACATGCGGTCCTACTGACAACTTTCGGCGGGCTTGTCGGTTGGTGGATGGATGCTGACAGACTGTGGTCAACGATCCGTGATATGCGGATCTTGTCTCGGCTCTGCACGTGGGGTCTGTCCTGAGGCTCGGCCTTTGCCAACTGGATGACTATCGGCATGATGTGGTCGTCTCTAGCTGGTCACTGAGGGTCGGCATCGGCCAGTCGCTGAGGGTCGGCATCGATCGGTCACCAAGGGTCGGTCGGCAAGTGTCGAGAGATGATCGTCCGCTAGTCAGTCGCTAGGAGTCGGTCGCCAAGTACCGAGAGACGATCGTATTTGATGTCGATCGTTCGGCACCAGGACTTGTCCTGGGACCTTCGGTTGGCCAATTTATCTTAACTGCTGGGCTAAGGCTAGGCCGCCTGGTCGCTGGTCGGCAGTTCTGCCTCGGATTCTCGGCAATGGCTAGGTCGCCCGATCTCTGAGGCGATCGCCGGTCGGAGAGTATAATTCTCGACACAACAATTGCTCCCCAGCTTGCTCCGATGTTGAAGACACGGGGCGAGGTCGTTCTTGCCGGCGATCGTGTAGGATGAGAACGGGCGATCCGGTTGAGCTGACTTTGGATTCGGACTTGGGCTATCTTGGTCGATTGGCTAGCTATCTTTCGGTCTTGGATTGTTTAGTCGCTGAGGAACCGTGCACAGTCGCGGAGTTCGATGGACCGACTCCATGACCGTGTCTTGGTGCGCGAAGACATTGAGTGTCTCGTGACTCATTTTATTGTGAGGGTCCTCTGTTAGGCTGCGCCTCGCCTCGTATTTAAACGAAGGGCGTGCGGTCTCGGTCTAGAGGAGTCCTTGCGCGGGGCAGCGTCAGATGATTCAACTCCACGCCCGCGGCTTGTTTAGCTCTGCTTCCACCTCGGCCCACCATGAAGATGGCGAACCTCGACGGTGTATGTTGAGACGGGGGTTGTGGCACGTGTCGCATTGTCCGGGTTCACCATGTTAGATGATGATCCTTTGAGGGCGGGCGATCGTGTCCACTGATTAATTTTGGAGGGCCCTCAGACTACGCCGGCCTCGTACTTAAACGAAGGGCGGGCGATCTTGGCCCAAAGGGACCTTGCATGGCCGAAGCAGCCGGTTCCATCGACTACCAGGACCATGGCTTTATGATGTGCGGTGGAGGCGATCTCATGCCTTAGTCCGTCATGTTAGATGCTGAACTGTAGATGGCGATCGAGTCCTCTGGGTTTTGGTGATGTAGCTTGATGATGGCGATCGGGCTGGAAGACTGGCGATCATCGCTCGGCTGCCGATCGCGTTATTCGTAGGTTGGTATCGGCGATCGGGCGGGAGATCGGTGATCATCATTCGGGCGCCGATCGCGCTGCTCATAGGCTGAGGAGAAACCTTTGCCTGGCTAGAAAGTCGGCGGCTCTTGCTCGGAAGGTCGCGTAGGTCGTGGGTTGGCTCTTCGGAAGATGCCTGAACATAGGCGAAAGACCATGGAATCCTGCTAGGACCGTGTGGAGGGCGATCTCATCGCTTACGGGCTCACCGTTGAGGATGATCACGTCTACTCGGTCGATGTAGTCCGAGTCGGACTCTTCTTCTCCCTGCTTGATTTGCATCATGCGAAGGGGACCTTCTGGCCGGGCGAACCTGGTGGCGAAGTACGCTGTGAAGACGTTCGCCAGTTCGTTGAAGGAGCCAATGGACCGAGGTGGCAATGAGGTGTACTACCTGTAGGCGAGGTCGTCCAGCGTCATAGGGAACATTCGGCACCTGGTCGTGTCAGATGCCCCACACCCGGTCATGTAAATGTTGAACTTGCTCTGGTGTATTTCGGGGTCCGATCTCCCCTCATACAAAAGTGTTTATGGAGGAGCGATCTTGTACTGCACGGGGGCGAGCTCGATGTCGACCGCGAGCGGCTCGCTCGGCTCGGCGATCGTCTTCTTGGCGCCTGCCCCGGATTCCAGGAGCGCCTTCATGTCGTCGAGCTGACGTTGCATTGCAGCCATCGCCGTGGCTCGGTCGCTTGCTGATCGGCTTTGGGAGCGGGAGCCGAGGCGATCGTGTACCGATCTCCGGACTCCGCTGCTGCCGAACTCGGCTATTTGGCGAGGGGGAGCCAGATGGCTGGGCTGCCTTCTGGGAGTCGGGTAGGCCGAGATCCTGGTGACGGACTCAAACTCCGTCGTCTCGTAGCTGGGGCCGGACTGCCCCGGTCACCAAGACGGGTCACTGCCCAGGCGATCGAAGACAGAGGTGCCCCGGCTGGCGAGCACCTCTCCTTGCGGATGAGAGCCTCCTGGCGATCGCTCGGCCAGTAACGCCTTGAGCTTCCGCTTGGACTTCCGGCGGACGGCCGAGGGGGTGATAGCCGGAGGCGCGTCGAGAGCACTCCGTCGCTCCTATAGGACGGCCGTGGGCTCGTCGATCTGTTCCTTGGTTCGGATCTGATCGAGCGAGAGGCTTGGGCCGGACCTCAGGGGCGGGATCGAGCGTCTCTGACCGCGGCAGCTACCTTCCGCCATCGGCTGTGTCTCGAACTGAGACAGAACGAGGCATCTGGCGGGCTGGCCAGCGGCTTTCTTCGACGCGGAGGCGGAAGACATGATTTCTGAAAGATTTCTTTGAAGCGCAGTGAGTGTCACTTCAAGTATATGCCCCGAGAACAGTGAGTGTTCTTCGAGACGGTAGGAATAAAATTGAGGGTTAGATCCCCTCCTTCTAGCGCCAATTGTTGTTGCCCAAAATATTTATCCGAAGATTAAATACTGCTGGAATGAACGGACAACAAACAACAATTTGCGGGAGCACTTCCGAGAGAATATGAATAAACACAAGATTTGCCGGGTTTGTTAGGCCCGGGCTTGAATGCTCTCGCGAGATGTTATTAATACAAATATTCGTGGATACAAGTATTAATGAGAGAATCTAAGTACAATGAGTGTAAAAAGACTCTGTTAATCCGGCTCTTGAGCGAAGCTCAGTGTTCTTCGTCCCTGCCGATCGTCTTCTTGATGAGAGAGGCCGAGAGAAGAAAGTACCGAAAGATAGCTGTTGCCAAGAGTTGGAGAAAGCCAAGTGCTGTGTATTGTATGCTGAAATCGCGATAATGCTAGCTTTGTGTAATATCCGCAATTTTCGATTTTTTTGGTAAATTTCTTTTTCAGCCGGAGTCCGTTTTGACGACTCTCTCATGACCGTTTCGTCATTTCGAGAATGATTAATTCTGCACTTTTTGTCATCTGAGTTCGTTTCGGTATCGTTTTGTTGAGTTCCGAGCTTTTTAGCGACTTTTCCGCACTTGAGTGCGATTCTTGCGAATCTCGTCCGAAACTGTCGTTTCGAGTTTCTCGTAAGTTCATTTAATGATATTATTCATGTTGCGAGCTTTGGTTTGGTGTTTCGATCGCGTATCGTGATTTTCGGACGTTTTGGGCCATTTTCGTAATTTCCCAAAGTTTTGGGTAATTACTTCCGTTGTTGAATTCTGAGCCTTCGGGTGGTCGGAATTGTGTGTTCTCTTAGCTCTTAGATTCGTCTTTGCGAGTACGTCGTAACCGTATCATCGATTCGTATTCAGGTTCGGGTTTCGGGGTCGTTCGGGCCGTCGGAGTTGGCCCCGGCCGAGTCATGGCCGGGCAACCTGGGCCCAGGCCGGCACTGGCCGAGTCACGGCCGGTAGTGCTCGGCAGCTTCTGGCCGAGTCACGGCCGGCAGTGCTCGGCAGCTTCTGGCCGAGCAGTCCGTGGGCCGCGGCACATGCTGGCAGGGCCGCGGCACACTCTGTGGCATTTTTCGGCCAAACCGACTGTACCGGGTGCCGCGGCACACTCCGGCCGAGCCGCGGCACACTGCCGACCACTGGGAGCCATTTTGGGCCTGTGCCGCGGCACACTCCCGCTGGGCCGCGGCACACTGTGCAGCCTATTTATGGCCCTGCAGACGGGTTTTTGGCCATTTTTCTCACTCGTTTTCTTCCCTTCCGAGGCTGTAGCTTGGTTAATCATGGAGAGATGTTGTTGGACAATCAATCCATGAAGTTTTGGAGTTCATATCATCAATCATCCATCCTATAACATCCTCCGATCTACCGAATCAGGTCAGATTTTCTAGAAATCTAATTTTGGGGATTTTGGGTATTTTGTTCGTTTTCGTCCGTTTAATCCGATTTAACTTAGGATTTTGATGGATTTATGATTACTTAGATGTATTGTATTGTTTCGCTTGTTATTCCATGGTTGGATCATATCGATTCGTTGTTTTGGTCGAGTTCTTGATCGATGCCTTGGAGGTGTCCGGTAAAATGTCATAGAGGGGTTTTCGGGCGTTCTACGATTATTCTTCCTCGTATGATCGATGATTTATTGATTATATGTTATTAGGGTCGAATTATTGTGAAGAACTCGAGTCGGAACCCTTCCGTTCGTCGTTTTCTTCAAGCTTCTCGATCGTGGGTGTATTCTTTTCCTTCGCCGGGGAATCGTAGGTGCTCAAGGTGTCCCGACTGAGCCGTGATTGTAGGAGTGTCCGGTATCGATTATCGAGGCAAGTATCTTGCCCATACATTACGTGTTTTGTGGATATTATGGTTGTTAGTCGTCGATATGTGCTAAATAAATATTAATAACCAATTTTCAAAAGAATCGGAATATTTACCATCATGCTTTTTGTAAAGGTGACCCGTGTGTGTCGGGAATTAATGTGCTTAGTTGAATATGTGAGCTAGTGTCGAGTATAGAATCACCTTACTTTCTTTTGATGTCATTGCATATGATTATGTCGTTGGTGTAATATCTGCGTTTTCTATCCTTGGTAATTTTTATTTTTGGTGCATATTCGTTTCGGACAACTCGCCTGACACTGTTTTGTAATTCTGAACCTATTTTGTTCTTGGAGTTTTTCCGTTTAGACGGGTCTTGATAATGTTTTTACGTAATTTCATCTCGTGTTATATTCTGTCTCATGTGTATTCGATTCTCGTTAAACTCGTTCGATTTCGTCGTTTTCTTACTTCCATGAGTTCGTATGCTTATGTAGAGCATGTTGCGAGTTTCGGATTGTTAATCCGACGTTGTGTCGTGACTTTTCGGTTGTTTGGGCCATTTTTGTAATTTCCTAGAAGTTTAGGGAATTTGTCCCTTATTCGACTTTGGTTGTGTACCTCAGATCGTTTTGGGTTCCGTACTTCCATTTCATGTTATTGTTGCCCAAATATCGATCCCTGTTGCTTTTATTCTCCTTCCGGATCATTTTTCGTCATTTTGGGACCCAAGGGGGGTGGGCGCGGCACAAGGATTGTGAGCCGCGGCACACACATCGCCCGATTGTTGCGTAAACAAAGCGTACTGTGCCGCGGCACAAGGATTGTGCGCCGCGGCACACAACAGTTAGTGCCGCGGCACACTTGTCCGGCCGCGCACACCCGTGTGACACTTGCCGGCCAAAATCGATCAGACCGCTGCCGCTGGCACCGGCAAAGGCCGCGGCACATGCCGAGTCCGAGCCGCGGCACACTTCAGATGAGCCGCGGCACAACGAGCGGTCACCACCACCGGCACAATTTTGGCTCAGGCCGCGGCACAGTTTAGCTGAGCCGCGGCACACGGCGCGGTCAGCGCTATATCAGCGTTTTATTCAGCGAAATCACTCATTTCCTTCCCCCTTCTTCAACCGTGCGAGAGAGAGAGAGTCTTGAGAGGGAGAGTTCCTCCATACACCACTTAATTGTGTAGATTTCTTCATCTCTTTTCGATCGGGTGGCTCGGATTGCGGATCTAACACGTGGTTTTCGGATTTGAGTGCTTGATTCTTCAAGAGGTAAGCACTCCTTTGACCCTAATATGATTTTGGGGAGGGTTTGGTGGTAATCTTGTGTTTCAATCCGAATTAGCCGATGTTGTTGTTAGATTTGATAGTATACTCGTGACCCTTGGTTTTCTTGTTTTTGATTGGGATGAAATCCCGTTGTTCTACCATTGACCGATTTCATTTCCTTATGCGCTCTTGGTGTCCGATGAATTGTCCCAATGGGTAGAATTAGGATTAATTCTTACCTTTCCGCATTATTGAGACTTGTGTATACCGTTATTGTGTTAGGATTGGATTTGGGAGGATTGTTCGGACCAAAACCTATTCCGTCGTCGTTTCCTTCGTTTCATTTCATTCAAGGCAAGTACATGTATTACATTTCGTTATGTATATTGTGATTTTCGAAATGAATGATGAATGGTGAATTTTTGGGTGCGTGAGATGTGTTCCTTCCACCCGGAGTGTCCGACGGGATGTCTGGGGGTCGATACTAAGGGGTACGGCCGCGGAAGGGAACCTGTGTGCGTGTGTGATTGAACTTCCACCCGGAGTGTCCGACGGGATGTCTGGGGGTCGATACTAAGGGGTACGGCCGCGGAAGTTGTATCCCACTCAGAGTGTTCGACGGGATGTCTGGGTGTCGATACTAAGGGGTACAGCCACGGGATACCAGTTGAGATTTTGTGATATCGTGATGATTGGAAATTGATGTGATTGCCAATGTAGTGTTCCGGAATATATATGTGGCAAATGACTTATGTTTGAGATGATTGTGTAAAACCGTATTTTTGTATATAATGTGGTGTAATTGTGTACTTGCACTAGCTATTCGAAAGCTAACCCCTTAAATGGGGGAAATGCGTCTTATGCATTTCAGGTACCGGGAGAGCTGAGGAGCAGGCACGGGGCACGCACGCGAAGGATGGGATGGCTTGATGATAGTGGCTCGAGTCTGTATTGTTTATTTCTATGTTTGGTCATTGCATATGTCGAGTATTGGAATTAAACTGTTTATTCTTGAACTTGGTTTAAGCCCCCTGCGTGGGCAACGAATTGATATTTACATTATGTTTTATGTACTCCGTTGAAATGATTTGGCCGAGGCCACGGACCTATTTACTTTTGAGTGCATCTTTTGGGGTTTTCATTGTGGTTATGTGTCATGTGTTCGCCTGGTAGACCTCAAGAGGGTTCTACGGCGTGTAATGTCCCATTTGTGAATTGGGGTGTTACATTTATGGTATCAGAGCCTTAGGTTTTGAATACCTAGGCTGTCGGTGAATTTTTGGGTCTGTCAGTTGCGTCATTAGAGTCAGTCGTTGAGCCTAATATCATCATGCTACCGTCTTTTCGTGCGACCCGTGGCTGTAAGTCTCCTCGAACTCTTATATCTCTGTAATTCGTTTTCTTACGTTGTTCGGAATCGTGACTTGTGTTACCAACTTTGTGAATTGTGAATCTTTCTGATCTTGTCCTTTTCTTACTTTCCTTCAGTATGTTGAGAGGTCGTGGTAGACCGGCTAGGGGACGCGGCCGAGGCCGTGGTAGGGGTGCTGATAATGAGGAGGGCTCACTTTCTCGGTCCTCTGCGGACTCGGCCTCTCACTCGGGCCGTCGGGTAATAATGCCGACGCAGAGCTCTTGCCGTACTTTGATTGGTAGCCCAACTTACTCGAATAGCTCAGGGTGGACGCCGAATCCGCCCCGACACCGGAAAAGGAGGCTAGTAAGTGGCTTGAGACGGTGACTAAGATGCACCCTCCTCGTTTCTCCGGATCCTCGACTCCCTCGGTTGGGAGAATTGGCTCTTTCGGTTGTCCAGACCTTGATGCCGTAGCTTGTCACGAAGACGGAGGGTACATATTGCCCAGTACCTCCTGGATAAGGAAGCTGCGGAATGGTAGGAGGCCGTTGTGCCCAGAGACCGTCGAGCTACTTGGGAGGAATTCAAGGCTGCTATGGAAGCGAATATTGCCCACCGCCGCTAAGGAGCGCAGAATTGTGGAGTTCTTCACCGCTACACCTCGGGGCGTGCCTATTTCTCAGGCCATCATTACTTACAATCGGCGGTTGGGTTTCGTGAGAGATCGAGTGAGGACGGAGGCGATAAAATCCGTTACTTGAATATGCGCATGAAGCCGCATATTAGGCGAGTATGGCACCGCTCATGTGTGCCACTTTGAAAGAATACCGAGATCGCGCCCTAGCGATCGAGATGGCGGTTCCGGAATCGAGTCGGTTTCGGAAGCTAAGAAGCGAAGACTACCGGTGGATTCTCGACCGGGAAGGGTGGTCGATTTTCGAGGTCTCGTTACGCTCCCATACCGGGAAGAGGCCGTTCCATCAGGCCGGTGGATCTCAGGGTAACCGTTCAGTTCAGTCCGTCGCTTCGAGTGTCAGGGTTTGTTTTAACTGCAACCAATATGAGCATTTGATGAAGGATTGTCCTTTTCCCCCCGTTGCTTGCTTCACTTGCGGGCAGACCGGGCATCGGGCGGCTCATTGTGAGAGAGCCACCAGGGTCGCTAGAGTTCCGACTACCACTACCGATCCGAGCGATCCTAATACTCCAGCTACTCAGGTTCTGCAGGGTTCGGGTCGCGGTAGAGGTCGGGGACCTCCGGATCGCCGTGCGGCCTCGAGCTCGGGTTCATCCACCCCCGATCGTATCGGATGAGGCGCACAGAGGAGGCGGACATTCAGTAGCGTCAGTACCACTCGGATCCTTACTCATCCAGTTTAGTGCTTTTCGATTCGGGTGCTACCCATTCCTTTATTGCGTCGGATTGTGTGAATCGTATTGGCTTTAACTGCTTGTTTGAGTGTGAACCGTTTGTGGTGGGTATGCCTAGCGGGGATCGTATGGTTGGGGACCGGGAAGTTAGGGATTGCCCCGTGAGGATCGGGAGCCGAGATTGGCCCTCGAACCTCATCGTTATCGACCTTAAGGGTGAGGATTTAATCCTCGGGGACGATTGGTTAGAGCGTCACGGTGCTATCATGAACTATCGGACTCGTACTATCTCGATCGTGGCCGAGGATGGCACCGAGCATACTCTCGTCGGTAAGTCGGTGGATCGAGGGAGCGTGATTAGCGCCTTGAAGGCTATGAAACTTCCGAACCGTGGTGTGTCGCCATCTGGTGCTATGCTCAAGGCGGAAGATGGTGGAGTTGACATGTCGTCAATTCCGGTTGTTAGTGAGTATCCCGATGTCTTCCTGACGACTTGCCGGATTACCACCACGGCGAGAGGTGGAGTTTCCTATCGATCTAGAGCCGAATGCAGCCCCTATTTCTCGAGCACCGTACCGTATGGCACCGTCGGAGATGTTAGAGTTGAAGAACCAGTTGTGAGAATTGTTAGATAAAGGGTATATTCGACGGAGCGCATCGCCTTGGGGTGCGCCCGTACTTTTCGTTAAGAAGAAAGATGGGTCGCTTCGTTTATGCATCGATTATTGAGAATTAAACAAGCTGACCATCAAAAATAAATACCCTTTGCCCAGGATTGACGATTTGTTTGATCAGCTTCAGGGGGCGACAGTCTTTTCAAAGATTGATTTGCGATCGGGCTACTACCAGTTGAGAATTCGGGACGTCGATATTCCGAAAGCTGCCTTTCGGACGAGATATGGCCATTACGAGTTTGTGGTTATGCCTTTCGGGCTAACCAATGCCCCAGCAGTGTTCATGCAGTTGATGAACTAGGTTTTTATTGAGTATCTGGACAAATTCGTAGTCGTTTTTATCGACGATATTCTTATCTATTCACGGAGTCGGGAGGATCACGCCTTATATCTCCGAATTGTATTAGACACTTTGAGGACTGAGCAGTTGTACGCGAAGTTCTCTAAGTGTGAGTTTTGGCTCGAGGAAGTGACGTTCCTCGGGCACGTGATTTCAGCAGAGGGAGTTCGGGTAGATCCGCAGAAGATAGAGGCAGTGATGGCTTGGGAGCCGCCTAAGAATGTGAAGGAGGTGAGGAGTTTTCTGGGTCTCGTCGGCTATTACCGCAGATTCGTTGAGGGATTTTCTAAGATCGCTAGACCACTCACTCAGTTGCTCCAGAAAACTCAGAAGTTCGAGTGGACTGCAGACAGGCAGGACAACTTTGACGAGTTAAAGAGACGCCTGACTACCGCGCCCGTTTTAGCATTGCCTCAGGGGAACGAGGACTTCGTAGTGTATAGTGATGCTTCGGGCCTTGGTCTAGGATGTGTTTTGATGCAGAGAAACAGAGTGATTGCTTATGCGTCCCGCCAATTGAAACCTTACGAAGTAAACTATCCCACGCACGATTTAGAGTTAGCTGCGGTCGTTTTCGCCTTAAAAATCTGGAGGCACTACCTCTATGGGTCATCATGTAAGATTTTTACGGATCACAAGAGTTTGAAGTACATCTTCAGCCAGAAAGAGTTGAACATGAGGCAGCGTAGGTGGTTAGAGTTAATTAAAGATTACGACCTCGAGATACTTTACCATCCGGGTAAGGCCAACGTAGTGGCTGATGCGTTGAGCAGAAAACCGATGGCTTTGCAGATGTTAGAGGTACTTACACCGCAGAGTAAGATCCAGTGAGATTTCATCCGTCAGAATATTGAGGTTTGGGTTCAGAGAGTTCAGGGCCAGTTATGTGCATTAGAGATCACTTCGTCCTTGATCGATGATATCAAGGCGAAGCAATTTGACGATCCGTTTTGGTCCGGTGAGGAGGATGTGAGGAAAGGGAAAGCCCCTGGATTTGTGGTTCACGATGATGGAGTTTTGAGGTTTCGCGGCAGACTTTGTGTACCATGTGATATTGAGCTGAGACAGAAGATCTTGAGCGAAGCTCATACCACGCCCTACTCCATACATCCTGGTACGAGTAAAATGTACAAGGACGTGAGGAGTAACTACTGGTTGAGTAATTTGAAGATGGATGTTAGCGAGTTTGTGGTGAAGTGTTTGACCCGTCAACAGGTTAAGATTGAGCATCAGCGACCCGCGGGGCTGTTACGACCACTTCCTATCCCGGAGTGGAAATGGGAGGATATTTCTATGGATTTCATTACCAATATGCCCAAGACTCGGACGAGAATGAACATGATTTGGGTCGTTGTTGATCGACTAACCAAATCAGCTCATTTTCTAAGTATAAAGGACACTTGGGGGCCGGAGAGGCTTGCACGAGTGTTTGTTGCGGAAATAGTGAGATTGCATGGGACCCCTAAGAGCATTGTTTCGGATCGTGATGGCCGATTCATATCACATTTTTGGCAGGCCGTTCATAGAGCTTTGGGAACCGAGTTGAGACTTAGTACATCCTACCACCCTCAGACAGACGGACAGTCTGAGCGGACGATACAGACACTAGAAGATATGTTGAGAGCCTGTGCCTTAGATTGGAAGGATGATTGGGAGACACACTTGCCGTTGATCGAGTTCACGTATAACAATAGTTGGCATACCTCGATCAAAATGGCACCATTTGAAGCGTTGTATGGAAGGAGGTGCAGATCACCGTTGTGTTGGGATGATACGTCCGAGCTAATCGGTACCGAGCCCGATCTGATAGTTGAGACAAGGGAGAAGATTACCCTGATTCGTGGTAGATTGCTGACGGCCCAGAGTCGGCAGAAGTCTTATGCCGATACACGTCGCCGACCGTTGGAGTTTGAGGTGGGGGATCACGTCTTGCTTAAGGTGTCGCCGACACGGGGAGTTTACCGCTTCGGTCGGAAGGGTAAACTTAGTCCGAGATTTATCGGGCCGTTTGAGATTTTAGATAGAGTTGGAGAACTCGCGTATCGGTTAGGCTTGCCGCCGTCCCTGAGCCACGTGCATAACGTATTTCATGTTTCGGCTTAGGAAGTACGTATCGGACCCTAGCCATATTATTGATTTTGGAGAGATCGAGTTGGGGCCCGACATTACCTTCGAGGAGAGGCCGATTCAGATCGTAGAGCGTCGGGTTAAGCAACTCAGGCACAAAACCATCCCTTTGGTCAAAGTGCAGCGGTCGAGGCATGGATCCGAGGAGGCCACGTGGGAAACAGAGGAGAGTATGAGGTCGAGATACCCCGAGTTATTCGTATTGTAAGTTTCGGGACGAAACTTATTTTTAGGGGGAGATAATGTAATATCTGCGTTTTCTATCCTTGGTAATTTCTATTTTTGGTGCATATTCGTTTCGGACAACTCGCCTGACACTGTTTTGTAATTCTGAACCTATTTTGTTCTTGGAGTTTTTCCGTTTAGACGGGTCTTGATAATGTTTTTACGTAATTTCATCTCGTGTTATATTCTGTCTCATGTGTATTCGATTCTCATTAAACTCGTTCGATTTCGTCGTTTTCTTACTTCCATGAGTTCGTATGCTTATGTAGAGCATGTTGCGAGTTTCGGATTGTTAACCCGACGTTGTGTCGTGACTTTTCGGTTGTTTGGGCCGTTTTTGTAATTTCCCAGAAGTTTAGGGAATTTGTCCCTTATTCGACTTTGGTTGTGTACCTCAGATCATTTTGGGTTCCGTACTTCCATTTCGTGTTATTGTTGCCCAAATATCGATCCCTGTTGCTTTTATTCTCCTTCCGGATCATTTTTCATCATTTTTGGACCCAAGGGGGGGTGTGGGCCGCGGCACAAGGATTGTGAGCCGCGACACACACATCGCCCAGTTGTTGCCTAAACAAACTGTACCGTGTGCCGCGGCACACAGCCGAGTCAGTTCCGCGGCACACTTGTCCGGGCCGCGGCACACCCGTGTGACACTTGCCGGCCAAAATCGATCAGCTGCCAGCGTGCGCACGATCCGGCGAAGGCCGCGGCACATGCCGAGTCCGAGCCGCGGCACACTTCGATGAGCCGCGGCACAACGAGCGGTCGGCCACCACCGGGCACAATTTTTGGCCTCGTGCAGCGCGGTACGCTTTAGCCGAGCCGCACACGGCGCGGCCGCTATATCAGCGTTTTATTCAATAAATCACTCATTTCCTTCCCCCTTCTTCAACCGTGCGAGAGAGAGAGAGAGTCTTGAGAGGGAGAGTTCCTCCATACACCACTTAATTGTGTAGATTTCTTCATCTCTTTTCGATCGGGTGGCTCGGATTGCGGATCTAACACGTGGTTTTCGGATTTGAGTGCTTGATTCTTCAAGAGGTAAGCACTCCTTTGACCCTAGTATGATTTTGGGGAGGGTTTGGTGGTAATCTTGTGTTTTAATCCGAATTAGCCGATGTTGTTGTTAGATTTGATAGTATACTCGTGACCCTTGGTTTTTTTGTTTTTGATTGGGATGAAATCCCGTTGTTCTACCATTGACCGATTTCATTTCCTTATGCGCTCTTGGTGTCCGATGAATTGTCCCAATGGGTAGAATTAGGATTAATTCTTACCTTTCCGCATTATTGAGACTTGTGTATACCGTTATTGTGTTAGGATTGGATTTGGGAGGATTGTTCGGACCAAAACCTATTCCGTCGTCGTTTCCTTCGTTTCGTTTCATTCAAGGCAAGTACATGTATTACATTTCGTTATGTATATTGTGATTTTCGAAATGAATGATGAATGGTGAATTTTTGGGTGCGTGAGATGTGTTCCTTCCACCCGGAGTGTCCGACGGGATGTCTGGGGGTCGATACTAAGGGGTACGGCCGCGGAAGGGAACCTGTGTGCGTGTGTGATTGAACTTCCACCCGGAGTGTCCGACGGAATGTCTGGGGGTCGATACTAAGGGGTATGGCCACGGAAGTGGTATCCCACTCGGAGTGTTCGACGGGATGTCTGGGGGTCGATACTAAGGGGTACGGCCACGGGATACCAGTTGAGATTTTGTGATATCGTGATGATTGGAAATTGATGTGATTGCCAATGTAGTGTTCCGGAATATATATGTGGCAAATGACTTATGTTTGAGATGATTGTGTAAAACCGTATTTTTGTATATAATGTGGTGTAATTGTGTACTTGCACTAGCTATTCGAATGCTAACCCCTTAAATGGGGGAAATGCGTCTTATGCATTTAGTCTGGGAGAGCTGAGGAGCAGGCACGGGGCACGCACGCGAAGGATGGGATGTCTTGATGATAGTGGCTCGAGTCTGTATTGTTTATTTCTATGTTTGGTCATTGCATATGTCGAGTATTGGAATTAAACTGTTTATTCTTGAACTTGGTTTAAGTCCCCTGCGTGGGCAACGAATTGATATTTACATTATGTTTTATGTACTCCGTTGAAATGATTTGGCCGAGGCCACGGCCCTATTTACTTTTGAGTGCATCTTTTGGGGTTTTCATTGTGGTTATGTGTCATGTGTTAGCCTGGTAGACCTCAAGAGGGTTCCACGGCGTGTAATGTCCCATTTGTGAATTGGGGTGTTACAGTTGGTAAATGTAAAGTGTAATTATTTTGTCAAATTATGTGCTTGGAGTCACGTGTTTATGGATGAATATGTGAGTTGGTGTGATATTAGTTGTGTCGTTCGATGCTGTTGAAATCTTGTCTTTCCTTGTGAATTGTTATAGTTCTGGGTCGTGAGTACGTCCTGGATAATATGGCCATTCCTAGCAAGGTACCTCGACTATATATATATTTTGTGTGTTTGACCCTTGAGAGTTGTGGTTTCGTAAACTGTGAGTCTTTCTTCCACCCGGGGATGGCATGTGTGGCCTCTGGGGGTCGATACTAATGGGTACGGCCACGGAAGTGGACTTGGGTGCGTGTGTTGATGTTCTTCCACCTGGGGACGGTTCGACGAGACCTCTGGGGGTCGATACTAATGGGTACGGCCGCGGAAGTGGTTTCCCACCTGGGGATGGTCCGACGGGGCCTCTGGGGGCCGATACTAATGGGTACGGCCACGGGTTACCAAGTGTGGTTTCTGTGATATTGATGTTGATGTTTTGATAACTATTGTGATATGTTCCGGAGTATCACAATGCTTTATGCTCGGGGTCGAGATACATTATATATCGAGTCTTGGTGCTTGGCTAGAATGGCATAAGAATAATGTGTTATGTGTAATGTGTCCTTGTAAGTGAATTGAAGTGGATGACTGGGCCGTGGACCCTGTGTTTTGTGAACGGAACGGTTGGGTCGTGGACCCCGTGTTTTGTTAAACGGATTTGTATTTTGGAAAATGAACTTTGGGGCTGTGACCCTAAATGGCTTTCGAGGAATTAAGAACTTTTCAATTTCTGATGTTTTCAAAACTCCCGAGATTTGGAGATATTTTCAAAATTCTTACTTGCTTCGTTTCTGCTTTCAAGACTTGAACTATTTTTAACTAAATATATCTCGGGAAGTCTTTCGTTATATTCTCGGAATGTGTTGTGTATGGCTCGTATTTTCACTTTATACTTGCACTAGCGAAACAGTGGAGTTTTGCTAACCCCCGAGTAATCGGGGGGTGGATATCTGTATTGTGTCCAGGTACACGCAGGTTTTCGGGAGCAAGACAGGATCGGTACGAGGGATGATGAAAGACGAATGATACTAATCACACGAAGGCCAGTTTTGGGTTCATTTAGTCGGAGTCCATTGTATTGTCTTTTCCGCTGTCTTATTGTTTGTGGTGGTAATTATTTTACCCTTGCGTGGGTATGAGTCTGGATGAGTTTATGTATTTTTATTTGTAAGTCAGTGTCGAAAGACCAAATCGGCCTATTGGTTCGTTATTTTGATTCGTCGGTATGTAATGTAATGTGTTGTTTTGATGTCTAGCCTGGTGGATCCTCGAGGAGAGGGTCTGCGGCGTGTAATATTCCCGGTTCGATCTGGGGGGGGTTACATTTATGGTATCAGAGCTTAGGTTGCGGAAACCTAGGCTGTCGGGTCCAGTCGTGTATTGTTGGGTCTTGTCTTGTCAGATTGAGTCTGACTGATGTCGTGTCGCGACGCGTCGTTTGGAATGTCGGCCGTGATTAGTATCAGGGTGCAGCCATCATCTTCGTGCGATCTGTGGATGTAAGTCTCCCTACTACAGGTTGTACCACGAGCTATACGAGCCTGTGTGATTTTGTGTTATATAGTTAATATTTGAAGGTGCATCGTGAGTAAGTGTCATATATTTGTTGATTCCCGTCTTGCGCTAAAATGTAGAATGATATTGCTGAATGTATCTTTGTATAAATCATTTTTCTTGCAAGGGTATAAACCTTGGAATTTTAAGTTTTCGAATCCTTTCGGGGAGTCACGTAAAATTTTTAAAATGCCCTCCAAGGGAGGAAAAAGTTGATTTTCGTATGTTGACCACAAGGCTGTAAGTTCTGAAAACTCGAATTATTGATAATTCTTTTCCACTGTGTACTATAAGTTTTCAAAACACGAGTTTTGAACTCAAATGAGTTCTACAAAATATACTCAAGACGTGACCCTTGCTTTTAACTTTTCGGTTTTGAATGACAATTGCCTTTTGATGGTTGCTCATGATGTGTTGTAATTATGTGAATCAATGGCTTTGAGATTCGAATATTGTTGTTGTTTAATTGTGACCTTCGATTCCAGTAATGTCGTATATATGTTCGCAATCATGTTGCTAAAATAGAACCGTTAGCGCACGCTAAGTGTAAGGCTAGCGCGCGCTAATGCATCATGGGTAGCGCACGCTAAATATGTGTTGTAGCGAGCGTTAGTCAGTCTGGGAAGAGGCTATGGAACCGCATTATAGCCGTTAGGTCTAACTTTTGCGGCCAATCACCTGTAGTTGTATTCTCTACGTGGTGTCTAGTGATAACAACTGTTGTGCGTGAATGTGTGTTAAGACTTTTCGTATTGCTAGGTGATATTTGATTGTGTTTGATGAATTGATAAATTATGTCTGCTGCGAGTGTGTTCGAACACGCTTTTCTAAAACTTTCATAAGTTTGTGCAAGTGCGATTAGCCGGCGGCTTCGTATGAACTTTGGAAATTGTTTGAAATTTGCGAGCCGGCCTAGGATTCTCAAATAAAACCTCGACGGTATTTGAAAGAGTTGTTTTAAAGTACCTTGAACATTTTGTAAAATATTACCGTCGTTGATGTTTGTGAAGTGTTTGGAGAATTTTCGAAAATAATTTTAATGTATTGTTGCATTTTCAAATAATTCGAGTGAATGATTTTCAAAAATCTTTCACACCATAAAAATATTTTATTTCAAAAACCAATGCGATTTTTATGTTCAAAAATATATAGTGAAAGATGAAAAATCTCACTCGATGTAAAGTTCAAACTCGGAATTGGAAATGTTAGAGTATGTAAGAATGATTTGATGATCTTGCATGGTTAACTTGTTAGTTGTTAACGGTGATGATGATACGTAGAGGCATGATGACTTCAAATGATTTCAAATAAGACGGTTAAAGTATGTTGTTTGCAAGTTTTGATGAAACAACCCGAGGTACCAAAAGTACTTTTAAAGTTTATTTTAAATAGATATACAAATCCAAGGATTTTCAAAAGATTTCCTTTAAAATGATACCTCGTGGATTTTCTTTTCGAGTTGTTATTGGTTACCTTATGTGATGTGTCGTGCTGAGTTGGTACTTTAGTATAATATTTTGCGAAGTTGTGCAATCGTATTGAGTGGGAATCCGCTTAGTATGCCGATGGGCAGAGGACGCAGTCGTGACCACGATACTAATGGCCATGAAGATCGGATGTGGACCAAGAGGATATGGTCGGGAAGGTTGCTATTCCAGCACTTCGTTCTCGTTGTTTAGGTTTGGGACGAAACCTCTTTTAAAATAATATGATGTAATACCCGCATTTTCTTTCTTTCTCTTGTTTCGTCAACCGTATCGACTCATTGTGTTCGTTGATGCTTGACACAGTGTTGTTTCTCACCTTTGTCATTCGAGCGAGTTCTGATATTGTCCCAAATTGATCTATATATCGTTGTGACCTTTTCAAGTTCGGAAAATTAGTCTCGTTTTCGATCTTCCAAGCCTTGGGCGGTGGAATTCCGTATTTGTTCAGCGATTGGCTCGCGTTTTGATTGATGTACCGTTGAGTTGGTCAATCGTACTGATTTTCGTCCGTTGTGTTTTGTGTTTGTTCGGATAATTGACTTGATTGTATTATCCAGTTGATGACGCTTGTCACTTGTTGGTTTTATTATATCCCTAACGGCGGCATTGTGTTGGTCGTCGTGGAGCGTGTTTTCACGCCGTATATTCCTTTGCGTTACTTGTAATGTTTCGCCGATGGGCGTAAGTTACGCGTTTCCTTGCGTATCTCGTTGAGTTTTCCTGGCAGGATATTGCTTATCCCTACTTGTTTTAAGTTTCGGGACGAAACTTCTTTTAAGGAGGGTAGAATGTAATATCCGCAATTTTCGATTTTTCGGTAAATTTCTTTTTCAGCCGGAGTCCGTTTGTGACTTCGCTCATGACCGTTCGTCATTTGAGAATGATTATTTCTGCACTTTTTGTCATCCGAGTTCGTTTCGGTATCGTTTTGTTGAGTTAGAGCTTTTTAGCCACTTTTCCGCACTTGAGTGCGATTCTTGCGAATCTCGTCCGAAGCGCCGTTTTGAGTTTCGTAAGTTCATTTAATGATATTATTCATGTTGCGAGCTTTGGTTTGGTGTTTCGATCGCGTATCGTGATTTTCGGACGTTTTGGGCCATTTTCGTAATTTCCCAAAGTTTTGGGTAATTACTTAGTTGTTGAATTCGAGCCTTCGGGTGGTCGGAATTGTGTGTTCTCTTAACTCTTAGATTCGTCTTTGCGAGTACGTCGTAACCGTATCATCGATTCGTATTCGAGTTCGGGTTTCGGGTCGTTCGGGCCGTCGGAGTTGGCCGGCGAGTCATGGCCGGCAACACAGGCCCAGGCCGGCAGGCCGAGTCACGGCGGTAGTGCTCGGCGGCTTCTGGCGAGTCACGGCTGCGGTGCTCGGCGGCTTATGGCCGAGCGATCGTGGGCGCGGCACATTCAGGCCGGCGCGGCACACTCTGTGGCATTTTTTGACCAGCCAGTGTGCAGGTGCCGCGGCACACTCCGGCCGAGCCGCGGCACCTGCCGACCACTGGAGCCATTTTTGGGCTGTGCCGCGGCACACTCCCCAGGCCGCGGCACACTGCGGCTATTTATGGCCCTGCAGACGGGTTTTTGGCCATTTTTCTCACTCGTTTTCTTCCCTTCCGCGGCTGGAGCTTGGTTAATCATGGAGAGATGTTGTTGGACAATCAATCCATGAAGTTTTGGAGTTCATATCGTCAATCATCCATCCTATAACATCCTCCGATCTACCGAATCAGGTCTGATTTTCTAGAAATCTAATTTTGGGGATTTTGGGTATTTTGTTCGTTTTCGTCCGTTTAATCCGATTTTGTAATATCCGGATTTATTACAGTGTATTTCATCTGTATTCAAACCATGTATTATTTCGGATTGGTGATTTTGATTATTGGAGTATGATATTTCGTGCATTGATATCATTATGCATAAGTATAGAAACTTGCAAAAATTGCTCAAGCAACCTCGTGATAGCGCACGCTAAGAATGTATCTTAACGCGCGCTATTGGGCCATTATTAGCGCATGCTATGAAGATAGGAGTTGCGTGCGCTAAGGACTCAATTATTGAGCGGGACGGCTAACACATGCGCCAGCCGGGACATGGGTCCGGATAAGATTCCCGACGCCTTTTAGGACAAATTCTGAAGTCAACCATTATTAGCGCACGCTAAGGGATGCTTAGTAGCGTGCGCTAACTTGTTAATAATGCAGAATATTATAAATGGGACATCAACCGTTTTGGCTTTCATTTCTTTCGCCCTTTCTTCATCCTTTAGAGTTCAGAGAGCTATAGTAATACTTATATACACTTAGAACACATATTGTTAGTGTTTATACATTGGTTATCACTTGGGAATGTTCATGGAAGTGGAATAGCACCTTGGAGTGGCATACAACCAACCGGAGTTGGATTCTACCTTACGGTTCAGTGATTTTCGTCATTTTAAGGTATGTTCAATCTATCTCCAGACTTAGAGTTGGATTCTAACGATTTGGATGATCATGTTAACAAGATATGGATTTTCATAGATGAATTATCCAAGTATATCATGTTTGGAATATTGAGATGAATAAGCCTTAAGTACCTTGATTATAATAATCATGATTCGAATCTTATTACACTGAATATGTGAAGAGAAGCTTCTATCATTGGTAAACCGAATCTAATAGATGATTTCATAGTAATCTTGGACTAGACGTTAACATCCTTATTGTTAGATAAATCTAAAGGTTTGATCATGGAAGGATTTATCTAGTATATATAGGACGTTTATCAACTTCAGTATGATAATATGGATTGATATAGAGGTGTTGATATCAACCGTTAAGCTTTTCGAATTGTCGTATGAAGATTTGAAGTCGGAATGGAATATGGTTTTATATTGGTATGCATATCCTTGAATCCGAAGTTGTATTTATCCGTAAAATCATTCATAAGGGTATGAACATGGTATTCATGGAAGTAACATGAATTATCACGCAAGATTTCATTGTTTCAATCATGGCAAGAACAGTTTACTGCTCAGCAGTAAACTGCCATGCATAGATAGCGCACGCTATGTTATGAATATTAACGTGCGCTATCGAGCACGAGTTAGCGTGTGCTACGTTTGGTAAGTAACGTATGCTAGACCATCAGACGAGTCAGTTGGCTGGTCAGTGAAGTACTGACCATGCATCGTTAGCGTGCGCTAGACTTTGTTGTTTGCGTGCGCTATCGGGCAGACTTAACGCACGCTACACAGAGTACTTAGCGTGCGCTAAGCAGTTCGGGCAGATTGCATTTTATGAACTTTTGGCCGTGAATCGAATTGTTAAACATTCATATGACGTGAGATAAATCCTATATCATTTCTTTTGTTAAGGTTTGGTCTCGTTACGTGATTGATTGAGGAGGACGATCTTCGAGTGGTCATTTTCGTGGAAGTGTTGTTATTGTCTTCAAATCGAGGCAAGTACCTTAATTGTTTTACGTATTGTTGTTATACATATTGTCGTGCATATATGTCGTTATTGTATGTCCACCTCGTGTTGGTCCGACGGGACCATCGGGGGATCTATGCTAGCGTGCGCTGGATCATCGGACGGGTTTTTCCACCAAGGGTTGGTCTGACGGGATCATCGTGGGTTCTAGGCAGTGAACGCTGGATCGATGGAATTACCATGTGTATGTATTGATATCATGTTGTGATTATCAGTTGTGTATGTTATGTTTGAGTTTCTCGTAGGAGAAGACTCGTTGGTATTTTGTCGTTTACGTTATTATTATTCTTCGTGAGATATGTTGTGGTACTTGTACTAGCATCGTTGTGCTAACCCCTTCGGGGGTGAACATTTTGTTTGTGTTCAGGATCCAGGAGAGCGGGGAAACAACCACTGGAACTGTATGACGACGAGGGTGCAGAGTGATGTCCGAGGGTTTATTTATCTCATTGTTTATTCGTTATTTCAATAAGTACTCGAGTACGAAGTCATTTGTGATGGGTTTGAATTTGGTGATGTATTATTGAGTTACATTGAACAATTGTACTATTTGTATTGGGTCGGGCGATGTCTTGTAATTCCGTTATTTCCATTCGTTAGTACCTTTTTATGCTTGTTCAATTCTTTAGCCTTGTAAATCCTTATGTAAAGGATTTACGGCGCTGTAATATTCTCGAATATATTGGGGGTGTTACAGAATATGGTATCGGAGCTAAGATTATGGATATCTTGGCCGTTGGGTTAAAATAGGGGTCATTTATGTCTTTTGGGGTAACCGGCCATGAATGACATCACTGCACTGCCTACGTCTTCATGCGAACAGTGGTTGTAAGTTCCTAAACTCTATCTTGTTCTTTACATGTTGTGTCTCTTTATACTCGAATATTAGAACGATGTTGTTTCCTGTATATTGAGTATGTATGCTTACAGTATGTTGAGAGGCGGACGTGGACGTGGTCGCGGTCGTGGACGCGGACGGAGAAATGCCGAAAGGGAAGCGTCGCCTTCTAACCGAGGCGATCATAGCTCGGGCGAGCCGCAACAATCATTAATAATGAACCAGATCTGCTGTGCAGAGATCCTTCGTGAAGTGGTGAACCGAGATGACTCGGTTCGCCCAGTCGTGGACCGAATGCAAGTGGCGGTGGGACTACGGCGAGGAGAGAGACGGCAAGGGATCCCAGGACATGGGAAATCGAGGTGACCGGTGGGTGCAAGAGGTGGCGAAGATGCAACCACCCAAATTCGACGGTATTTGAGACTCCCACAGGATCATTGGTTAAAGGAGCTGGAGAAAATCTTTTCCGGAATCAAGCGCCAGACGACCAGGAGAGCCTCTATCGCTCAATATTTTACGATAGGGAAGCGTCGAATGGTGGGAAGCCATCCGACTGTAGACCATGATGCCGATTGGACAGAGTTTAGATTGATGATGGAAGCTCGATGTGCCCTCGTCCCGTGAGGGAAGCCAAAGTTCGGGAGTTTTCTCGCTCGGCCTTGATGTGCGGTATCCCGTGCGATCAAGGCGTTTAACCAACGGTGGCATTTGTTCGACATCCGGTGAGCAGATGCAGAAATGATGATCCATTTCGATATGAGAATGAAACCAGAAGTTCAGAGGTACATGTCCGGATTCGAATGTACCACACTCCGCCAATACCAGGATAAGGCGTTGGCGTATGAGATCAAGGAAGCAGCTATGGAGAAATTTTCAGAATCCAAAAAGCAGAAAGTCTCTGGTACTTTTACAGAGCACAAAAACAGGGGGCCCCTAAGGCCCAGTCATCTTTTCACTCTTTCAAGAAACCTCCGCACCCAGCTAGGAGTGGAAAGAACTTCGGAGCGACATCAGCTATTACTGATGTTACCAGAAAATGCTTTAACTGCGCCCAGACGGGGCACTATCGACGGAATTGCCCCCTTCCTACCGTGACTTGTTTTGATTGTAGACGAGAGGGACATCGGGCGGTGTATTGTGAAGAGGCTGCAAAGTCTTTTAGAGCCCATACACCACATCCAGTCCAGAAGGAGGCCAGTATTCCACAGACGCAGCAAAGTGTTCAGATGCCTCAGTTTTGGCCGCGGGCGAGGCAGAGGACAATGGGACCGAAAGGGGACATCGAGTGCCGGATCTGCTCCCCCACGTCTGTACGAGATGAGGAGGACAGACGATCAAGATCTTCTTTGTCGCATCGTGCATCGAGATCCTTTCCCAGCCAGTTAGCGTTTTATTCGATACAGGAGCTGCACATTCTTTCATATCTTTGTCTTGTGTAAATCGTTTGAATATTTCCGGTTTTCATGCTTGTGAACCTTATGTTGTTGGTTTACCGAGTGGAGAGAGGATTGTCGGAAATTTAGAAACTAGAAATTTCCCTGTATCATTTGGGGGCAGAGAGTGGCTCTCAAACTTGATCGTGATAGAAATGCAAGGAGACGACATGATACTCGGAGACGATTGGCTTAATCGATATGGAGAAATTGTGAACTACCGAAGGAGGAATATCTCGCTGATCGCTGACGATGGTTCCGAAATTCTGTTTGAGGGATGGAAACCGGGAAGCTCAGGAAAATTGATCAAGGCGATGAAAGCTGTCAAATTGTTGAAAGAGGGTCAGACTGGATGCGGTGTTATGCAATGAAGAAAGAAGACGAAATTGTGGAACTCTCATCCATTCCTGTTGTGAACGAATTTCCATATGTATTTCCTGACGAGTTACCTGGACTACCTCCACGAAGGGATGTGGAATTTACTATTGAGCTGGAACCCGGAGCTACACCGATTTCCAAGGCGCCGTATCGTATGGCACCTCTTGAGATGTCTGGCGAAGAAGCGGCTAGAGGAGTTCTTGGATAAGGGCTATATTCACCAAGCGTTTCACCACAGGAGCGCCAGTTCTTTTTGTCCGAAAGAAGGATGGATCGCTCTGACTGTGTATTGACTATCGAGAGCTGAACAAGATGACGATTAAGAACAAATATCCGTTACCACGGATTGATGATCTGTTTGACCAGCTGCAAGGGGCAACGGTATTTTCTAAAATCGATCTGAGATCAGGATATCATCAGCTGAGGATTAAGGAATCTGACGTTCCGAAATCAGCGTTCAGTACTCGCTACGGGCATTATGAGTTTGTAGTGATGCCGTTTGATCTCACTAACGCACCTGATGTATTTATGCAATTGATGAACCGTGTGTTCATTGAATTTTTGGATAAATTTGTGGTCGTATTTATTGACGACATCCTGGTGTATTCTAAGAGTCCGGAAGAACATGCGCAGCATTTGCGGATTGTATTAGAACTTTTGAGAAACGAGCAATTGTACGCCAAACTTTCTAAGTGTGAATTCTTGCTAAAGGAAGTAATGTTCCTCGGCCATGTGGTGTCAGCTAAAGGAGTTCGAGTAGATCCTCAGAAGATCGAAGCAATATTGGATTGGAAGCCTCCAAAGAACGTGAAAGAGGTCCGAAGCTTCTTAGGACTTGCTGGATACTATCGTCGATTCGTGGAAGGGTTTTCTAAAATCTCCCGCCCACTTACTCGACTCCTGCAGAAAACTCAAAAGTTTGAGTGGAATGAATTGTGTCAGATTAGCTTTGATGAATTGAAGAAGAGATTGACGACGGCGCCGATTCTATCACTTCCGCAGGGAACTGGAGGATTCATAGTTTACAGTGATGCTTCGAACCAAGGACGTGGGTGCGTGTTGATGCAGAATGATAAGGTGATCGCTTATGCGTCGCGACAACTGAAACCTTATGAAGTGAATTACCCGATGCATGATTTGGAGCTAGCAGCAGTAGTTTTTGCTTTGAAGATCTGGAGGCATTATCTGTACGGGACTCACTGTCAGATCTTTATGGATCATAAGAGTCTCAAGTACATATTCAGTCAGAAAGAGTTGAACATGCGGCAAAGAAGATGGTTAGAACTGATTAAGGACTATGACTTGGAGATTTTATATCATCCAGGCAAAGCGAATGTAGTGGCCGATGCACTTAGCCGCAAGCCTGTCTCTATTCAGATGCTGGAGACACTGACCTCCCAACTTAGCCTTCAGCGAGAGATGATTCGTGAAGGAATTGAGGTATGGTTACAAAGAGTCCAAAGACAACTGTGCGTGATGGAGATAACTTCATCTTTAACCGAAGAAATCAAATCTAGACAGGTAGATGATCCTCTGATGATTCGGTTACATGATGAAGTGATCCAAGGAAAGGCCCCCGGATTCATAATTCATGACGATGGAGTTTTGAGATTTCAGAACCGACTCTGCGTTCCCGATGTTGATGTTCTGAAACAGACGATTATGAGGGAAGCTCATAGTTCGCCCTATTCTATCCACCCAGGCACCACTAAAATGTATAAGGACTTGAAGCAGAACTTCTGGTGGGGCAACATGAAGAAAGACGTAGCGGACTATGTTTTGAAATGCTTGACTTGTCAACAGGTTAAGATCGAGCATCAACGGCCTGCCGGAATGTTGAAGACGCTCCCGATTCCTGAATGGAAGTGGGAGGACATATCGATGGACTTTATCACTAATATGCCGAAAACCAGGACAGGAATGAACATGATTTGGGTGATAGTTGATCGCTTAACCAAATCGGCTCATTTTCTAGGCATTAAGGATATGTGGGGACCAAAGAGGTTGGCACGAGTCTTTATTTCGGAGATAGTTCGATTGCATGGTACGCCGAAGACCATTGTTTCTGATCGAGACGGCTGTTTTGTGTCTCACTTTTGGAAAGCAGTTCATAAGGCCTTGGGGACCGAATTGAACTTGATCTGATTATCACCGCATGGTGACGGACAATCTGAGAGAACTATACAAACGGTGGAAGACATGCTAAGGGCCTGTGCCTTAGATTGGTCAAACGATTGGGAAGTTCACCTACTGTTGATTGAATTTACCTACAACAATAGTTGGCATGCTTCTATTAAGATGGCACCGTTTGAGGCATTATACGTAAGGAGATGCAGATCGCCCCTATGCTGGGACGATTCATCGGACTTGATCGGAACAGAACCAGAGTTGATCGAGCAGACTTGAGAGAAGATAGCCTTAATTTGTGAGAGGCTCTTGACTGCCCAGAGTCGCCAGAAATCCTATGCGGACATACGCCGCCGCCCATTGGAGTTCAGTACTGGAGATCACGTGCTTTTGAAGGTTTCTCCTACTCGGGGAATCTTTCGTTTCGTAAGGAAAGGAAAGCTGAGTCCGAGATATATCGGACCATTTGAGATCTTCGAGAGAGTTGGGGAGTTGGCATACAGATTAGCATTGCCGCCGTCATTGTGCCATGTTCATAACGTGTTCCACGTATCCCAGTTACGGAGGTATATACCAGATCCCAGTCATATCATTGATTTCGGCGAGATCGAAGTCGAGCAGGATCGGACATTTGAAGAAAGACCAGTCAAGATACTCGAGAGTCGAGTTAAGCAGCTGAGGAACAATTCAATCGTTTTGGTCAAAGTTCAGTGGTCACGTCACGGAATGGAAGAAGCCACCTGGGAAACGGAAGCTGATATGAAGTCTAGATATCCCGAGTTATTTTCGTCTTGAGTTTCGGGACGAAACTCCTTTTTAGTAGGAGAGTATGTAATATCCGGATTTATTACAGTGTATTTCATCTGTATTCAAACCATGTATTATTTCGGATTGGTGATTTTGATTATTGGAGTATGATATTTCGTGCATTGATATCATTATGCATAAGTATAGAAACTTGCAAAAATTGCTCAAGCAACCTCGTGATAGTGCACGCTAAGAATGTATCTTAACGCGCGCTATCGGGCCATTATTAGCGCACGCTATGAAGATAGGAGTTGCGTGCGCTAAGGACTCAATTATTGAGCGGGACGGCTAACACATGCGCCAGCCGGGACATGGGTCCGGATAAGATTCCCGCTGACGCACCCGGACAAATTCTGAAGTCAACCATTATTAGCGCACGCTAAGGGATGCTTAGTAGCGTGCGCTAACTTGTTAATAATGCAGAATATTATAAATGGGACATCAACCGTTTTGGCTTTCATTTCTTTTGCCCTTTCTTCATCCTTGAGAGTTCAGAGAGCTGTAGTAATACTTATATACACTTAGAACACATATTGTTAGTGTTTATACATTGGTTATCACTTGAGAATGTTCATGGAAGTGGAATAGCACCTTGGAGTGGCATACAACCAACCGGAGTTGGATTCTACCTTACGGTTCAGTGATTTTCGTCATTTTAAGGTATGTTCAATCTATCTCCAGACTTAGAGTTGGATTCTAACGATTTGGATGATCATGTTAACAAGATATGGATTTTCATAGATGAGTTATCCAAGTATATCATGTTTGGAATATTGAGATGAATAAGCCTTAAGTACCTTGATTATAATCATCATGATTCGAATCTTATTACACTGAATATGTGAAGAGAAGCTTCTATCATTGGTAAACCGAATCTAATAGATGATTTCATAGTAATCTTGGACTAGACGTTAACATCCTTATTGTTAGATAAATCTAAAGGTTTGATCATGGAAGGATTTATCTAGTATATATAGGACGTTTATCAACTTCAGTATGATAATATGGATTGATATAGAGGTGTTGATATCAACCGTTAAGCTTTTCGAATTGTCGTATGAAGATTTGAAGTCAGAATGGAATATGGTTTTATATTGGTATGCATATCCTTGAATCCGAAGTTGTCTTTGTCCGTAAAATCATTCATAAGGGTATGAACATGGTATTCATGGAAGTAACATGAATTATCACGCAAGATTTCATTGTTTCAATCATGGCAAGAACAGTTTACTGCTCAGCAGTAAACTGCCATGCATAGATAGCGCATGCTATGTTATGAATATTAACGTGCGCTATCGAGCACGAGTTAGCGTGCGCTACGTTTGGTAAGTAACTTACGCTAGACCATCAGACGAGTCAGTTGGCTGGTCAGTGAAGTACTGACCATGCATCGTTAGCGTGCGCTAGACTTTGTTGTTTGCGTGCGCTATCGGGCAGACTTAACGCACGCTACACAGAGTACTTAGCGTGCGCTAAGCAGTTCGGGCAGATTGCATTTTATGGACTTTTGGCCGTGAATCGAATTGTTAAACATTCATACGACGTGAGATAAATCCTATATCATTTCTTTTGTTAAGGTTTGGTCTCGTTACGTGATTGATTGAGGAGGACGTTCTTCGAGTGGTCATTTTCGTGGAAGTGTTGTTATTGTCTTCAAATCGAGGCAAGTACCTTAATTATTTTACGTATTGTTGTTATACAAATTGTCGTGCATGTATGTCGTTATTGTATGTCCACCTCGTGTTGGTCCGACGGGATCATCGGGGGATCTATGCTAGCGTGCGCTGGATCATCGGACGGGTTTTTCCACCACGGGTTGGTCTGACGGGATCATCGTGGGTTCTAGGCAGTGAACGCTTGATCGATGGAATTACCATGTGTATGTATTGATATCATGTTGTGATTATCAGTTGTGTATGTTATGTTTGAGTTTCTCGTAGGAGAAGACTCGTTGGTATTTTGTCGTTTACGTTATTATTATTCTTCGTGAGATATGAATAATATGTTGTGGTAGTTGTACTAGCATCGTTGTGCTAACCCCTTCCGGGGTGAACATTTTGTTTGTGTTCAGGATCCAGGAGAGCGGGGAAACAACCACTTTGGGAATGTAATGACGAGGGTGCAGAGTGATGTCCCGACCGGGTTTATTCATCTGTTGTTTATTCGTTATTTCAATAAGTACTCGAGTACGAAGTCATTTGTGATGGGTTTGAATTTGGTGATGTATTATTGAGTTCTGTTGAACAATTGTACTATTTCTGTATTGGGTCAGAACTGATGTACTGTAATTTCGTTATTTCCATTCGTTAGTACCTTTTTATGCTTGTTCAATTCTTCAGCCTTGTAAATCCTTATGTAAAGGATTTACGGCGCTGTAATATTCCCGAATATATTGGGGGTGTTACAGATTTAACTTAGAATTTTGATGGATTGATGATTACTTAAATGTATTGTATTGTTTCCCTTGTTATTCCATGGTTGGATCGTATCGATTCGTTGTTTTGGTCGAGTTCTTGATCGATGCCTTGGAGATGTCCGGTAAAATGTCATATAGGGGTTTTCGGGCGTTCTACGATTATTCTTCCTCGTATGATCGATGATTTATTGATTATATGTTGTTAGGGTCGAATTCTTGTGAAGAACTCGAGTCGGAACCCTTCCGTTCGTCGTTTTCTTCAAGCTTCTCGATCGTGGGTGTATTCTTTTCCTTCGCCGGGGAATCGTAGGTGCTCAAGGTGTCCCGACTGAGCCATGATTGTAGGAGTGTCCGGTATCGATTATCGAGGCAAGTATCTTGCCCATACATTACGTGTTTTGTGGATATTATGGTTGTTAATCGTCGATATGTGCTAAATAAATATTAATAACCATTTTTCAAAAGAATCGGAATATTTACCATCATGCTTTTTGTAAAGGTGACCCGTGTGTGTCGGGAATTAATGTGCTTAGTTGAATATGTGAGCTAGTGTCGAGTATAGAATCACCTTACTTTCTTGTGATGTCATTGCATATGATTATGTCGTTGGTAAATGTAAAGTGTAATTCTTTTGTCAAATTATGTGCTTGGAGTCACGTGTTTATGGATGAATATGTGAGTTGGTGTGATATTAGTTGTGTCGTTCGGTGCTGTTGAAATCTTGTCCTTCCTTGTGAATTGTTATAGTTCTGGGTCGTGAGTACGTCCTGGATAATATGGCCATTCTAGCAAGGTACCTCGACTATATATATATTTTGTGTGTTTGACCCTTGAGAGTTGTGGTTTCATAAACTGTGAGTTGTTCTTCCACCCGGGGATGGCATGTGTGGCCTCTGGGGGCCGATACTAATGGGTACGGCCACGGAAGTGGACTTGGGTGCCTGTGTTGATGTTCTTCCACCTGGGGACGGTTCGACGGGACCTATGGGGGCCGATACTAATGGGTACGGCCGCGGAAGTGGTTTCCCACCTGGGGATGGTCCGACGGGGCCTCTGGGGGCCGATACTAATGGGTACGGCCACGGGTTACCAAGTGTGGTTTCTGTGATATTGATGTTGATGTTTTGATAACTATTGTGATATGTTCCGGAGTATCACAATGCTTTATGCTCGGGGTCGAGATACATTATATATCGAGTCTTGGTGCTTGGCTAGAATGGCATAAGAATAATATGTTATGTGTAATGTGTCCTTGTAAGTGAATTGAAGTGGATGACTGGGTCGTGGACCCTGTGTTTTGTGACCGGAACGGTTGGGTCGTGGACCCCGTGTTTTGTTAAACGGATTTGTATTTTGGAAAATGAACTTTGGGGCTGTGACCCTAAATGGCTTTCGAGGAATTAAGAACTTTTCAATTTCTGATGTTTTCAAAACTCCCGAGATTTGGAGATATTTTCAAAATGCTTACTTGCTTCGTTTCTGCTTTCAAGACTTGAACTATTTTTAACTATATATATCTCGGAAAGTCTTTCGTTATATTCTCGGAATGTGTTGTGTATGGCTCGTATTTGCACTTTATACTTGCACTAGCGAAACAGTGGAGTTTTGCTAACCCCCGAGTAATTGGGGGGTGGATATCTGTATTGTGTCCAGGTACACGCAGGTTTTCGGGAGCAAGACAAGATCGGTACGAGGGATGATGAAAGATGAATGATACTAATCACACGAAGGCCAGTTTTGGGTTCATTTAGTCGGAGTCCATTGTATTGTCTTTTCCGCTGTCTTATTGTTTGTGGTGGTAATTATTTTACCCTTGCGTGGGTATGAGTCTGGATGAGTTTATGTATTTTTATTTGTTAGTCAGTGTCGAAAGACCAAATCGGTCTATTGGTTCGTTATTTTGATTCGTCGGTATGTAATGTAATGTGTTGTTTTGATGTCTAGCCTGGTGGATCCTCGAGGAGAGGGTCTGCGGCGTGTAATATTCCCGGTTCGATCTGGGGGGGTTACACTTTGTGCTGAAGAATTTCTGTCCTTTGACAAGTGCAGACTGCCTTGTATTTATAGAGGCTGAGGATCCTTGTTTCCTAGCGGGCGATCGTCTTCCGGCCATTATAATAATGGGGCGATCGTCCTAAAGGTCACATGGGCAGTCTGCCTAAAGTCCAAGGCTACAGCCGGCTGCCAGCTGTGCGGTCCAATGAGGAGCCAGCACGCGTCCGGAGTCACTGTCACATGCAGTCCTACTGACAACTTTCGGCGGGCTTGTCGGCTGGTGGACGGATGCTGACAGGCTGTGGTCAACGATCCGTGATATGCGGATCTTGTCTCGGCTGTGCACGTGGGTCTGTCCTGAGGTTCGGCCTTTGCCAACTGGATGACTATCGGCATGATGCAGTCGTCTATAGCTGGTCACTAAGGGTCGGCATCGGCCAGTCGCTGAGGGTCGGCATCGGTCGGTCACCAAGGGTCGGTCGGCAAGTGTCGAGAGATGATCGTCCGCTAGTCGGTCGCCAGGAGTCGGTCGCCAAGTACCGAGAGACGATCGTATTTGATGTCAATCGTTCGGCACCGGGACTTGTCCTGGGACCTTCGGTTGTCCGATTTATCTTGACTGCTGGGCTAAGGCTACGCCGCCTGGTCGCTGGTCGGCAGTTCTGCCTCGGCTGCTCGGCAATGGCTAGGTCGCCCGATCTCCGAGGCGATCGCCGGTCGGAGAGTATAATTCTCGACACAACATTTTGTATCTACATTGTTTGCGTAATTTTTTTTCTTACGAATAATATATGTTTTGCAATGTGTGTTGTAGGTACAAATCTTGGAAAAATGAGATGCACATGTTTTGGACAGCCTGGGGTGATACCCGAGAGGCTACCCCGGAAGAATTCAAGTTCCGGGAGTACGAGTGGAAGTGTCTCGCGCCCATTTTCGCGACCCGGAGTTCATGGTATGACTAAAAAACCCTCATTTCATTCTTTCTTTTTCAGTTTTTATTTTTTTTGAATTCTAAATATAAACTCGATTTTTTTAAATTAATGTTTCAGAATTTAAAAAATACTTGAAGTTCCGATTTTTTTAAATTAGAAAAAATAGGAACTTGGTATTTTAAATTCGAATATTATTAATATTAAAAATCGAAATTTTTATTCAAAAGTGGAAATAAATTGTTTTAATAATAATAAAAACTAGAATATTATTTTCCATAAAAAATAAAAATCAATATTGTATTTTATTTATTAAAAAAAGCTAGTATTTAATAAAAATAATAATATTTGATTTTATTTTTTTGAATTCTAAATATAAACTCAATTCTAAATAATATTTTTTGAAGGCGACTAGCTTGACCAACACGACCAATCGTCTTTGACCGACCATCACGATGCAGGTTCGATCGTTAGCCAGAGTTGCGCACGAGGTCATTTCTTCTGATTCGTTGGACGCATTTGCCTATGTGACTCAGAAAGCATATCCGAACCGTCCCGAGGAGCATGTAAGTCTTTTTTTATTTTATTTTGGTAATAAAATAAATGCCTTTGTATCATACTTTTATTGATATTGATATATTTATTTTAATATTAACTTAGGAGCGTGTGCGGGAGGAGTCTTAGACAATGATTGCTGAGATTGCTCGGGAGCAGTATCCGGACTTAGTGGAGACCGACCTCGATTCTGCCATTGGACAGATCGATCAGGCCGATCCTTATGTTCGTGCTAGGGTGTGGGGTACCGTCGACCCTCCTAGAGGTAGTCGGTACCGCACTAAGATGATGGGAGCCGAGGGTCACCATGTATTGAAAGATACCCCCGGCTTCCAGTGCCCTCGCGGACGGGATGCACAGACTGCCTATCTCGAGGAGCAGTTGAGGGCGGAGAGGGAGCTCCGAGCCGAGAATGAAAGGAGGACTCAGACGCGGTTACATGAGAGCGAGCAGAGGACTGAGATGCGGTTAGAGAGTTTCCAGAGACAGCAGCAGGCCATGCTGGACTATATGATGACGCTGACTCAGACCATTACTCAGGCTGGACTGCAGGCACCTGCTCCATCGCCTTCTCTCTTCAGACAGACCCCATCTTCACAGCCTCGTGACGAGGATCTAGGGGATGGTGGTAATCCTTCTACTACTACATTTCGACATTATGATGATTTTGGTAGTGGATTGTAGTTGTGTTGTTGTAGTACTCTTGTATATTTATATTTGTGTTATAATTGTGTAAGTGATTTTATTGACACTACTAGTATGTTGATGAAATTAATGTTCTTGAATATGTTGTGCGTTGTGTTGCATATAATGTTGGACATATTATTGATGGTATTTGTTGAATGTGTTGCACGTTGATTGTTGTTGATAATGGGAGCTGGTGTATAAAAATTGCAGGTGCAAAAAATACAGGTTTTGGGATCCCAAAATCTGAATTATTTTTTTTATATTAGGTTTGAGCCGACGACTTTCCAAAGGTCGTCGGCTAAAGTAAATTATTTTTTTTAAAAAGGTTTTAGCCGACGACATATAAAACCGTCATCGGCTAAAGTGTATTTTTTTTTTAAAAAAAGGTTTTAGCCGACGACATATGTAAAGGTCGTCGGCTAAAGTTTTTTTTTTTTTTAATAATCAGGTTTTAGCCGACGACATTTGAAAAGGACGTCGGCTAAAGTTTTTTTTTTCAACAGGTTTTAGCCGACGACCGTGCTGTAGTGGTCATCTAAACATTGAACTTTAGCCGACGACTACCAAAATAGTCGTCGGCTAAACCTTGGCCGACGAATATCGGCCGACGGTTTTTTAGCCGACGACTCACGTGATTAGCCGATGACTTAAAGTCGTCGGCTATAGTGTGAATTTTGGTAGTGATCGTTATTGGAATTAGATTAACATATGTACAATTATATCATAATTAATGTTCAAGTGCATTTTAGGGTTCAAACATATTAAATGGTATGAATATCACAAAAACTTAGCCTCTTAACAAATTTCTGATTTTAGTATGTCTTACCCTTAATTTTACAAATTTGTAGACCATAGCTATACCCTAATCCAGAAGCTACAATGATTTACACACGTTCTTATATGTCTTGTGAGCTTACATGAATTTTTCCAGAATTTATTATTAAGTGCAACCACCATTTCAAAAATCATTTATCCAAAAATGTACAGAAAGTGAACTGCAGGTACACACCGAAAGTTTATATTTATTAGACTCAATTGAACACTTCATAAAAATCCACAAAAATTTCAGGAAGTCACGCATAACTTATATATCACTCCTAAAAACGGAGAGCTCTTAAATCCTTATGGTTTGAAAACTAAAAATCAAAAACATCAACTGATTTTCAGACTCGATTTATCAGATTTGACACTTGAACTCCCAAAAATCAAAAGACCAACTTCCTGACCTCCAATGACCATGAAATTAGATATACATATAGTAAACATCATTAACTTAGTTTTAGAATCAAGAATCAAGCAAAAACATGTTGGAATCATTAAAATAGACCTCTTGCAAAGCGACCCATTTTATGGACAGCACACTAGTGAGACAGAAACAACAACACCTTAATCCTTTTAATGAGCAAAACCCTTACAAAATGACTCAAGCTTAACTAAACCAACACCATGATTCTTAAACCATTTTAAATCAGTTTGATAGCATATTTTGGACTCACACAAATACCACACAAAACAGTCCACACAAACATGAGGTTAACGAGCAAAAACAAGGTCATATTTCCCACATAAAATCATAGACTGTCGTTAACATTCATCGCCTAGGGTTTCTAATTTTAATACTTCATTTGCTGTGTCATTATAGCTGATTATTAGGGCTTGTTTATGAAGTATTTATGGTCGACCAAGGGCTGGAAACAAGACACAAAAACAGTCCACAAAACCGACACAATTCATTCATATATAGGTGTATAGTTTCATGATTCACGTGACGTATTATATTCGTATCTTTATCATTTTATGTGGCTTTAACATTAGTGATTTATATTTCAAATTTACATGACCCACATCAGTATATCACATAGTTCACGAGATTATTTAGACATGGCTTTAGTTTAGATTACAAGCGATACACACACACACACACACACACACACACACACACACACACACACACACACATATATATATATATATATATATATATGAGACAAGGAACCGAATGGGTTGCAAAACAAAAAAAAAGGGGTCGATGGTACCTTGAAGCAGAATAACGAGACAAGGAACCAAGAACAAGGACTCACGAATCAATAACAACTGCTCCCAGGAACACAACGATCAAGACAAGCTTCCAAACCTCCTTCTTCTTTGATCCTTGAGAACTAAACGGAAAAGATAACGGCTTCTAGGGTTTTGAGAGGATTCGTATGGAGAGGGAAATAAGATGCCGTGTGTTTTGTGAGATAAATGAGGGAGAAGAGCGTGTATTTGAAATGGAAAAATCGTGTGATTGCCAAGATTTTAGGAAGGCTAAATCTTTTATTCAAGTTAAATATATCTTGGACTTATCTCTTGTGTGAAGTAAACGTGTGAATGAGGAAGGTTTTAAAATTTTTGGTTCACATAAGGTGCAATTAAACGTGTACATCTAAAAGGATAAAAGGGTGTAAGATTTTGTATAAACTTAGAATATGTAGGATTTTATTTAGTATTTAATTTATAGTGTATAGTTTAGGTTTATTTTAATTAAGGTGTATAGCATATAGTTAAATATCTTCAGATTATGCCTATTGAGGAAGGTATCTTGCCCATTAAGTATCTTGGTGTTCCTTTGGTTCCTTCTCGACTTGTTTACAAGGATTGGAAGGAATTATTTGAAAAGGTTGAAGGCCGTATAAATGATTGGAAGAATAAATCCTTGTCTATAGCGGGTAGGTTGCAATTAATCCATTCGGTTATTGCGTCTTTACATGTCTATTGGGCTTCGATGTTTGTTCTTCTGTCGCGGGTTTTGCTTGATATTGAGCAAAGTATGCGTGGCTTTTTATGGTGTCAAGGTAAAATGCGAAAAGGTAAGTCTAAGGTTGCTTGGGAGGTTGTATGTCTTCCGAAGAATGAAGGTGGTCTTGGTGTCAAGAGGTTGAATATTTTCAATAAAGCTCTTATGTCGTCTCATATTTGGAAGCTTCTTATTAGAAAAGACTCGTTGTGGGTCAAATGGATCCATACTTACAAATTGCGGGATCACAATTTTTGGGACATTCCATTTCGAGGTTCTATGACATGGTTGTGGAGAAAAATCTTGCAATTGCGTCCGGTGATTCGTGAATTTATTTGGTATCGACTGGGAAATGGGCATGATATTTCTCTTTGGTACGATAAATGTTGTTCTATAAGTCCTCTTGCTAATGTGATTTTGAATAGGGATATTCATAGAGTGGGGCTTACTTCTATGTCCAAAGTTCGAGATATTATTCATGATGAAAGTTTGTCCTCGCCTGCTGATTTAGAGGTCAATATCCGATTCTTAATTCTATTACATATCCACATGTTTTTCCTCTTGAGTCGGATAAGCTTGAGTGGTGTCTTCTTGGAGCTGTGGAGCCATTTTCAGTTTCTACGGTTTGGAAGGCTATTAGACCGAGAGATGTTAAGGTTACTTGGTCTAATGTTGTATGGTTTTCTAATTGTATTCCTCGACATGCCTTTAATTTTTGGCTTGTCATGAAAAGGCATTTGAAAACACAAGATATGCTTAGGAGCTGGGATATGTCGAGCTCTTTGAATGCTGGTTCGTGCTTATTATGTTCTTCCCAACCCGATTCACATGAGCATCTATTCTTCGAGTGTACATTTTCTAACCAGGTTTGGGCTCATATGAGTCAATTGGCGGGCTACTCTTTACCTAGTAACGTTTATGATGTGGTAAACTCTATTATTCCTTTTGCTAATAGGGGAACATCGAAGATTATTGTTACTAAATTTATTCTAGCAGCATCTACTTATTTTATATGGCAAGAAAGGAACGAGAGGCTGTTCAACAATCAACATCGTTCAGCCAACCAGGTTATTGAGTGTATTTCGGCTTCTATTCGCTTAAAACTTATTTCATGTCGCTTCAAAAGATCTACAGGCAGTCTAGCTCTTCTGAGGCGTTGGAAGCTCCCGGATGTGTTAATTGAACAAAAGTGATGTCTTTTATTTTCTGTTCGTGTAAGAGTAGATGGTTTTTCCCTATTGGGGTGATTGGCTATGTAATAGTTAGTAATAATCAAATGGCATGTCATTTGATTAAGTAGAAGTTCAAGTGATGCTTGAAGTTAATGTGGTATTACAGCCACATTCCATTGTACTTCATTGTTCTTGGGTTAATATATTTTACCGGGGTAATCATTCCCCTTTACCCCCAAAAAAAAAGCATATAGTTTTAATTGTAAGAAATTTTAAATATCAACTTAGATTAAAATTTAAAATGGTACCTAAATGACGATTCAAAATTTAGGGTATTACAGATAAACGCGCTTAAGTGAACTAATGTGCAAAGTGTAACATTAATCGCGAAAATTCTCCCTTTACAAAATATTAAGTTTAAAAGGTTTCAAAGTTTTTCCTTCCCTCCATCGAGCTCTCGAAAAATTGAAATCCAAACCGAATGTGCTATGCTTCCGAGTTATCGGGTTAGTCGTTCATGGAGGGTCGATAAATTTCGAGAGTGCATTGGATGCCTTCGGTTGGAGCAAATGTTATCCCTAGAAATATGTTCGGTTGCCAGATAAGATTTAATTGTGAAACTGATCAGCATCGATGGTATAAACTTAACTTGTTCACGAACTATAGAAACCGTATATGTAGAGGGGACTGAACAAGGGGAAAAAGATGATCGAATCATCCATTAGATAAGTTGGTGTTGGACACCACTTTATGAAGATTAATAGACAAGAAACGTGTTCGGTTGCCCTCTATTAAAA
Source organism: Orobanche coerulescens (assembly GCA_033398695.1). Taxonomy (NCBI): domain Eukaryota; kingdom Viridiplantae; phylum Streptophyta; class Magnoliopsida; order Lamiales; family Orobanchaceae; genus Orobanche; species Orobanche coerulescens. The sequence goes on from CM065805.1 coordinate 83,122,497, forward strand.
TTTATAAAGAACTCGATCACCACTATGAAGTAAAGCGAACTAATACTTCTGGATTTCACAAGGGAGTGTGTTATTCCGATAAAAATAGTGGGAGCTGGGTGAATAGAAAAGTCCTTAATTCTAAACTCAGATCATAATAAAATGAGTCACTAATCAATATGTCATACATAATGCAGACAAACAAAATATCAACTCTTATAATGACAATGAACCCGCTCGCAAATCTACTCGAGAAGAACAACTTAACCGGACCAAACTTTATGGACCGGCTCCGCAATCTGAGGATTATCCTCAGTATGGAGGCGATGAGATACATCTTGGAGGCGGATATTCCGGCATCTCTGGTGGAGACCAGGGCCAGTCAGGAAGATTGAAAACCACAAAAAGTGGGTTAAGGATGACACTAGAGTTCGTGGTTATATGATGGGCTCTATGTCTAATGAGCTTCAAAGAGCTCATGAGAAAATGACTTCTGCTAGGCAGATCTTATCTCACTTAACCGAGCTTTATGGTGAGCACATTCGAACTGGTAGATATGAAATATCTAATCATATCTTCGGTACCAGGATGAAGGAAGGTGAGAAAGTCGGGGACCACGTCCTCAAAATGATCTCTATGATCGAGAGATTAGAGGCTCTTGATTTTAGGATGCATGTTTCTCTCCAAACTGACCTTATCCTACAATTTATTCTGGATTCCTTCCCTCTGTTTGTTAGGAACTTCAACTACAATGAAATTGCTTGTAATTTAGCGGGGTCTATGAACAAACTTATGACTGCTCAATCTCAGATAAAGACTCCACAGGTGAAGAAATCTGCCCTTTTGATTTCTTCTGGATCTCGGAGGTCCAAGAATAAGAAGAAAAAGACCAATAAGCAGATGGTCTCACAAGGTAAGGCTTTTAAGGGAATGGCAAGGCCGCGGTGGTTCCTCAGAGTAAGAAGGTGAAGACGGACGCATATCTCAAATGCTATGAATTGGGCCACTGGGCAAGAGGCTGTCCGATCCTTCATAGCGCTTCAGGTACAGAACTTTTATTTTTGGAAATGAATTGTTTTGCTACAGTATTTTCTACTTCTTGGATACTGGATTCAGGTGCTAGTTCTCATATTTGTATCATGAATCAGGATATAGTACAAAGTAGGGAGCTTGGAGCTATGGAAGTGATGGTTACCGTCAGAAGCAGGCATAGTCTCGCAGCAACTGATTTAGGATCACTTATTTTGGATTTGGAATACGGCTTTGTTTTAACTTTTGATGATGTACTTATTTTTTCCAAGGGGCATAAAAATATTGTATCCATTCCGGTCTTGGATCGGAAAGGCTTTTCATTAGTAGGCACTGGTACATTGTTAAATGGACTGTATCGTGTAAACCCAATTAAGAAAGCCATTGTTAAAACTATGACTAGGAAGCGTGGTAGGGATAAAACTAATCAAGCTTTGAAATGGCATCTTAGACTTGGTCATGTTGGTCAGACCAAGCTTTACAAAATGGAAAAGGATGGACTTACGGGCCCATTGGGATTAGATCCCTTTCCAACTTGTGAATCTTGTCTTCAAGACAAAATGACTAAGTTCCCCTTCACAGAGACTTTTGAAAGAGCCACTGATAAATTTGGATTAGTCCATACCGATGTGTATGGTACTTTGGAAGCAGCACTTGACGGATATCAGTATTTCATCACATTCACAGATGATCATATTAGGTATGGTTATGTGTACTTAATAAAACACAAATCTGAGCCTTTTAGAAATTCCAGGAATTTAAAGCCTTAGTAGAAAAACAAACTGGTAATCATATCAAAGCAGTTCGGTCGGGCCGAGGTGGCGAGTATATGAGTACAGAGTTTCATGAGTTTCTGAAGGAGCGCGGAATTGTGTCACAACTTACACCTCCAGGAATTCCTCAGTTAAATAGTGTGTCATAAAGAAGGAATCGAACCTCCTTGGACATGGTCCGTTCCATGCTTAGCTACACTGACTTACCGATTTACCTATGGGGTTATGCGCTGTAATATCCGCATTTTTCCTTTTTTCGGTATTTTTTATTTGGTGTATTTTAGTTTTTAGTGACTCGTTTGAAACCATATTGAGATTTCGAGAATATTTAATACTGGACTTTTTGTCACCCGAGCTTGTTTCAGACTTATTTTACCTAATTCCGCGTTTATTGTCAATTCCGTCGCTTTTTGGTTCGATTCTCATAACGTTATTTGGAACCACCATTTCGGGGTTGCCGTAAATCCATCTTATGTAATTATGGATGTTGCGAGCTTTTATTTGGTGTTTCGATCGTCTATCGTGTATTTGGGATGTTTTGGGCCGTTTTGTAATTTCCCAAAGTTATGGGATAATTACTATCGTTATCGTTTTCCGAACCTCTGGGTAGTCGGAATCGTGTTTTCTTTTAGTGCTTTAGTTTTGACTTGAACCCTTCGTGCGTATGTCTTCTCTAGTCTGTTGTTTTATGTTGGGTGCGCGTTGTTTTCATCCGGGGAAGAATTCACCATTTTCCATCTTTGAGTGATGTCTGTACTACTGTCTGCACTTGTTAGCGCACGCTAATTTCGTTGTGTAGCACACGCTAATTTTTTTGAGTAATGCGCACTAACTTCGCCAGTAGCACGCCCTAATGATTCGAGTACAGCATTGTCCATAGGTTGTTTCTGTTCACTGGACGAGCTGTCCAGCGCACGCTATGTCTGTAGATTAGCGCACGCTATGGTTGAGACTTAGCCTACGCTAGGTGTGTGGCAGCGCAGGCTAGTTCGATATTCCAGTTGAGGCAGAATGTTTATGGACTATGGAGACGCACATGTAGCGCATGATATTGGTCGATAGCACGCGCTAACGGGGGGCTTATAGCGCACTCTAAACCGTCTGGTTATATATACCCGAGATTTGACCTCAGACGCATTTATTTCTCATTTATCCTCCTTCCCCGCGGTTTGTGCGATCTAGAGGTGATTTTAAGGCATTTTCTTCTTCCAATCATCTCGGCTATCATCTTTCATGAATTCTTGGTGTAGATTAACAACATCTACTTGTGTTACTCGTCTTCGATCCAAGGTAATCTCTTAGAACCCTATTATTGGGGAATTTGGTTGTTTTCGATTTATTGTCCGATTTGTTCTTTGTTGTTGATTAATCCATGATGCATGTGATTAATCTTAGTGGTATTCCTGTTTTCCCTACGAGTTCATGGTAAATTTCGTGGTACTTGTGAAATCGAGAGGGTTCGGTTGCGACCCACCATCGTTGTTGTTTTTATACTGATATACATGAATCATAGGTGGGTTTTCGGGTAAATTCCGTTTTCGAATTAGTTGTCATGGTATTCTTCGAATCGTTAGGTTCGGGGTTGTTGGTTCCTAGCGAGCGTGGTTTATTTTCCATTCATTTCATTGTCAATTTCTCAAGACAAGTATTCTTGTGAAACCCTTATGCTTAACATGGAATGGTAATGTATATGTGTGTGATTTGCTCACTCCGGGAGGGTTCGACGGGGCCCCGGAGGCTCTGTGATTTCACTCCTAATTCACGATCTTGTTTGGATAGCTAGTCCAGAAGGGTTCACGGGGGCCTCGGATGGGACCAATGGTTTAGTCCTGGTCTTAGGTGAGTCATGTGCGTGATTTTTTAACTATGGCCAGTCCGGGAGGGTCTATAGAGGCCTCGGATGGGACCAGTGGTTTAGCCCCGGTCCTAGGCTATTTTCAACTGTGATTTTTGACTGTTTGTTTTCCGGAAAAGACATCTTTATTTTATTTTGAAACTAGTTGATGCATGTACTATGAGATGTGTAAGCGAATGGTTTGCCTTAATTACTTGTACTAGCATAATTGCTAACCCCTTTGGGGACCCGTTTGGGGAAACTCATGTTATGAATTTCAGGTTGCGTTCAGCCGGTCGAGCGGGCACTGGAGTAGTATGAGGATGCTGTCTAGGGTTGTCGACGTGTGCAAATCAGTCCCTTTATTTCAGTTGTCCATTTTAAAACATTTGTTTTCAAACTTGTAAACTGATAGATAGTACTCGCGAATACTTAGGCGTTTTAAATTTGGAAGATTGATTGTACACTAAATTTTATGTGTGTTTTTCGATGATGTCTAGTTTACCGGTTGTAGCGGGTGTTTTATTTAACTTGCGTCTTGGTGATGTGTCTTTTCTCGTTAACCGAGATGGTTAGACGAGCGGTATAAATTATTTAGCCTGGTGGATCCCACGTAGGGGTCCATGGCGCTGTAATATACCCTGAATATCTTGGGGTGTTACAGAAAATGGTATCAGAGCACTAGGTTTATGGATACCTAGGCTTGTCGGTTATTTGGGTCTAGATGTGTTTTATTTTGCACATCGTCATCACACTGCCATCATCTCGGTACTTTCAGTGTTCGTAAGTTTTCCTTACTCGATTCTTTTGTTTTCCAGTGGGGCAGCCATGTCACACTCTTATGGAGCCGGCAGTACTGATGGTCGTCAGGGCCATGCTGCTACTCAAGAAAGCGCAACTGGTAATGGCGCCGACTTTGGTGTTGCAGCTGCAGCTGTGATGCGACAAATGGTGAACCAAATGGCTACAATAGCCCAGGCAGTTCAAAACCCGACCCCGGCTCATGCTGGTCGGGCCAGAACGGATTGTTGGCTCCAGGAAGTCACCAAGATGCATCCTTCTCAGTTTTCTGGGGCTTCCGAACCGATTGGTTGGGAGGGGTGGATCAAAGATATGTCCAAGACCTTCATTTCCACTAACTGTCCTGATGATTGCAAGGTCCCAATCACCCAGTATTTTCTCACTGGGGACGCTGCTGATTGGTGGGAGGCTTTCTGGCCTTAGGATCATGATGCTTTGTGGGCCGAGTTCAGAGACCTTATGAAAGCTGAGTACTATCTGTGGCCAGTTCGTCAGTGGCGGGTTCATGCTTTTTATGATGCTCAGCCTCGAGATATTCTGGTTTCTCAGGCCATTACATATTTCAACTGGGAATTGGGCTTCGTGAAGGCCCAGGTTAAGGAGGAGAGTGACAAGATTTGCCACTTTATGAGGCGAATGAATCCGAGGATTCATGATTAAATGTCAGGACTTGCCTGCACCACCGTAAAGGACTATCAGAGTATAGCTCTTTCTTATGATATGTCCTTGATGGCCAGTGAGGCGGCTCGAGAAAGTAAGAAACAGAAATCGTCGGTAACTTCTCGGGTCACAATGGCGGAGTTCAGCAGAATTCTTAGTGTGCTAAGCGGGTGGTTCGACTCGTTTTTTTGGGGGCTTTCGAGGTACTGCCAGTGCCTCTACTCGAGAGATCAGATGTTTTAACTATGGCCAGCTAGGCCATAGGAACCGGGAGTGTCCTCGTCTGCCGTTGACTTGTCATACTTGTGGCCAGTCGGGCCACAAGGTTTCCTTTTATGATCGTTTAGGGCAGACTCTTGGTGACCAAGATTCTTTCCCAGTGCCTAAGGAGCCGATTGTGAACCAAAGGTCGTTTGCTCCGCAATATCCGTAGAGTGTCAGCCGAAAGAGAGGTCGGGGACAGCTCGCTAGGGGTGATCTTCCAGTGTCGGATCCGCTCATCCGCATAGGTATGAGCGAGGAGGGCCGACGATCCAGTGGCTACCATGGCTACAGGTACTGTTCATATTCATTCTCATCCTATCAGTGTGCTTTTCGATTCTGGTGCTACGCATCAGTTCATCTCTCTGGAGTGTGTGTGCCGCTTAAGTCTTGACTGTTTGTCGTCTTTTGAGCCTTTCATCATTAAACTTGCTAGTGGTGATATGATCATTGGTGATCGGGAGATCGGAGACTGTTCTGTGGTTATTTTTGAGAGGGATTGACTCTCTAATCTTATTGTTGTGGGTATTGAGGGTGAGGATTTGATTTTCAGGGATGATTGGATCGATCGGCATGGTGAGGTCATGAAATACCGCACAAGGATCATCACTATGTTAGCTGAGGACGACACTCAGCACTCTTTCATGGGGCAAAACAGGGGAAACCAGAAATTCGTAATTAACGCCTTGAAGGCGATGAGACTCCTGCGGAATGGGTGTACTGGTTATTGGTGTTACGCCTTGAAGGCGGAGGATGGTGGGGTCGAGTTTTCACCGATCCCAGTTGTTAGTGAGTTCCCAGATGTCCTCCCTGACAAGTTGTCGGGATTACCACCGGACCGTGAGGTTGAGTTCGCAATCGATTTCGAAGGCGCCGTAATGCATGGCACCTTCAGAGATGGCTAAATTGAAGAAGCAGTTGAGTGAGCTTATTGAGATGGGGTATATTCGACCGAGCGCTTCGCATTGGGGCGCACCGATCCTGTTTGTGCGGAAGAAGGATGGTTCACTATATCCCTTGCCGAGGATTGATGACTTGTTTGATCAGTTGCAGGGAGCTGTGGTATTCTCTGAGATCCACTTAAGGATTCCGATGTCCCGAAAAAATAGCTTTTCGTACGAGATACGGACATTATGAGTTTGTGGTTATGCCCTTCGGGCTAACCAACACGCTGGCAGTGTTCATGCACTTGATGAACAAGGTTTTCATCGAGCATTTCGATAATTCTGTTGTTGTCTTCATTGATGACATCCTTATCTACTCGAAGAATGAGGAGGAGCACGCGCATCATCTGCGTGTGGTTTTGGACGTTTTGAGGACCGAGCAACTCTATGCAAAGTTCTCGAAATGTGAGTTCTGGATGAAGGAACTGATGTTTTTGGTCACGTGATTTCAGCCGAGGAGGTCCGTGTGGATCCACATAAGATTGAGGCAGTACTGGATTAGACACTGCTTAAGAATGTGAAGGAGGTCTGTAGTTTCTTGGGTTTGGCTGGATACTATCGTAGGTTCGTCGAGGGGTTTTCGAAACTGGATCGGCCACTTACACAGTTGCTTCAGAAATCTAAGTTCGTCTAGAATGACGAAAGGCAGTCGAGTTCTGAGGAGCTGAAGAGGTGTTTGTAACACCGTCGTGACTTACGGAGATATTACAGTGCCATAGATTCTTTTTGGGAGAACCTACCAGGCTTTGACCGACATAAAAATACATTAACAAACAACAAAACCGATACATTCACACACTTAAAACCAAAATCAACTTCAATATGACATACATCACGAAATAACTCAATACATTAACCCGTAGGATCATAACTGATACAACCACCCCAATTGATCCACAACATCAACGTCAACCAACGATAACATAATATACAATACATGACGGTACCCGCGCGAGTACAAAATCAATATACCACTTTGACCACGACAAGACGACCATAAACTCAACACAACACATGATATTAATGCTGCCCACCAAGCTCGTGTTTGCCCTGTGCTGGCTCGCCTACTGAACCTGTACCTGAATACACAACAAGTATATTCACCCCCGAAAGGGTCAGCAAGAAGCCGGTGCAAGTACAACGATTCTAGAATATGTACAACAATTGAATAAACAACAGAAATCACGTTGCCATCACATATATTCTGGAATACAATACCACAATCAGCATCACAAAACAATCTCCCGGGATGTACACACCCCAGGAGTCCTCTTCAGGCCCTCTCTGGTTGTACAACCCAACCGAGTGATCCACAAATACTCGCAGTCTAATGGATACCAAGGGACCCTCACTGGTTTTACTCGGCTCGCACACACTCAGTAACCACATGGCACAAATTGCTTTTCTGAAATTACCATTTTTCACAAAATCACATTTTTTTACATATTCATACGAAGTACAATAAACACAATCAAAGTACTTGCCTCGACTAGAACAACATAGGAAATGGTGAACGGAAGGACCTACGATCCAAACTTCTTCAACGATTCGATCATAGTATACAAAATACCAGATCAAGCACAACATCACAGAAACGAAAGTATTCACCTTCGGTTATACCCTTAGGGATATTCAATCGAACACTATGGGGGCAGAGTTGCACATACTCTATTTAACAGATGAAACTCGAAATTAAATCCATAGACTTCAAGTCGATTTAATCCGTAGACTATGATTCACCTTCGGTTCTACCCTTAGGTAATCTCTTCTTAGAACCCTAGTTCTTGAATTTTGGGGGTTTCTCCTTAGTTCTTCGATTTAATCCGAGGATGATGAATCGATGGTGAAATTCTTGTTGTCTTGGCCATGATCTTCGGATTTTTGAACTCATTCATGATTTTATATCACTCGAAACATAGTTCTTGATTTCTTGGAGACACACTTAGATCCTTGTTGTTTTTAGGATCGATTCGAATTCCGTTTAGTGTTATTGATTCGTGTTAGTGTTATTTTCGTAGTTCTCATGGAGTTGTCGAGTTCTTTGTCGGTTTTGGAAGTTCGAGGGCTGCCCAACCTTATCCGTTCGTGGTTCGGTGGTTCGTGGTATCGAGGCCTTGTGATTTGTCGTATTTGTTCGCTCGTGGATTCGAGGCAAGTATCTTGCCCATACGTTTCGTGTTTCGTAAGCACAATTGTTGATAAATGATTTTATATGAAATACGAATGTTTAATGAATGTTAAAAAGCATCGGTATGTTCTCGATAAAGGTTTCCTTCTTAATCTACTTGTGTATTGTGAACGAATGTGTTGTTTTGAAAATGTGTGTTAGTTTTGTACATGGAAATATCTTCCTTGCGTGTGGTACTGTTGTGCGTGATTGTGTCAAAATTGGACTTAAGGTTATGTCTTCTTAGAAGAAGAATATATGTGTGTGGATGTGCGGGTCTATTGATGAGCATATGTTGTTGTGTAGTTTTGGTTGTGAGTACGTGTCGGATATAGCGGCCATTTCTAACAAGTACCTTGAATTACGTTTGATGTACTTCGGGAGAATGTGGTTTTGATGATTGTGATCTGTGCCATGTGGTTTTTGAGATTGTGTGAGCCGAGTAAAACCAGTGAGGGTCCCCTGGGGTCCGGTAGGCCGCGTATCCCTACGGATCACTCGGTTGGGCTATACACCAGGGAGGGCCTGACGAGGTGTCTCTGGGGTGTGCATCTTGCTTGAGAGGTACAGGGCCAGTATAGCTCGGGATGTTGTTTTGTGATGATTATGGCACGTTGTTGTTTCGATAATTATGATATGTCCGGAATATCATAACACTTCCATTCTCGGTGTGAGTTATGTCTTACGTAAGGTCTTGGTACTTGGCTAGAGTGGCATCAATATAAGTGTCATATATGATTCGTTTATTGATTGTGAGGTTTTTGGCATAAGGATGCGGGCCCTGGTGATTGTCTCCGTACATTGTGATTTGGTTGTTTATCGGGTGTGACCTTTTGGGCTTTCACTCGAGTATGTGATGTTGATGATCAGGTCGTGGACCCCGTGTTTTGTGATCGGATTGGTATTTTTGAACTTAAACAAGTCCTTGGCCCGTATCCCTATGTGGTTCTGTTAAGTTGAGGATTCGTATATTCCAAATATTTTCAAAACTCCCGAGATCTTTGATATCTTGTAAAATACATATTGGGTTTATTCCAACCTGTCATGATTCGAGCAGTTTTGATTAAATGAATTATATCGGGGAGTATGTTTTCAATTATCGGATATTGGAGTATGATACGTATGGCTTGTATTCGTAATTTTATACTTGCACTAGCAAAACAGTGAAGTTTTGATAACCCCCGATTATTCGGGGGGTGGATGTCTGTATTGCGTCCAGGTACTTGCAGGTTGCTGGGGAGCAAATCATAGGATCGATACGGAGGATGATGGAAGACGACGATACTAATCACATGAAGACCAGTTGTTGAGTATTTTGTTAGAGTCTCAGTGTTTGGCTCTCCATTGTGTAATTTTCCCATTTTATGGGAACGTTGATGTAATTCAACCCCTGTATGGGTATGAGTTTTGTATGTTTATTGCGTTGTTAGTGGTAAAAGACTAAATTGGTCTAATGGTTCATTATTTAGCCATATCGGCATAAAATGTGATATATTGTTTTTTTGTATTTAGCCTGGTAGATCCTCATGGAGAGGGTCTGCGGCGCTGTAATATTCCCAAAGTGGTTTGGGGGAGTTACAGAATATGGTATCGGAGCTTAGGTTTGTAGAAACCTAGGCTGTCGGGTCGAGTTGTGTGTTGTCGGGTCCTGTCTTGTCTTGTCTTGTCAGATTTTGTCTGGCTAAGTCGTGTCGCGACGCGTCGTCTGGAGGTCGGTCGTGATTAGTATCAAGGTGCAACCATCATCTTTGTGCGATCTGTGGATGTAAGTCTCCCCACTATAATGTTGTGTCTCGTATTACACGGGCTTGTGTGATATTTGTGTTATGTTGAGGAGTTAAATGTGAATCATGAATATGTCCTCCATGTTTGTTTGATTTTTGTAATGTTCCGGTGTATGTGTGTATGTATATATATCCTTGTATAAATTGTTTTACAAGAAGTAATGTTTTGGTTTGGTTACACTAGCTAAGTTCATCAATGTGATATTTTAAATGTTCTAAATGTTCTTGGGGAGTCACGTAAAATTTATTTTAAAACATCCTTCAAGAAAGGAAAAGATTGATTTTCGTGTTATGACCTCGAGGCCAAACATTTTGAGAATTCAAACTACTTACATTTTATTCCCATTGTTATATTGCAAGTTTTCAAAAAATTTAATTTTAAACTCATTTGAGGTCTACCAAAACTTACTTGAAACCTGACTCTCGCTTTTAAACTTTTTGGTTCCATGTATTTCGTTAAAAAGGTATGTGATGAAGATGTTGTTATTCATCTGTAATGCTCCGAGTTGTGATTAGAGTGGTGGTGTGAACACTGAGTCGTTCGGTATGCACTCATCGAGATAGTTCTCTTGACCGAGAGGTGAAGACTCGGTTTGGCACATTGTTTAACTTCTGATGGTTAATTGTGTGATGTTATAATTATGTGAACCGTTGGCATTTGGATTTGTACGCTGTTGTTTGTTTGTAACATCCGATCTAGCAACATTGGTAGGTGAGTATGGTTGTGTTGCCAAACTTACACAGTCGGCACACACCATATTTTGTTGTGGAACGTGCTTTCTGGCTGGGCAAAAGTTTTAGACTGTATTTTGCCGTGACGTCTAACCCTTGCAGTCGATCACCTGTGAGTGTTTTCCGTGTGTGCATTAATATTGTTGTGTGATTATGTGACTTTCGTTGTGTTAAATTTTCTTGATTACTATGCCGAGGGGCTGAGATCTTGGTTGCAACCATGGTACGGATGACCACTGGGATCAGACGCGGGATCGAGAGAATATTGTTGGGAACGATATTGGTTTGGATGTTGCTACTGTATTGCAACAAGTAGCAGCACAAATGACTCAGTTGACCAAGGCGATTCAACGCAACGCTGATGTGATTCAGAAGGTCAGGACAAATCTATGGTTCCGAGAGGAAATTCGTATGAATCCCCCTTGATTCTTTGGTGCGACAGATACACTGGGCTGGGATGGTTGGCTTCTTCAGTTACAAAAGATATTCGAGGCCATTGATTGCCCTGAATATCGGAAGGTCCCTATTGCTCAGTACCTTCTTAGCGATGATGCTGTTCATTGGTGGGAAGCTGTTAAACTTCGTGGATCATGTCGTCATGTGGGCGGAGTTTCGAGAACTTCTGGAAGCTAGATTTCTTCTGGATCCGAGTGGGAAGCAGAGGAAGCTGGATGATACTGTGGTTAGTACTGGAGTTGGTGTTTCTGGATTGCAACGTAGTAGTCTTTCCGCTGTGAAACTCCATAGCTCGATGCTTGGGACTGAGAGTTCCAAATCGTCGGTATTGCCTCCTGGTAAGGCCAGGAGATGTTTCAACTGCAATGTGTCAGGGCATGTTCGTGCACATTGTACTTCTCCTCCAGTGACGTGTTACAAGTACGGACTCAAGGGACACCGAGTTCAGTTTTGCGAGTTGGGCACCGAGCCTTCCGAGGCCTGAACTTGAGCACTGATATAAGGGCTGACTCTGAGGAGTCCCTGAGAGCGTAGTCTACCAGTTGTATGTTGTGTTATCTCCTTGCCTCGTTGTTTCGAATTTCGGGGATAGACTTCTTTTATTAGAAGTGGATCGGATTTTCGAACTTTTGTGTTTTCAACCCTATCGACTCATTTGTGTTCGTTGATATTTTCTGAACTTGCCCTATCCTTTGTTTTGTTGATCAAACGAGTTGTGGTAATTTTTCGAAATAATCCGCTTGTCATTGTGACTTTTTGTTCGATTACGATTCCATCCTTGTGGATTTTTATGGATGTATATCTTGTCGCTTTACCACATCACCTATTGTCTCGAGCCGAGGTGTGAACTTCGGAGTTGTTATTTGATTCTTGTTGGTCGTCGTGATCTGAACTTGACCGTTCGACTGTTATTGTCTCGATCGTTGTGGTTCGATCATTTGTTGTCTGATTTTGTTACTTCCGTATCGTGATTTTTGAACATTCAAACCACGTTGTAATTTCCTTCACTTTGGGAAATTAGCTTCATTGTTGATCTTCCGACCCTCGAATGGTGGAATTTTGTATTTGTGCAGCGTTGAGCTCGCGTCTTGATTGTTATACTGTTCGGGCTGGCCAACCATATTGATCTTGTTCGTTGCGTTCGTTATCATTCTGGCATAATGATGTGGATGTTACCAGCCACGTGCTGCATGTGATTTATTGCAGGTCATCATCAACAGTTAGCATGTGTTTTGCGTTTTGTTATCGGTCTGATATTTTTTTTGTTGTCGGAGATTGTTTGCGCTGATCGTTTTGTGTTCTAAGTTTCGGGGCCAAAACTTCTTTTAAGAGGGGTAGAATGTAATACCCGAGATCTTTGTTTCGGATTCATTGAGTTTTCGGGGCTTCATCTGATTGTTATTGTCCTCATCGTTGGAATTTTGTGCTATGTTTAGGTGTGCCTTGTTGGGACATGTGTTTGGAGGCGTTTCGGATCACTATGTGAGTTTTTGGGTTTTTGTGGTGTAGCGCACGCTAACGCTTGTGTCGTAGCGCGTGCTACTGTGTTGTGGTTAGCGCACGCTACCGGATGTGTAGCGCACGCTAACTGGCAGTCCAGAGGTAGTTCAGGAGCTACCGGACTGGGACTGGGGCATTGTTAGCGCACGCTAAGGTTGATAACTAGCGCACGCTATCGACTGCTTAGCGCATGCTCTTCCTTCTTTCTAGCGCACACTGCCCGGTAAGTGCAGTTCTGTCTAGGGGCCACTGGACTGGATCCGTGACTCGTTAGCGCACGCTACGCTCATGGGTCTAGCGCAGGCTAACAGTGTTACATGGGGACAGTTCTGGGCATTGACCCCGTTAGCGTGCGCTAATACTGCATTGTTAGCGCACGCTAATAAGCATCGATATAAATCTTGGGACGAGCTTCACTTCGTCATTTCTCTCCCTTCTTCATCCTTTCCGACGGGAGTGAGCTCCAGAGGTGATTTTCAGCGATCTTCTTCATCAAGCTTCGTTTTGGAACGGATTTGTAGGTTTTTAACAACATCTAATCATCTTCTTGATCCAAATCAAGGTAATCTCTTCTTAGAACCCTAGTTCTTGAATTTTGGGGGTTTCTCCTCAGTTCTTCGATTTAATCCGAAGATGATGAATCGATGGTGAAATTCTTGTTGTCTTGGCCATGATCTTCGTATTTTTGAACTCATTCATGATTTCATATCACTCGGAACATAGTTCTTGATTTCTTGGAGACACACTTAGATCCTTGTTGTTTTTAGGATCGATTTGGATTCCGTTTAGTGTTATTGATTCGTGTTAGTGTTATTTTCGTAGTTCTCGTGGAGTTGTCGAGTTCTTGGTCGGTTTTGGAAGTTCGAGGGCTGCCCAACCTCATCCGTTCGTTGTCCAGTGGTTCGTGGTATCGAGGCCTTGTGATTCGTCGTATTTGTTCGCTCGCGGATTCGAGGCAAGTATCTTGCCCATACGTTTCGTGTTTCGTAAGCACAATTGTTGATAAATGATTTTATATGAAATACGAATGTTTAATGAATGTTAAAAAGAATCGGTATGTCCTCGATAAAGGTTTCCTTCTAAATCTACTTGTGTATTGTGAACGAATGTGTTGTTTTGAAAATGTGTGTTAGTTTTGTATATGGAAATATCTTCCTTACATGTGGTACTGTTGTGCGTGATTGTGTCAAAAGTGGACTTAAGGTTATGTCTTCTTAGAAGAAGAATATATGTGTGTGGATGTGCGGGTCTATTGATGAGCATATGTTGTTGTGTAGTTTTGGTTGTGAGTATGTGTCGGATATAGCGGCCATTTCTAACAAGTACCTTGAATTACGTTTGATGTACTTCGGGAGAATGTGGTTTTGATGATTGTGATCTTTGCCATGTGGTTTTTGAGATTATGTGAGCCGAGTAAAACCAGTGAGGGTCCCCTGGGGTCCGGTAGGCCGCGTATCCCTACAGATCATTCGGTTGGTCTATACACCAGGGAGGGCCTGACGAGGTGTCTCTAGGATGTGTATCTTGCTTGAGAGGTACAGGGCCAGTATAGCTCGGGAGGTTGTTTTGTGATGATTATGGCATGTTGTTGTTTCGATAATTATGATATGTCCGGAATATCATAACGCTTCCATTCTCGGTGTGAGTTATGTCTTACGTAAGGTCTTGGTACTTGGCTAGAGTGGCATCAATATAAGTGTCATATATGATTCGTTTCTTGATTGTGAGGTTTTTGGCATAAGGATGCGCGCCCTGGTGATTGTCTCCGTACATTGTGATTTGGTTGTTTATCGGGTGTGACCTTTTGGGCTTTCACTCGAGTATGTGATGAGGATGATCGGGTCGTGGACCCCGTGTTTTGTGATCGGATTGGTATTTTTGAACTAAAACAAGTCCTTGGCCCGTATCCCTATGTGGTTCTGTTAAGTTGAGGATTCGTATATTCCAAATGTTTTCAAAACTCCCGAGATCTTTGATATATTGTAAAATATATATTGGGTTTATTCCCACCTGTCTTGATTCGAGTAGTTTTGATTAAATGAATTATCTCGGGGTGTATGTTTTCAATTATCGGATATTGGAGTATGATACGTATGGCTTGTATTCATAATTTTATACTTGCACTAGCAAAACAGTGGAGTTTTGCTAACCCCCGATTATTCGGGGGGTGGATGTCTGTATTGCGTCCAGGTACTTGCAGGTTGCTGGGGAGCAAATCATAGGATCGATACGGAGGATGATGGAAGACGACGATACTAATCACATGAAGACCAGTTGTTGTGTATTTTGTTAGAGTCTCAGTGATTGGCTCTCCATTGTGTAATTTTCCCGTTTTATGGGAACGTTGATGTAATTCAACCCCTGTATGGGTATGAGTTTTGTATGTTTATTGCGTTGTTAGTGGTAAAAGACCAAATCGGTCCAATGGTTCATTATTTAGCCATATCGGCATAAAATGTGATGTATTGTTTTTTTTGTATTTAGCCTGGTAGATCCTCATGGAGAGGGTCTGCGGCGCTGTAATATTCCCAACTGGTTTGGGGGTGTTACAATTCTGCCTTTGGATGCATTTCTTGTAGTGCATGTATTTGATATTCATTATCTGGATGACTGACCCCGTGGGGGCGGAACATGTTTACATGTTTTAGGTGCTTGCGAGGAGACAGTTGAGACACAGGGACATGACGATGGCGACGAGGAATTCGAGCGATACTAGTCCAAGATGTTTTGGTGTTCATGTCGGTCAGACAGTTGGAGTACTCCAGTTTCATCAGTTGTGGTCATTGTTATATTATCCAAGCGAGGCTCGTGGATGTTGTTGTATTTTTATTTTTGGCCATGTAGGCCCATGCTCGTCGTTGAAATTCCATATCGGAATATTATGTCGGATGTCATAGTAGGGACTGAGATTCCCATTTTGGTCAGTTAGTTATATTTTTGGTCGTGTTCGCCTGGTGGATCTCCTGGTGTGGGGTCCACGGCACTGTAATGACCCAATGGGTTTTGGGGGTGTTACACCATAAGGGTCTAAGGTAACACTTTCTTGTTTTTGGTAACATGTGAAAAAAGTGTAATAATAGACCCCTATGCCAACACTTTTCTTGTCTGTGCCTACACTAGATTTTGTGTTGTTGTAGACTTAAGGCTACACTTTTTACATATTTAGTGACACAAATATTTGTGTAGCTGTCGACCTATGTTAACACTCATGAAGTTTAATGTAACATTAAATTGTGAAACACTTTGACATCTTTACCCACAACTTTACCATTATGGCTACACTTATATATGAACAGTTCTAACTTTTGCCAACACACTTTTAATCTTTGCCAACGCAATTTCTATATTTTGCCAACAGGACGAATTATAAATTAGAGTCTATGGCTATATTTTTGCAGATTTTTACCAACATTTTTCATTGTAAAAAGCAACATGTTATATTGAAAAATAGATTTTACCATAAAGAAGTCAATACCATTAAAACACTGTCAACCATAACAATATCCAAAATACATGACTGCCAAATATTCAATCCATAATCAAACAGCCAAATGCACTTACATAACCCAACATCCAAACTCTAACATAAAATGCCATTCAACAATTAGCTTAAGTACTATTTAATAGCTAAGAACAAGTTACCATCGCAATCGATAAATACAATAAAACTACTCTAGTCACTTAGCAAAATTTTATCATCTCAGCCCAGTTTCCTCATGGTATACGTCAAGCAGAATGGTTTGCGCCTCCGACTTCTTTCCTCGCACTCTCAGTTGTAGAGTATGTTGTTGTATTTGAGAAGAGCCCGCATTATCTCCCTCAATTGAAGGAAGTTCCCAGCCTCCACTGCTATGATGGCCAATTTGTGGACCATTATTACCAATCACCAAGCGAATCAACAGTTAACGACAAAGTACAACAATTAGCAAAAAAAAAACTACAGTGAACATCAGTTAAATTCTGATACAAAACACGGGACATACCATGATCATGATAAACTAGAAATAAAGCTTGAAAAACTATCATTATAAGCAAGATTTGAATGCAAAAACACAACACTGATTTTTAAATAAAAAACCATTAAAGTAGTATAACATTCTTTTCAAGACGGAAAAATACCATGCATACATTTATGCCGAAACAAATCAAGTTGAGCACACAAACTCATACTTTCTCCAAATCACATCCAGCTACTAAGAAATCTAGTTGAACATATATAGTGACTTTTAGCTAACCTTGGTGGAATAATAGTTTTCAACTTGCTTTTTATCTGCATTGAACCTTACACCCTTGGAAATCATGGAATTGAACCCACCACACCAAATATTTGAAGGCATCTCGAACCTAGAATGGTAACTGATAAAGATTTAGTCTGAAGTCGTATATAACATCCTCGTGACCCCGTGATCTCTTGCCACGTGTCTCTATAGGTTCAACAACCCACATGGATTGCGCTAAACAACACAATCATAACATACTAATGACCCTGTGATCTCCTGCTACGTGTCTCTGTAGGTTCAACAACCTGCACAGATTGAGCTAAACAAAAAACCACAACATCCAGTCCTCGACTCCATGATCCATTGCCATGAGTCACCATAGGCCCCATCCACACGGTTAAACTATGATATCTCCTGACCCCATTATCCCCTACCATGTGTCATCGTAGGCCTCGTCAAACCCTCATGATTGGATCGCAGCCCCAGTTACTAAGTTCAGGTCTCGTGGTCCCTTGCCATGTATCCTTGTAATCTCCCCGCATGAGTGAACTCAGCATCACAACACACAACATCCACAATCAAACACACCGCAATGTACACGATCAACATCGCAACAACCTTCACAATCAATACACAGTCACCACACAAGATATCGATCGTCCAACAACTCATCATGATATACATCCGAGTGTATCAATAACCAACACCACATATAACATTAATCAAAACTCGGCATAATATACCTCCAAGTGTATAAATTAACCAACTCAATGTACATCCATCAATCATAACTCGACACAATGCACATAAACAAATAAAATAAACCTACTAAATCATCAGAATCAACACCATCATCAACAAGGAATAATAAAATCATTAATAGGTTCAAACAACCTCAAAATATAGATATACAATCTATAGAGAGCGATCAACAACATGATATAACACTAATCGATTCATCAAATCAAGTTAGAATTACAAATCAAGAGTTTTTTTCCCAAAAAGTCAACACTAAGGGGTTTGAGGAAAAATACCTTGATCCAATGAATAACAACAGATTACATGATGTTTAATCACCCAAGACCTTCCAAAACACCTTTGGATGGAGTAAAATCGCTCTAAGAATCCCAAACCCTAGCCAAATCGCCCCAGCCACCGCGAAAGAAGAGAAGGGAATGAAGAAATGACGGAAAAGACTGCTGCTCCAGTATATATACTGGACCAGTTTGCGCATTCTAGGTCTACGCATTAGCATGCACTAACGGGCCAAGAATCCAGCACGTTCTTTCTGGAAGAATAATTAACACGCACTAATTAAGCTCCTTGGCATGTGCTAATGGGCCCTATTTTTAGCATTTTCTGTCCTCAGTCTCTAGTATGTTCTATCTTGTCCTCCAGTGAGCGCTCCCTAAATACATACCTTAGCGTGCGCAAATGCACTCTGAACAGATAGTTTGCGGCAATTCGAAATAAAAATCTCGGATATTACACTAAAATCATCACTAAAGGTGATGAAGTATTGATATCCGCCTTTGGCATGAGTGCTAAGAGGTCCGCATACATCATTATATAATATTCATAATAGATCACTAGTCCTATTCTCCATGACCGGTGAAAGGACTGTTCGTCTTCTTGCCTAATGAACAAGATTCACATGTCCCAAATGGCCAATAATCAAAAGAGTCTAAATTCCATTATGATGGTGTATAGAAATGCATTTCTCATTTATGTGGCCAATCCGAGAATGCCACAAGTAAGTCCGATTAGAATAGTTGAGCTTAGGTTTTCTAGTTGCAATGTTTCGAACTTCCAAAATATTGGACTCATCTAAATAAATATTGTAAAGGACAGTATACTACTTTGCAGTACCATAAAGCAAGTCATCAAAGTAAATACAAATCATCTTATTCTTAACAAGAAAATTGTATCCATCACAACCTAGTATAGAACTGAAATAATATTTCTATTCATAGCAGGAACATAATAGCAATTGTTAAAAACTAACAAAAACCCATTGGGTAAAACTAGATTATAAGTTCCAATGTCTAGTGCAAGAACTCTTGCTTCATTACCGACTCATAGCTCTATTTCCTATTCTTTCAGCTCTCTACTGCTTTTCAATCCCTATACATTTGTACAAATATGATATTCACATCCAATATCCAATACTAAGAGTTAGAAGTAGATAAGTTAACTTTTATAATGAATATACCTGTGGTAGTCTCTCTCACTACCCTTAGTACGCTTTAGCTCTTATAAGTAAACCTTATAATTCCCCCCCCCCCCAGCGTCATAGTTTATTGCAATGATGGCAGTTTCCAACTTGGGAGCTTTTGCCTTAAACACCGGATTAGCTAGGTCTTTAGTTTTGGCAACTTTTGCTTTACCTTTACCCTTGCCTTTGCTCTTGAAGTACTTCCCTTTGCTGATAATCAGCACGTGGTTTGGTTTCTTCTTAACATTTTGCTCGGTTGTTTTAAGTATCCCATGCAGCTCAGTAGTGGACTTCTCCATCTCATTCATATTATAGTTCATAATGAACTGACTATAACTACTAGGTAATGAGTTTAGTATCTCATCCGTGGAGTACTCTTTAGAAAGCGGAAAAGCAAGCCTATCAAGATAATCAATATACCCTTTCATCTCACGTACATGAGCACTGACAAATGTTCCCCAACCATCTTGCAAGCATACAAGGATCGAAAGGTCTTATACCTCTCTTGCCTAGCATGCTTCGGGAAAGTGTCCTTGAGGTAAGCATTAAGCTCATAAGCTTCAATTTCTTTCAGATTCTTCTGAAGTTATGGAGAAATGGTGTAACATCCCCAAAGCCATAAGGGAATGTCACACGCCGTACACCCTTTTCAAAAGGATCTACCAGGCTAAATACTATAATACAACATAACGTTTGACAGGCTGGGGTCAAACTACGTAATGAAACAGACCGATAAGTTCGACTACTCAAAATACACAGACCGACAAGGTCACACGACTAAATCAAAGCCGAATAAAATCTCATTACAAGATGTTCCGAAGTGTATGAACATACCAACACAACATATATCCATCAATCACACGCACAATACAAACCAAAAAGTATGACCAACCAACTAAATAGTCACAATCAACACAATTCCACAACAAGGAATGCTCAAGTACGTCATAACATAACTAGATACCAACGATGACAATACACAAAATGCACAATCACTGAGAACGAACAAACCATCATAAATAAATTGCATAAATTCAATCCACAATGTATAAATTGTATAGACAAAAATATTTGCCTCAGAAACATATGAATACTCGAAGGAACATGGCTCGATCGGAGAACCCTAAAAACCGACAACCTCCATGAGAAAACTGTAGGTCACAAGTCGTCAGGAATAAGTCTAGAGGGAGGGGGTGAATAGACTTATTAAACTCTTTTCTGAATCTCAGATGAGTTACTCAGCTGTGATTAGGTACAGATGACTTATGTCGTCTGCAGACAGGTAATGCGGAAGACACAGCTGATGATGATAATAGGTAACTAATGTTAACTGCAGATAACTATCTAATGGAATAGTAAATATGAATGCATCAGTTAAGTACGATGTTCAAAGCAGTAAATCACACAGCACTTATAGTGGTTTGAGAGTTGGGGTAATCCTCTACTAGTCCACTTTTATCCAAACCAGTTGGAGATGAATTCACATAATTTTCAACTAGTGATAAACATTACAATGATACAATCAGTTACAATAGCTTTCAACCAGTGGAATCCTGTGGCCATTGCAACTCCCTTTGACTGCCTAGCACCTCTTGATCAAAGATCCTTGGATGCATATCAGTCGCACAACTTCTGAAAACTTCGTTCACAGAAGTACCCCGTACTCAACATTTGAGACAAGAGTGTTTGTCTTCTCCAACAAAGAGCTTTTCAGAATATGACTGTCTAAAGCTTTGTTCTTTTCACGATGCTATATTTTGCTTTGATTGACTTGAATACTTTGATTGATTGTGAGTGTTGTTCACATCGTACTTTGTTCAATTCATACATTCAGATATTTATAGTACGATCCTTGAGCTTCCTTCATAGCCGTTGCACTATTATACTAAATTTGTCCATTAGAGAGTGGACTTCTTTGTTTATCTTATCATTTATGATCTCATCTAGCAATAACCGCATAGGAAATATAACCCGCTCACTAACGGGAGAAAGAATTCTATCTTGGTATTCAGTAGGACCTTCTACTTGCCCGTCAAGATGCACGTCGAGGTTGACCCCCACCTTCCGGTTTACAGGGTCGAACTACTCTAATGAAAATCTTGACATCACAAGCACATCCCCACTAAATCCTCAAGTCGAATGTTCATGAATACCTATCACAACCTTTTGATTCCGTCATTGACTGTCCCGGAGTGAATTCGGTGCGACGAATCGAGGGTGAGTCGGTTCGAGTATACTAATCCAATTAGCATACCTATAACGTGTGCTCCCACTAACCATTATCATTCGATAGGCACTCTCCATGTTAAAGAACACGTTATACAAGTCTTCACATAAACTTAACGCCTAGTCAAGTTTTATCGACTTTGCGAAAGATTAAGTATTTGAGCTATAACCTTTCCAGTGCCGACCCCCTTATCCAATAAAGAGTGGAACGTTTTGCTCTCAAATACACGGACTAGTTTCTATATGTATATTTATGAGTTAGGAATGCCAGTAACTACCAGTAAATAAAGAAACATTCATTTGCCTTATGATAATGATTTACATAATTACAAGTACAATGCCCTCACTCAACAACCTCTGAGTGGCATTCTAGGGCATACTCCTAACAATCTCCCACTTGCACTCAATGCCACACACTATGGTATCTAATACCCATGTTCTCCAGATGACGCTCTAAGCTAATCTGAGAAAGTGGCTAGGTTAGTGGATCAGCGACATAGTCGGCCGACTCTACTCTATGCAGCACAATGTATCTCTTTGCAAACAAATTCTCTTACGAGATGATACTCTCTCTCAATATGTTTTGTATTATTATGAAACCTCAGCTCTCAGGCCTGTGCTACTGCTCTATTATTATCGTATAAAACCGAAACTAGGTGGCGTAGCATATGGTGTCACGTGAAGTTTACCCAGTAACTTCTAAATCCAAAAACCCTTCCTTAGAAGCCTCTGAGGCTGCTTGATACTCAGCCTGACTGGTGGAATCAGCAGTCGTGCTATATTTGGCACTATGCCAAGTTACTGCACCTCCATTAAGAGTAAAGTTTAGCCAGAAATAGACATTGAGCTGTCTTTCTGTTTTTAGAAGTCTAAATCAGTGAATCCCATCAAAGAACTAGATCTCTAGTCCTTCCAAAGTACTTGAGAACGTTCTTTACTGCGGTCCAATGTTCCCCACCTGGGTTTGCCTGAAACCTACTTACCACGCTTCCAACATGCGTAATGTGAGGTCTTGTACACAACAAAGCATACATAAGGCTACCCACGGCCAAAGCATATGGTATATTACTCATTTTCTTTCGTTGTTCCTCACTTTGAGGACATATCTTCGAGGAGAGTTTTATTCCATGTCGCACCGGTAGGAACCCTCTTTTAGAGTAATCCATATTAAATTGCTTTAAGATTTTATCTATATAGAGGGCTTGAGAAAGACCTATTGTTCTCTTCGCTCTATCCCGGTAGAGCCGAATACCAAGAATATGCTTCTCCCAAGTCTTTCAAGAAGAAATTACTCGAAAGCCAAGCTTTCACAGAACTGAGCATTCCCACATCATTTCCTATTAGTAGAATGTCATCTACATTTAGTACTAAGAATGTGATCTTGCTCCCACTAACCCTCTTGTATACACAAGGTTCCTCTTCATTTTGCACGACGTCAAACTCTTTGACTATCTCACCAAAACGAAGGTTCCAACTACATGAAGACTGCTACAGTCCATTTCATGGAGTCTACATTCACCATTGCTAGGTCATTGGTCGCGGGTCGGTCTCTTGTTTATCACCTGGAACCTCGCGGAAACCCAGTTCCTCCAAGTTCACAAGACTATACCTCTCAGGTAATTGAGACACCATACAAGACTTACGAGGTGGTTGTACTTGTGTTTTAGAAGGTTTGGTTCCATTTTTATTGCACAAGTGTCTCCTGAGGAGTTTCATTGTATTCTTCCAAAGAAATATTTCTACCTACTCCGCCTTCCTGAATGAACTCTTGTTCCAAGAAGTGTGCATGCAAAGCAACAATGATCTTTCGATCTTTGGGCATGTCGAATAGATAACCCATCATCCCAAATGGGAATCCAATGAAATGTCTCTTCACGGACCTCGCTTCCATTTTGTCCACCTTAGACTTCTTGACGTAGGCGGGACTTCCCCAAATCCTAATGTGATTAAGTCTTGGTTTCCTGCCCCCCCACATCTCATGTGGAGTTTTAGGAATGAATTTGGAAGGAAATCTGTTCAAGATATAAGCGGCAGTCAGGAGTGCATACCCCGCAGGTAAACCGGTAAGTCAGTAAAGCCCAGCATGGAACGGACCATGTTCAACAAGGTCCGGTTCCTTCTTTCTGACACACCATTGAACTGAGGAGTACCTGTAGGTGTTAGTTGTGATACTATTCCATGTTCCTTAAGGAACTCGTCAAACTCCATACTCATATACTTGCCACCTCGGTCCAACCGAAGTGCTTTGATATGATTACCAGTTTGTTTCTCGACTAGGGCCTTGAATTCCTAGAATTTCTCAAGGGCTTCGGATTTATGTCTCATTAAGTATACAAAACCATACCTAGTATGATCGTTTGTAAACGTAATGAAATGTTGATATCCGTCACATGCTACTTCGAAAGCACCACATATGTCAGTATGGATTAATCCTAGTTTATCAGTGGGTCTTTCAAAAGTCCCTCTGAAGGGGGACTTAGTCATTTTGCCTTTAAGGCAAGATTCACAAGTATGAAAGAGATCCGATCCCAATGGACCAATAAGTCCATCTTTTTCCATCTTGTAAACCCTGGTTTGACCAACATGACCAAGTCTAAGATGCCATTTCAAAACTTGATTGGTTTCATCCCTACCACGTTTTCTAGTCATAGTATTCACAACTACTTTGTTTCTGAGATTTAGATGATATAATCTATTTAACAATGTAGCACTACCTACTAGTTTATTTCTGAAATAAATTTTGTAGGAACCATCACCATTGAAAAATGAAAAGCCTTTTAGGTCCATCACCGGAATGGATACAATGTTTTTGTGCCCCTTGGGCAAAACAAGTACAGATTCTAAAGACAAAACAAAGCCGGATTCTAAACCTAAAAGAAGTGATCCTCTGTCGGTTGCTTCGACACTATGCCTGCTTCCGACTGTGGTCATAACTTCTCCATCTCCAAGCTTCCTACTTTGTTCCAGATCCTGATTCACGGTACAAATATGAGAACTAGCACCAGAATCCAGTATCCAGGAAGTAGAAAATATAGTATCAGAACAATTTGTTTCCAAAACTAAAAGTTTTGTACCTGAAGTGCCATGAAGAATAGGACACTCTCTAGCCCAGTGGCCCAACTCACTGCACTTAAGACAAATGTCTTTCTTCTTGCTCTTAGGAACCGTTGGGGCCTTACCCTTGCCCTTGAAGTCCTTGACATGTGGTCCAGTCTGCTTCTTGGTCTTTTTCTTCTTGTTCTCAGACCTCCAAGGTCCAGAAGAAATCACAAGAGCAGACTCCTTCATCCGCGGAGTCTTCATCTGAGACTGAGTGGTCACAAGTTTGTTCATTAGCCCAGCTAAATTCCATGCAATCTCATTGCAGTTAAAATTCATAACAAACTGTGAGAAGGAATCAGGAAGAGACTGTAGGATAAGGTCGGATTGAAGAGAAGCATCCATTTTAAAATCAAGAGCCTCCAATCTCTCGATCATGGATATCATTTTGAGGATGTGGTCCCCAACCTTCTCATCTTCCTTCATCCTTTCACCGAACAGTTGCTTGGATATATCATATCTAGCAGTTCGACTGTGCTCACCATAAAGCTCGATTAAGTGAGATAGAATCTGCGTAGCAGAAGTCATTTTCTCATGAGCTCTCTGAATCTCATTAGGCATGGAAGCCATCATATATGCACGGACTTTCACGTCATCCTTAACCCACTTTTCGTGGTTTTCAATCTCTCTCTGATTGGCTCTTGTCCACACTGGAGGCGCCGGAATGTCCGTCTCCAAGACATATCCCAGTGCCTTTATACTGAGGACTATCATCAGATTGCAGAGCCAATCCACAAAGTTAGGTCCGTTCAAGGTGTTCTTTTCGAGTAGAATTGCGAGTGGGTTCATTGTCATATTGAGAGTTATGTCTGCATTAAGTACGACAGATTAATTAGTGACTTGTTTAATTATTATTTGAATATAAAATTAAGGTATTTTCTATTCTTGTTACCCAGCTCCCACTATTTTGATCGGAATAACACACTCCCATGTGAAATGCGGAAGTAACGTCTCTCTACTTCATAGTGGTGATCGAGTTCTTTATAAATCTCAATAGAGGGCAACCGAACAGGTTTCTAGTCTATTAATTTTCATAAAGTGGTGTCCAACACCAACCCATCTAATGGATGATTCGATCTTCTTTTTCCCCTTGTTCACTCCCCTCAACCTATACGATTTCTATGGTTCGTGAACAAGTTAAGTTTGTACCATCGACGCAAATCAGTTTCACAATTGAATCTTATCCGGCAACCTATCAGGTTTCTAGGGATAAAATTTTCTCCAACCGAAGGCATCCAATGCGCTCCCGGTAATTTATCCGTCATCCCCGAACGACTAACCCGATAACTTGGAAGCATAGCACATCCGGTTTGGATTTCAATTGCCCGAAAGCTGGATGGAGAGAAGGAAAACCTTGAAACATTATAAACTTAATAATTTGTCGTGGGAGAATTTTCGCGATTAATGTTACACTTTGCACATTAATTCATTTAAGCGCGTTTGTAGCATTCATACAATATGAACAACCATTCACAACCTAGTTGCTACCAACATGTGGTTCATGGACCGTTCCTAGAAAACAAAAACTCCATAATCTAATTACAAGTCTTCGTCTTTAATCTTCATCTTCTCGAAACGGATCTTCCTCCGGTCTTCGTCATTACATATAAATTTTACATTGAAAAATTGCATCCTAGATACAAATATTTATAGTAAAATAAATAGGCTCAAAACGACATTTACAACCCAATCGAATAAAACCGAACGATTCAAAAACTAAGTCTACGAACCACATCCCCATTCAAAAGTATTCATCCTATAAATACTATATAAATGGAAAGCGTAGAGATACATTGATTCAATCAACAATACGAACCGATCCAATCGATTCATTCAAAACAAATTAATCCAATTAATTCAAACAACCATCAATTTTAACTTGTTCCGGATGATAAAATATTTCATTAAATTAATTTCCTTAAGATTAAAATTACCATAATTAAATCTTAGTTAAATTAAATCCAATTTAATTTGTGGGAAATTAATTATCGAACGAAATATAAAAACGGAGTCGAAAAACACGGAGCAACGCCCAAAGGTCAGCCGAGGCAGCGGTGATCGGCGAGGACCGACACCATTGCCAGGCAGAGGCCGACACAGACTGCCGAGCCTGGACGATCACGGGTCCAGATCGCGATCTGCTTCCTCGGATCGCGAGGCAGCGCCCGGTCAGCCCCAGGCTGCCAGGTCCGATTATGTTTTCGGCTCGTTTTTTGCCCCGATTCCAAAAATAACATTTTTCTAATCTTTATATTACACTTTAAATCATTTTTTGAAAAGAAAAATAGATTTACATTGTAACATAAAATCATGAAAAAATAATTTTTTGGATGAACAATAGAAAATCAATGATTAATACGATTATGATTCCAAATCATATACCATCTAATCAAGCATTCCAAATGCCAATATCGTATATACGATCGCAAGAGCTACGCTTAGATACCACTATTGGGATTCAGTGCCTAAACCGAAGGCCCAACGGAAGCGGTAAAATGAAAATTAATCCGATTCGAATCCCTACGAGGATCGATCGAGCTACGTATGTACGAATATATAAACGAAAACACAAGAGATGTAAGAAAATCACCCTTGTAGTCCGTTGGTTAAATGGATTCCTTCTCTTGAGCTATTCCCCAAGCTTTAGTTGTAAATCTCTACGATCCAATGTGCTCCAAGCCCTTGGATGATCCAACGTCGAAAATACAATGCATCTACTTGCCACGCGCCGGAGAAACGAACGGAACGACAATCACCTTGCTATCCTCCAAGGATACGGCTAGAGCTAGGTGATGAAGCTTTCTATGTGGTTATCACACTCTAAGTGTATAACTCACAATCTCTCTTTTATATCTCTCAATTTTCCTCCAAGAAAAATTAAGAACATGAAATGAAATGAAGAAGAAGACTTTGAGAAAAAACTTTTCTCCCTCTTTCTCTTTCTCACGTAGGAATCGAAATGAATGTAGTGAGAATGATGAGAAGTCTTCCTCTCTTTATTCAATTTCCACTCACATGCACAACAAATCATACCATATGATTTTTGCCCCACAAGCCATATTCCTTAATATAAAAAGGAAACAACAAGACAATGGGAAGGTGGGTGGAAGGGGTTGGGGTGACCATGATGAAAAACGGACGAGTTCGGTTCGTTTAGGATTCCCGAGAGTCCAAACAGATAAACTCCAATTCCGTTCCGATGTATTTATATTAATTAATTAATCCAATTAATTAATCATATCAAATACATAATAACATAATTAATTTCTCCAAGAAATAATTATATTTATGAATTAAATTAATCACCAAGTAATTTATTTAATTCATTAGGCCGTAAATTAATTTATCCAATAAATCAACTTAGACATCCAATGTCCCAATAAATTAGATATCCAATATCAAATAATCATAATGAGAGAATAAGCTCGATTCATTCCATCGTCAATCCTATTGCGCGACTCGGTAGGTCCGTCTCAGTCACTAATGGGAGGAACTAAAAAGTAGTAGCACCACCGAGCCAGCCTGGCGGCCTACACTGTACCCCAACTGAGAACGAATGATTGGGATCATTCAAGAACCATTCTGTCGTGAATACCAATATACGTATAAACCCTTCTTTCAAATGTCCCGATCAAGTTATAGGGTCACGATCAGTGAAGCCCTATCTGTACTTGACGTTATGCATGTGTTAATGCAAATCGAGATCACCGAGCTCTCGTGTATCCAATTCAACTAGCTCCAATGCTTTGGCCAAAGACTTATG
Organism: Orobanche coerulescens; assembly: GCA_033398695.1. Classification (NCBI taxonomy): domain Eukaryota; kingdom Viridiplantae; phylum Streptophyta; class Magnoliopsida; order Lamiales; family Orobanchaceae; genus Orobanche; species Orobanche coerulescens. Next base: position 83,150,940 of record CM065805.1, read on the forward strand.
ATCTCATCTGTCAATAACCGCATAGAGCATATAACCCGCTCACTAACGGGATAAAGAATTCTACCTTGGTATTCAGTAGGGCCTGCTACTTGCCCATCAAGATGCACGTCGAGGTTGATACCCACCTTCCGGTTTACAGGGTCGAACTACTCTAATGAAAATCTTGATGTCACAAGCACATCCTCACTAAATCCTCAAGTCGAAGGTTCATGAATACCTATCACAACCTTTCGATTCCATCATTGACTGTCCCGGAGTGAAATCCATGCGATGAAACGAGGGTGAGTCGGTTCGAGTATACTAATCTAATTAGCATACCTATAACGTGTGCTCGCACTAACCATTAGCGTTCGACAAGAACTCTCCATGTCAAAGAACACGTAATACAAGTATTCACATAAACTTAACGCCCAGTCAAATTTCATCGACTTTGCGAACGATTAAGTATTTGAGCTATATCCTTTCCAGTGCCGACCCCCTTATCCAATAAGGAGTGGAACGTTTTGCTCTCAAATACATGGACTAGTTTCTATATGTATATTTACGAGTTAGGAATGCCAGTAACTACCAGTAAATAAAGAAACATTCATTTGCCTTATGATAATGATTTTCATAATTACAAGTACAAGGCCCTCACTCAACAACCTCTGAGTGGAATTCGAGGGCATACTCCTAACACTTGATGCTCAAAAATTGTGCCGACTTGGTCAGACGATCAACAATCATCCAAATCATATTCATGACCGACCCCGATCTCGGCAAACTCGTGATGAAGTCCATCGATATATCTTCCCATTTCCATTCCGGAACGGGATGAGACTATAATAAACCAGTCTGTCGGTGATGCTCGATTTTGACCTGCTGACAAGCCAAACAACTCGCTACAAACTGTGCGACCTCCTCCCTCATATCATTCGAACCAGGATGAATGGAGTAATGTGTAGCATGGGCCTCACGCAAAATACCATGCCTCATTTTTTAGTCACTCGGTACATATAGCCAACTCTGGAATATCAATACTCCATCCTCGTGAATCACAAACCCAGGAGACTTTCCCTTAAGAACATTCTCTCGGATTTGAATAATCATCAGATCCTTGAACTGCTTCAGTTTAATTTCATTTGAAAATCACTGTTAAAATAGCAATTAACAACGGTTGTCGAAAACCACTGTTAAAAGGATGATTAACAGCAGTTATTAAATAACCGATGTTAAATATTTCCAAAAAAAAAACGTAACAACGGTTGTTAAGAAAAAACCGATGTTAAAGTATTGTTGATTAACAGCGGTTTCCTATTACAACTGGTATTAAATATTTAGAAAAGAATCGACAACGATTATTCCTTAACAACCACTGTCATTTGAACATTAAAAAAAAGGTTTATTGTACAGTCTCTTATATTTTTCGTCCGCCTCCTCTTTCTAGCTGCTCTGTACTGCCCAATTCCAAAACTTCTGAATTTTCCATCTCCCTTCCCCGTCGCCGTCGCCGCGAACCTTCGCACACCTCAATTTTCTCGCGGTTGCGTCCCACTCCTGTTCTGGTTGGGCACGCGGTAACCCCTGGCCCCAACGTAAGACAAACAATCTTGCCGGACAATTGGCCTTCGCCATTTTTCGCTGGACGTGGCCTGAGTGTAACACCCCCAAAATCTCCCAAGGCATTACAGTGCCGTGAATCTCGTGTAGGACCCACAAGGCTAGTTTAGGAAATAGATATTTTAAAGAAATTGTAATAAAACGATAAATCCACGGTTACATATCACGAGACGAAATCTTTTATGAAGGAACATGATTCAAAGTTCGATTATTACATAACGGAGGTTTTAAAGATCATATTAAATTTATGCAGCGACAAGATTTTATTCCAACACTGTTCAAGCCTGACCGGACCCATCAGGAATGTCCTGCACATAATCAACAAATTTACCTAGCACGACAAATCATTCCAGATAGCCAGGGTCAAAGAATGCATACCAATAACAATTATTAGCAAAGGTATACACAATTTTACCAAACACAGTGACACATAACCAACAAAAAATAGTTCACCGCACGCCCGACGATGTCTTTCTCATTTTATCACATAAATCCCAAGGTCGCAACCAAGGGTCACGAAAGTATCCACACGGGAATACCCTGGAACATAGGTGCCCAATTTGGGTCTTATCCCCAAACACATTTCCATACGGGTACCATACATGTTTTATCCCCAACACATCGGCCCATTTATAACACATTTTTAGAGAAAGACAACCGTCGGCATTCATCAACAATGGCACATTCATGAATACGAACATTTCAAAAATACTTAGCATTTCTCGAGCGAGATTTCACTTGCCTTTGATCCGATGGTAGGTTCCTTACGATAACTGGGATCTCCACGCCCGATCGTGTTTAACCTAGTCACATAATATCCGATTAACAACTCGTACGGATCATGATGAATAAAACTAGTCTCCCTTCCCTTCCCTAACTGGAGTCCTAACATAGTCTTATTTGCCAATACTAGTATCGTGCTTCTAAGTTCACAAGAAATACGTACTATTATGACGTTCAATTCTACTATTAACGTTAGCTATATCGATTTGCTCAACAAGATTATCCCAATCATCATCCGGTTAGCGACAAACGACCATAGCATAATCGAATTCCATAACTTCTAATTCAATTCTCTATTCCGAGTACTTCAATCGGTGTTTTACCATTTTACACAATGATTTCAGCGGTTTGATCTTTAATGACGATAATACTATCGAATTGCTTCCCCTAGTTCACTTAGCATCGATAATCATAAGGTAAGAGTGACTACGACTAATTTAACATATGGTGACGGATTCCTATGAATTCTACTACAATAGATTCGTCAAAATTTTACATTTCCAATGTCGATTGAGATGAAAGTTTCGCATGGGATTGATATAAGTTGTATTAAAGCAAAACATACAAGCAACGGTAACTCCGGTTACTACAAACCCGTCCGATTAGATTGTCTAAAAGAGTTGGCAAAATCTACCCAAATACCCGTAATCTAACAAGTATAATCAACAACATCGAGGAGATTACTTCAGGAATCAATAGGCTTACCTTAGTAGATGAAGAACAATGAACAGGGATGATGAATCAACAAGAACCATGAGGAGAAACAAGTGGCTTGAATGACTTGGATAATCTTCAATGGAGCTTAAGAAATCACCTCCTCTATGTTAATTCAAGTGTATGAGAAGCCAAGAATCGAGTACAAGGCTAGGGAACTGCTTCAAGAGTGTTTCTTTGCGGGGTTCACTACTACAAATATGACCTTTAATGACAGAATTTTTATGACGTTTTGCGAAAAACGTCATTGTAACGTCTTTCCATGACGTTTCTAGCAGCAAACATCATGGATGTAAAATATGGAACAACCATATGACATTTTGTGAACATCATGGTTTCTTCGAGATTCATGATGTTTTTTCCTGTCATATTTGTTTATCAATAACACTTTTAAAATATCATGATTACCATGTAGCATGACATTTTAAAAAATATCATGTAATAGTTTTCGATGACAGTTTTAAAGTGTCATGAAATAGTTTATTGCTAATGACAATTTATTACTATCATCAAAAGTTTAATCCCAAATTAGTCCCTTGAAAATTTCCCGTATGACTTCATCTCCTCCCTCCCTCTCATTTTGTTTTCCTTCTCTCCCCTTCTGAAACCCTAGCCGCTCTCTCCCTCTCTCTCACTTCTCCTCGTCGCCGTCTCCCAATTGCACGATCTCACTAGTCCTTTCTTTTCCTCTCCCCCAATTTCTCACTTCTCACTCTCTCTCACTTCTCCTCATCGTTGTCTCCCAATTTCACGGTCTCACCAACATCTATAGACGTTTTCTTCAGAGCCGGGACCATGGACATCGGGTTCAAATCAACATCCATCGACTTTTCACGTCAGATTCATATTGTCGCCGCAACATCCACCGCGAGTTATCCAACTTTCTTTATTTGTCATTTCAAGTGTAGCTGTGCAATTAGATTATGGTTTATAATCTGATTACCCATGCCTAAGTCTGCCTCGTGTATGTTTGATTGAAATGTTTATAAATTATTTATTTTTCATGTGAAACATTTCTATCTTATATTTCTAATCAATTTTTCACATGAACCCTAATTATCAAATTTCCACATGAACCCTAATTTACTGAAATCCACTCACAGTGCATAATTTCTCGTGGCAGAGATTCCTTTAGAAATAAAATCTAAGTTTCTCATATTCAAGAAAAACACGAACATGTCGAGTTTGGTTTGAGTTTCTTGCACTGATCTTTTACTTCATTCAGTGACCAGTGTAATATTTAGTATCTGCAACATCTAAATATGACTCATATTGTTAGGAAGCACAGAAGGCTTCGGCGCCAACGTCCCATCTGTTTCATCGATTTGGATTCCCCATCCAGTTCCTTTCATTCTCATCTACCCCAAATCGCATTTGCAAGGTAAGGAAGCTTTTTGCGATAGATAACTATTGTTGGGTGTCGTCCCAAGAATACAGGAAAGTCGCACTATTTTCTGGGAATTTTCCCACATTTTTGGAACGCCCTGGGTTGAAGAAGACGGTCGAACCGATCTGGTTTCATGACGTACCTTTCATGACATTTCTGACATGTCGTAAAATGTATTTCATGACAATTATCATGTGTCATGGCTTTCTTCTTATGACGTTTATAAGTTATCGTAGAAAATATTTTGATGACGTTTTAGAAACGTCATTGTATCATGCGCAAACCATGACTCCGGTATAGATGACGAAATTGATGACGGTTCAAAAACGTCATGGATATATTTTAATGACGTTTTATGGCCGTCATTAAATCCTTTTGTGTAGTAGTGGTTGAGGTCGAGAGAATGAAGGGGGGAAGTGTTATTTTATAACACTTGATCTAGTTAACGTACGTTAAGGCTCCAGGCCTTATGTACGTAAAGTTTATTACGTACGTAAGGTACTACCATTAACGTACGTAAAGGCCGTCCAGGGGTTTCTGACTGAATCGTGCACATCCATTACGTACGTAAGGTGCCATAACATACCTAAGGCACCTGACCTTGGCGCACGCTAAGCTTGGCGAATAGCGTACGTTAGTCACTCAGTCCCTTAGTCATTTATCACATTTTAACCATTTCGGGGTGACCATTCTCTCCACTCGTCAACAATTCATCTGGGAACAAGACATTGGCCACCATCATATCCGTTCCATCCATATCACACAATTGTATCGCATAAGCATTTAATGAAATCACATAATATAAAAAGCAACATCACACTTCAAGAGATCACACAGTTCAAGGTATTTAAGCATGAAATACCCGTGATATTACATATCTCCCCCTTAAAATAGTTTCGTCCCGAAACTAAGAAAATAACTCGGGATGACTCTCCTTCATGATCGAATCAGTCTCCCAAGTTGCTTCTTCCATGCCATGGTGCGACCACTAAACCTTTATGAGGGGTATGATTTATTTTGCAATATCTTCATATGCCGATCCAAGATGGCGATCGGTACCTCTCTAAAGGTAGCATCGTGGGAAATTTCCACTTCTTCAAAATTGAGTTTGTGACTCGGATCATAGACATACTTCCTTATCTGGGAGACGTGAAAGATGTTATGCACTCCATCCAGATGCGGCGGCAGGGCTAATATATACGCAAGCTTCCCCACCCGGTCCAATATCTCGAATGGGCCTATAAACTTCGGGCTTAACTTACCCTTTTGGCCAAAATGACGGATACCCCACATAGGTGATACTTTGACCCAAACATGATCCCCGACCGCAAATTCCAACGGGCGCTGCCGGTTTTGGGCATAAGACTTCTGCCGGCTCTGTGCTCCTAGCATGTGCTTTCGCACAATAGAGACCTTCTTAATGGACTCCTGGATAAGATCTAATTCGGTAGCCGTGGTGTCAGAAGCATCATCCCATCATAACGGCGCCTTGCACCTTCGCCCATACAGGGCCTCAAATGGTGCCATACCTATGCTTTCATGCCAGCTGTTGTTGTATGAAAACTTCACCAATCCCAGATGCCTAGCCCAATCCTTACCCCAATCGAGCACGCATGCCCTCAGCATATCTTTCAAGGTTTGAATCATACGTTCAGTCTGTCCATCCACCTGAGGGTGATAAGATGTAATAAAATGTATCTGGGTCCCCATAGCTTTATGGACGGCTTTCCAAAAATGGGACACGTATCTGGTGTCCCTGTCCGAAATGATGGATGAGGGAATGTCGTGCAGCCTCACGATCTCCCTCATGAAAATAGCAGCCAATTGCTCTGTACTGGTTGTTTCTTGAATAGGAATGAAATGTGGCGATTTCGTTAATCGATCAACGATAACCCAAATTGTATCCTTTTCTCCCACTGTCATTGGTAACTTAGTGACAAAGTCCATCGATATGCTCTCCCATTTCCACTACGGGATGGGTAGGGGTTGCACGATTCCGTCTGGTCTGCGGTGTTCAATCTTCACTTGTTGGCATGTCATACATCGGGTGATGAACCTAGCAACTCCCCGTTTAATATTTTTCCACCAAAAACCCTGTCGCAAATCTTTGTACATTTTGCTTGCTCCTGGATGAATAGAATAGGGAGTGGAGTGCGCCTCCCTTAGTATAGTTTTCTTCAGCTCGTCATTTGGCGGAGTACAAATCCTGTTCTTGAACATCAACAAGTCACCCTGGATCTTATATTCAGAAACATCTCCTCCCTCGATTCTTGCACCAATCGTACGTAACTCGGGATTCTCCATCTATGCTAGAAGTATCTCGTCTAGTAAGGATGAAAGTATATTAATTGAGCACAATTGTCCTTGCCTAAGTTGTATCCATACTTCGGTACTGCTTCTCCTGATGTCTTGCTGCAGTTCGGGCTGAAATGTTATGCTGGATAACATCACTTCTTGTGTAGTTTTCCAACTAAGAGCATCAGCTAGCACATTGGCCTTCCCAGGGTGGTATGATATCTCCACATCGTAGTCCTTTATTAACTCCAACCAGTGCCTCTGTCTCATGCTTAATACTTTCTGGGTAAAGATATATTTCAAACCCTTATGATCCGTGAAAATCTTGCAATGCGTCGGGTAATTCGTTTCGTACGGCCTCAGTTTTCGGGATGTGTATGTAATAACTCTGTCATTCTGCATGAAGACACATCCTATTCCATGCTTAGATGCATCCGTGTATATAATGAATCCTTCCGTTCCCTGTGGTAGCACTAACACTGGAGTAGTAGTCAGCTTGCTATTAATCTTAGCAAAGCTCTTCTGACAGTCCGTAGTCTATACAAACTTGGTGCTCTTTCTCAGTAGGTTTGTTAATGGTCGAGCGATACAGGAAAAGGCCTCAACGGATCTTCAATAGTAACCCGCCAATCCTAGGAAACTCCTTACCTCCTTGACGTTCTTCGGCGGTTCCCAACTGATTATGGTCTCGATCTTTTGTGGATCGCACTTGACACCTCTGCTGAGACGACATGTCCGAGGAAAATTACTTCTGGCATCCAGAATTTGCACTTGGAGAGTTTCGCATAAAGTTGGTGTTGCCTCAACACGCTCAGTACTTGCCTCAAATGTTCCTCGTGTTCCTGTCAGCTTCGAGAATAAATTAAGATGTCGTCAATAAAAACCACGAATCACTTATCAAGGAAATCAATTAAAACTTTGTTCATCAATTCCATGAAAAAAGCTGGGGCATTAGTCAACCCGAATGATACCACGATATACTCGTATTGTCCATACCTCGATCGGAATGTAGTCTTTGGTATATCCTCCTCCCGAATCCTCAATTGGAGACATTCGGACCGTAGATCGATCTTTGAAAACACAACCGCCCCCTGTAATTGATCTAGTAGGTCATAGATTCTTGGAAGTGGGTAAAGATTCTTGATAGTAACCTTGTTTAGATCCCTATAGTCAATGCACAAGCGTAGAGAGTTGTCTTTCTTCTTAAAAAAGTACTGGCGCGCCCCACAACGAGGTGCTCGGGCGGATCAATCCCTTCTTCAGTAGATCTTTGGCTGTATCTTTAATTCTTTCATCTCGTCTGGTGCCATCCTGTAAGGAGAATTGGAAATAGGTCTTGTCCCTAGCTTGAGTTCAATGGAGAGGTCAACTTCTCGGTGCGTTGGCAGCCCTGGTAGTTCATCGGGAAAGACGTCTGGAAATTCATTCACCAATAGAATGTTTGCGACCGTAAGTCGTGAAGTATCCTCCTAAAGAACGTAACACCAATAGTACTTCCTTCGAGAGTTGCAGGAGACTTCTGATGCAAGAAGGCTGAGAGACCCTTTCATACTGAAGTGTTCTCGTCCTCTGATAACATGTGTGGTACCATCATGAGCCGTAATGGAAATAGTCAAGTGGTAGGTATCCAAGATCGTCCTGTGCAATGGCATGAAGTCCATACCTAATATGATATCTTCATTATGAAGTGGGAAGACCATAAGATTAGCGGTCTAACTATGATCATCGATGCGGATCTGACAGTCTCGAACTTCTAGATCGCCGCCTACTTTACTACCCTCGAGTAGCTTAACAGTAAAGGATTCACAAGGTACACATGCAAGATTTAAACGTTCAACACATTCCACATATATAAATGAATGTGTGGATCCGGTATCAAATAGTACATGCACAGGCTGAGAGTTAACAAGAAGGGTACCTGAGATAGCTGGCGCGGATTGACCATTCGTAGCCCTCAGTTCAAATATATGGGATGGCACTGACTCTAAAAAGGATGAAGTACAACCACCGCACCCACGGACTCATCTGATACCATGTGGCGGTGGTTGAGTCTGATGGAGTGGAGCTCGGTAGTTGGAAACGGCAGGTGTTCTGGAGGATTGCACCGAGCCTTGTTGACTTAGTTGGGAAGCTGAGTTCTGAGTGGGAGTGGCCCATCAGCAATAACGAGACATGTGTCTACTCTTCCCAAAAGTGAAACATTTGGTAGCCGACTTCTGGAATCGATCCTTAGTATGTCCGGACACGCCATAATTGAAGCAGTCCTTACGGTAAGGCCGATCGAATGCACCCCTCTGTTGGTACGAAACTGCTGACTTAAAAGAAGATGCGGGCCCCGAGTTCGTTTTGTTGCTGCTCCCTGACTGAGTCGATGTCTTCAGCTTCTTCGAATTATGTCCGGTGTTGGTGTTAACAATAGTTTCGGCATATGCTGTGACCACGTCTTCGCATGCCCTCAGAGTCGTGCAGTGGAATCTGGCGGTATAGCGTTGTAGATCTTCCGGCAACCTATGTGCAAGGTAGCAGATTCGTTGATCGTTTGATGGAACCATCTGTTAAATGTAACTTAGCTCGGTACGGTAGGCCCGGATGATCTCCGGAACTGGCATATTTTGTGGTCCGGCACTGAAAAAGTCTCGTGCATGAGCGGTTGGGGTTGATCTAGGATAGTACTCGGTCCGCAGTAGCCGAATAAATTCGGCCCACCCGACCACTCGGTTTGCTGGCCTGTAAGTTCTCCACCAGCGGACAGCAGTGTCTCGGAGCTGATTAATCTCAAGTGGCACCTTCTGGTTCTCTAGACTTATGATCACTTCAAAGGCAATCTCCATTATAGAAATCCAGTCGTCCACGTGTTTCTCCCCTACCTCATCAAACAATGGAGGCCTGGCCTTCAGCATCTCTCCCAACCAACAATCTATCCCTGCGTTCTCCTCCACATTGATGACCGGTATCCGTTCTACCTGATTGACCTGAGCGATTCCCATGGCGATAGCTTGGGAAAGAGCCTGAACGAAGGCCGGGTCCATGCCTCCCGGGTTTTTGTTCTGGCGTTCTGCTTCCTCATCGTTTTGATTAATTGGTGGCGTCCAGTTGGATGGGTCTCGGCAGTGTTCCTGTCCCCGTCGCGGTTCGCGGAGGAACCCTTAGCTTCGTTCACCACCTTCTTAGCTCCATGGCGTGCCATTACAGACTATATTGATCCAAGGCCAGTTAAACACACAGTTTGCAATTAAAAATAGTATCTAGATAGAAACACACATATTACTTACTTGTATTCCCACGAGGAGTTACGGTCGCTTGGGGTGTTGGACTGGGATAACTTTGGAAATTCGGAGGAATTTTATTTAAAATATTTCAATAGGAGCCGATGCTCTCTGATACCGTTTTCTGTAACACCCCCCAAATCTCCCGAGGCATTATAGCGTCGTGAATCTCGTGTGGGACCCACAAGGCTAGTTTAGGAAATAGACATTTTAAAGAAATTGTAATAAAACGATAAATCCACGGTTACATATCATGAGCCGAAATGTTTTATGAAGGAACATTATTCAATGTTCGATTATTATATAACAGAGGTTTTAAAGATAATATTAAATTTATGCAGCGGCAAGATTTTATTCCAACACCGTTCAAGCCTGACCGAACCCCTCAGGAATGTCCTGCACATAATCAACAAATTTACCTGGCACGACAAATCATGCCAGATAACCAGGGTCATAGAATGCATACCAATAACAATTATTAGCAATGATATACACAATTTTACCAAACATAGTGTCACATAACCAACATAAAATAGTTCACCGGACGCCCGACGTTGTCTTTCTCTATTTATCACATAAACCCAAAGGTCGCAACCAAGGGTCACGAAAGTATCCACACGGAAATACCGCAGAACATAGGTGCCCAATTTGGGTCTTATCCCCCAACACATTTCCATACGGGTACCATACAGGTTTTATCCCCAACATATCGGCCCATTTATAACACATTTTTAGAGAAAGACAACCGTCAGCATTCATCAACAATGACACATTCATGAATACAAAATTTTTAATAATACTTAGTATTTCTCTAGCAAGATTTAACTTGCCGTTGATCTGACGGTAGGTTCCTTACGATAATTGGGATCTCCACGCCCGATCGCGTTTAACCTAGTCACGTAATATCTGATTAACAACTCGTACGGATAATGATGAATAAATCTAGTCTCCCTTCCGTTCCCTAACCGGATTCCTAACATAGTCTTATTTGCCAATACTAGTATCGTGCTTCTAGGTTCACAAGAAATACGTACTACTATGTCATTCAATTCTACAATTAACTTTAGCTATATCGATTTGCTCAACAAGATTATCCCAATCATCATTCGGTTAGCGACAAACGACCATAGCATAATCGAATTCCATAACTTCTAATTCAATTCTCTATTACGAGTACTTCAATCGGTGGATTACCATTTTACACAATGATTTCGGCAGTTTGATCTTTAATGACAATAATACTATCGAATTGTTTCCCCTAGTTCACTTAGCATCGATAATCGTAAGGTAAGATTGGCTACGACTAATTTAACATATTGTGATGGATTCCTACAAATTCTCCTATAATAGATTCGTCAAAATTTTACATTTCCAATGTCGATTGAGATGAAATTTTTGCATGGGATTGATATTGTAATATCCGTAATTTTCCCATTTTTAGCAGTTTCCATTTTTGGTGTATGTCTATTTTTATCGACTCGCTTGTAACCGTTTCGACATTTCGAATCTATTTTGTTCTTGGAGTTTTTCCATTGGGATGAGTTTTGATGATGTTTTCACGTAATTTCGTTTTATGACATGTTTTGCCATATGAACGTTCGATTCTTGTAAAACTCGTTCGTTTTCGTTATTTCTGGGTTTGTACAAGTTCGTATGGTTGAGTTGGTCTTGTGGAGACTTTCGGTTCGTAAATCCGACGTCGTTTCGTGATTTTCGGGCACTTGGGCCATTTTTGTAATTTCTAATAGTTTAGGGAATCTCGTTTCGTTGTCGCATTACGGACCCTTCGGTGGTCGGAATTGTATTTTCTTTCAGCACTTAGCTCCGTCGTCTTGTATGCTTCGTGTTCATGTTCTGGATTACGGTCTCGTCGTGTGTATCGTGTATCGTACCCTCGGCGACTGCTTCGATATGACATCAGCGATCTTGGCTTCTTGTGTAGGCGGCGCCACGCTACCCTGTTGCCTCGCGTGCGCTATCAAGAACGATTAGCGTCGCTAACCCTTATTGTTAGCGTCACGCTAACGAATGTGGCGATAACCACGGTATCGCCGGCCGTTAGCGCACGCTACATATGGCGATTAGCGTGCGCTAACTTCACAATTATATAAGCCCAGTAGCGATTTGAGCGATTTCATTCTTTTCCCTTCGTTTCTTGACGTGCGACCTCGGGCGATTTCCATCGATTCCGATCGGCGTTCGATTCACATTCCATCACCGTAGAGTTGTGCTAGCATATTATCATCGATATAATCGTCATCCATCATCCGAAATCAAGGTAATTTTCTAGAACCCTAACTCGTCAAATTTGGGGGTTTTAGGGTTTTACTAATTGGAACCGAATTATTCCGGTATGTTAGGATATTCTTCACCGATTGTGATTGTTGAATGATTCCAAATCCAATTTCCTTGATTTTAATCCGCGAATTATAGATACGGGGAGATTTTGCGTAAACCCTCGCCCGTATCAATTGATCGTCTATTGTCGTTATTGGTAATCGGGGTTTTGGGAGTATTCCTTTCGATTATTGATGTCCGTTGGGACTGAGTTATGCTAATTCTTCGTTTAGGAACCGTCGTTGTCCATTCGGATCATCCGTAGTCACTTTTCACTTCCGATCCTTCGAAGATGTCACAAAGGCAAGTACTTTACATTTGTTTACATGTTCTAGTATTTGAATTATGGTGTATCGTGGTTGTTGTGGATGGTTATGTGTATGTTCACCTAGGGACGGTCCGACGGGGCCTCTAGGGATACGTATTGCCGTGAGTGTGCGTATCGTGAGCGTGGTTAGCCACCCGGGGATGTCCGACGAGACTCTGCGGGGTACGGTGGCCGTGAGTCTCGTGCCAACAGTTAACTTTGAATTATGATTTGTTGGAGATAATGTGTTTGTGTTTGTACATCATAAATATTCCGGAATATAAAATGTTTTCTAAAATGATTTTTGGCGCATATATTCATCGATTAGAATGTAGTTCAAATGGATTGTACTTGCACTAGCAGTTGTCGCTAACCCCTTAAATGGGGGAAATACTTTTTTTTGTATTTCAGGTATTGATCGTGGGGACCAGCGAGCACTCGGGCCGTATGAGGATGATGGGCAAGCATGATATTGTCCAGTATTTGAATTTTCGATGTTATGTCTGTCGGTTGCTATTGATGTCGATTTTGGGATTTATGTATTATAAAATTGGTTTAAGTACTCGAGTACTTCTGTTTGAAATTGTTAATGTTGTGTTCCCGTTTTGGGAAATGGATTTGATGTCAAATTTTAATTGTCGGTTTGTAGTCTTTTATTTGAATTGTCGTTTTATTAATGATAGTTAGTCGTTGTCGAATGTCTTGTTGGTATGTTAGCACGGTGGATTCCACGGTGTGGGGTCCACGGCGCTGTAATATGCCCTGAACGTCTTGGGGTGTTACGAATATGGTATCGAGCCTAGGTTTATGGATACCTAGGTGTCGGTCATTGGGTCTAGTTAAGTGTCGTTTTGGGACGGTATCAACGCTATGCCATCATCTCGATGCGCGGTGCTCGTAAGTTTTCCTAACTTGACTCGTTTCACCGTTACATTCTATTCTGTCTTAGTATCTTTTGCATTTTGCATTTGAATTGTACTTACCCGTTGCTTCTTGAGAATTCTGCTGGTAGAGGACGCGGGCCAGCGATCGCGGGCGCGGTAGGGGCGTGGCGCGGCAGTGGGGCGGCCATGTCCGATCACTCGGGAACCGATTCGGCGATGCCCTCTTTGTCGAGCAGTGTTCCCCTAGTTCGGAGGTCGGCGGGACCCGATCTGCTAGCTCGGTAATGCTCATGAGAATGTTGGAGTGGCCAACATATTACGGCAAGTAGCGAACCGGATGACGCTGCGGCTCGAGCCGTTACAGTCGGCCATGCTAATGCCAACCGGTTCCGCCCTGGGCCGGTAATGATAAACAACTTCGGGGCGTGATTCGTATCGTCCTCCGCGATTTGATGGTGCTTGACCCTTGGTTGGGAGAATTGGTTATTCGAGTTGGAGAAAGTGTTTGAGGCGCTAAGCTCCGAGGAGAGGAAAGTACCCATTGCTCAGTACTTCCTCGCCAAGGAGGCGGCGACGTGGTGGCAAGCGGTGAAACCGCGTGACCGGGCAGCTACGTGGGCAGAGTTTCGAGATCTGATGGAAGATGAATACTGTCCTTGGCCAGTGAAAGAGGGGAGGATCCGAGCCTTCTTTGAGGCTAAGCCCCAAGATGTTCCTATTTCTCAAGCTATCAAAGACTACAATCAGCAGTTACATTACGTGAGAAACCAAGTCCGCGATGAGCTCGATAAGATCCGCCACTTTGACATGCGGATGAAACCGAGAGTGCGCCACTACATGTCTGGTCTGGGGTGCACGACTTTGTAAGAATATTAGAATAAAGCGATGGCTTTACGAGATGTCGTTTTCTGCGACAGAGACGGCAGCTGAAGGAAAGAAGTAGAAAACCACCGGTCAGTTTTCGGGAGGCAAGTCAGGAGGGTATCCGAAGACTCAGTCTGGTTCGCGAGTCTTCGGGAGTCAGTCGCCATCAGTTGGTCGAGGAAACGGTTCTAGGTCTGCTCCTGCTGGTTCCGTTCGTGGTCCTACATGCTTCAACTGCAGTCGTCTGGGCCACATGATGAGTGAGTGTGATAGGCCTCCGATTCAGTGTCTTGCTTGTGGTCGTATGGGTCATCATGCTAAGTTTTGTACGGATGCAGCTCGGGCCTCAGCTACTCAGATATCAGCCCCAGCCGCGGGAGAGCCGAGTGTGAATCAGACAAGCGGTTCCTCGGCCCTTGCAGAAGTTTTGGTAGAGGTCGAGGTCGTAGTCGGCCTTCTAGAGGAGCTTCTAGTGCGGGTGCATTCCGCCCCGTGTGTATGAGATGAGGCGAGCCGGAGATCCCGACGCGGACGGTGGCTACAGTGCCGTCCACATCCTTGACCATCCTGTTTCCGTATTGTTCGATTACGGTGCTACGCATTCTTTTATATCTATGGATTGCGTGCGTCGTGCATGTTGATTGCCTTGTTGCTTGTGAGCCTTTTGTTGTTAAACTTCCTAGCGGGGATAGCATCGTGGGGACCGTGAGATTAGAGATTTTTACGTGAGTATCGCGGGGAGGGATTGGCTTTCTAATCGATTGCGATAGATATTAGAGATGAGGATTTGATTACGGGTGAGGATTGGTGGACCGTCATGGGGCGATCATGAATTATAGAACGAGGATTACGATGTTAGCCTCGATGGTACCGAGCATTCTTTTGTGGGGCGTAAGCGGGGTAGTCGAGATTGCGATCAGCGCTTTGAGGCGGTGAGGCTTCTTCGGGGAGGTTGCACGGGCTATTGGTGTTACGCTTTGAGATCGGAAGAAGGGGAGTCGAGCTCTCGTCTATTCCGGTAGTATGTGAGTATCGACGTTTTCCGGATGAGTTGCGGGTTTGCCGGGCCGAGAGGTTGAGTTTCTGTCGATTTAGAGCGGGTGCGGCACCTATCTCTAAGACGCCATACCGTATGGCGCTTTGCCGAGATGCTTGAGTTGAAGAAAGCAGTTGGGAGGATTCTTGGACATGGGATATATTCGACCGAGCGCTTCGCCTTGGGGCGCACCGGTCCTATTTGTAAAGAAGAAGGATGGGTCACTTCGTTTGTGCATCGACTACCGAGAGTTAAACAAAGTGACCATCAAAAACAAGTATCCGCTACCAAGGATTGATGATTTGTTTGATCAGTTGCAAGGGGCAACTGTGTTTTCGAAGATTGATTTGAGATCGGGGTATTATCAGCTCCGAGTGAAGGATACCGATATTCCGAAGACGGCCTTTCGGACGAGATACGGTCACTACGAGTTTGTGGTTATGCCTTTTGGGCTAACCAACGCACCAGCCGTGTTCATGCAGCTTATGAACAAAATCTTTATCGAGTACCTCGATAAGTGTGTGGTCGTTTTTATCGACGACATCCTGATTTATTCGAGGAGCGAGGAGGAGCACGCCCGTCATTTGCATATTGTGTTAGATATTTTGAGAACTCAGCATCTTTTTGCGAAGTTCTCAAAGTGCGAGTTTTGGTTACGGGAGGTTATGTTTCTCGGTCATGTGATCTCGGCCGAGGGTGTTCGGGTAGACCCACATAAGGTAGAGGCAGTGTTGGATTGGGCGCCGCCCAAGAACGTGAAAGAGGTCCGTAGTTTTCTGGGATTAGCCGGGTATTACCGTAGGTTCGTCGAGGGGTTCTCTAAACTTGCTCGACCTCGGCTCGGTTATTCTGAAGTCGAGAGAAGTTTGTGTGGACCGATGAGAGGCGTAATAGTTTTGAGGAGTTGAAGAAGCGGTTGGCGACCGCTCCGTGTTGGCTTTACAGTGGTAATGATGGTTTCTCTGTTTATAGTGATGCTTCGGGCCAAGGGCTCGGATGCGTACTTATGCGGCACGGGAGGACGATTGCCTATGCTTCCCGTCGGTTGAAACCGTATGAATTGAATTACCCTACGCACGATCTTGAGTTGGCGCGATTGTGTTTGCGTTGAAAATCAGCGTCATTACTTGTATGGCTCGTCGTGTCGATTTTCACCAATCACAAGAGCACAAGTACATCTTCACGCGAAGGAGCTTAATATGAGACAGAGGAGATGGTTGGGCGATTAAGGATTACGATCTTGAGATCCTCTATCATCCGGCAAGGCTAATGTGGTAGCAGATGCCTTGAGCCGGAAATCGGTATCGCTCGGGCGCTTGAGTTACTCACGGCCCGGTCGGGACTTCGGCGAGAGTTTATGAGGTTGAGCATTGAGATTGTCTTGCCCGAGAGAGTTCCGGCGATTGCGTACTCTTGAGATTTCTTCGTCTCAGTCGAGGACATTAAATCGGGACAGTTGGAGGACCCGATGTTTATTCACCAAGGGAGAGTGTAGAGAAGGGAAAGCCGGGATTCGTTATTCATGAGGACGGCGTGTTGAGATTCCGAGGTCGGTTGTGTGTTCGAGCGACTCGGAGGCGAGACGAGCATTATGCGAGAGGATCATGCGTCACCATACTCGATCCATCCGGCTCGAGTAAGATGTATAAAGATACGAGGAAGAATTTACGGTGGAGCGATATGAAGAAGGAGGTAGTTCGGTTTGTAGCTAAGTGTTTGACTTGTCGGCAAGTCAAGATTGAGCATCAGCGGCCACCGGATTATTGAAACCACTTCCCGTTCCGAATGGAAATGGGAGGACATCTCTATGGATTTTGTCACGAGTTTACCGAGGACGAAGACTTGTATGAATATGGTATGGGTAATTGTAGAACGAGTGACTAAGTCGGCACATTTCTCAGGCATCAAGGATACTTGGGGTCGGAAAAGTTGGCTCGTATCTTTATCACTCGGATAGTGAGGCTTCATGGTACGCGGAGGACCATTATTTTGACAGAGATGGCCGATTTGTATCGCATTTTTGGCGGGCGGTGCATAAGGCATTGGGGACTCGGCTACGTTTGAGCACTTCGTTCCATCCCCAGGCCGATGGGCGGTCCGAACGTACCATTCGGACGTTCGAGGATTTGTTACGCGTGTGCGTTAGGATCGAGTAGTAATTGGGAGGAGCATTTGGCCTTAATTGAGTTTGCTTATAATAATAGCTGGCACGCGTCGATTAAGATGGCACCGTATGAGGCACTTTATGGCCGACGTTGCCGATCACCGATATGTTGGGATGAGCCGTCCGATTTGGTTGGCACCGAGCCGGACCTTGTGTTGGAGACGAGGGAGAAAGTCGAATTGATTAGAAAGAGGATGTTGGCTGCTCAGAGTCGACAAAAGTCTTACGTGGATGTTAGGCATAGACCTTTGGAGTTTGAGGTGGGAGATCATGTTCTGTTGAGAGTGTCTCCGACGAAGGGAGTCTTCCGTTTTGGGAAGAAGGGGAAACTCAGCCCGAGATTTATTGGACCCTTCGAGATATTAGAGAGAGTCGGTGAGTTGGCATACCGTTTAGCTTTACCTCCGTCTTTGAGTCATGTTCATAGCGTATTTCACGTTTCCCAGTTGAGGAAGTACGTTCCGGACCCGTCCCACATTATTGACTTTGGGGACGTGGAGATTGAGAAGGATGTTACGTTTGAAGAGAGACCCGTTAGAATTTTGGAGCGTCGTGATAAACAGTTAAGGCACAAAACCATTCCTTTGGTTAAAGTGCAATGGTCGAGGCACGGAGTAGAGGAAGCGACGTGGGAGTTAGAGGAGGATATGCGTTCGAGATACCCCGAGCTTTTTGATTCTTAAGTTTCGGGACGAAACTTTATTTTAGAGGGGGAGAATGTAATATCCGTAATTTTCCCATTTTTAGCGCTTCCATTTTTGGTGTATGTCTATTTTTATCGACTCGCTTGTAACCGTTTCGACATTTCGAATCTATTTTGTTCTTGGAGTTTTTCCATTGGGATGAGTTTTGATGATGTTTTCACGTAATTTCGTTTTATGACATGTTTTGCCGTATGAGCGTTCGATTCTTGTAAAACTCGTTCGTTTTCGTTATTTACGGGTTTGTACAAGTTCGTATGGTTGAGTTGGTCTTGTGGAGACTTTCGGTTCGTAAATCCGACGTCGTTTCGTGATTTTCGGGCACTTGGGCCATTTTTGTAATTTCTAATAGTTTAGGAATCTCGTTTCGTTGTCGCATTACGGACCCTTCGGTGGTCGGAATTGTATTTTCTTTCAGCACTTAGCTCCGTCGTCTTGTATGCTTCGTGTTCATGTTCACGGATTACGGTCTCGTCATGTGTATCGTGTATCGTACCCTCGGCAATGACTTACTGGCGATATGACATCAGCGATCTTGAAGCTGCGGTGTAAGCGGCGACGCTACCCTGTTGCCTCGCGTGCGCTCAAGAAACGATTAGCGTCGCTAACCCTTATTATTAGCGTCGCTAACGAATGTGGCGATAGCCTGGGTATCGCGGCCGTTAGCGCCGCGCTACATATGGCGATTAGCGTGCGCTAACTTCACATTATATAAGCCAGTAGCGATTTTGAGCGTGATTTCATTCTTTTCCCTTCGTTTCTTGACGTGCGACCTCGAGGCGATTTCCATCGATTCCGATCGGCGTTCTATTCACATTCCATCACCGTAGAGTTGTGCTAGCATATTATCATCGTATAATCGTCATCCGTCATCCGAAATCAAGGTAATTTCGTCTAGAACCCTAACTCGTCAAATTTGGGGGTTTTAGGGTTTTACTAATTGGAACCGAATTATTCCGGTATGTTAGGATATTCTTCACCGATTGTGATTGTTGAATGATTCCAAATCAATTTCCTTGATTTTAATCCGCGAATTATAGATACGGGAGATTTTGCGTAAACCCTCGCCCGTATCAATTGATCGTCTATTGTCGTTATTGGTAATCGGGGTTTTGGGAGTATTCCTTTCGATTCTTGATGTCCGTTGGGGTGAGTTATGCTAATTCTTCGTTTAGGAACCGTCGTTGTCCATTCGGATCATCCGTAGTCACTTTTCACTTCCGATCCTTGAAGATGTCACAAAGGCAAGTACTTTACATTTGTTTACATGTTCTAGTATTTGAATTATGGTGTATCGTGGTTGTTGTGGATGGTTATGTGTATGTTCACCTAGGGACGGTCCGACGGGGCCTCTAGGGATACGTATTGCCGTGAGTGTGCGTATCGTGAACGTGGTTAGCCACCCGGGGATGTCCGACGGGACTCTGCGGGTACGGTGGCCGTGAGTCTCGTGCCAACGGTTAACTTTGAATTATGATTTGTTGGAGATAATGTGTTTGTGTTTGTACATCATAAATATTCGGAATATAAAATGTTTTCTAAAATGATTTTTGGCGCATATATTCATCGATTAGAATGTAGTTCAAATGGATTGTACTTGCACTAGCGATTGTCGCTAACCCTTAAATGGGGAAATACTGTTTGTATTACAGGTATTGATCGTGGGGACAAACGAGCACTCGGGCCGTATGAGGATGATGGGCAAGCATGATATTGTCCAGTATTTGATTTTTCGATGTTATGTCTGTCGGTTGCTATTGATGTCTGATTTTGGGATTTATGTATTATAAAATTGGTTTAAGTACTCGAGTACTTCCTGTTTGAAATTGTTAATGTTGTGTTCCCGTTTTGGGAAATGGATTTGATGTCAAATTTTAATTGTCGGTTTGTAGTCTTTTATTTGAATTGTCGTTTTATTAATGATAGTTAGTCGTTGTCGAATGTCTTGTTGGTATGTTAGCCTGGTGGATTCCACAGTGTGGGGTCCACGGCGCTGTAATATGCCCCGAACGTCTTGGGGGTGTTACAGATATGAGTTATATGAAAGCAAAACATACGAGCAATGATAACTCCGGTTACTACAAACCTATCCGATTAGATTGTCTGCGAGAGTTGGCAAAATCTAGCCAAATACCCGTAATCCAACAATTATAATCAACAACATCGAGGAGATTACTTCAGGAATTGATAGGCTTACCTTAGTAGATGAAGAACAATGAAGAGGGATGACGAATCAACAAGAACCACGAGGAGAAACAAAGGGTGGCTTGAATGACTTGGATAATCTTCAACGGAGCTCAAGAAATCACCTCATCTATGTTAATTAAAGTGTATGAGAAGCCAAGAATCGAGTATAAGGATAGGGAACTGCTTCAAGAGTGTTTCTTTGCGGGGTTGAGGTCGAGAGAAAGAAGGGGGGAAGTGTTATTTTATAACACTTGATCTAGTTAACATACGTTAAGGCTCCAGGCCCTACGTACATAAACTTTATTACGTTCATAAGGGACTACAATTAACGTATGTAAAGGCTGTCCAGGGGTTTCTGACTGAAATGTGCCCATCCATTACATACGTAAGGTGCCATAACGTACGTAAGGAACCTGACCTTAGCGCACGCTAAGCTTGGCGAATAGCGTACGTTATAAGTGGTTGACTCGTTTGACCTCTAGCCCACCGAAAGTACCCCGGTCCTTGTCAAAAGGTAGATTCTGGTCGGGAGACCAATCCTAGCATTATGTATGTAACAATGAAGCATTAACGTACGTAATGTCACCGATTTAGCGTACATTAAGAACATCATATAGCGTATGTTAGTCACCTAGTCTCTTAGTCATTTATCACATTTTAACCATTTCGGGGTGACCATCCTCTCCACACGTCAACAATTCATCGGGGAATAAGACGTTGGCCACTGTCATATTCGCACCGACGATTGTCCAACGACGTCAAGGTATGTCAGCTCCATTCCATTCACATCACACAATTGTATCACAAAAGCATTTAATGAAATCACATAATATAAAAAGCAACATCACACTTCAAGAGATCACACAGTACAAGGTATTTAAGCATGAAATACCGGTGGTATTACACTGAGCGACCATCTCCGACCTACCCATAGTTTCTTCAGTTCAGTTAGGGCTCTCTCCCGCCGTTGCCTCGGATTTTCTCGCCGCCACGCACCTCGGTATGTAATCCTTGCTTTCTCATTTTAATTTCACGTATAGATATTTCATAGCTTGTTTCAATAATTAAAATATGGATATGTTTAAATGTCAAAGTCTTGTTAATGGCTGGAAATTGGAGCTTAGATATATGTTTTCTAATTATTTTGTCATTAGAACTGAGATTGGCATGCATGTTGTACGAGTATTCTTCAACATAGCAACACCTTCCCGGCTCGAGGTGATCATGGAGGAATTGCTATAACTTTTGAATTGGAAATTTATTTTAGATTGATTGAAGTACTGTAAAACACCGGGAATGTCAATTACAAAGTGGTTATGTCCAATTTTTTTAAAAAAATAAAAGATAGTCACTTGAGTTTAATCAGTATCGGTAATGGCCAATCAATAGTTTAAGTTAACACGGAGAAAATTAGTAAGATGATAAATTTTAAGGAAATATTATATGAGTTAAAGGTATATTCTGACCTAAAGGTATATCTACTATAGGGTCGAGAAGTTAAGCGTGATTACGTGGTTAGGTAATGAGTAACAATAGCGGTATATAGATGTGGTTAAAACAACTTCTTGTGTGTCTTTCAGTTTTTGTCTGTTACCTTTTGAAACATGAATTATGTTGGGATAGATGTGGTTAATTTCTTAAGGATCTTCTCCCTTTGGGATAGATTTTAAGTTTCGTCTTAAGGATCTTCTCCCAATAATTAATGCAGGAAAAGGTGACAGTCTTTATAAGATAGTGGGATGACATAGTATTAATAGCAATAATAGTTGTACGTTTTTGGTAGAAGATTAAAATAACACTAAATGTGGTTGGTTCTAACTAAAGGAATTGCAAATTGAATTTCACTATGTATAACAGAAAAAAAGAAAAATGGATCGAAGTTGGATTAATGCAAGTCATAGTAGTGATGAGTATGATAATGGAATCGAACAATTTCTTGAATTCACTTGAGAAAATCGCCCGGAACCCGATGAAAGATATTTTTGCCCTTCTGTCAAGTGCATGAACGGGAGATGACATGAGGCTGACATAATTTGTGAACATCTTATTTGTGAGGGAATAAATACGAATTATACGATTTTGATATGGCATGGCGAACTAGTAGACATTCCAACTTAAGACACACACGTATATATAGATTGTGATCAATTTGAAGACATGATTCGTGACGTTGGAGAAGAATCATTCTGGCGAGCGCATGTTTATGATGCGTTGAAAAGTGATTCAGAGACTCCTTTATATCCGGGTTGTAAAAATTTTACACGCTTGTCTGCCGTGTTGAAGTTGGTTAATGTGAAAGCAGAAAATGGGTGGAGTGATAAAAGTTTCACCAAATTGCTTGAGTTGATACATGAGATGCTTCCAGAAGGTAATAAATTGCCTAACCGTACTTATGAGGCGAAGAAGGTTTTGTGTCCGATGGGTTTGGCGTATAAGAAAATACACGCTTGCCCTAATGATTGTATATTGTACCCAAAAGAGTTTGAATTATTGCATAAGTGTCCTAGGTGTGGGGTATCACGCTACAAAGTGAAGCATGATGATTCTAGTGATGGAGAGAGCACACAACGAGGGCCTGCAACGAAGGTGTTATGGTATCTTCCAATTATTCCAAGGTTCAAGCGACTGTTTGCTAGTAAGGATGACGCAAAGAACCTCATATGGCACGCAAAAGGGAGAAAATGCGACGGACTAATTCTTCATCCTGCTGATTCTGTACAGTGGAAGAAAATAGATCATTTATTTCCATATTTTGGGGGTGATGCAAGAAACCTTAGGCTTGGACTTGCTACAGGTAATTGGGAACAAAAGATACTCTCGTTTTAGAATATTTAGAATTTAGAAAATTTAGAATAAAATCTATAGTAGTTTTTAATATTAAAATCTAAATAAAAGATACTCCGTTTATAGTTGGTTTTTATAGTTTTCAAGTTTCTTGTATATGATTTAGGATATTGAGAGACCTGATCCACCTAATAAACATGCTCGTCAATGTTGGAACATTTTGTTCCATACATGCTATAATAATGTTTTGATGATTTAAGTTGATACACAAAACAAAACAACAAAAAGACAAAGCAAAGCATCAAAGGAAACGAAGTACAAAAAGCTGGAATTTTACAAGGCTAATGTACGTAATCTATCAAGCATAGCGTACGTAACATGTGCAAAATAACGTACGTAAGGAATGTTACTTAACGTACGTAAAGAAGTTCAATCCAGAAGAACGTTGGGAGAGTCAAAGTCAGAAATGATGCAACTGATATATGACGTCAGCAATGACGTATCCTTAACGTACGTAATGGGTGTTAGCTAACGTACGTAATGTTCAAGACGAAGGCTACTAGACTAAAACTGGTACTTGCTAACATACGTAACAAAAACGATACAACATACGTAACTATTGTAGTGTACGTAATGCAGTGATGATAGCGGCCATAATCAATGCACAGGGAGCTAACGGCTAGTAAGGCTTTGGAGGCTATAAATACTATTCATATGGTATTGTTTCACTACAACAACTTCAAGCAAACGATACATTCATCAGAGATTGATATACTTATATAGTTTTTGTGATATTGAGCTTATATCGTTAGTTTGAGTGTTTATACATTCAACATATACACGAGAGGTAAAAGAAAAGATACAATTGGATTCGGTGTTATTAGGATCAAGGATCCGGCATTATTAGAATCGCAATCGATATATTCGTGAGGTTTACCTAGTACCCATAGAAAGCTAGAGTGGTTTATTTCTTGTCCAATAGAAAAGGAAAACGGTTTAACTTGGACCGACACAAAGACAAGTACGAGTGCTTTATCACAGACCAATTGAAGACATGATTGTAACGGTTATCCCTCGACCGATAGAAGAGAGGTGTATATGTTTTGATCTTTACCCTATAGAAAAAGATACCGAGTGAGGACGTAGGATCGTTTATAGCCGAACCTCTACAAATCCATGTGTCGTTTAATTTCCGCACATATAATTTACGCTTCAACATGTCGCATATTACGATATTGCTCCAACAATTTGTATTGGAGTGGTACCTCCAATAAACGGCTCAACATCCGAAGAGTCGATCCAAATGGCGTTTCAACTTGCTCCAGTCTAAGGACTTGCTCTTAACCGACCATCATTTTTTGATGGCTCAAACTTCATGACATGGAAGAAAAAGATGTCAATATTTATCCGAGCGTATGACATCGAGCTTTGGAAAGTAATTTGCCTTGGTCCGAAAATTCCTCTTAAATCCGACGGTACGATTAATTCCTTCGAAGAATATGATGACGCGTATTGGAAGAACAACCATCTAAATTGTAAGGCTACTCAATTTCTATTTTGTGCCTTAAATCCAGAAGAGGTCAATCGTATCTCACCGTGTGAAAGTGGTAAAGAAATATGGAAAATTCATGAAATCACATACGAAGGCACAACTCAATTCAAGGAAACGAAGATCAATATGCTTTTCCATGACTACGAGTTATTCATGATGAAGGGTGATGAGTCTATTACCAACATGCTCGACCGATTTTCGGTCTTCACTAATGGAGTTGCTTCGTTTGGAAAACCATTATTAAGTAGTGAAAAAGTCAAGAAAATCTTAAGATCACTACATGTTGAATGGGATGGAAGGTTGATGGCGATTATGGAATCGAAAGATCTCAAATATCTTGATTTTAGTGCCCTTGTTGGTTCACTAATAAATTACGAGATTGTCCTTAAATCTCGAAATGCAAAGCCGAAACCAAAGAAAAGATCGATAGCCTTGAAGGCTAAGATGTCAAAAAGAGAAGAAATCCCGGTTCATGAAAGCGACGAGAATCGGCATATTATGCCAAGAATATTTTCAAACCTTATTGAACCAGAGAAAGAAAGACATCTCGGGTAAATCTAAGAAATTCAACAACAATTGTCGATTAAATGGTAAACCGGGCCACTTTGCAAAGAATTGCCGAGCTAAACCCAAGAAGGAGGTTCTCGTTGCAACATGGAGCGATGAAGACGAAGATGATGATTTTATCAATCAAAATAATCTCGCTCTTATGGCACGAAGTTCATTCGACGATAGCGACGTCGAAAGCCAAGTAAGTAATTCTTATGACGAACTTTTTGAAGCATTTGAATTATTGCATACAGATTATCAAAATGCTTTATCCGAAATTAAATCCCTTCGATTTAAAGATAAATCTTTGGAAATTGAAAATTCCAAAATTCTTGAAAAGGGAAAGTTTATCGAGACCGATCATTCGAAATGTGTTGAAAATGAAAATATTTTAAAGGATGATCTTGTTAAAATTCAAACCGAGCTCAAAAATTTAATGAAGAATTTTTCACATGGAAATGAGAAATTCGATAAGATGCTCTCGGTTCAAAAATATACTTTAAATAAACAGGGGTTGGGATTCACACCTCGTTCAAAAAACAAATCCTTAAATTTAAAGATACCCCATTGCGAAAAATATTTGAAAATCGGGCATCACATTTCTAACTGTAAAAGCCCACGCCGGATTACTAAAATTAAAAGGATTTGGGTTCCTAAAGGAAAAAATATTTCTAATATCATCTATGTTTCAAATCAAAAACCAACTATAGGTTGGATCCCCAAAATTTAATTTGTATTTTACTCAGGGGGAGTAATAATTTTTCAAAAGGGAGACAATATTTTATAGTTATATTCATCATTTGGTATTGCATAATTTTTATATATCAATTTGGTATTTATCATTTTATTGTCATTTATTACACTTTTTGATGAAAACAAAAAGGGAGAGAAAGGAGAAATTGAAGAATGGGATTAACCCTGAAAGGGGGAGAAAATCAAAGAAAAGTTGAATGGATGAAGTTGAAAAGAAAAATGAGGAAACGTCGAAAAGATGATGAAAATTTGAAAATTCGAAAAGAAAAAGAAAAGGAAAGAAAGAATCGAAAAAGAAATGGGAGAAGAAACTAACGAAACGGACAAAGTCGAAAACTTTGGTCTGTACACATGTACATATATTTGTATTTTTTGCAGGTAAATCCCATTGATGAAGTGTTGTTTTGTAATCATCAAAAGGGGGGAGATTGTTGGAACATTTTGTTCCATATATGCTATAATAATGTTTTGATGATTTAAGTTGATACACAAAACAAAATAACAAAAAGACGAAGCAAAGCATCGATGGAAACGAAGTGCAAAAAGCTGGAATTTTATAAGGCTATCGTACGTAATCTATCAAGCATAGAGTACGTAACATGTGCAAAATAACGTACATAAGGAATGTTACTTATCGTACGTAAAGAAGTTCAAACCAGAAGAACTTTGGAAGAGTCCAGAAAAGAGGCAACCAGAAGAACATGTGCAAAATAACGTACGTAAGGAATAATATGACGTCAGCAATGACGTATCCTTAACGTACATAATGGGTGTTGGCTAACGTACGTAATGTTCAAGATGAAGGCTACTGGACTAAAACTGGTACTTGGTAACGTACGTAACAAAAACGATACAATGTACATAACCGTTGTAGCGTACATAATGCAGTGATGATAGCGTCCGTAATCAATGCACAGGGAGCTAACGGCTAGTAAGGCTTTGGAGGCTATAAGTACCATTCCTATGGTATTGTTTCACTACAACAACTTCAAGCAAACGATACATTCATCAGAGATTGATATACTTATATAGTTGTTGTGATATTGAGCTTATATTGTTAGTCTGAGTGTCTATACATTCAAAATATACACGAGAGGTAAAAGAAAAGATACGATTGGATTCGGTGTTATTAAAATCAAGGACCCGGCATTATTAGAATCGCAATCGATATCTTGGTGAGGTTTATCTAGTACCCATAGAAAGCTAGAGTGGTTGATTCCTTATCCAATAGAAAAGGAAAACAGTTTAACTTGGACTGACACAAAGATAAGTACGAGTACTTTATCACGGACCAATTGATGACGTGATTGTAACGGTTATCCCTCGACCGATAGAAAAGAGGTGTAGAGGTTTTGATCTTTAACCTATAGAAAAAGATACCGAGACAGGACGTAGGCTTGTTTACAGTCGAACCTCTATATATCCGTGTGTCGTTTAATTTCCGCACATTTAATTTACGCTTCCGCAACACGGCGCATATTCCGATATTGCTCCAACAGTCAAGATGACTGGTCGAGTTACAGAGATGACACGTTGAGAGAGTTATTTAGTGTTGCAGCGACTCTCTTTAGTGACCTGTTACAGGTGCCATGGGCTACAGCTTCCTTTGGCTGTGGTGGTGATGACGTTCCCTTATACATAAGTTACAATGATATTTTGGAAATCATTCAAGACAAGAAGTGTCTTAGCTTATCGATTCGACAGTTTTGGACTTTGTAAGTAGTTATTTACATGCATATTTATGTATATTTATCAAAAAATTATAGTTTGGAAAGTAAATAAGATATTAATAGTTTGTTTAACAAAATAGGTACTTATCGAAATTGAAAGTGGGCACTATGGACGAGGATTTGTATGGATATTTTGATCCTCAGTCCATACAAAATATGGTAAATAAGGGAGAGGAGACCTCCGGATACATCACTTCGCGTATGTCGGATGCAAAAAAATAGATATACCGTGGAGCTTACCATCATGGGTAAGATCTAACATTCGTCTCACTACCCTTTTTTTTTCTCTAAAGTCTAAATATTACTTTCTTCTTGTCTTTGTACATTTTTTATATATTAATAATTATGTAAGTACATGTATTTAGATTGGTTATGGAAAAATTAAATATTCCAGCCCTCCCCCTTGTAATACGTTTGTTAATGCAGTGAGCATTGGCAACTTTTGGTCATTATTCCGGCAAAAGGCGAAATTGTGTGGTTTTGCTCACTACACCGTAAGCCTGACAATTGCATTAAGGCCGTAGTCCAGAAGTAAGTTTTAACTTATAGCATTTACTTGAAATATATATATAATATATACTTTCATTTCATAATACATTAGTACTTCTTTCGAACAGTGTCGTGACCGCGTAAAAGGTGATGGCTGTTATGCATACAAGTAGATCCAAACAGACGATTACTTCGATATATCCGAAAGTAAGTAATACATTCAATCACACACACACACACACACACACACACATATATATATATATATATATATATATATATATATATATATATATATATATATATAAATTAGCTATATATGCATATATATTATATAGTATATAATTTACTAATTGAGCTTCATATTCTTTTTAGTGTAATAAACAAAATGGAGGTTGGGAGTGTGGGTATTACGTCATGCATTGGATGTCGACTATTGCCCGAGCTCGTATTATTGATGGATGGAGGTGATAAACTTTTTATTTCAGTTTTGGTTAGTTCGTGAATTGTGTTGTATTTATTTTGAATTGGATGGAACGTCATTGTATTGGTATTCTAGATATTTGTAATGAGCGTTACTGTATTCGATTGTTGGATGGAAGTTGTGTTATATTGGTGGATGTTTCAAAGTTGTCATTTTATTTGTATTCTATATATTTGTAATGAGCGTTATTGTATTTGATTGTTGGATGGAAGTTGTGTTATATTGGTGAATGTTTCAAAGTTGTGTTGCTGTATAACTTTGAAACATCATTGTATTGGTATTCTTGATTATTGGATGAAAAGTTGTGTTATATTGTTGTTGTACTGTTTTCTGAGATTGTGTAGCAGGTGGGTAAATTAAATAAATAAAGCTGGTATTAAAAAACATTAAGATTAACAGCGGTTATAATAAAAAACCGATGTTAAAGAACCCATTCAAAATTAACATCAGTTCTTTATAAAAACCGCTGTTAATTTTGTAATATCCGGATTTATTACTGCGTATTTTACCTGTATTCGAACCCTGTATTATTCGGAATTGTAATCTTGATGATTGGAGTATGATATTTCTTGCATTAGCATCATTGTACTTGAGTATTACAACATGCAAATTTTCTCATGCAAACTCGTGATAGCGCACGCTAAGAATGTAGCTTAACGCGCGCTAGCGGGCTACTACTAGCGCACGCTATGCATGTAGGAGTTGCGTGCGCTAAGAACTCAATTATTGAACTAGACGGCTAGCACATGCGCCAGCTGGGACATGGGTCCGGATAAAATTCCCGCGGACAAACATGGACAGTTTTGAAGTCAACTCTTATTAGCGCGCGCTAAGGAATGCTTAGTAGCGTGCGCTAATTAGCTATAGTGCAGAATATTATAAATGAGACAGCAACCCGTTTTGGCTTGCATTTCATTCGTCCATTCTTCATTCTTGAGAGGCCAGAGAGCTATAATTATCCTTCTACACACTTAGAACACATCTTATCGATCCTCGTATATTGGTTATCACTTGTGAGGGATCATTGAAGTGGAATAGCACCTTGGAGTGGCATGCAACTAACCGGAGTCGGATTCTACCTTACGGTTCAGTAATTTTCGTCATATTAAGGTATGTTCAACCTATCTCCAGACTTAGAGTTGGATTCTAAAGAATTAGATGATCATGTTAACAAGATATTGATTTTTCATTAGTGAATTATTCATCATGCATCATGTTTGGAATATAGAGATGGTTATGCCTCTAGTACCTTAATTATGAACATCATGATTCGAATCTTATTACAATGAACAAGTAGAGGAAGCTTCTATCATTGGTAATCCAAATCTAGTAGATGACTTCATAGCAATCATGGACTTGACTTTAACATCATTATTGTTAGATGAATCTAAGGGATTGATCATGGAAGGATTTATCTAGTATAGATGGAATGTTAAACAACTTTAGTATGATAATTTTAATTGATATAAAGGTGTCGATATCAACCGTTAAGCCTTTCGAATTGTCGTATGAAGATTGTAGTCGAAATGGAAGATAGTTTCATAATAGAATACATATCCTTGAATCCGAGGTTGTTGTTATCCGTTAGATCATTCGTAGCCGTATGAGCATGATATTCATGGAGGTAACATGAACTAACACTGAGGATTTCATTTGGTTTGATCATGTTGAGGTCCATCTACTACCCAGCAGTAATCTGCCATGCACGGATAGCGCACGCTAAGCTATGTAGATTAACGTGCGCTATCGAGCACGAGTTAGCGTACGCTACGTTTGGTACGTAACGTACGCCTGGCCATCAGATGAGTCAGTCGACTGATCAGTGAAGTACTGACCATGCATAGTTAGCGTATGCTAGGCTTTGTTGTTTGCGTGCGCTATCGAGCAGACTTAACGCACGCTACACAGAGTACTTAGCGTGCGCTAAGCAGTTCAGGCAGATTACATTTTTATGAACTTTTGGCCGTAAATCGAATTGTTAAACATTCGTGCGACGTGAGATAAATCCTATATCATTTCTTTTGTTAAGGTTTGATCTTGTTACGTGATTGATTGAGGAGGACGACCTTCGAGTGTTCGTTTTCGTGGAAGTATTGTTCTTATTTTCAAATCGAGGCAAGTACCTTATTTGTTTTATTGATATTGATGTTATACATATTGTTGTGCATGTATGTGGTTGTTGTATGTCCACCTCGTGTTTCTCCGACGAGATCATCGGGGGATCTATGCTAGCGTGCGCTGGATCATCGGACGGGTTTTTCCACCACGGGTTGGTCTGACGGGATCATCATGGGTCTAGGCAGTGAACGCTGGATCGACGGAATTACCATGTGTATGTTATGATATCATGTTGTGATTATCAGTTGTGTATGTTATGTTTGAGTTTCTCGCAGGAGAAGACTCGTTGGACATTTTATCATTTATGTTATTATTATTATTCTGTGTGTGACGTTGAATAATATGTTGTGGTACTTGTACTAGCATCGTTGTGCTAACCCCTTCGGGGGTGAACATTTTGTTTATGTTCAGGATCCAGGAGAGCGGGAAAGCAACCACTGGAGCTGCATGACGACGATGGTGCAGAATGATGTTCCTAGGGTTTATTTGTCTGTTGTTTATTGGTTATTTCAATAAGTACTCGAGGACGAAGTCATTTATGAGGAATTTGAATTTGGTGATGTATTATTAAGTTTCTGTTGAACAATTGTATTTTCAGTACTTGGTCAGAACTGTTGTATCTTAATTCCGTTATTTCCATTCGTTAGTACCATTTAATGTCTGTTCAATTCTTCAGCCTTGTAAATCCTTATGTAAATGATTTACGGCGCTGTAATATTTCTGAATATATCGGGGGTGTTACAGAATATGGTAGCGGAGCTAAGATTATGGATATCTTGGCCGTTGGGTTAAAATAGGGGTCATTTATGTCTTTTGAGGTAACCGGCCGTGAATGACATCACTGCACTGCCTACGTCTTCATGCGAACGGTGGTTGTAAGTTCCTAAACTCTATCTCGTACTTTACATGTTGTGTCTCTTTATACTCGAATATTAGAACGATGTTGTTTCCTGTATATTGAGTATTTATGCTTACAGTATGTTGAGAGGCGGACGTGGACGTGGTCGCGGTCGTGGACGCGGACGAAGAAATGCTGAAAGGGAAGCGTCGCCTTCTAATCAGGCCAGTCATAGCTCAGGCGAACCGCAACAATCTATTAATAACGAACCGGAACCTGCTGTACCAGAGATCCTTCGTCAAGTGGTGAACCAGATGGCTCAGTTCGCCCAAGTCGTGGACCGAATGCAAGTGGCGTTGGGACTACAGCAGGGAGAGAGACATCAAGGGATCCCAGACATGGGAAATCGAGGTGACCGGTGGCTGCAAGAGGTGGCGAAGATGCAACCACCCAAATTCGACGGTATTTCTGAGACTCCCACCTGGGACCATTGGTTGAAGGAACTGGAGAAAATATTTGCCGGAATTAACTACCCAGACGACCGGAGAGCCTCTATCGCTCAATATTTTCTGATAGGGGAAGCGTCCGAATGGTGGGAAGCCATCCGGCCTGTAGATCATGATGCTGATTGGACAGAGTTTAAATTGATGATGGAAGCTCAGTACTGCCCTCGTCCTGTGAAGGAAGCCAAGGTTCGGGAGTTTTTCTCCGCTCAGCCTTCAGATGTTCCGGTATTGCAGGCAATTAAGACGTTTAACCAACAGCTGACATTTGTTCGACATCTGATCAGAACAGATGCAGAGATGATGATCCATTTCGATATGAGGATGAAACCAGAAATCCAGAGGTACATGTCCGGTTTTGAAAGTACCACACTCCGTCAATACCAGGATAAGGCGTTGGCGTATGAGATTAAGGAAGCAGCTATGGAGAAATTTTCGGAATCCAAGAAACAGAAAGTCTCTGGTACTTTTACAGAGCACAAGAACAATGGCCCCGTAAGGCCCAGTCATCCTTTCACTCTTTCAAGAAACCTCCGCACCAGATTAGGAGCGGAAAGAACTTGGAGCGACATCAAATATTGCCGATGTTACCAGAAATGCTTTAATCGCTGCACGGGCACTATCGACTTAATTGCCCCTACCCGCCGTGACTTGTTTTGATTGTGGACGAGAGGACATCGGGCGTGTTTTGTGAAGAGGTGCAAAGTCCTTTAGAGCCCGTACACCACAGCTACCCGTAAGGAAGCCAAGATATCAACAGACGCAGCAAAGTGTTCAGATGCCTCAGAATTTTGGCCGCGGACGAGGCAGAAGACAATGGGACCGAAAGGGGACATCGAGTGCCGGATCTGTTCCCCCACGTTTGTACGAGATGAGGAGAACAGACGATCGAGATGTCGCGCCATCGTCAATCGTCGATCCTTTCCCGATTAAGCGTTTTATTCGATACAGGAGCTACACATTCTTTTATATCTTTGTCTTGTGTAAATCGTTTGAATATTTCCGGTTTTCATACTTGTGAACCTTATGTTGTTGGTTTACCGAGTGGAGAGAGGATTGTCGGAAACTTAGAAACTAGAAATTTCCCTGTATCATTTGGAGGGAGAGAGTGGCTCTCAAATTTGATTGTAATAGAAATGCAAGGAGACGACCTGATACTCGGAGACGATTGGCTTAATCGATATGGAGCAATTGTAAACTACCGAAGGAGGAATATCTCGCTGATCGCTGATGATGGTTCCGAAATATTGGTCGAGGGGTGGAAACCGGGAAGCTCAGGGAAATTGATTAAGGCAATGAAAGCTGTCAAATTGTTGAAACAGGGCTGTACCGGATATTGGTGTTATGCAATGAAGAAAGAAGACGAAATTACGGAGCTTTCATCCATTCCTGTTGTGAACGAATTTCCAGATGTATTTCCTGATGAGTTACCTGGGCTACCTCCACGAAGAGATGTAGAATTTACCATTGAGCTGGAACCCGGAGCTACACCAATTTCTAAGGCGCCGTATCGTATGGCACCTACTGAGATGTACGAACAGAAGAAGCAACTGGAGGAGTTACTGGACAAAGGCTATATTCAGCCAAGCGTTTCACCCTGGGGAGCGCCAGTTCTTTTTGTCCGAAAGAAGGATGGATCGCTTCGACTGTGTATTGACTATCGAGAGCTGAATAAGATGACGATTAAGAATAAATATCCATTGCCACGGATTGATGATTTATTTGACCAGTTACAAGGAGCAACCGTATTTTCTAAAATCGATCTGAGATCAGGATACCATCAGCTGAGGATTAAGGAATCAGATGTTCCAAAGTCAGCATTCAGAACTCGCTACGAACACTATGAGTTTGTAGTGATGCCGTTTGGTCTCACCAATGCACCTGCTGTATTCATGCAGTTGATGAACCGAGTGTTCATCGAATATTTGGATAAATTTGTGGTCATGTTCATTGATGACATTCTGGTGTATTCTAAGAGCCCGGAAAAGCATGCTCAACATTTGCGGATTGTATTGGAACTTTTGAGAAGCGAGCAATTGTACGCCAAACTTTCTAAGTGTGAATTATGGCTAAAGGAAGTAATGTTCCTCGGC
This sequence comes from Orobanche coerulescens, assembly GCA_033398695.1. Classification (NCBI taxonomy): domain Eukaryota; kingdom Viridiplantae; phylum Streptophyta; class Magnoliopsida; order Lamiales; family Orobanchaceae; genus Orobanche; species Orobanche coerulescens. Next base: position 83,185,357 of record CM065805.1, read on the forward strand.
CATGTGGTGTCAGCTAAAGGAGTCCGAGTAGATCCTCATAAGATCGAAGCAATTATGGATTGGAAGCCTCCAAAGAACGTGAAAGAAGTCCGAAGCTTCTTAGGACTTGCTGGATATTATCGTCAATTCGTGGAAGGGTTTTCTAAAATCTCTCGCCCACTTACTCGACTCCTGCAGAAAACTCAAAATTTTGAGTGGAATGAGTTGTGTCAGGTTAGCTTTGATGAATTGAAGAAGAGATTGACTAAGGCACCGATTCTATCACTTCCACATGGAACTGGAGGATTTATAGTTTACAGTGATGCTTCGAACCAAGGGCTCGGATGCGTATTGATGCAGAATGATAAGGTGATCGCTTATGCATCGCGACATCTGAAACCTTATGAAGCGAATTACCCAACACATGATTTGGAGCTAGCAGCAGTAGTTTTTGCTTTGAAGATCTGGAGGCATTATCTGTACGGGACTCACTGTCAGATCTTTACGGATCACAAGAGTCTCAAATACATCTTCAGTCAGAAGGAGTTGAACATGCGGCAAATAAGATGGTTAGAGGTGATCAAGGACTATGACCTGGAGATTTTGTATCATCCAGGCAAAGCGAACGTAGTGGCCGATGCACTCAGCCGCAAGCCTGTTTCTATTCAGATGCTGGAGACTCTGACCTCCCAACTTAGCCTTCAACGAGAGATGATTCGAGAAGGAATTGAAGTGTGGTTACAAAGAGTCCAAGGACAACTGTGCGTGATGGAAATAACTTCATCATTAACCGAAGAAATCAAATCTAGACAGGCAGATGATCCTCTGATGATTCGGTTACGTGATGAAGTGATCAAAGGAAAGGCCCTCAGATTCATAATTCATGATGATGAAGATTTGAGATTTCAGAACCGACTCTGCGTTCCCGATGTTGATGTTCTGAAACAGACGATTATGAAGGAAGCTCACAGTTCGCCCTATTCTATCCACCCAGGCACCAGTAAGATGTATAAGGACTTGAAGCAGAATTTCTGGTGGGGCAACATGAAGAAAGATGTAACGGATTATGTTTCGAAATGCTTGACTTGTCAGCAGGTTAAGATCGAGCATCAACGGCCTTCCGGAATGTTGAAGCCACTCCCGATTCCTGAATGGAAGTGGGAGGACATATCAATGGACTTTAACACTAGTATGCCTAGAACCAGGACAGGAATGAACATGATCTGGGTGATAGTTGATCGTTTAACCAAATCAGCTCATTTTCTGGGCATTAAGGACACGTGGGGACCAGAGAGGTTGGCACGAGTATTTATATCAGAGATAGTTCGATTGCATGGTATGCCAAAGACCATTATTTCTGATCGAGACGGCCGTTTTGTGTCTCACTTTTGGAAAGCAGTTTATAAGGCCTTGGGGACCGAATTGAACTTCAGTACAGCTTATCACCCACAGACGGACGGACAATCCGAGAGGACCATTCAAACGGTGGAAGATATGCTGAGGGCCTGTGCCTTAGACTGGTCAACTGATTGGGAAGTTCATCTACCGTTGATTGAATTTACCTACAACAATAGTTGGCATGGTTCCATCAAGATGGCACCATTTGAGGCATTATACGGGAGGAGATGTAGATCGCCCCTATGTTGGGACGATTCGTCAGACTTGATCGGAACAGAACCAGAGTTAATCGTGCAGACTCGAGAGAAGATAGCCTTGATTCGTGAAAGGCTGTTGACCGCCCAGAGTTTCCAGAAATCTTACGCAGACGTACGTCGTCGCCCATTGGAGTTCAGTTCTGGAGACCACGTACTTTTGAAGGTTTCTCCTACTCGGGGAATCTTTCGTTTCAAAAGGAAAGGAAAGCTGAGTCCGAGATATATCGGACCATTTGAAATCCTTGAGAGGGTTGGAGAGTTGGCATACAGATTGGCACTGCCGCCGTCATTGTGCCATGTTCATAACGTGTTCCACGTATCCCAGTTACGGAGATATATACCAGATCCCAGTCATATCATTGATTTCGGCAAGATCGAAGTCGCGCAGGATGGGACGTTTGAAGAAAGACCGGTCAAGATACTCGAGAGTCGAGTTAAGCAGTTGAGGAACAAACCAATCGTTTTGGTCAAAGTTCAATGGTCACGTCACGGAATGGAAGAAGCCACATGGGAAACGGAAGCTGGTATGAAGTCTAGATATCCCGAGTTATTTTCATCTTGAGTTTCGGGACGAAACTCCTTTTTAGTAGGAGAGTATGTAATATCCGGATTTATTACTGCGTATTTTACCTGTATTCGAACCCTGTATTATTCGGAATTGTAATCTTGATGATTGGAGTATGATATTTCTTGCATTAGCATCCTTGTACTTGAGTATTACAACATGCAAATTTTCTCATGCAAACTCGTGATAGCGCACGCTAAGAATGTAGCTTAACGCGCGCTATCGGGCTACTACTAGCGCACGCTATGCATGTAGGAGTTGCGTGCGCTAAGAACTCAATTATTGAACTGGACGGCTAGCACATGCGCCAGCTGGGATATGTGTCTGGATAAGATTCCCGCGGATGAACCTGGACAGTTTTGAAGTCAACTCTTATTAGCGCGCGCGAAGGAATGCTTAGTAGTGTGCGCTAATTAGCTATAGTGCAGAATAACCCGTTTTGGCTTGCATTTCATTCGTCCATTCTTCATTCTTGAGAGGCCAGAGAGCTATAATAATCCTTCTACACTCTTAGAACATATCTTATCGATCCTCGTATATTGATTATCACTTGTGAGGGATCATTGAAGTGGAATAGCACCTTGGAGTGGCATACAACTAACTGGAGTCGGATTCTACCTTACGGTTCAGTAATTTTCGTCATATTAAGGTATGTTCAACCTATCTCCAGACTTAGAGTTGGATTCTAAAGAATTAGATGATCATGTTAACAAGATATTGATTTTTCATTAGTGAATTATTCAACATGCATCATGTTTGGAATATAGAGATGATTATGCCTCTAGTACCTTGATTATGAACATCATGATTCGAATCTTATTACAATGAACAAGTAGAGGAAGATTCTATCATTGGTAATCCAAATCTAGTAGATGACTTCATAGCAATCATGGACTTGACTTTAACATCATTATTGTTAGATGAATCTAAGGGATTGATCATGGAAGGATTTATCTAGTATAGATGGAATGTTAAACAGCTTCAGTATGATAATTTTGATTGATATAAAGGTGTCGATATCAACCGTTAAGCCTTTCGAATTGTCGTATGAAGATTGTAGTCGAAATGGAAGATGGTTTCATAATAGTATACATATCCTTGAATCCGAGGTTGTTGTTATCCGTTAGATCATTCGTAGCCGTATGAGCATGATATTCATGGAGGTAACATGAACTAACACTGAGGATTTCATTTGGTTTGATCATGTTGAGGTCCATCTACTGCCCAACAGTAATCTGCCATGCACGGATAGCGCACGCTAAGCTATGTAGATTAACGTGCGCTATCGAGCACGAGTTAGCGTACGCTACGTTTGGTACATAACGTACGCTAGGCCATCAGACGAGTTAGTCGACTGATCAGTGAAGTACTGACCATGCATAGTTAGCGTACGCTAGGCTTTGTTGTTTGCGTGTGCTATCGAGCAGACTTAACGCACGCTACACGGAGTACTTAGCGTGCACTAAGCAGTTCAGGCAGATTACATTTTTATGAACTTTTGGCCGTAAATCGAATTGTTAAACATTCGTGCGACGTGAGATAAATCCTATATCATTTCTTTTGTTAAGGTTTGATCTTGTTACATGATTGATTGAGAAGGACGACCTTCGAGTGTTCGTTTTCGTGGAAGTATTGTTCTTGTTTTCAAATCGAGGCAAGTACCTTATTTGTTTTATTGATATTGATGTTATACATATTGTCGTGCATGTATGTCGTTGTTGTATGTCCACCTCGTGTTGGTCCGACGGGATCATCGGGGGATCTATGCTAGCGTGCGCTGGATCATCAGACGGGTTTTTCCACCACGGGTTGGTCTGACGGGATCATCGTGGGTTCTAGGCAGTGAACGCTGGATCGACGGAATTACCATGTGTATGTTATGATATCATGTTGTGATTATCAGTTGTGTATGTTATGTTCGAGTTTCTCGCAGGAGAAGACTCGTTGGACATTTTATCATTTATGTTATTATTATTCTTCAGCGTGTGATGTTGAATAATATGTTATGGTACTTGTACTAGCATCGTTGTGCTAACCCCTTCGGGGGTGAACATTTTGTTTATGTTCAGGATCCAGGAGAGCGGGAAAGCAACCACTGGAGCTGCATGACGACGAGGGTGCAGAATGATATTCCGGCCGGGTTTATTTGTTTGTTGTTTATTGGTTATTTCAATAAGTACTCGAGTACGAAGTCATTTATGAGGAATTTGAATTTGGTGATGTATTATTAAGTTTATGTTGAACAATTGTATTTTCAGTACTTGGTCAGAACTGTTGTATCTTAATTCCGTTATTTCCATTCGTTAGTACCTTTTAATGTCTGTTCAATTCTTCATCCTTGTAAATCCTTATGTAAAGGATTTACGGCGCTGTATTATTTCTGAATATATCGGGGGTGTTACAAATTTAACAGCGGTTGGTGCACAGAACCGATGTTAACTGTAAAATTAGCATTGGTTAATGTTGAAAACCGTTGTTAATTTAACAACGGTTCTTAACAGGAACTGATGTAAAACCGTTGTTAATATCTTAACAGCGTTTTTCTGTAGAAACCGCTGTTAATTTAACAGTGGTTTTTATAAAGAACCGACGTTAAATCTGGCCTTAATAGTTGTTTTTTGTAGTAGCCGCTGTTAATTTAACAGCGGTTCGTAAAAGGTACCGATTTTAAATTTAACATCGGTTTTTAGTAACCGCTGTTAAATTTAACAGCGGAGCCTTTAACAGTGGTTCTAGAACTGCTGTTAAAATGGCTTCAAAACCGCTGTTAAAACCCTGTTTTTGTAGTAGTGTCAGCTGTAGTATTTTCAGCTGAGTTTTTCAAAGTGTTTTCAGATCATTTTTGTAGCTCAACTATAACATTTTTAAATTTTGCTGACTCTTGGATGAGCTTGTCAAAATCATTTTTAAGCTGAAATTTCTCATTCTCTAGCTGTGCATTCTTGGCTGCCACAGTCTGATGAGCTGATTTAAGGGTTTCAAAATCTTTTAGTAACTGATTTATAGATTCATGAAGATTCATATCTTCAGACATGTCAGAGCTAAAACCCTCTGTAGTTTGAGGTTTTGAAGTTACCTCTTCATCAGCTAGATTAGCCATCAGACAGTTGTATTCATCATCATCATCAGAGAAGAATCTACCACTTGATTCTACTCTTTCTTCAATCTGATTTTCAATTATTAGAGCTTTCCTTTTGTCCTCCTTTCTGCCCACATTTTTTTTGTCTTAATCCTTCTTGAGTTCTAGGAAGTCAATCTGGATGTGTCCAGTTTTGTGGCGGTTATATCACTCCACCTTCCAGTTGCCAGCTTTCTGATTCCTTCTTGGGTTTTCTTTGAAGTTCTTCTTGTATTTGGAATAATTCTTCCTGAAGTTCCTGAACCTCTACATGATGAAAGCCATCTCTTCCTCAAAATCTAGAGGATTTGGAGGTTTAACTTCAGATAGGGTCTTGACAGAGGATTCAGCTGCAAATGTTATTCCCTTTTTCAGCTGATTCATTAGATGATGAACTGGGCAGCTCGAACTCAAACGCCTTCAGATCAAAAAACAACTCCTGGATCTTTATCTTGTTGAGGTCTTTTGATTCTCTCATTGCTACGGCCTTCATGCTCCATTCAGGAATGAGGGATCTCAAAACCTTTAGAGCCATCTCCCTGTTGCCATAGGTCTTTCCAAGGGAGTTGATCTCATTTATCATCTCAGTGAATCTTATGTCCACTTGGTCAATTGATTCACTGGTCTTCATTTTGAAGTTGTCAAATTTTTGTGTAGATATTGACAACTTGTTTTCTTTGATCAGCTTCGTTCCTTCACATATTACTGCTAATGTGTCCCAAATTTCCTTTGCATTTTTGCAATTCTTGATCTTGACCATGGTTGCTTTGTCAAGAGTCTGGTACAGGATATCTCTGGACCAGTTGTCTAGGTTGGCCAGCTTTTTTTCTTCAGGTGACATTTCTGTCCTCTTCTTTGGGATCTTCTCAGGCTTCCCGGCTGCAATATCCTCAGATGAGTTGTCCTTCTCAAAGATGAAAGGACCATCTTTGATGATGCACCACATGTCGTCATGGATTGATGATAAGTGTACTTGCATTCTTATCTTCCAGAGGTCATATTCATCAACGGAAAATACAGGTAATCTAGAGAGCATGTGCTGCATGTGTTCCATAATATTGAGAGATTAAAAATATATATGCTCTGATATATGGATCTGGTTCTGTAAATTGAACCAACCTCTCCGATACCACTTGTAAGTCACAAGTCATCAGGAATAAGTCCAGGGGGAGTGAAGAGACTTATTAAACTCTTTTCTAAATCTCAGATGAGTTACTCAGCTATGATTAGGTACAGATGACTTATGTCGTCTGCAGCTAGGTAATGCGGAAGACACAGCTGATGACGATAACAGATAACTAATGTTAACTGCAGAACTATCTAATGGAACAGTAAATATGAATGCAGCAGTTAAGTATGATGTTCAAAGCAGTAAATCACACAGCACTTATAGTGGTTTCAGAGGTTAGAGTCCACTTTTCTCCAAACCAGTTGGAGATGAATACTCTTATTCGATTCCGGAGCTACACATTCTTTCATATCATTGAACTGTGTTAATCGTTTAAAAATCTCGTGCTTATTTGATTGTGAACCATATGTTGTGGGTTTGCCGAGCGGAGAGAGAATTGTGGGAACCCTAGAAACTAGAGATTTTCCAGTGTCTATAGGAGGAAAGATTAGCCATCGAATCTTATTGTAGTTGACATTCATGGTGACGATTTAATTCTCGGAGACGATTGGCTCAACCGTTATGGAGCTATTCTGAATTATCGAAAGAGAGTCATTTCTGTCATTGCTGAGGACGGATCTGAACACTTATTCAGAGGATGGAGACCGGGAAGCTCGGGAAAATTGATTAAAGCGATGAAAGCTGTGAAATTACTGAAGCAAGGATGTCATGGACTTTGGTGATATGCCATGAAGAAAGAAGAAGGAGTAGAACTCTCATCTATTCCAGTTGTGAATGAATTTTCAGATGTATTACCCGACGAACTACCTGGGTTACCTCTGCAGAGAGAAGTGGAGTTCACTATTGAATTAGAGCCTGGAGCCGCTCCTATTTCCAGAGCACCATACCGCATGGCGCCAACCGAGATGTATGAACTAAAGAAGCTACTGGAGGAATTATTACAGAAGGGTTATATTCAACCTAGCGTTTCTCCTTGGGGAGCGCCCGTTCTCTTTGTCCAAAAGAAAGATGAATCCCTCCGGTTATGTATTGATTACAGGGAACTAAACAAGGTGACGATCAAGAACAAGTATCCTATACCTCGGATCGATGACTTGTTTGATCAACTGCAAGGAGCAAGGGTATTATCGAAGATTGACTTGCGATCAGGATATCATCAGTTGAGAATTAAGGAATTGGATATACCGAAATCTGCTTTCCGATCCCGGTACGGGCACTATGAATTCGTGGTGATGCCATTCGGACTTACCAATGATCCTGCGGTATTTATGCAACTGATGAATCTGGTATTCTTAGAATACCTAGATAAGTTTGTAGTCGTTTTCATTGATGACATCTTGATCTATTCGAAAGACACAGAGGAGCATGCCGAGCATTTGAGTGTGGTTTTGAGCACCTTGAGGAAGGAACAGCTCTATGCGAAGCTTTCTAAATGTGAGTTCTGGCTTAGGGAAGTAACTTTCCTTGGGCACGTGATATCAGCTGACGGAGTTCAGGTGGACCCGAATAAAGTCAAAGCATTCTTGGAATGGGAAGCTCCTAAAAATGTGAAAGAAGTCCGAAGCTTCTTAAGACTTGCTGGGTATTATCGCCGTTTTGTAGAAGGATTTTCCAAAATTGCTCATCCGCTCACTCAGCTGTTAGAGAAAATTCAAAAGTTCACGTGGAATGAGAAATGCCAGGCTGGTTTTGATGAACTTAAGAAGAGACTGACGACAGCACCTATATTAGCATTACCAGATGGAACTGATGGATTCATGGTATACAGCGACGCTTCAAATTAGGGTCTGGGATGTGTGTTAATGCAAAAGGATAAGGTGATTGCCTATGCCTCTCGGCAGTTGAAACCGTACGAAGTAAATTACCCGACTCATGATCTGGAGTTAGCAGCTGTGGTCTTTGCCTTGAAAATCTGGCGACATTATTTATACGGTACTCTTTGTCAGATCTTTACAGATCATAAAAGCCTCAAGTACATTTTCAGTCAGAAAGAATTAAACATGAGGCAAAGAAGGTGGCTGGAATTGATCAAGGATTACGACTTGGAAATTCTCTATCATCCGGGTAAAGCAAATGTAGAAGCCGACGCATTGAGCCGAAAACCTGTTTCTCTTCGAGTGTTGGAAGCACTTACGTCCCAAACCAGCATTCAACGAGAACTGATCCGCGAAGGGATTGAAGTATTGGCACCAGAAATCCAAGGGCAACTTTATGTGATGGAACTGACTTCGTCGCTAGCCGAGGAAATCAAATCTAAGCAGTTGAACGATTCTCTGGTCCTTCGGTTATGTGACGAAGTAAATAAAGGAAAGGCCCCAGGATTCGTGATACAAGATGATGGAGTTATGAGATTTCAGAGTCGACTTTGCGTTCCCGATAATGATGAATTGAGATGGACAATTCTGAATGAAGCTCACAGCGCGCCCTATTCTATTCACCCGGGCAGCAGTAAGATGAATAAGGATCTAAAACAAAACTTCTGGTGGGGGAATATGATGAAGCACGTAGCATAGTACGTTTCGAAGTGTTTGACTTGTCAGCAGGTTAAGATTGAACATCAGCGACCTGCCGGAATGTTAAAGCCGCTTCCGATCCCTGAGTGGAAGTGGGAGGATATCTCGATGGATTTCATCACCAATATGCCAAGAACCAAGACGGGAATGAACATGATTTGGGTTATAGTTGATCGACTAACCAAGTCGGCTCATTTCCTAGGAATTAAAGACACATGGGGACCCGAGAGATTGGCGTGAGTATTTGTTGCAGAGATAGTCAGATTGCACGGGACGTCGAAGACCATTATTTCAGATCGAGATGGTCGCTTCGTGTCGCACTTCTGGAAGGCAGTTCACAGGGCTTTGGGGACCGAGCTAAACTTTAGCACAGCTTATGATCCCCAAACGGACGGTCAGTCCGAAAGGACTATTCAAACAGTAGAAGACATGCTTAGAGCTTGTGCTTTGGATTGGTCAACTGATTGGGAAGTTCATATGCCATTGATTGAATTCACCTATAACAATAGTTGGCATGCTTCTATTAAGATGGCACAATTTGAAGCTTTGTACGGGAGAAGATGCCGATCACCCTTGTGCTGGGATGATTCTTCAGACTTGATCGGGACGGAACCGGAATTGATAGTTCAAACTCAATAGAAGATAGCTTTGATTCGGGAAAGACTGTTGACTGCCCAGAGTCGACAGAAGTCTTATGCAGATGTGCGTCGTCGCCCTCTAGAGTTTGACATTGGGGACCACGTGCTATTGAAGGTGTCTCCTACGCGAGGAATTTTCCGTTTTGCGAGGAAAGGTAAGCTAAGTCCGAGATATATCGGACCATTTGAGATCCTCGAGAGAGTGGGGGATTTAGCATATAGGGTGGCCTTACCACCATCGCTGAGTCACGTTCACAATGTGTTTCACGTATCCCAATTGCGGAAGTATGTACCGGATCCCAGTCATATCATTGAGTTCGATGAGATCGAGATAGCTAATGACGGCACCTTCGAGGAGAGACCAATAAAGATACTTGAGAGTCGGATCAAACAATTGAGGAATAAACCAATACCCTTGGTTAAAGTACAATGGTCACGGCACGGAGTTGAAGAGGCCACTTGGGAAACGGAGGACAGTATGAAGACTAGATATCCAGAGTTGTTTTCATCTTAAGTTTCGGGACGAAACTTCTTTTTAGGGAGGAAGGATGTAATACCCAAGATTTCTGATATGTATTTGTAACTTGTGATATTGTAATTGTTGCATTTTGATCTGAGTATTATTCTCCGTATTTCATAATCCGGTGTTGTTGAGCGCATGATTTCATGAATGTGATTTAAATTGTGATTCTCCGCAAGTAGCGCACGCTATCGTCTAAGTGTAGCGTACGCTAATTTGGATCCGTAGCGCACGCTGTGCATAAACATTAGCGCACGCTATACGTAGTCAGCATGATTACGACAGGGTGGTAGGTGAGATCGGCTGAGGATTTCGGTCGGATCATGTCGGGATGAACCTGGACGGCTTTCGGGAAAAGCCAAGTCAACGCGGTAGCGCACGCTAATGATATATTGATAGCGCACGCTAAACGCTGAGTATAGTGAAGCCAGTAAGCTTCGTATGGCCGTTAGCGCATGCTATGGATAGGGACTAGCGCGCGCTAATAACCATTTCCTATATATAGGACAGCATACTTTTTCATTATTCAGATATTTCCACTTCCCTAATCCGAATTTTTGAGCTCAGAGAGTTACTTCCTCCATCCTCAAACCTCTCATATCATCCTCCTAGCTCGAGTTTAAAGATTGTAGATCATTGAGGATTGGTGTTCAAGCTCTCGGTGTTGGATTTTCTTCATGTTCCTTCGTGTTCTTTGCTACTTTGAGGTAGGTGATTCTTCCCCAATATTAGTAGTATTCTGAAGGACGTTTTGATCATGTTTTGGGATTACCTAGTCAGTTAAATTCATAAGTAGTCGAACATCATGTGTTAGAAGGATATTTTTGATGTTTCGGTACTTATTCATCGTATAAACCATTGAACCTTTTAGTGTTTGAACTCCTAGCATATTCTGAAGCTTCAAACCGATTTATGACCAGTATATGGAGATTTTCAAAGTTCTTATGTCTTTACATAAAGGAATCATACGTTTTGGGACATGTAATGGATTGAACTTAGGATATTCCTTGAAAATCAAGATGAATTATGGTGTTGTGATGGTTATGCGTAACCTTGTATCTCGTAGTCGTTTAATCCGTAAAGATCTTTCGCAAACCGTATGAGCATGATATTCACGGAGATGACATGTATTAGCACTAAAGATTTCATGAGTTTCTTCACCATTAGATTAAGCTTCCTGCCCAGTAGTAAACCGCCATGCACGCACGCTAAGATGTGTATATTAACGTACGCTATCGGGAATGAGTTAACGTACGCTACGTCTGGTACGTAACGTACGTTATGTTACCAGTCGAGTCAGTCAGGTGATCAGAGAGAACTTTCAGTACATGGCTAGCGTACGCTAGACTTGGTCAGCGGCATACGTTAACAGGCAGGCTTAGCGCACGTTACGTAGAGTACGTAGCGTACGCTAAGTGGTTCAGGCAGATTGCATATTTAGAGCTTTTGGCCGTAGACCAGATTGATAGGCATTCGTTCGACTTGAGATGAATTCTATAACATTTCTTTTGTTAAGGTTCGAGCTTGCTACGTTGATCGGAGGAGACGGCCTTCGAGTGTGTTGAGATCATTGGAGTGTTTCGTTCTGGCCATCTTCGAGGCAAGTATCGTAATGTGTTAATATTGGTATTTTTGAGCATGCATGTGGTTTATTCATGTTGTTGAACATGAGATTTATTTCGTTGAATTGTCATGATATTCGTTATCTAGTGTTTGTATGTTCATGTTGATGGACATAGCGATTTGGCATATATGTATGCATGAGTTGTGTTTGTGTATGTTGTACGATCTATGCTGAGGGCGCTGGATCGGATGTCCACCTCGTGTTGGTCCGACGGGATCATCTTGGGATCTAGGCTGAGGGCGCTGGATCATTGGATGGGTTATTTCCACCTCGTGTTGGTCCGACTGGATCATCCTGGGATCTATGCTGAGGGCGCTGGATCATTGGAATACCCTTGCTGTGTTAATGGAATCTTTTGGATTCGCATTGTCGGATTCCGGTAGCGGAAGTCCGTGTGGTGTATCTTGTTATGTATTGTTGATGCATATTCGATTTGTTTAATATGATACTTGTAGTAGCATCATTTTTGTAACCCCCTCGGGGGTGGACATTTGTTTTGGTGTTCAAGTAGCCGAGGAGCGGGGAAACAACCACAGTACCGATGTGACGACGAAGGGGTTCAGTGATGTTTGTTGTTTTTGTGATTTGTCTTCTTGATTCACTTTCAGTACTCGAGTACGCGTGTCTTATTAATATCATTTCGATATGGTTGTATTAATTAACTCGTTGAACCAGTTGGAACCGGTTTTGTAAACTTGAATTTCCGTGGTATTGATGTTCTATATTTACATTTCTTTTCTTTAGCCTTGTAAATCCTTACTTAAAGGGTTTACGGCGCTGTAATTATTCCAAATATCTCAGGGTGTTACAGTTATAAGTAGCGCACGCTACGAATGGTAACTAGCGCGCGCTAGTGGGTTGTAGTAGCGCACGTTATACATTTTGGTGTAGCGCGCGCTAAGGTCGGACAAGCAGAGTCCAGTAGGGTACTTGACTGAATTAGATTAATTCATAGCGCACGCTATGAGTGGTTTTTAGCGTACGCAAATGGTGTAGTAGCGCACGCTAAATATTGAATGTAGCGCACACTATCGCGAGCAGGTTAGAGGGCAGAAAGTCTGGATTTCAGTTAGTGGGCATCAGATTTTTATATTAGCGCACGCTAACATATTGGGGTTAGCGCACGCTAAGTGTACAGCCGTAGCGCATGCTACAAAAGGTACGTAGCGCACGCTACCGTTTTCGGACAGTGGGTACTGGACTACCCAAAATACCCGTTAGCGCACGCTAAGAACTGGGGATAGCGCGCGCTAAACTGGGATTTCAATAAATAGGACAGTTCAGCCCTTTCGTCGTTATTTTCATTTCTCACATCGTTTTGGGTGATTTCGGGCGATTTTGGACGATTTGGAGAGTGTTCTATGAGGTGAAATCATCAATCATCACCTTCAAGCTTACCATTCGGATTAATCATCATTTCATCATACCCATCATATCAAATCAAGGTAATAATCTCTTGGATCTAGAATTTTGGATTTTTGGGTTTTCCTTCCGATTTTCTTCGTGTAAGCTTGGATTGTTGTTGGAATATGTGAGAGATGGATCATCTACCTTGGATAATTGTATTCGTACGGATTTATTGTTGTATATTTCGGATTTCATGTATTGTTGAGGTTTGTTTCAAGAACATTTTGGGGTTGACTTTGATATTTTTGGGGGGTTTCGATTAGATGTTGTCGTTAACTCGAATTGTGGATTCTTATGGGATTATTGATATTATTGAAGTTGTTTTGTTGGTTTGAAATACTCATTTTGGAGTTGGTCTTGATATAATCGGTATTTGGATATTATCGAAGGTTGTGTGTTTGCTAAGTGTTCGCTAGAATGCCTCAATGAGTTGGATATTGTTGTATCGACGTTTGAGTCGGTTATAATCGTGTTTGATTCATATATTAGGCATTTTTGGTTATTGTCATTCTAGGTTGTTCGAGCGACCGACATCTCATTGTAGGACGTTTGTTCGAGGAAGGACATTCTTCACCGGTTGAGTAAGTTAATTCTTACTCAGTTAAAAGGATATTCATTCCTTTCGTTGTTGTTCATTTATAATCATAATTCATTCATAATGTATTAACCGCATTGAGACTTATAATTGTCAATTAATCATTTCATTCACGAGGAACGACGGTTCCAATCATTTCATTGAACTAGCATTCGTTTCACTATCATTTCATCTCGGTGAGTCATTCTTGACTTTGTCAGATTGTATTTCATTATATTCATTGGTCACTTTTGATCGTGTGACCTTCTGGGTTCATATTGCGTGGCTGGGTAGGGATTTGTGGGATTTTTACCCGGGCACACGATAGTCATGTGTTGGGTTCACCAACATATTGGACTGTGCACACGGTAATGTACCTCCGTGAGACTAATTAGGTACAAGGCGGATGTGTACGGACACTCGTCTTGTGCACGTGCACATTTAATTGCCTCAATGAGTTGGATATTGTTGTATCGACGTTTGAGTCGGTTATAATCGTGTTTGATTCATATATTAGGCATTTTTGGTTATTGTCATTCTAGGTTGTTCGAGCGACCGACATCTCATTGTAGGACGTTTGTTCGAGGAAGGACATTCTTCACCAGTTGAGTAAGTTAATTCTTACTCAGTTAAAAGGATATTCATTCCTTTCGTTGTTGTTCATTTATAATCATAATTCATTCATAATGTATTAACCGCATTGAGACTTATAATTGTCAATTAATCATTTCATTCACGAGAAACGACGGTTCCAATCATTTCATTGAGCTAGCATTCGTTTCACTATCATTTCATCTCGATGAGTCATTCTTGACTTTGTCAGATTGTATTTCATTATATTCATTGGTCACTTTTGATCGTGTGACCTTCTGGGTTCATATTGCGTGGCTGGGTAGGGATTTGTGGGATTTTTACCCGGGCACACGATAGTCATGTGTTGGGTTCACCGACATATTGGACTGTGCACACGGTAATGTACCTCCGTGAGACTAATTAGGTACAAGGCGGGTGTGTACGGACACTCGTCTTGTGCACGTGCATATTTAATTACGGGCGTACTATGATGCCTCCCTTCAGCGTCATTTCATAATTAAGATATATCATGAATTGTGTTTATTCAACTGTTGAGGATTGTTGTTCTGTGTAACTGACCCCGTTGGGGGATATTGTTTTCAGGCCATGGTAAGACAAAGGCACAGGAAGAGAACGTTGACGGCGAGGAGTCCCATTGATACTAGTAGGGGGCCCCAGTCCTTTCATTCACTCGTGTTTTCTTTATTTTATTTCCGCTGCAGACTTCCATTTGGATATTCATTTCATTCAGTGTTGTGTATTTTATCTTCACATAAAATATACATGTATTCGGTATTATCTTGGGTGTGTTGTAATGAAACTTCTCATCGGAGTAATCAATGATATACTGTGGTTCGGTACTAGAATTATATCGCTTAATTTATTCATTTTCATTCGCCTGGTGGGTCCCAGTCGGGGGTCCACGACACTGTAATATCTGCCTAGTTTGGGGTGTTACAGAGTTGGTATCGGAGCGTGGTTTTGAATACTACCTTCCCAGTCATGTCTCATTTGAAATCATCGTTCATCAGACTAGTATCATTAGACTTTCGCATCACGTGTGACCTGTGCAAGAGCCGAGCCCATCAGACCAAAGAACAGTAAGATTTATGACGCCATGGTATAATTTCTGGCAATAAGAATCACTCATTCATCATTTAACAGTCAACAATCCTCTTTCATCATTTTCATTTTTGATCAAGTCGATCATGTTAATTCATTAATCACTCAGTTCATTTCATTGTTCAGATTGTTGATCTTGAGGATCATATCATTAATCTTGTTAACTTGTTCAAGATAATCATTTCAAGAATTTCATCAGATAATCACGTCACTTCAGTTGATCATTCATTATGGAAAGAGCTGGCAGAGGACGAGGGGGAAGAGGCCGTGGTGCGGGCCGAAACCCGAGAGCTCGTGTGAATACACGTGCTAATGCAAGGAATAATGCTAATTCATCGAGCAGTGACGCTGCCACTAATTCACCTGGACGTAATCATTCGCTATCAGGGAGTCGTACCCGGGACACAGCTCAGTCAGAAGGTGGTCGGGTTGATCCACTCGCTTTTATGCAGGGCATGATGGCCCAAATGACTCAGATGGCCCAACTGATGGAGACGATGCATAACTCAACTACTCAAAATCAACAGGCTCCTCCGCCGCCACCTCAGAGGCAAGAGAGGGGTGTGAGCAGTATCATTGGCGACATCTCTCGCTAGAGACCACCTACCTTTGAGGGCTCATTTGAGCCAGCAGATATCATTCACTGGCTTGAGCATTTAGAGAAATTGTTTGCTATGGTGGACTGTCCTGAGGGACACAAAGTTTCAGTTGCAGCTTACTATCTGGGTAAGGGCGCACATTCATGGTGGTTATCTTTGAAGCCCACCGACGGATCTTGTACATGGGATCAATTC
This sequence comes from Orobanche coerulescens, assembly GCA_033398695.1. NCBI lineage: Eukaryota > Viridiplantae > Streptophyta > Magnoliopsida > Lamiales > Orobanchaceae > Orobanche > Orobanche coerulescens. Next base: position 83,201,568 of record CM065805.1, read on the forward strand.
AGGACTCTCATGATGGAGAGGTATTATCCGGCCCCACTCACGGAGGCCAAGTTGTTAGAATTACTCACTCCCGACCTCTCAGCGGACGATGATGTTCTCGCCATCGCCGAGAAATTTCAGGAGCTACTTCCTTTCGCCTCGTCCATTATTCACTCTGAGGTGGACAAGATCAAGTATTTCAGCAAGAGGTTAAAGCCTCGTATACGGATGCAGTTGCTTAATCACAATTGCACCACCCTGGACAAATTCATTGAGAAAGCTCTTATTTATGAGCTTACTGCTAAAGAGATTGCTAAGCAACAACCTTCATCTATTGGCAAGAAGTCAAAGAATCGTAATCAGTCTGACGGCGGTCAGGCCACTTTCAAGAAACCTCGTGCGGGCTCTACTTTTTTCCGAGCGACCTCCTATGGCGCCTAGACCCGCGGAATCTCAGTCACGAGCGGTCAGTTCGGCCATCACCTGTTTCAACTCTGATGAACAGGGTGATTTCAGCACCAAGTGCCCGAGGCAGACTGTCACGTGCCATAACTGTGGGATTACTGGGCATAAGGCCCGTTTTTTCCGAAGAGACTCGAAACCTACTCCGGCGTCATCTCAGGCCCCGAGACATTCAGCGGTGCAAAATTAGGACACTCAGTCTGTGTCGTTCAAGACGACAAGAGCAAATATAGGCGGGGCCAAGAGCTATCAGACGGGAGCGTCCGATTCGGGGGCCGGCAAGCCCCAAATTTATGAGATGAAGAAGACCGACAATCCACAGGCCCGGATGATTTTAGGTATACTCGATATTCTATCTCAACCTGTTTGTACCCTTTTTGAAACTAGTGCATCGCATTCATTCATTTCCGAGTCATGTTTGAGTAGACTACGTCTGGGTAGTGCTACTAGTTGTGAGCCTTATGTCATTGGTCTACCTGATGGTAGAAGAATTATCGGGAATCGTGAGATTAAGGATTTTCCGATTCAGCTTCATGGCCGTGATTGGTTAGCCAACCTAATCGTGGTAGATTTACCGAGAGACGACGTCATTCTGGCTATTGATTGGATGGATCATCACGATGCCTTCATTAGTGTCCATAAGCGTATGGTCACTATCATTTCAGACGATGGGGTCGAATGTGTATTTCAGGGAGGTAATCCCAACTGTTTTGGGAGAGTCATCAACTTGATGAAAGCAGTGAAATAAATTAATCAGGGGTGTGTCGGTTATTGGTGCTATATGACCAAGACCGAGAAACCATCATTAATGTTGACGGATATTCCTGTAGTGAGAGAATATGCCGATGTATTTCCAGACGAGTTACATGGTTTTCCTCCACAGAGATATGTGGAATTCACGATTGATTTGGAGCCCGGTACGTCTCCAAAATCAAAGGCACCGTACCGGATGGCCCCGACTAAAATGCAGGAGTTGAAGAGTCAATTAGAGGATTTGACCAAGAAGGGTTATATTCGACCGAGTGCGTCCCCGTGGGGAGCACCAGTGTTATTTGTCAAGAAGAAGGATGGTTCGTTCCGCTTGTGTATTGATTACCGGGAATTGAACCCGGTGACGATCAAGAATAAGTATCCTCTACCCCGTATCGATGATCTTTTAGATGAACTTCAGGGAGCTTCAGTATTTTCCAAGATCTACTTAAGATCTGGATATCATCAGTTGCGAATTCGAGAGTCGCATATCGCAAGGACGGTGTTCCTAACACGCTATGGTCATTATAAGTTTGTGGTAATTCTGTTTGGGTTAACTAATGCACCTGCGGTATTCATGGAGTTAATGAATTGGGTTTTCATTGCCTATTTGGATCAGTTCGTGGTTGTCTTTATTGATGACATTTTAATTTATTCTCATGACAGGGAGGAGCACGAGTTTCACCTTCATTAGACAGAGTTTGTGTCGATCCTCAGGAGATGGAGTCTATCCGAGATTGGCTACCTCCGTAGAATGTTAAGGAAATCCGAAGTTTCCTCGGATTAGCTAGTTATTATCGGCGATTTGTGGAAGGATTTTCTAGAATCGCTCAACCCATGACGAACCTTTTAAGGAAATATAAGAAATACACGTTGTCCGACGCGTGTCAACAGAGTTTTGAGGAACTCAAGAGCCGGTTAATTTCAGCTCCTGTCCTTTCTCTACCGCAAGGGACGGAAGGATTTGTGGTTTATAGTGATGCGCCCGGACAGGGTCTCGGATGTGTACTAATGCAGAACGGTAAAGTCATTGCTTATGCTTCATCACAGTTGAGACCTTATGAGGTTAATTATCCGACTCACGACCTGGAGCTAGCAGCCGTGGTATTCGCATTGAAGATTTGGCGTCATTATCTTTATGGCGTTACCTGTCAGATATTGACCGATCATAAGAGTTTAAAGTATATATTTACTCAGAAGGAGTTAAATATGCGACAGAGACGGTGGTTGGAACTAATCAAAGATTATGATATTGAGATACTTTACCACCCGGGGAAGGCGAACGTTGTCGCCGATGCCTTGAGTCGTAAATCCGTTCAGGAGCAGATGCTTGCTCGATTAACAGTTCAGAAGGAACTTCAGCATGAAATTCTGAGACCCAAGATCGAGGTCCGGTTACAGCGAGTACAAGGGCAACTTTGTACGTTAGAGATTTCATCGCCACTTGAGGAGGCGATCAGGGAGAATCAGGGTTCGGACTCATTTTTGTTACGCATTCGAGATGATGTGACTCAGGGGAAAGCCCCTGGGTTTGTGGTCCACGAGTTTGGACTTTTGCGATTTAAGAATTGGTTGTGCGTACCGGCGAATGACGAGTTGAAAAACTCGATTTTGAGAGAAGCTCATGCTACCCCTTATTCCTTTCATCCAGGGTCTAGCAAGATGTATAAAGACTTGAAACAAAATTACTGGTGGAGTAATATGAAGCGAGAAGTCGCGGATTTGGTTTCGAGATGTTTGACCTGTCAGCAAGTCTAGATAGAGCATCAGCGACCGGCGGGTATGCTGAAACCTCTCCCTATTCCAGAGTGGAAGTGGGAAGATATTTCAATAGACTTCATCACGAGTTTGCCGACGAGTCATTGTGGCATGAATACAATCTGGGGAATTGTGGACCGCTTAACTAAATCAGCACATTTTCTTGAGATTAAGGATACGTGGGGTCCCGAGAGACTTGCCCAGTTGTTCATCAAAGAGGTAGTGAGACTGCATGGTACTCCTAAAAGTATCGTTTCCGATCGTGACGGACGATTCGTGTCTCATTTTTGGAAATCAGTTCATCGTGCTATGGGAACTCAGCTTAATCTCAGTACAACTTTTCATCCTCAGTCCAACGGACAATCAGAGAGGACTATTCAGACTTTGGAAGACATGTTGAAGGCATATTTTCTCGATTGGAAAGATGATTGGGAAGCCCAACTACCGTTGATCGAGTTCACGTTCAATAATAGTTGGCATGCTTCGATTAAGATGGCACCTTACGAGGCCTTGTACGGTCGTCGTTGTCGATCACCTTTGTGTTGGGATGACTTATCAGAATCAATCGGCGCCAAGCCCGATATGCTTATAGCCACCCGTGAGAAGGTAGCTTTGATCAGGAGTCATTTGTTGATCACTCAGAGTCGACAGAAATCATATGCAGATAATCGTCGTCAACCATTAGAGTTCGAGACAGGTGACCATGTTTTTGTCAAGGTATCCATGAGTCGAGGTATCTTCCATTTTGGGAAGAGGGGAAAGTTGAGTCCAAGATTCATTGGACCGTTTGAGATTTTGGATCGAGTAGGCGAGTTAGATTATCGATTGGCCTTACCTCCGGTGTTGAGCCAAATTCATAATGTGTTTTACGTCTCTCAGTTACGAAAGTATGTTGCCGACCCGAGTCACATACTTTAGTTCGACGAAATTGAGATCGCCGATGATCATTCATATGAGGAGCGTCCTATAAGAGTCTTAGAACGGCGAATCAAAAAGTTGAGGAACAAGATGATGCCTTTGGTTAAAATTCAGTGGTCTAGACATGGAGTCGAAGAGGCTACTTGGGAAACTGAAGATAGTATGCGGGAGAGTCATCCCGAGTTGTTTGACCCTTAGTTTCGGGGACGAAACTCTTTTAAGGGGGGTGTATGTAATACCCGGTTGTAATTCAGTCATTATCATTCAGTAATTATCGTTCAGTAATTGTCACTCATTAATTTTCACTCATTAATGATCATTTGTCACTCATATTCAATCATTGTATTCATCGTTCGGAGTATATTGGTATCACGTATCCGTTTTATTCATCATTCAACCCGGTTGGATAGTCGGGTTGAGCGTATCATCATTGTCATCTTTGTTGTGGGCTGTGTGTGAGGAGTAGCGCACACTACGTACTCACTATAGCGTGCGCTAATTGAGTACAGGTAGCGCATCCTACCACTCAGCATTAGCGCATGCTAATGTTGTTCAGGCTGACAGTACAGAAGGCACTGGACTGCAGGTGAGTTATAAGTAGCGCACGCTACGAATGGTAAGTAGCGCGCGCTAGTGGGTTGTAGTGGCGCACGTTATACATTTTGGTGTAGCACGCACTAAGGTCTGACAGGCAGAGTCCACTTGGGTACTGGACTGAATTAGATTAATTCATAGCGCACGCTATGAGTAGTTTTTAGCGTACGCAAATGGTGTAGTAGCGCACGCTAAATATTGAATATAGCGCACGCTATCGCGAGCAGGTCAGAGGACAGAAAGTCTGGATTTCAGTTACTGGGCATCAGATTTTTAAGTTAGCGCACGCTAACATATTGGGGTTAGCGCATGTTAAGTGTACACCCGTAGCGCACACTACAAAAGGTACGTAGCGCACGCTACCGTTTTCGGACAATGGGTACTAGACTACCCAAAATACCCATTAGCGCACGCTAAGAATTGGGGCTAGTGCGTGCTAAAATGGGATTTCTATAAATAGGACAGTTCATCCCTTTCGTCGTCATTTTCATTTCTCACTTCGTTTTTGGGCGATTCCGGGCGATTTTGGATGATTTGGAGAGTGTTCTTCGAGGTGAAATCATATCAATCATCACCTTCAAGCTTACCATTCGGATTAATCTTCATTTCATCATCCCCATCACATCAAATCAAGGTAATAATCTCTTGGATCTAGAATTTCGGATTTTTGGGTTTTCCTTCCGATTTTCTTCGTTTAAGCTTGGATTGTTGTTGGAATATGTTAGAGATGGATTATCTACCTTGGATAATTGTATTCCTACGGATTTATTATTGTATATTTCGGTTTTCATGTATTGTTGAGGTTTGATTCAAGAACACTTTGGGGTTGACTTTGATATTTTTGGGGGTTTTCGATTAGATGTTGTCGATAACTCGAATTGTGGATTCCTATGGGATTATTGATATCATTGAAGTTGTTTTGTTGGTTTGAAATACTCATTTTGGAGTTGGTCTTGATATAATCGGGATTTGGATATTATCGAAGGTTGTTTGTTTGCTAAGTGTTCGCTAGAATGCCTCAATGAGTTGGATATTGTTGTATCGACATTTGAGTCGGTTATAATCGTGTTTGATTCGTATATTGAGCATTGTTGGTAATTGTCATTCTAGGTTGTTCGAGCGACCGACATCTCATTGTAGGACGTTTGTTCGAGGAAGGACATTCTTCACCGGTTGAGTAAGTTAATTCTTACTCGGTTAAAAGGATATTCATTCCTTTCGTTGTTGTTCATTCATAATCATAATTCATTCATAATGTATTAACCGCATTGAGACTTGTAATTGTCAATTAATCACTTCATTCACGAGGAACGACAGTTCCAATCATTTCATTGAGCTAGCATTCGTTTCACTATGATTTCATCTCGGTGAGTCATTCTTGACTTTGTCGGATTGTATTTCATTATATTCATTGGTCACTTTTGATCGTGTGACCTTATGGGTTCATATTGCGTGGCTGGATAGGTATGTGTGGGATTTTTAGTCGGGCACACAATAGTCATGTGTTGGGTTCACTGACACATTGGACTGTGCACACGGTAATGTACCTCCGTGAGACTAATTAGGTACAAGGGCGGGTGTGTCCGGACACTCGTCTTGTGCACGTGCACATTCCATTATAGGAGTACTATGATGCCTCTCTTCAGCGTCATTTCATAATTAAGATATATCATGAATTGTGTTTATTCAACTCTTGAGGATTGTTGTTCTGTGTAACTGACCCCGTTGGGGGATATTGTTTTTAGGTCATGGCAAGGCAAAGACACGAGAAGAGAACGTTGACGGCGAGGAGTCCCAATGATACTAGTAGGGGGCCCAGTCCTTTCATTCACTCGTGTTTTCTTTATTTTATTTCCGCTGCAGACTTCCATTTGGATATTCATTTCATAAAGTGTTTTGTATTTTATCTTCACATAAAATATACATGTATTCGGTATTATCTTGGGTGTGTTGTAATGAAAATCCTCATCGGAGTAATCAATGATATACTGTGGTTCGGTACTACAATTATATCGCTTAATTCATTCATTTTCATTCGCCTGGTGGGTCGCAGTCGAGGGTCCACGACACTGTAATATCCGCCTAGTTTGGGGTGTTACAACAACGGCTTCGTGCCGTGGCTTCGGCCCCTTCATTAATTATAGCCTTGGGTTATTCCGGTTTCAGGTGTTTATGTTGATTTACAGCTTTGGCTGAGTAACCTTCAAGTCTTTATGACGTCTTGGTAATTTCATTGGAGCCCTCGGGAATTGTGATTCATGTTTAACTCAGTTATGGTTTGGTTAATGTTCGTGTAATTCATTGTCGGGATGAACCTGGACGGCTTTCGGGAAAAGCCAAGTCAACGCGGTAGCGCACGCTGATGATATATTGATAGCGCACGCTAAATGCTAAGTACAGTGAAGTCAGTAAGCTTCGTATGGCCGTTAGCGCATGCTATGGATAGGGACTAGCGCGCACTAATAACCATTTCCTATATATAGGACAGCATACTTTTTCATTATTCAGATATTTACACTTCCCTAATCCGAATTTTTGAGCTCAGAGAGTTACTTCCTCCCTCTTCAAACCTCTCATATCATCCTCCTAGCTCGAGTTTAAAGATTGTAGATCATTGAGGATTGGTGTTCAAGCTCTCGGTGTTGGATTTTCTTCAATTTCCTTCGTGTTCTTTGCTACTTTGAGGTAGGTGATTCTTCACCAATATTAGTAGTATTCTGAAGGACGTTTTGATCATGTTTTGGGATTACCTAGTCAGTTAAATTCATAAGTAGTCGAACATCAGGTGTTAGAAGGATATTTTTGATGTTTCGGTACTTATTCATCGTATAAACCATTGAACCTTTTAGTGTTTGAACTCCTAGCATATTCTGAAGCTTCAAACCGATTTATGACCAGTATATGGAGATTTTCAAAGTTCTTATCTCTTTACATAAAGGAATCATACGTTTTGGGACATGTAATGGATTGAACTTAGGATATTCCTTGAAAATCAAGATGAATTATGGTGTTGTGATGGCTATGCGTAACCCTGTATCTCGTAGTCGTTTAATCTGTAAAGATCTTTCGCAAACCGTATGAGCATGATATTCACGGAGATGACATGTATTAGCACTAAAGATTTCATGAGTTTCTTCACCATTAGATTAAGCTTCCTGCCCAGTAGTAAACCGCCATGCACGGGTTGCGCACGCTAAGATGTGTATATTAACGTACGCTATCGGGAATGAGTTAACGTACGCTACGTTTGGTACGTAACGTACGTTATGTTACCAGTCGAGTCAGTCGGCTGATCAGAGAGAACTATCACTACATGGCTAGCGTACGCTAGACTTGGTCAGCTGCATACGTTAACAGGCAGGCTTAGCGCACGTTACGTAGAGTACGTAGCGTACGCTAAGTGGTTCAGGCAGATTGCATATTTAGAGCTTTTGGTCGTAGACCGGATTGATAGGCATTCGTTCAACTTGAGATGAATTCTATATCATTTCTTTTGTTAAGGTTCGGGCTTGCTACGTTGATCGGAGGAGGCGGCCTTCGAGTGTGTTGAGATCATTGGAGTGTTTCGTTCTTGCCATCTTCGAGGCAAGTATCGTAATGTGTTAATATTGGTATTTTTGAGCATGCATGTGGTTTATTCATGTTGTTGAACATGAGATTTATTTCGTTGAATTGTCATGATATTCGTTATCTAGTGTTTGTATGTTCATGTTGATGGACATAGCGATTTGGCATATATGTATGCATGAGTTGTGTTTGTGTATGTTGTACGATCTATGCTGAGGGCGCTGGATCGGATGTCCACCTCGTGTTGGTCCCACGGGATCATCTTGGGATCTATGCTGAGGGCGCTGGATCATTGGACGGGTTATTTCCACCTCGTGTTGGTCCGACGGGATCATCTTGGGATCTATGCTGAGGGCGCTGGATCATTGGAATACCCTTGTTGTGTTAATGGAATCTTTTGGATTCGCATTGTCGGATTCCGGTAGCAGAAGTACGTGTGGTGTATCTTGTTATGTATTGTTGATGCATATTCGATTTGTTTAATATGATACTTGTACTAGCATCATTTTTGTAACCCCCTCGGGGGTGGACATTTGTTTTGGTGTTCAGGTAGCCGAGGAGCGGGGAAACAACCATATTACCGGTGTGACGACGAAGGGGTTCAGTGATGTTTGTTGTTTTTGTGATTTGTCTTCTTGATTCACTTTCAGTACTCGAGTACGCGTGTCTTATTAATATCATTTCGATATAGTTGTATTAATTAACTCGTTGAACCAGTTGGAACCGGTTTTGTAAACTTGAATTTCCGTGGTATTTATGTTCTATATTTACATTTCTTTTATTTAGCCTTGTAAATCCTTACTTAAAGGGTTTACGGCGCTGTAATTATTCTGAATATCTCGGGGTGTTACAGTTATAAGTAGTGCATGCTACGAATGGTAACTAGCGCGCGCTAGTGGGTTGTAGTAGCGCACGTTATACATTTTGGTGTAGCGCGCGCTAAGGTCGGACAAGCAGAGTCCAGTAGGGTACTGGACTGAATTAGATTAATTCATAGCTCACGCTATGAGTGGTTTTTATCGTACGCAAATGGTGTAGTAGCGCACGCTAAATATTGAATGTAGCGCACACTATCGCGAGCAGGTTAGAGGGCAGAAAGTCTGGATTTCAGTTAGTGGGCATCAGATTTTTATATTAGCGCACGCTAACATATTGGGGTTAGCGCACGCTAAGTGTACAGCCGTAGCGCATGCTACAAAAGGTACGTAGCGCACGCTACCGTTTTCGGACAGTGGGTACTGGACTACCCAAAATACCCGTTAGCGCGCGCTAAACTGGGATTTCTATAAATAGGACAGTTCAGCCCTTTCGTCGTTATTTTCATTTCTCACATCATTTTTGGGCGATTCCAGACAATTTTGGACGATTTGGAGAGTGTTATTTGAGGTGCAATCATCAATCATCACCTTCAAGCTTACCATTCGGATTAATCATCATCTCATCATACCCATCATATCAAATCAAGGTAATAATCTCTTGGATCTAGAATTTTGGATTTTTGGGTTTTCCTTCCGATTTTCTTCGTGTAAGCTTGGATTGTTGTTGGAATATGTGACATATGGATCATCTACCTTGGATAATTATATTCGTATGGATTTGTTGTTCTATATTTCAGATTTCATGTATTGTTGAGGTTTGATTCAAGAACACTTTGGGGTTGACTTTCATATTTTTGGGGGGTTTCGATTAGATGTTGTCGTTAACTCGAATTGTGGATTCTTATGGGATTATTGATATTATTGAAGTTGTTTTGTTGGTTTGAAATACTCATTTTGGAGTTGGTCTTGATATAATCGGTATTTGGATATTATCGAAGGTTGTGTGTTTGCTAAGTGTTCGCTAGAATGCCTCAATGAGTTGGATATTGTTGTATCGACGTTGGAGTCGGTTATAATCGTGTTTGATTCATATATTGAGCATTTTTGGTAATTGTCATTCTAGGTTGTTCGAGCGACCGACATCTCATTGTAGGACGTTTGTTCGAGGAAGGACATTCTTCACCGGTTGAGTAAGTTAATTCTTACCCAGTTAAAAGGATATTCATTCCATTCGTTGTTGTTCATTCATAATCATAATTTATTCATAATGTATTAACCGCATTGAGACTTATAATTGTCAATTAATCATTTCATTCATGAGGAACGACGGTTCCAATCATTTCATTGAGCTAGCATTCGTTTCACTATCATTTCATTTCGGTGAGTCATTCTTGACTTTGTCAGATTGTATTTCATTATATTCATTGGTCACTTTTGATCGTGTGACCTTCTGGGTTCATATTGCGTGGCTGGGTAGGGATTTGTGGGATTTTTACCCGGGCACACGATAGTCATGTGTTGGGTTCACCGACATATTAGACTGTGCACACGGTAATGTACCTCCGTGAGACTACTTAGGTACAAGGCGGGTGTGTACGGACACTCGTCTTGTGCACGTGCACATTTAATTACGGGCGTACTTTGATGCCTCTCTTCAGCGTCATTTCATAATTAAGATATAACATGAATTGTGTTTATTCAACTGTTGAGGATTGTTGTTCTGTGTAACTGACCCCGTTGGGGGATATTGTTTTCAGGTCATGGTAAGACAAAGGCACGGGAAGAGAACGTTGACGGCGAGGAGTCCCATTGATACTAGTAGGGGGCCCCAGTCCTTTCATTAACTCGTGTTTTCTTTATTTTATTTCCGCTGCAAATTTCCATTTGGATATTCATTTCATTCAGTGTTGTGTATTTTATCTTCACATAAAATATACATGTATTCGGTATTATCTTGGGTGTGTTGTAATGAAACTTCTCATCGGAGTAATCAATGATATAGTGTGGTTCGGTACTACAATTATATCGCTTAATTAATTCATTTTCATTCGCCTGGTGGGTCCCAGTTGGGGGTCCACGACACTGTAATATCTGCCTAGTTTGGGGTGTTACAGAGTTGGTATCGGAGCGTGGTTTTGAATACTACCTTCCCAGTCATGTCTCATTTGAAATCATCGTTCATCAGACTAGTATCATTGGACTTTCGCATCACGTGTGACCTGTGCAAGAGCCGAGCCCCTCAGACCAAAGAACAGTAAGATTTATGACGCCATGGTATAATTTCTCGCAATAAGAATCACTCATTCATCATTTAACAGTCAACAATCCTCTTTCATCATTTTCATTTTTGATCAAGTCGATCATGTTAATTCATTAATCACTCAGTTCATTTCATTGTTCAGATTGTTGATCTTGAGGATCATATCATTAATCTTGTTAACTTGTTCAAGATAATCATTTCAAGAATTTCATCAGATAATCACGTCACTTCAGTTGATCATTCATTATGGAAAGAGCTGGCAGAGGACGAGGGGGAAGAGGCCGTGGTGCGGGCCGAAACCCGAGAGCTCATGTGAATACACGCGCTAATGCAAGGAATAATGTTAATTCATCGAGCAGTGACGCTGCTACTAATTCACCTGGACATAATCATTCGCTATCAGGGAGTCGTACCCGGGGCACAGCTCAGTCAGAAGGTGGTTGGGTTGATCCACTCGCTTTTATGCAGGGCATGATGGCCCAAATGACTCAGATGGCCCAACTGATGGAGACGATGCATAACTCAACTACTCAAAATCAATAGGCTCCTCCGCCGCCACCTCAGAGGCAAGAGAGGGGTGTGAGCAGTATCATTGGCGACATCTCTCGCTAGAGACCACCTACCTTTGAGGGCTCATCTGAGCCAGCAGATATCATTCACTGGCTTGACCGTTTCGAGAAATTGTTTGCTATGGTGGACTGTCCTGAGGGACACAAAGTTTCAGTTGCGGCTTACTATCTGGGTAAGGGCGCACATTCATGGTGGTTATCGTTGAAGCCCACCGATGGATCTTGTACATGGGATCAATTCAGGACTCTCATGATGGAGAGGTATTATCCGGCCCCAGTCACGGAGGCCAAGTTGTTAGAATTACTCACTCCCGACCTCGACGATGATGTTCTCGCCATCGCCGAGAAATTTCAGGAGCTACTTCCTTTCGCCTCGTCCATTATTCACTCTGAGGTGGACAAGATCAAGTATCTCAGCAAGAGGTTGAAGCCTCGTATACGGATGCAGCTGCTTAATCACAATTGCACCACCCTATCCGAATTCATTGAGAAAGCTCTTATTTATGAGCTTACTGCTAAAGAGATTGCTAAGCAACAACCTTCATCTATTGGCAAGAAGTCAAAGAATCGTAATCAGTCTGACGGCGGTCAGGCCACGTTCAAGTAACCTCGTATGGGCTCTACTTTTTCTGAGCGACCTCCTATGGCGCCTAGACCCGCGGAATCTCAGTCACGAGCGTCCAGTTCGGCCATCACCTGTTTCAACTCTGAAGAACAGGGTCATTTCAGCACCAAGTGCCCGAGGCAGACTGTCACGTGCCATAACTGTGGGATTACTGGGCATAAGGCCCGTTTTTGCTGAAGAGACTCTAAACCTACTCCGGCGTCATCTCAGGACACTCAGTCTGCGTCGTTCAAGACGACAGGAGCAAATATAGGCGGGGCCAAGAGCTATCAGACGGGAGCGTCCGATTCGGGGGCCGGCAAGCCCCAAATTTATGAGATGAAGAAGACCGACAATCCACAGGCCCAGATGATTTTAGGTACACTCGATATTCTATCTCAACCTGTGTGTACCCTTTTTGATACTAGTGCATCGCATTCATTCATTTCCGAGTCATGTTTGAGTAGACTACGTCTGGGTAGTGCTACTAGTTGTGAGCCTTATGTCATTGGTCTACCTGATGGTAGAAGAATTATCGGGAATCGTGAGATTAAGGATTTTCCGATTCAGCTTCATGGCCGTGATTGGTTAGCCGACCTAATCGTGGTAGATTTACCGAGAGACGACGTCATTCTGGCTATTGATTGGATGGATCATCACGATGCCGTCATTAGTGTCCATATGCGTATGGTCACTATCATTTCAGACGATGGGGTCGAATGTGTATTTCAGGGAGGTTATCCCAGCTGTTTTGGGAGAGTCATCAACTTAATGAAAGCAGTGAAATTACTTAATCAGGGGTGTGTCGGTTATTGGTGCTATATGACCAAGACCGAGAAACCATCAGTAATGTTGACGGATATTCCTGTAGTGAGAGAATATGTCGATGTATTTCCAGATGAGTTACATGGTTTTCCTCCACAGAGATATGTGGAATTCATGATTGAGTTGGATCCCGGTACGTCTCCAATAGCAAATGCACCATACCGGATGGCCCCGACTAAAATGCAGGAGTTGAAGAGTCAATTAGAGGATTTGACCGAGAAGGGTTATATTTGACCGAGTGCGTCCCCGTGGGGAGCACCAGTGTTATTTGTCAAGAAGAAGGATGGTTCGTTCCGCTTGTGTATTGATTACCGGGAATTAAACCCGGTGACGATCAAGAATAAGTATCCTCTACCCCGTATCGATGATCTTTTAGATGAACTTCAGGGAGCTTCAGTATTTTCCAAGATCGACTTAAGATCTGGATATCATCAGTTGCGAATTCGAGAGTCGGATATCGCAAGGACATTGTTCCTAACACGCTATGGTCATTATAAGTTTGTGGTAATTCTGTTTAGGTTAGCTAATGCACCTGCGGTATTCATGGAGTTACTGAATTGGGTTTTCATCGACTATTTGGATCAGTTCGTGGTTGTCTTTATTGATGACATTTTAATTTATTCTCATGACCGGGAGGAGCACGAGTTTCACCTTCATTAGACGGAGTTTGTGTCGACCCTCAGAAGATGGAGTCTATCCGAGATTGGCTACCTCCGAAAAATGTTAAGGAAATCCGAAGTTTCCTCGGATTAGCTGGTTATTATCGGCGATTTGTGGAAGGATTTTCTAGAATCGCTCAACCCATGACGAACCTTTTAAGGAAAGATAAGAAATACACGTGGTCCAACGCGTGTCAACAGAGTTTTGAGGAACTCAAGAGCCAGTTAATTTCAGCTCCTGTGCTTTCTCTACCGCAAGGGACGAAAGGATTTGTGGTTTATAGTGATGCGTCCGGACAGGGTCTCGGATGTGTACTAATGCAGAACGGTAAAGTCATTGCTTATGCTTCATCACAGTTGAGACCTTATGAGGTTAATTATCCGACTCACGACCTGGAGCTAGCAGCCGTGGTATTCGCATTGAAGATTTGGCGTCATTATCATTATGGTGTTACCTGTCAGATATTCACCGATCATAATAGTTTAAAGTATATATTTACTCAGAAGGAGTTAAATATGCGACAGAGACGGTGGTTGGAACTAATCAAAGATTGTGATATTGAGATACTTTACCACCCGGGGAAGGCGAACGTTGTCGCCGATGACTTGAGTCGTAAATCCATTCAGGAGCAGATGCTTGCTCGATTAACAGTTCAGAAGGAACTTCAGCAGGAAATTCTGAGACCCAAGATCGAGGTCCGGTTACAGCGAGTACAAGGGCAACTTTGTACGTTAGAGATTTCATCGCCACTTGAGGAGGCGATCAGGGAGAATCAGGGTTCAGACCCATTTTTGTTACGCATTCGAGATGATGTGACTCAGGGGAAAGCCCCTGGGTTTGTGGTCCACGAGAATGGACTTTTGCGATTGAAGAATTGGTTGTGCGTACCGGCGAATGACGAGTTGAAAAACTCGATTTTGAGAGAAGCTCATGCTACCCCTTATTCCTTTCATCCGGGGTCTAGCAAGATGTATAAAGACTTGAAACAAAATTACTGGTGGAGTAATATGAAGCGAGATGTCGCGGATTTGGTTTCGAGATGTTTGACCTGTCAGCAAGTCTAGATAGAGCATTAGCGACCGGCGGGTATGCTGAAACCTCTCCCTATTCCAGAGTGGAAGTGGGAAGATATTTCAATAGACTTCATCACGAGTTTGCCGACGAGTCATTGTGGCATAAATAAAATCTGGGGAAATGTGGACCGCTTAACTAAATCAGCACATTTTCTTGAGATTAAGGATACGTGGGGTCCCGAGAGACTTGCCCAGTTGTTCATCAAAGAGATAGTGAGACTGCACGGTACTCCTAAAAGTATCGTTTCCGATCGTGACGGACGATTCGTGTCTCATTTTTGGAAATCAGTTCATCGTGCTATGGGAACTCAGCTTAATCTCAGTACAGCTTTTCATCCTCAGTCCAACGGACAATCAGAGAGGACTATTCAGACTTTGGAAGACATGTTGAAGGCATATTTTCTCGATTGGAAAGATGATTGGGAAGCCCAACTACCGTTGATCGAGTTCACGTACAATAATAGTTGGCATGCTTCGATTAAGATGGCACCTAACGAGGCCTTGTACGGTCGTCGTTGTCGATCACCTTTGTGTTGGGATGACTTATCAGAATCAATCGGCGCCAAGCCCGATATGCTTATAGCCACCCGTGAGAAGGTAGCTTTGATCAGGAGTCGTTTGTTGACCGCTCAAAGTCGACAGAAATCATATGCAGATAATCGTCGTCAACCATTAGAGTTCGAGACAGGTGACCATGTTTTTGTCAAGGTATCCACGAGTCGAGGTATCTTCCATTTTGGGAAGAGGGGAAAGTTGAGTCCGAGATTCATTGGACCGTTTGAGATTTTGGATCGAGTAGGCGACTTAGATTATCGATTGGCCTTACCTCCGGCGTTGAGCCAAATTCATAATGTGTTTTATGTCTCTCAGTTACGAAAGTATGTTGCCGACCCGAGTCACATACTTTAGTTCGATGAAATTGAGATCGCCGATGATCATTCATATGAGGAGCGTCCTATAAGAGTCTTAGAACGGCGAATCAAAAAGTTGAGGAACAAGACGATTCCTTTGGTTAAAATTCAGTGGTCTAGACATGGAGTCGAAGAGGCTACTTGGGAAACTGAAGATAGTATGCGGGAGAGTCATCCCGAGTTGTTTGACCCTTAGTTTCGGGGACGAAACTCTTTTAAGGGGAGGTGTATGTAATACCCGATTGTAATTCAGTCATTATCATTCAGTAATTATCGTTCAGTAATTGTCACTCAGTAATTTTCACTCATTAATGATCATTTGTCACTCATATTCAATCATTGTATTCATCGTTCGAAGTATATTGGTATCACGTATCAGTTTTATTCATCATTCAACCCGGTTGGATAGTCGGGCTGAGCGTATCATCACTGTCATCTTTGTTGTGGGTTGTGTGTGAGGAGTAGCGCACGCTACATACTCACTTTAGCGTGCGCTAATTGAGTACAGGTAGCGCATGCTACCACTCAGCATTAGCGCACGCTAATGTTGTTCAGGCTGACAGTACAGAAGGCACTGGACTGCAGGTGAGTTATAAGTAGCGCACGCTACGAATGGTAAGTAGCGCGTGCTAGTGGGTTGTAGTGGCGCACGTTATACATTTTGGTGTAGCGCGCGCTAAGGTCCGACAGGCAGAGTCCACTTGGGTACTGGACTGAATTAGATTAATTCATAGCGCACGCTATGAGTAGTTTTTAGCGTATGGTGTAGTAGCGCACGCTAAATATTGAATGTAGCGCACGCTATCGCGAGCAGGTCAGAGGACAGAAAGTCTGGATTTCAGTTACTGGGCATCAGATTTTTAAGTTAGTGCACGCTAACATATTGGGGTTAGCGCATGCTAAGTGTACAGGCGTAGCGCACACTACAAAAGATACGTAGCGCACACTACCGTTTTCGGACAATGGGTACTGGACTACCCAAAATACCCGTTAGCGCACGCTAAGAATTGGGGCTAGCGCGCGCTAAACTCGGATTTCTATTAATAGGACAGTTCAGCCCTTTCGTCGTCCTTTTCATTTCTCACTTCGTTTTTGGGCGATTCCGGGCGATTTTGGATGATTTGGAGAGTGTTCTTCGAGGTGAAATCATATCAATCATCACCTTCAAGCTTACCATTCGGATTAATCTTCATTTCATCATCCCCATCACATCAAATCAAGGTAATAATCTCTTGGATCTAGAATTTCGGATTTTTGGGTTTTCCTTCCGATTTTCTTCGTGTAAGCTTGGATTGTTGTTGTAATATGTTAGAGATGGATTATATACCTTGGATAATTGTATTCCTACGGATATATTGTTGTATATTTCGGTTTTCATGTATTGTTGAGGTTTGATTCAAGAACACTTTGGGTTGACTTTGATATTTTTGGGGGTTTTCGATTAGATGTTGTCGATAGCTCGAATTGTAAATTCCTATGGGATTATTGATATCATTGAAGTTGTTTTGTTGGTTTGAAATACTCATTTTGGAGTTGGTATTGATATAATCGGGATTTGGATATTATCGAAGGTTGTTTGTTTGCTAAGTGTTCGCTAGAATGCCTCAATGAGTTGGATATTGTTGTATCGACGTTTGAGTCGGTTATAATCGTGTTTGATTCATATATTGATCATTGTTGGTAATTGTCATTCTAGGTTGTTCGAGCGACCGACATCTCATTGTAGGACGTTTGTTCGAGGAAGGACATTCTTCACCAGTTGAGTAAGTTAATTCTTACTCGGTTAAAAGGATATTCATTCCTTTCGTTGTTGTTCATTCATAATCATAATTCATTAATAATGTATTAACCGCATTGAGACTTGTAATTGTCAATTAATCACTTCATTCACGAGGAACGATGGTTCCAATCATTTCATTGAGCTAGCATTCGTTTCACTATGATTTCATCTCGGTGAGTCATTCTTGACTTTGTCGGATTGTATTTCATTATATTCATTGGTCACTTTTGATCGTGTGACCTTATGGGTTCATATTGCGTGGCCGGATAGGGATGTGTGGGATTTTTAGTCGGGCACACAATAGTCATGTGTTGGGTTCACTGACACATTGGACTGTGCACACGGTAATGTACCTCCGTGAGACTAATTAGGTACAAGGGCGGGTGTGTCCGGACACTCGTCTTGTGCACGTGCACATTCCATTATGGGAGTACTATGATGCCTCTCTTCAGCGTCATTTCATTATTAAGATATATCATGAATTTTGTTTATTCAACTCTTGAGGATTGTTGTTCTGTGTAACTGACCCCGTTGGGGGATATTGTTTTCAGGTCATGGCAAGGCAAAGACACGGGAAGAGAACGTTGACGGCGAGGAGTCCTAGTGATACTAGTAGGGGGCCCAGTCCTTTCATTCACTCGTGTTTTCTTTATTTTATTTCCGCTGCAGACTTCCATTTGGATATTCATTTCATTCAGTGTTGTGTATTTTATCTTCACATAAAATATACATGTATTCGGTATTATCTTGGGTGTGTTGTAATGAAAATCCTCATCGGAGTAATCAATGATATACTGTGGTTCGGTACTACAATTATATCGCTTAATTCATTCATTTTCATTTGCCTGGTGGGTCCCAGTCGAGGGTCCACGGCACTGTAATATCCGCCTAGTTTGGGGTGTTACAACAACGGCTTCGTGCCGTGGCTTCGGCCCCTTCATTAATTATAGCCTTGGGTTATTCCGGTTTCAGGTGTTTATGTTGATTTACATCTTTGGCTGAGTAACCTTCAAGTCTTTATGACGTCTTGGTAATTTCATTGGAGCCCTCGGGAATTGTGATTCATGTTTAACTCAATTATGGTTTGGTTAATGTTCGTGTAATTCATTGTGGTGTTATATAATTATGATACGCCGTTGGGCATTCATGTTTTGATCTGTTGAGTAGGTATTAGTAATATGCCGTGGGCATAGTACCTCACAGATGCTCGATTCTTACCTTGGTTTGTGAGCATCTCGTATTATTATTATCATTGTACCGTTTCATTCTGCCTTTGGATGCATATCATGTTATACATGTATTTGATGTTCATTATCTGGATGACTGACCCCGTGGGGGCGGAACATGTTTTCATGTTTTAGGTGCTTGCGAGGAGAGAGTTGAGACACAGGGGCATGACGATGGCGACGAGGCATTCGAGCGATACTAGTCCGAGTTGTTCATGTTCGTTGGTCAGTTGGAGTGTTCTCTAGTTTGTCAGTCATTGTCATTAAGTATTACCCGAGCAAGGCTCATGGGTCTGGTTGTATTTTCTTTTTGGCCATGTAGGCCCATCATTGTCGTTAAAATTCCTTATCGGAATATTGTGTCGGATATCATGGTAGGTACTGTGATCCCCCTTGTTGGTTAATTTTAATGTATTTTAGTCATGCTCGCTTGGTGGATCTCCGGGTGTGGGGTCCACAGCACTGTAATAACCCAATGGGATTTGGGGGTGTTACAGAAGATGGTATCAGAGCGATGGGTTGTGAGATACCCTGATATGTGAATTATGTGGCTCTACCGTCGAGGTAGTAGTGGGAATGTCAGGTAAGGACAATCTGGACAATAGGGTTTTGTGAGTCGTGAAATTTGTACGACTGCACGAGTCATTCATTAATCGAGTCGTCGTTAGTGAAGACTAGTATCGCAAGACCTCGAAGCTTCGTATGACCTATGTAAGGACTCGATTCTCTTTATGTTCATACATTCATCATGTCATTAACTATACATGCTTTGTTGAAACCTATATGTGATATTAGTGTTACGATTGATTCATGGCTAATTGTTTTGAAACACTTGTGATCTGTATAAGCGATAAGAATCAACTCATTCATCAGTCAGAAATCCTCAATCGTCATTTTTGAACTTGTCGATCATGTTAATTCATTCATCACTCAGCCAATCTCATTGTTCAGTTAATTTATTCATTACTCTGTCAACATCATTACTCAGTTAATTCATTCATCACTCAGTTAATTCATTCATCACTCAATCAATCTCATTACTCAGTTAGTTCATTCATCACTCACTCAATCTCATTACCCAGTCAATTCATTAATCATCCAGTCCATCTCATTGTTCAGTTGTTGATCTTGTGGATCGAATTTTCAACCTTGTTAACTTGTTCAAGGTAATCATTTCAGGAATTCCAATAGGTAATCATTTTAACTCATTTGATCTTTCATGCGATCTTATCATATTCCGACGTCATGTTGACGATCATTTTATTACATTATTAATGCATTCATTGTGTTAGAGCGTGTATGCTCATTGTTATCATTCAGTAACGTAATCATAATGCGATGTTCATGCGGGGTCTATAATCATCATGTGACTTTCCTACTTCAGTATGGATAGAGCTGTCAGAGGACGCAGGGGAAGAGGCCGTGGTGCGGGCCGGAACCCGGGACCTCGTGCGAGTACCCGTGCGAATGCGAGGTATATCATTATTTCATCAAATAGCGAGGCTACTCATTCATCAGCAGATAATCAGTCGCTGTCAGGGAGTCGAACCCGAGATGCATCTCACTCGGAAGGTGTTCGGGTTGACCCATTCATATTTATGCAGGGCATGATGGCCCAGATGAGTCAAATGATGTCGATGGTGGAGACCATGCAGACTTCGATGGTTCATGGTCCACCGCAGCAGGGATTCCAAGTGCTATTTCATGGACAGACTGGAGGAGTGAGTCATGTTATTGCTGATATCTCTCGTCAGAGGACGCCTACTTTTGAGGGTTCGTTGGAAACAGCTGATATTGTTTATTGGCTTGAGCATTTTGACAAACTCTTCGAAATGGTTTAGTGATAACACTCATTTTTACACATATATTTACATCGATTTTCCGGGATTTAAGATCCTAAAATGTGTAGAACTGTGTCGTTTATACTCGTATTATGTTTATTGGACTCGATCACGCTTGGGTATGTTTTATTAATTTTATAGGTACTTTATGGACATAAATCAAGCAAGAACGAAGTCTCCAACCCCAATACATATCAAGCAATGCGGAAACGAGAGATCGGGCTTAAAAAGGAGTCAAAACGATGTCAAAACGAGTCAACACGAGCCCGGTCGTGTCAATCGACACGGGCCGTGTCATTATCCCGGCCGTGCCATATCGACACGGTCAGGTCTATCTTCCAGGGCCTTTCTTGCTTATTTAGACGAGTATGACACGGGCCGTGTCATTTGACACAGTCGTGTCATTTGCTCGGCCGTGTCATTTGACACGGTCGAGTTCCCTGTACAGCGGGTTTTGGCTTTTTGAGCATACTATGACACGGGCCGTGTCATTTGACACGGGCCGTGTCACTTTTCGGTGGAAATATCATCTTTTGACATTTTTGAAAGATTTGTGTGGAAAAAGTGATTGTTTTGTCTTTATAAAAGGAGGATATGGGGCATGATACAATATGCTGAATTTTGGGAGATTAGAGAGAGAGAATAACAAAAGATTAAGTGTTTTTCATTCCAAAAAGAAGGGGTTTTGAAGAAATTCTTGAAGAACACTTCAAGAACATTTGAAGGCTTCAACCGGGATCGATCAAGATACACCACGAGTTTTATCTTCTTCCTATCTTTTCTTCTTTTTGTTGTTTTTATTAGCATGAACATGATGATTATTAATCTTCCTTTCAATACCATGTCCGGCTAAACTCTTTAGATTCCGGGCATGGGAGTACGTTGATTTGCTATGATTTTGAGGGATTGATAATTATATTTATCTAGTGTGATTTCTTTATCAAATACTTGGTTTGATTCATGTTTAGACACTTGATCAATGTTTTTACATGTTAAACTTAATTGCTCATAATTCGAGAGAAGAGGGCGTTAATAGGTTTCGAGTATTTGACGTAGTAAATTACGAGATTGAGAAATCGGTGATGAACTATGATGATATCTAATCTTATGAACATTTTTGGAGTTAGATAATTTATAATAGACGGAAACGTTGTTATAGATTGTTTAATCTACATTTTAATGCATCTCGAGAGAGACTTTAGAATATTGTTGTGATCGTTGTTTTAGAAACGCACTTAGAACCTTTTGAAACCAATCCCGACTAAATTTAGTAATCAACGGAAACCTAGCCTTGGAATCTACCTTTATAAACTCTTGCAATTCGCTTCCATTCGGATATTTTCAATCGTTTTAATTTATTGTGATTATTGTATGTTATTTCATTAATCATCCATTTTACCTTTCGATCGTCTAGATAAAGCTGAGAACACTATAATCTAATACTCAACACAATTAAAAATATTTAGTCTCTGTGGAATATGACCTTGCTCGCCGCTTTCTACATATTTTCCGTACACTTGCGGATTGTTTAAAATTAGAGCGAACATTTAGTGTCCGGAAGGGAGTAAAGTCGCAGTAGCGGCACACTATTTGAGTAAGGGTGTGTATTCTTGGTGGCTTTCTGTGAAACCCACCGATCGTTATTGTGTTTGGATCAAGTTCAAGAACCTAATGATAGAGAGGTATTATCCGGCTCCACTTCGGGAAGCCAAGTTATCAGAGGTTTTGAACCCCGAATCCGTCGAGGACGAGGGCGTTATTGTCATCGCTGAGAAGTTTCAGGGGCTACTTCAGTTTGCTTCGTCTGTTATCCGTACTAAAGCGGATAAGATCAAGTATTTTAGCAAGAGGCTAAATCCGCAGCTGAGGATGCAGTTGTTCAATCACAATTGTAATTCACTTAGTGAGTTCATCGGGAAGGCCCTGGGAGCAGAGCTTTTGATCAAGGAACTTACTCAGAAGCATCCTTCAGTTTCTTCGGGTGAGAGGACTAGAATGCCGGCTCATTCAGAGGGACATCGGGCTACGATGTCCAAGAGGTCATTTTCTAGTCGTCTTCGTGCGGAGGGAGCATCCTCTTCTAAGGCAACGAGTTCGACCGTTGTTTGCTTTAACTGTGATGTAATAGGACATCGCAGTACCCGG
The DNA here is from genome assembly GCA_033398695.1 of Orobanche coerulescens. Taxonomy (NCBI): domain Eukaryota; kingdom Viridiplantae; phylum Streptophyta; class Magnoliopsida; order Lamiales; family Orobanchaceae; genus Orobanche; species Orobanche coerulescens. Next base: position 83,224,308 of record CM065805.1, read on the forward strand.
TGCTCGATGCAGGCCGTTATTTGTTTCCTGTGTGGGAGACATGGACACTTTCAGAAATACTGGAGGAGTTCTAGTACCAGTATATCTCAAGGGAGCTCGCAAACCTCGAGAGGTTTTGTTACTCCAGCCCGTACCTCCTCCAAGGGGCCCTATCAGGCTTCGAGAGCCAGAGGTAAGGACATTCATCACCAGTTTTGAACAAGTTAATTCTTGCTTGGTAATAGTATAATCATTCATTGCATTGGCGTTCATTCATTCATATAATTCATTCATCATATATCAATCATGTTGAGACTTATAAATATCAAACTAGTCATTTATTTCACGAGGAACGATGGTTCCAATCATTTCATTGAGTTATCACTCCTTGCGATATTAATTTACCTCGATGAGTCATTCTTGATCCTTGTTGGATTCCGATTGATTATCATTCATTGTGATCATTTAGTTCTTATAACCTTCCGGGATCATATTAAGCGGTGAGTTCAGATTTGGGTCTACCTTGAATCGATGAGATCGAGGGGATCGATGATATGGAGGATATCGATGTTTGGTACATTTGAGATGTAATCTTGTTTTTTGGATGACTGTGTAACTCAATCCGTAATAATATATCATGACTATGGATCATTTGATATTTATCTATTTTATAATGATCATATTTGAGAATCTTGAGATTGGGTCATTGTTGGGAATTCTTCTCTTTGGCGTTATACTCGAGATTTCGTGATAATTTGGGTAACCATTCACGGTGATTCGAGACATCAAGTCTTGGGAACTTGGGCGTGCGATTGATTTGGTCCCGAGGACTATATGTGCATTATTGTTTTCAGATCATGATGTATAGTTCATATCCCGAATTGTTTACCCTTAGTTTCGAGGACGAAACTCTTTTTAAGGGGAGGGGAGTATGTAATACCCGGTTATAAATTCATTGATTATCATTCGGTAATTGTCACTCAAAATTTTTTTCACTGAGTAATAGACATTCATCATTCATGTTCATTCAGTTGTGACCATTGTTCGACGTACTTTGGAATCGCATATCAGTTGTTATTCATCATTCATCACTGTTTGAGATCGAGCCAAGATTATTGTCATCATCATCATATTTTGGTAGTATGTGTGTGAGATAGCACACGCTACGTACTCCTGTTAGCTCGCACTAATGGGGTATAGGTAGCGCACGCTAGGCATCAGTATTTGCGCACGCTAGCGCAAGTAAGGCAGACAGTCAAGAAGGCACTGGACTGCAGTTGAGTTGTAGTAGCGCACGCTACGAGTGGTAAGTAGCGCGCGCTAGAAGTTTGAGGTAGCGCACGCTATGCAATCGGTATAGTGTGCGCTAAGGCCAATCAGGCAGAGTCCAGTGGGTACTGGACTGTATCGGATTAATTCGTAGCGCACGCTACGAGTGGTAACCAACATGCGCTAACTATGCTAGTAACGCAGGCTAAGTCGCATTCGTAGCGCACGCTGACGAGGCATTCAGGGCTCACTGGACTGCCCAGTTAACCGCTAGGGCACGCTAAACATTAGGTCATAGCGTGCGCTAATCGAGGATCAGTATATATTCGACAGTTCGGTCCAGGTTCGCCATTTTTCATTTCCTCCTCCTCCTCCCGTCGGTTTTGGGGATATCTTTTCGAGCTGCATTCACCTATCATCATCTTCAAGCTCCTAAGTTGGATTAATCATCACTTAATCAGTTTCATCACTCCAAATCAAGGTAAATTTTCATTGAAGCTTGAATTTCGGGATTTGAAAGTTTTATTCCCGATCTCTTCGTGTTAGCTCGATATTATGTTGGAAAATGTTAGATATGGATTATATATCTTGGATACATGTATTTCTATGGATTCATTGGTGTAATTTTTGGAATTTGCGAATCATTGAGGAATTTTTCAAGAAACCCTTTGTGTTGACTTTAGAATGTTTGGGTGTTTCGACTAGATGTTGTAGAAATCCCGATTCAAGTATTCCTATTGGATTATTGATGGTATTCATGATGTTTTGTTGGATTGAATGATTCATTGGATGTTGGTTTTCGATATTATTGGGTTTAGTTGTAAACAATGGGAGATTGTTTACAACGTGTTTGTTTTAATGCCCCAATGAGTTTTGGGTAGTGTAGTATCGACTTTTGAGTTGGTTGGGATCATGCTTGATACGTATATTAAGTGAATTGTTGGTACTTGTGTTATTCAAGGTTGTTCGAGCGGCCGGTATTTTCCAGTAAGGACGTTGATCGTGGAAGGATTTTCTCGCCTTCGGTTTGAGGCAAGTTTTTTACTTGTACTAGTCAATGAGATTAATGTTGTCATATATGTGTATGAATGTGTTTTTTACTCTTCATGAATTCATTGATATTAATAGATCGTTCGATATGATACCTTTCAGCAATTATGCCAAATATTTTTATTGTTCGTTAATGGCCGGTTCAATGCATTGTGATACTCGTTGTTAATGTTATTGTCGATAGCCGGTTCGGGGCATCGATGTATCAAATACGGTTGTGATATTGATGTCGATCTAAGACATCGTCGTAATCATTGTTATTGATGTTGGTGTTTTATCATTGACATTGTATTGGCCGATTGAAGGCATTGGCGTATTCATCTTTCATCTTCGTCGTCGGTAACTGATTAAAGGTGCCGAGGCATCCTTCGTATCATTGCTATCGGCCGTTCTAAGACAATCGAGGTATTCACTCATTCATTGTATCATTGTTATCGATTGGCCGTTCTAAGGCAATCGAAGCGTTCAATCTTTCATTGTATCATCGTCATCGGTTGGCCATTGTAAGGCAACCAAGGTATTGAATCATCCGCTGCATCATTGTTATCGATTGGCCACTCTAAGGCAATCGAGATATTGAATTGGGACTGTCACGGACGGTGCCCCTCCGTAAGTCACTGTCATCGTGTTGGCCGACTCAAGGGAGCACACTATCATTCTAGTGAACTCGGTAATCTTTGGATCGTTGCCGTTTGGGATTAATTGGGTTTTGGAGGCTAGTGCTCATCTCATTATGGGTAAGTTTGGGGCTTGAACCTTCGCGGTTGGCTTCCCAACACCTACAGGTCAGTAGGTCACGGTCGAGTTTATGATCTTATTATGGGTAAGCTTGGGGCTTGAACCTTCGCGGTTGGCTTCCCAACACCTACAGCTCAGTAGGTCACGGTCGTGTTTATAATCTTATTATGGGTAATCTTGGGGCTTGAACCTTCGTGGTTGGGTTCCCAACACCTACAGCTCAGTAGGTCACGACCATTGGATGGTCTTACTGTACAACGGCTTTGTGCTGTGGCTTTGGTCCCTTCATTAATTACAGTCTCGGGTTGTTCCGGTTTCAGGTGTTTATGTTGATTTACAGCTTTGGCTGAGTAACCTTCAAGTCTTTATGACGTCTTGATAATTTCATTGGAGCCCTCGGACATTGTGATTCATTTTTAACTAAGTTATGGTTTGGTTCATGTTCGTGTAATTCATTGTGGTGTTATATAATTATGATACGCTATTGGGCATTCATGTTTTGATCTATTGAGTAGGTATTAGTAATATGCCGTGGGCATAGTACCTCACGGATGCTCGATTCTTACCTTGGTTTGTGAGCATCTCGTATTATTATTATCAATGTACCGTTTCATTCTGCCTTTGGATGCATATCATGTTATACATGTATTTGATGTTCATTATCTGGATGACTGACCCCGTGGGGGCGGAACATATTTTCATGTTTTAGGTGCTTGCGAGGAGAGAGTTGAGACACAGGGGCATGACGATGGCGACGAGGCATTCGAGCGATACTAGTTCGAGTTTTTCATGTTCGTCAGTCAGTTGGAGTGTTCTCCAGTTTGTTAGTCATTGTCATTATGTATTACCCGAGCAAGGCTCATGGGTGTGGTTGTATTTTCTTTTTAGCCATGTAGGCCCATCATTGTCGTTAAAATTCCTTATTGGAATATTGTGTCGGATATCATGGTAGGGACTGTGATCCCCATTGTTGGTTAATTTTAATGTATTTTAGTCATGTTCGCCTGGTGGATCTCCGGCTGTGGGGTCCACGGCACTGTAATAACCCAATGGGATTTGGGGGTGTTACATTCTGCACTGTCTGTCGCTGCACGGGCTGAGTGTGCCGCGGCCCACGGCCACAAAAACGCCCAGCATATCGGCTTAGTGACGCGGCCCGGCCAGCAGGGGCCGCGGCCCGCGGTACAACCCGCTCCAGCATCAAAAGGCACATAGTGCAGTCTTAGCTATTTCGACCAGAACTCCTTCGTCCGGACTCCGATTGACTAACCGTTTGAACCATTGGAAAGCTAACTTGATGCTCTATAATATTGAAAAGAGTAAGAATTTCTGGAGTTTCCAAGAATTAATGGTGAGTTTACATAGTCGAAATCACATGTGGAAAAGTCGTTTAAGGACACGGAACTCAAGAAAACGACATCGAAACGAACTTGGATGACAAAAACTGTAGAATTAATCATTCTCGGAAAGAATAAATGGTCACAATAGAGTCGCTAAGATAGACTTCCGTTAAAAAAATAAAATTACCGAAAATCAAAATTGCGGATATTACAACACAGTTATCACAGAATGGCATGTCAGATATTTTATCATTCCCAAAACAACCATTCTTATGCAGTATTTCAAGACCTTTACCACTGATGTGACCTAACCGTTTATTCCAGATTTCAGTTTTGTCCTCTCGGACTACATTTAAGGAAACGTTACTAAAAGTGGAACAAATGTATAAGTTCAGTTTACGAATGGCAACAAATATTATTGTGGGACCTCTCATAACTTTCATTGCACCCTTACCCCAGGTACCTTCAAAATCATCATCTTCAAGACAAGCACAAGACATTAAATTATGAGCTAAATGAGGAACGTGCCTAACATCATTCAAAGTTATCATATTCTCTGTCTTAAATTTAAGGCACACAGTTCATATTCCAGCAACATCTCGTTTTACTTTATTAGCCATAGAAACATATCAGTTTTTCAAATCGCGATAACTAGAAAAAAGGTGTTTATATGGTGTCATGTGAAACGTGCATGCAGAATCAACCAGCCAATCATTTTCACCTAGGTCAGCTAACACAGAGTTCACAGAAGCATGCATTTCCTCATTAATCATAAACACATCCCCTAAGTTTTTACCGACAGCTAAATTTGCCTGTTCAGGTGGCTGGTTCTTTTTCGTTTTACTGTAGTCTTGAATGTAGTGACCATATTCACCGCAACTGTAACATTTACGGTTAGTCGATCTAGGTTTGAACCGATTTTTTCCTTTGCCCTTTTTTTGGTGGCTTGGTTATTTTGATTGTTGGAAGACTTATTATTTTCAAAATGGTTTTGCGTTCTTCATTTGATAAAATTAACTTCGCCAATATTTTTAAGAGCGACCCCCTTATTGTTTTTCAAATCTAATTCTTTGCTTTTCAAACCGTTAACAACAATATCTAAAGTCACTTGATCTCTACCGTATTTAGTGGCAGATTTGACATCACTGTAAGAATCAGGAATAGCATTTAGAAGCACAATAGGAGTGTAATCATCGATGTGTTTGTCTCCTATTAACTTTATATCTTGAACCAATTTTGTAAACACATCTAAATTAGAATTAATGTCTTTGTTCAAATTGAGTTTGTAGCAGAAATTTTTTTCAAGAAGAACTAGTTTGTTGGGCAGGGAAGTTTCTGTATACATCTCTTCTAATTTTTCCCATAATTCTTTAGCTGAACCGTGTTTACCTATTTTTCTAATCACAGAGTAAGATAGGTTCAATATAATTGTAGAGTAAGCAAACTCATCAAATTTAGCTTTTTTATCCGCAGTCACATTAGATGTGAAAGAGTTGTCGATAGATTTGAAACATTTTTGTTGAATGAGTATGCTTTTCATTTTCTGTTTCCAAATGGCAAAATCACCTTTTCCATCAAATGGGGCCACAGAGAAGGAATAGATAGTACCCATTTTAATTTTCAAAATAAACAAAGTTTTTGAAAAATTATGAAAAACACAGATTAGAAGGAGACCTCCGGGTTTATCAAAATGCATAAACAGAAAGTAACAAGAACTAACAAAATCACATAGATAAATAAAATTAAAGGAATCCGAAGAATTCAACACCAGGCCCCTACAAGATCCGAGGACGCTTAAGTGGTCCAGGTAGGAGGGTTTCAGTGCCAGTTTATGAAAATTTCCAGATTCAAAATAAACACGAAGTAATATCGTAGTAGTAAACACACAGAATATTACCAACAATGCGTCAAACAACATACGCAGCAGAAGCAATAACACCAGGAAGAATTTCAACAGTATCACGAGTAATAGCAAATGATCGAATTTCAATAGTATCACGAAGAACAGCAAACGATCGAACAAACAGAAAACAGTAAATAGAGAGGGTAAATCCGCTATACCTGACTGAAGCCCCTAGTAGGGTTTCGGAACTCCCAGGTTCATCCGAGTCAAACAGACCCAATTCAGACATATCCGAACCAGGCTCCAGTGCCAATGTAGTGAAATAGTCTGAATCGGGTATAGAATTATTACAATAATTATAACAAATATAACTATTACAAAATTCACTGATGGGATAAGGATTAGGGTTTACACAACTTCTAAATAAAATGCAAAAATTAAAAGTGACTGAAAAATAAAATAGGAATAGAAAATGCAAACCAATGAGTCAGAGTGATGACACTGATTGGAAAAACCAACCCAGCTCAGTCCTTTGTCTCAGTAACCCACGTCCTGGACACAAAGTGTAATATCCAGATTTATTATTGTGTATTTCATCTGTATGTGAACCATGTATTATTCAGAATTGTGATCCCGATAATTGGAGTATGATATTTCTCACATTTGTATCCTTATACATGAGTATAACAACATGCAAATTTTCTCATGCAAACTCGTGATAACGCACGCTAAGAATGTAGCTTAACGTGCGTTATCAGCTAAAACTAGCGCACGCTACTAATGAAGAATTGCGTGCGTTCAGCAGTCAATTATTGAGCTAGGTGGCTAGCACATGCACTAGCTGGATGTGGGTCCGGATAAGATTCCCGCGGATGAACCTGGACAGATTTGGAGTCAACGCTTGTTAGCGTGCGCTAAGGATACTGTGATAGCATGCTCTAAATAACATACGAACAGAAATGTTATAAAGGGACAACACTCCATTTTACTTGGTTTACATTTTCTTCACTTGTCCTTCGTTCTTGAGAGACCAGAGAGCCTCATATCTTCCTTAAACACACATAGACCACCTTTACTTGATCATTGGAGATTGGATGTCACTTTTGATTGATCGTTGAAGTGGAGAAGCACCTTGGATTGACATTCAAACAACCGGAGTTGGATTCTACCTTTTTGACTCGGTGTTTTCTTCATCTTAAGGTATGTTAATTCTATCCAGCCTTAGATTCGTGTTCTTGAGAGTAAGATGATCATGATACCAAGATATCGAGTTCCATTGATGAGTTATTCAAACAAACATCATGTTTAGAAGTTGGAATGATTATAGTTATGATATCGTCGTTGAAAACATCATAGTTGACGTCAAATGATGAGAGGAATATTCTGAGGTTGATTATCCCTATGATTAACGTTGCCATATTGATCGTAAACTTGGAGTTGACATCACTTTTTTTATAAGGACTTAAGAAAGAACCATCTTAGGTTGTATCTTTTCATTAGGATTGTTAGTTCACCTTTAGGATGAAGTCTGAATGTGATAATGGTAATGGAATCTAGTGCATCAACCTGAGATCACCAAACTTCAAATGAGAATGATAATCGAGATTGAATATAAGAGTTGTGATGATATTCATTTCATTGAATTGAAAGATAATTAAATTCGTAAGATTATTGATAAGTTTATAATATGTAGACGAGTAACGTACGTAAATCACTGAGGAGTTTGTAAGTTTCATCACCGTTAGAACAGTCATCTGCCCAGAAGTGAAACTGCCATGCACGCTTAGCATACGCTAAGCTATGTAGATTAACGTACGCTATCGGGCTTCGTTAACGTACGCAATGTTTGGTATGTAACGTACGTTAAAATCATCAAAGAAGTCAGTCGGCTGATCAGAGGGGACTGTCGATACTTATATAGCGTACGCTAGACTTTGTTGTTTACGTGCGCTAACGAGTAGCCTAACGTACGCTACATAGGATACGTAGTGTGAGTTAAGCAAGCCCGGCAGATTACGTTTTATGAACTTTCGACCATAATTTGGATTGTTAGATGTTCGTTCGACTTGAGATGAATTCTATATTATTTCTTTTATTAAGATTCGAGCTTAGCAACGTGATTGATCGAAGGGGACGACCTTCGAGTATTTTGATATTCGTGGAAGCTTTATTCTTGTCATCGAACCGAGGCAAGTACTTTAATTAGAATTGTTATATTATGTCAGTAATATTGTGATTGTATTATGTACATGTGTTGTGATTAAATGTCCACCATTCGTTGATCCGACGGGAATCATCATGGGAATCTATAGCTGTGTGCGCCAGATCGTTGGAATACCAATAATATGTTGAGACTGTTATGATGTGATATATGTTGTTGTTATTTCTCGTTGGAGAAACTTGTTATGATGATTGTTGATTACATCACTGTTGTATGATTATTGTACTTGTACTAGCATTGTTGTGCTAACCCCTTCGGGGGTGAACATTTGTTTATGTTCAGGATCTAGGAGAGCGGGGAAACAACCACTGGAGCTGCATGATGACGAGGGTGCAGAGTGATGTTCCAGCCGGGTTTATTGTCTGTTGTTGGTTATTTTAATAAGTACTCCAGTACGTCGTAATTTGTGATGTTTGGATTTCAGTGATGTATTAATATTCTTCAGTTGGATATTTGTATTCTCGGTATTGAACCAGAACTGTCGTATTTTATTTCAGTGATTTCATAATGTAATATCTGTTATTGTCTTTTCATTTATTCAGCCTTGTAAATTCTTATGTAAAGGATCTGAGATCTGGATATCATCAGGTGAGGATTAAGGAGCAACAGTATTTTCTAGAATCGATCTAAGATCAGGATATCATCTGGTGAGGATTAAGGAATCTGATGTTACGAAATCAGCGTTCAGAACTCGCTACGGGCACTATGAGTTTGTAGTGATGCTGTTTGGTCTCACTAATGCACCTGCTGTATTCATGCAATTGATGAACCGAGTGTTCATCGAATATTTGGATAAATTTGTGGTTGTGTTCATTGATGATATTCTGGTGTATTCTAAGAGCCCGGAAGAGCATGCACAACATTTACGAATTGTGTTAGACCTGTTGAGGAATGAAAAATTCTACGCCAAACTTTCTAAGTGTGAATTCTGGCTAAAAGAAGTAATGTTCCTCGGCCATGTGGTATTAGCTGAAGGAGTCCAAGTAGATCCTCAGAAGATCGAAGCGGTTCTGGATTGGAAGCCTCCAAAGAATGTGAAAGAAGTCCGGAGTTTATTAGGACTTGCTGGGTATTATCGTCGGTTCGTGGAAGGGTTTTCCAAAATTTCCTGCCCACTTACTCGACTACTGCAGAAAAATCAAAAGTTTGAGTGGAATGAGTTCTGTCAGAAAAGCTTTGATGAATTGAAGAGGAGATTGACGACTGCACCAATTTTAACACTTCTACAGGGAACTGGAGGATTTATAGTTTACAGTGACACTTCAAACCAAGGACTCGGATGCGTATTGATGCAAAATGATAAGGTGATCGCTTATGCATCACGACAGCTGAAGCCTTATGAAGTGAATTATCCAACGCATGATTTGGAGCTGGCAGTAGTAGTTTTCGGTTTGAAAATCTAGAGATATTACCTGTACGGGACTCACTGTCAGATCTTTACATATCAGAAGAGTCTCAAATATATCTTCAGTCAGAAAGAGTTGAACATACGGCAAAGAAGATGGCTAGAACTTATAAAGCACTATGACTTGGAGATTCTTTATCATCTTGTCAAAGCAAATGTAGTGGCCGATGCACTTAGCCGCAAGCCTGTTTCTATCCAGATGCTGGAGACTCTGACCTCCGAGCTCAGCATTCAACGAGAGATGATTCGAGAAGGAATTGAAGTATGGTTACAAGGAGTCCAAGGACAACTGTGCGTGATGGAAATAACTTCATTGTTAACCGAGGAAATCAAATCTAAGCAAGCAGATGATCCTTTGATGATTCGGTTACGTGATGAAGTGATCAAAGGAAAGACCCCCATATTCGTAATTCATGATTATGGAGTTTTGAGATTTCAGAACCGACTTTGCATTCCGATGTCGATGTTCTGAAACAGACGATTATGAAGGAAGCTCACAGCTCGCCCTATTCTATCCACCTTGGCACCAGTAAGATGTATAAGGGCTTGAAACAGAACTTCTGGTGGGGCAACATGAAGAAAGATGTAGCGGATTATGTTTCGAAATGCTTGACTTGTCAGCAGGTTAAGATCGAGCATCAACAACCTAACGGAATGCTGAAGCCACTCCCTATTCCTGAATGGAAGTGTGAGGACATATCGATGGACTTTATCACTTGTATGCCGAGAACCAAAATAGGAATGAACATGATTTGGGTGATAGTTGATCGTTTAACCAAATCAGCTCATTTTCTAGGCATTAAGGACACGTGGGGACCAGAGAGGTTGGCACGAGTATTTATTTCGTAGATAGTTCGATTGCATGGTACGCCGAAGACTATTATTTCTGACCGAGACGGTCGCTTTGTATCGCATTTTTGGAAAGCAGTTCATAAGGCCTTGGGGACCGAATTGAACTTCAGCACAGCTTATCACCCATAGACAAACGGACAATCCGAGAGGACTATTCAAATACTGGAAGACATGCTGAGGGCCTGTGCCTTAGATTGGTCAAATGATTGGGAAGTTCATCTACCATTGATTGAATTTACCTACAACAATAGTTGGCATGCTTCTATTAAGATGGAACTATTTGAGGCATTATACGGGAGAAGATGCAGATCGCCCCTGTGTTGGGACGATTCATCAGACTTGATCGGAACGGAACCAGAATTGATTGATCAGACACGAGAAAAGATAGCCTTGATTCGCGAAAGACTGTTGACCGCCCAGAGTCGACAAAAATGTTATGCAGACGTGCGTCGTCGTCCATTAGAGTTCACTATTGGAGATCACGTACTTTTAAAAGTTTCTCCTACTCCGGGAATTTTTCGTTTTGGGAGAAAAGGAAAGCTGAGTCCAAGATATATCGGACCATTCGAGATCATCGAGAGAGTTGGAGAGTTGGCATACAGATTGGCATTACCGCCATCACTAAGCCATGTTCATAACATGTTCCATGTATCCCAGTTATGGAGATATATACCGGATCTTAGTCATGTCATTGATTTCGGCGAGATCGAAGTTGCTCAGGATGGAACGTTTGAAGAGAGACCGGTCAGGAGACTCGAGAGTCGAGTTAAGCAGTTTAGGAACAAACCAATTGATTTGGTCAAAGTTCAGTGGTCACGCCACGTAGTGGAAGAAGCCACTTGGGAAACGGAAGATAGCATGATGTCCAGATATACAGAGTTATTTTCGTCTTGAGTTTCTTGACGAAACTCCTTTTTAGTGGGAGAGTATGTAATATCCGGATTTATTATTGTGTATTTCATCTGTATATGAACCCTGTATTATTTAGAATTGTGATCCCGATAATTTGAGTATGATATTTCTCACATTTGTATCCTTGTACATGAGTATAAAAACTTGCAAATTTTCTCATGCAAACTCGTGATAACGCAGGCTAAGAATGTAGCTTAACGTGCATTATCGGCTAAAACTAGCACACGCTACTAATGAAGAATTGTGTGCGTTAGGCAGTCAATTATTGAGCTAGGCGGCTAGCACATGCGCCAGCCAGACGTGGGCCCGGATAAGATTCCCGCGGGCGAACCTGGACAGATTTGGAGTCAACGCTTGTTAGCGTGTGCTAAGGATAATGTGAAAGCGTGCGCTAAATAACATACGAACAGAAATGTTATAAAGGGACAGCACCCCATTTTACTTGGTTTACATTCTCTTCACTTGTCCTTCGTTCTTGAGAGACCAGAGAGCCTCATATCTTCCTAAAACACACATAGACCACCTCTACTTGATCATTGGAGATTGGATGTCACTTGTGATTGATCGTTGAAGTGGAGAAGCACCTTGGATTGACATTCAAACAACCGGAGTTGGATTCTACCTTTTTGACTCGGTGTTTTCTTCATCTTAAGGCATGTTAATTCTATCCAGCTTTAGATTCGTGTTCTTGAGAGTAAGATGATCATGATACCAAGATATTGAGTTCCATTGATGAATTATTCAAACAAACATAATGTTTAGAAGTCGGAATGATTATACTTATGATATCGTCGTTGAAAACATTGTGTTGGAATCCTAGTACGTCAAATGATGAGAGGAATATTCTGAGGTTGATTATCCGTATGATTGACGTTGCCATATTGATCTTAAACTTGGAGTTGACATCACTTTTGTTGTAAGGACTTAAGAAAGAATCGTATTAGGTTGTATCTTTTCATTAGGATCGTTAGTTCACCTTTAAGATGAAGTCTGAATGTGATAATGGTAATGGAATCTAGTGCATCAACCTGAGAACACCGAGCTTCAAATGAGAATGATAATCGAGATTGAATATAAGAGTTGTGATGATATTCATTTCCTTGAATTCAAAGATGATTGAATCCGTAAGATTATTCATAAGTTTATGATATGTAGAGGAGTAACGTACGTAAATCACTGAGGAGTTCGTAAGTTTCATCACCGTTAGAACAGTCATCTGCCCAGAAGTGAAACTGCCACGCACGCTTAGCGTACACTAAGCTATGTAGATTAACGTATGCTATCGGGCTTAGTTAACGTATACAATGTTTGGTACGTAACGTACGTTAAAATCATCAGAGAAGTCAGTCGGCTGATAAGAGAGGGACTCCCGATACTTATATACCGTATGCTAGACTTTGTTGTTTACGTGCGCTAACGAGTAGCCCTAACGTACGCTACATAGGATATGTAGCGTGCGTTAAGCAAGCCAGGCAGATTACGTTTTATGGACTTCCGACCGTAATTTGGATTGTTAGTTGTTCGTTCGACTTGAGATGAATTAAATATTATTTCTTTTGTTAAGGTTCGAGCTTAGCAATGTGATTGATCGAAGGGGATGACCTTCGAGTATTTTGATATTCGTGGAAGATTTATTCTTGTCATCGAACCGAGGCAAGTACTTTAATTAGAATTGTTATATTATGTCAGTAATATTGTGATTGTATTATGTACATGTGTTGTGATTAAATTTCCACCATGCGTTGATCTGACAGGAATAATCATGGGAATCTATAGTTGTGTGCGCTGGATCGTTGGATAGGTAGTTCCACCATGCGTTGGTCCGACGGGATCATCATGGGAATCTTTAGCTGTGTGCGTTGGATCGTTGGAATACCAATAATATGTTGAGACTGTTATGATGTGATATGTGTTGTTGTTATTTCTCGTTGGAGAAACTTGTTATGATGATTGTTGATTACATCACTGTTGTATGATTATTGTACTTGTACTAGCATTGTTGTGCTAACCCTTCGGGGGTGAACATTTGTTTATGTTCAGGATCCAGGAGAGCGGGGAAACAACCACTGGAGCTGCATGATGACGAGGGTGCAGAGTGATGTTCCGGCCGGGTTTATTGTCTGTTGTTGGTAATTTTAATAAGTACTCGAGTACGTCATAATTTGTGATGTTTGGATTTTAGTGATGTATTAATATTCTTCAGTTGGATATTTGTATTCTCGGTATTAAACCAGAACTGTCGTATTTTATTTCAGTGATTTCATAATGTAGTATCTGTTATTGTCTTTTCATTTATTCAGCCTTGTAAATTCTTATGTAAAGGATTTACGGCGCTGTAATATTCCTGAATATATCGGGGTTGTTATACAAAGTAACCCGCGGCCAGCACCAGAAAGGACCCAGAACCAGACCGGAAGCAAAACACCAAGAAGAACCTTAGCACACAGACAGATTCTACTGAAAACCACCTAGAAACACCGATCTCAGGTCAATCGCCCAAATCACCATCACAAAGCTCTCGATTTATTTTATAAAAAGAAAAGAATCGAAGGTAAGTAAACAAATTACTAACTCTCAGATTTGTTTTGTCTTTTTATCTCTCAGGGAATGGATATATATAGCAATATGGGAGTAGCGGACAAAGAGAAAAAGACGGACCAATAAATCAGAGGTCCATGGGGGAAGACCAGGAACAAATAGGGGAGAGAGGGAGACAACATCTGGCAGAATATGAGATGGAGGCGGAAATATACTAAGGGTTAGGGTTTCTAGGAGGGGGAGGTTTTATATAAGGTCAGATATAAAACCAACAGCCGAGATTGACTGAGCCAAATAAATGGCCAGGATTAATCTGGTCAAATATAAAGTGGGTAGCTTCCAGAGTTCCGGGCAGGGTCACTTTAATGGTGGGCTGCAAGAAAAAATATATTGGCCCATCATATTTAATTCATTTTGGCCTACATAACCCAACAACAGGTTTCAGGCTCGTTCCCGTTTCTACTTCCGGTGACTGAAAATTAGGGTTTCGATTGAGGGCTGTTAAATTTTGGAATTTGTGGTTGTGGTTGTGTGTTTTGATAGTTGGTCGTCGCTCAGAAGATTCTTTTTTTTTCTTTGCAATTCGAGGAAGAAGAAGATTTTATTATTTTATGGTAGGAAAAGAATGCAAATTTTTACCTAATGAAAATTGCATACGGGAGGAATGAATTTGGCTTCATGGTTAGATGAATTTATAGGTTCTAAATTTCTAGAGTTTTGATTGTGTAATGAGTTTTAGAGATAAAATTAAATTGAGAGCCCCACTCCTTGAAAAATGCAGAAAGATAGTGTTTGATTGAGATGAGAATGTTTGTGTTGATTGTGTGTATTAAAGAGGGTAGGAGTTCTCTTTGGCTTGTGCTAGCTGATAGGTTTGGTTTTGTAGGTAGCGCTTGAATAAAATAGAAAGTTAAGCTAAAATAAAATAGCTTGGGTCACTTGGTGGTTTGGACCACTAAAATAAGTGGACTCGAATAGTAAAAATAATAAAAATAATGGTGATACCTTGGTTGTGGGTAAGGTTTTAGAGTTGATTATGGCAGACGGACCTTGTCGTAGTTTACACCTCAATGTTGATAAAACTGAAATTTTTTGGCCACAAGAGGACCCCAGAAGCAGGTATGATGGTGTTTTTCCCCCTAATATTTCTCGTCCCTCACATGGTGTTAAATTATTGGGTGGACCTGTTAGTGTGGATTTTGAGTTTGGTAGTAAGTTGGTCCTGAAAAGGGTTGCTAAAACTATTGAACATATGGAGGCAGTTGCCAAACTCAATGACCCTCAATGCGAGTTGTTGTTACTCCGTACATGTGCTGGTATTTCTAAGCTCTATTTTTCTATGCGCACATGTTCTCCTCGGGTCATTGAGTGTGCTCAGGTTTCTTTTGATGCGGCACTTCGTTCTTCTTTGGAGCGTATTGTCACTGCTTCTGGGCCTGGTTTTGGCGACTGGCAGTGGAGACTCGCCACCTTACCTTTTGCTTTTGGGGGACTTGGTTTATATTCTGCAGGTGATGTCTTGAACTATGCCTTCCTTGCTTCTAGACTTCAATCAACTGACCTACAGACTAAGCTTCTTCATGGTTCTGGTATTGTAACTGCTGGTCCCTCTTTTGATGATGCTCTATGTACTTTCAATGCGAATATGGATATTGACCTTTTGAGTAACCCTACCGAGGTCGCTGCCTCCAAACTTATGAAGAAATTGGCAGATATATATTTCGGTCGAGTTTCCCAAACTGTTGAATCTACTTTCCATCTTTCCCCTCGACAGATGGCGTTATGGAGTTCCCTAAAGGAGGATCATACTTCGGATTGGCTTAGGGTGGCTCCGATATCTGGATTGGGACAAACTATGAATGCCAGGGCTTATCGTTGTGTACTGTGCTATCGTCTGGGTGTTCCGCTTTTCCTTTGTTCGTACCGTGTTCTGCCTGCTCTAAGGTTTTTCCTGGAGATATCTACGGGGACCACGCTGTTTCGTGTGCGGGTATTGTTGGCATTAAACATCGGCATAACCTTGTGCGTGACGTTCTTGTTGACATATGCTCTCGGTCAGGGATTTCTGCTCATAAGGAGGTGGATATTGGGCTTTTCGGAGATGGGGACAGATCCTTACGTCCGGCTGACATATTACTCTACTCTTGGGACGGTGGACGTGACGTATGTGTTGATCTTATGGGTTCGTCACCTTTGACGCAATCCGGGTTGATTGACTTTATACCGGGGCGTGCGATAAGTGATGCTGCACAGCGTAAACGTGTCAAGTACGATGCTAAATGTGCGGATATTGGATATGGGTTTCTCCCCTTCTCCTTTTCTTCTTTTGGGGAACTTGAGAAAGATGGGGTTACCTTACTTAAGCGCATTCGACGATTCTCTATGACTCAGGACATTGGTGCGCGTGCAGCAGTTAATATTTTTAATAGGATTGGATTTGCCATTGCTAGAGGTGTGGGGGCTCAGTTAGTTTCGAGGCTTCCCACTAATTTTTTGTAATCTTATGAGTTTTTAATAAAAAAATTATAACAAAAATAATTAATATTATTATTAATAATAATAATAATAATAATAATAGTAATGATAATCATGACAATAGACATAATATGGGTAATTAAATAAATTGGATATAATAATAATAGTATTAGTATTATGCTTGAATAAATAACAACACTATTATTAATAAATAATAATAATAAATAATGGCTACTGGAAAAAATAACAAAAATGACTCGGACTTAGAATTCATGAGACGTCGAAATAAATTGGCTATGATTTCAATGACACTAAATGGACCGATTCTCATGACATGAAATTGACGTGAAATGAACGTGAATGGATTAGGTTTGACTAATCCTCTGAATTACTCAAATGTAATTGATCATGTGTACAAATGAATGTTATAAACATGATTGAAAAATGCATATTAATATTATAATAATATTAATTAAATAAATGCATATAAAAATAGCGGATATTACAAAGGCATTCCTGATATCCTATGCCGATCTTTCTAACATATCCTTTCTTGTGGAAAATCATACCTTTCTCAATAAACCATTTCATGACGACTCCGGCAAACTTGACTTGTTTATCATTATGCACATGATAGATTATTTCCATATCGATTTTAACCAGTTTCTGTTGTGCATTCACCTTTGGCATTTAACTTCGAGTGATTGCATCACGAAGTAAATGAATGTTTAAACCGAAATTATTTCTAAATTATCACAATTCACTTCAAGTACAGTCTGAGTTTTGAGGTTGTCTCGAACAGTGGTTTCGTTCAAATTTGCACTATCTTCGTCAGAAAAATCATCATTTTCATCATCATTATTCGAAGCAAAATTACCGATGCACAATACACCATCGTTGGGAAAGCTAATCAAGTCCAAAATTTTCACGGCATAAAAGTTTATCGGTGTACCACGGACTAATGAATGAACAACAACTAGCCCATCCGAATTGAAACTAGTCAAAAGATTTGCATAAAATTCTTTAACTAAATCCTAAAAACGGGCCAATCCAAACTAACGAGTTTTCCTATTCCCCAAAATATCAAATAATTCTTCAATATTAACCTCAATACTCTTCAAAGAATCAAAATTGAAGTGATGGCTTGGAGTTACATCTTCATCTATAAGAATGTCATGGAATATCTTTTCTGCTTGGAGATTCACGAATTTGGCCGATTTTGATGGATGAGATGACGATTCTCCTATTCTTTTCTTTCATGAGCGAGTGTTTGTCATGGTTTTGACGTTTATTGAGTTTTGGATAGGTTTTTGAATGAGGTTTTTCGGAATTAGGGTTCTTTGGTTTTAAGATAATGAAAAATGACAGCCGATCAGGGTTATATCTTTCTAAAAATACAAAGTAACATACGTTCCTATGATAGCGGTCGTAACGTAGTATCCATAACGTGCATTATATGGGAACGTAGTGGCCGTAATGGGGGTTCCAGAGGTTACTGCCCTTAGTTCGGAATTTTGTAGCATACATAATCATTATGCATAGTGTACGTTAAACCCTTTAACGTACGGTAACCTTTGCCTATAGCGTACGCTATGTTGCTTGAATGTTTTAAACTAATATAGTCTATGTCGGCTGTAATGCTGAATAGGTAGCGGCCATTAGGCTGCCCAAATGAATGGTGATTTTATTATGATGATTTCAGTCCTTTTTTCATGACCATTTTACTATATATAAATATATAAATATGCAGATTTAAAAATGATCAACATGTCCCATTCCTAAATTTGTCCTTGTAAAATTAAATGATTCTTCGGATAATGGTTTTATAAAAATGTCTGCCACTTGTTCATTTGTACATACAAATTGGAGATGAACATTCCTGTTTTGGACATGATCACGAATAAAATAATGACGAACTTCGATGTGCTTTGTCCTACTATGCAAAATGAGATTTTTACTCAAATTTTTGGCACTTGTATTATCATAAAAAATAGGTGCGTTTTAAAGAGTGATGTCATAATCTTGTAATTTATTTTTAATCCACAGTACTTATGCACATGCACTTCCAGCAGCCACATATTCGGCTTCAGCTGTGGAAGTAGCCACACTAGTCTGTTTCTTACTAACCCCAGATATCAAGCATGAACCCATAAAATGACAAGTCTCACTGATACTCTCTATGTCAATTTCACATCCACCAAATCAGTGTCACTATATTCAAATAGTTCAAAATCAATACTTGATGGATACCATAATCCTAAACCAGTAGTACCTTTTAAATACCGAAAAATTCTTTTGCAAGTAGTTAAATGGGATTCTTTGGGATTATCTTGAAATCTAGCACATAGACAAGTTGCAAACATAATGCCGGGTCTAGAGGCAGTTAGATAAAGTAAAGATCCGATCATACCCGATATTTTTTTTGATCGACGGGTTTACCTTTCTCATCTTTATCAAATTTCAGGACGGATGACCTAGGTGTAGAAATTTCCTTGCATCCTTCCATCTTGAATATTTTTAAAAGCTTGGTGATGTACTTAGTTTGATAAATAAATATTCCGTATTTGAGTTGCTTTATTTGAAGTCCGAGAAAGAATTTCAATTCTCTCATATACTCATTTCAAATTCTCCTTTCATAAGATTCGCAAATTCTTGGGACAGAGAATCGTTAGTATCACCAAATACAATATCATCGACATATATTTGACAAATAAGCATATCATTACCAAAATTCTTGACAAATAGAGTATTATCTACTTGACCTCTATTATATCCATTATAAATAAGAAAAGTACATACTCTTTCATACCATGCTCCCGATACTTGTTTTAATCCATAGAGAGCTTAATGGAGCTTGAACACATATTTCGGATGATCCTAATCTTCAATGCCCGATGGTCGCTTGATATAGACTTCTTCTTGAATAACTCCATTTAGAGAAGCAATTCTTTACATCCATTTGATGAAGCTTAATTTTTTTATACAAAGCAAATGCACAAGAAGGCGAATAGCCTCAAGACAAGCAATCGATGCAAAAGTCTCTTCGTAGTCTAGTCTTTCCTCTTAATTGTAACCTTGAGTGAATAGTCTGGATTTATTTTTTACTAGAAGACCGTTATCATCTGTCTTCACTTTATGAACCCATTTAGTTCCTATGACCGTTTGTATGTGGATGTCGGAACTAATTCTGATACTTTGTTTCTTTCAAATTGATTTAGTTCTTCTTGCATATCAATGACCAAACTTTCATTGTTTATTGCTTCACCAAGACTTTTTGTTCCATAAGAGAAATAAATACAAAATTATTTAAAAAATCATTTATATTTCTCCTTGTTCTTACACTTTCACCGATTTCACCGGGAACTTAGTCTAAAGGATTATCTTTTATATTTGCCCACTCTTTAGGAAGATTGTATGGATTTTCATCAACTTTATTAGAATTTATATCAAGCTTCTCTAACTCTTTTGATGCTTTGGAAACCTCGTTTGCTGGAATCATACTTGCATCATCATCAAACACAACCATTCTCGGGGGTAAAACTCCATCATCAAATTTTATATGAATAGATTCTTATACTGAACCTCTTCTACAGTTAAAAACTCGGTAAGCTTTACTGTTTAGTGAATATCTAAGAAATATGCCAATATCAGATTTAAAATCATAAATTTTCCCAAATTATCTTTACCATTGTTGTGGATGAAAACTTTACAACCAAATGGATGAAAATAAGATAAATTAGACTTTTACATCTGAATATTTTATATGGCATCATCATCTGATTTGTCCGAATGTGAACTCGATTTGTGACATAACAAGTGGTGTTGACAGCTTCGACTCAAAAATATTTTTGAAGCTTGTATTCATTAAGCATTGTCTGGATTATTTCTTCCAGGGTACGATGTTTCCTCTCGACAACTCCATTTTGTTGAGGTGTATGGGGTGCCAAAAAATTATGTCCAATGCCATACTTGTCTCACCATTCTTCAAAGTCATTAGTGTCGAATTCTCCATCATGATCGGTTCTAACAGCGATAATTGGCAAGTCTATTTCTTTCTGTGTTAATTTACACCACCTAACAAATTCATTAAAGGCATCGCTTGTATTTGCTAAAAATTTTACCCACGTAAATCGGAAAAAATCATCAACAATAACTAAAGCATAAATCTTACCACTCAAGCTAGTATGCCGAGATGGTCCTATCAAGTCCCTATGTATTAATTCAAGAATTCGGCTAATGGAAATTTCTATTTTTGGTTTAAATGATCCTCTAGCATGTTTACCTTTTATACAAGCTTCACAACTGTGTTTTTTTCTAAAATTTAATTTTGATGGACCACAAATAATAACATTTTTAGCTAATTTTGAGATTAAAGGTAGAGAGGCCTGACTCAATTTTTGATACCAAATAATAGCATTTTCATCATATGAGATTAAATATTTTTTATTAGAGGATGATTCATCTTGAAGATCCACAATATAAATATTTCCATACTTAATAGCTTAATTCAATAAATATTATTTTATCATTTATCATTGCAGTACAATGAGTGATTTCGAAGATTAATTTTAGTCCCATATCACATAATTATAAGTAAATTATAAAATAGACCATCAACAAAAAGAACATTATCAATAGTTGGTAAAGATTTCTTACCCATCTTATCTGTACCTTTGATTTTACCCTTTTTATGTAATACCTGAGATTTTTATTCCGGTTGCCTTGAACTAGTTGTCGGTTGGTGTCAGGTTATTTCGTGTCGTTGTGATTATGTGGAATTGATTTTTCTATTTTGTATGGTATGATGTGTTCTGTTGTAATGTTCGTCGAATGAGACTTGTGTCGCGTGTGTTTCTTTGATTAAATGCATGCTTGTGGTATGTTATGTTGCGTATATTGCTCGTTATTATTTTAAATGATAGTCGGTGCGTTGGTGTGATCGAGACGTCGTCGAGCATCTAGCTGGGCTATCAGATGGCTGGCTGGGCCGAGTTACGGCTGTAAGGCATGGGCCGGTTACGGCCGTAATGCACCAGCATGTTTCGGACAGTAGCACCGAGTGCTCGATTACGGTTGTAAGAGATTGCGGAGTACGGCCATAAGATGGTGCCCGATACGTACGTAAAGCGTGGTCGAGTTACGGCCGTAAGGTGATGAGTATTGCGGCCGTAATGTCTAGCCGGGTTGCGGCGGTAATGCGCTCAAGCATTTTCGGCAATAGCCCAGGAGTGTTGGTTACGGCTGTAAGGGGGTTCGAGTTATGGTAGTAAGGTAAGTTACGTACGGATGGCCTGCCGGTTACGTATGTAACGTGATCGGCCATATACAGGCCGGGGCTTCGGGCTGAATTCATTTTCACCCTTTTCTTCTGTTCTTTGTGCGGCTGACGATCAGGCAAGATGGGGACTTGAGTTCTTGGTCGGTTTTACTCAATTCCAAGGCGTTTTTGAAGGCCTTTGTCGATTATATCATCATCTAATCCTTGTTCTTCGTCGGATCGAGGTAAATTCTTGAAATCTCCTAGGGTTGACTATTAGGATTTCCTTCTTGATCTTCGTTGTTCGTCCGATTTTGATGAATCGATTGATGTTATTGAGTTCTATTAATCGTCTTTTATGGGTTTTATATCCATATTTCGAGTTTGTTTAACTCCATTGGCGATTCGAGTGTTCTTGGGAGTTATCGAACATTGAGTGTTCGATTAAATGTCCCAATGAGTTTCCCTTCGATAGTTTGGTGGGATTTTCATTGTTTTTAGTCTTGATTCTCATTGTAATTGTATCTTCGTTGTTTTTGCCGGAGGATTGTAGGTGTTCGAGGTTTCCCGGTTGAGCCGTGTTCGTTGGAGTGTTCGGTATCGGTTATCTTGCTATACGATTTGTGTCTTGTGAATAGAGACTTCGTTTTAGATTTATGATGATTTGGTTTATCCTCTTGAATATAATTGGTGTGATTTTATAATTGTGAGTGATTGATGGGAGTGATGATATCCTCACTTGGATAACTTCATGTAATTATGTTGGTTGAGTTAATCCTATGGTTCGTGTCGTGCGTGATTGTCCATGGTTGGGTGACCGTTATGATTATGATATTTATCTCGCTTGATTACATACTTGAATATGCATTACAGTGTATTGTTGAATGCCTTGACATATTGAGAATAATGTGTGTTGCTCGTGGTGATGTATTGAGTTGATCAATATGAGTTTTGTCGTGTCAATGTGTGTGATCCAGGTACGGTCTGACGAGGCCTCTAGAGTTCGGTAGATGATGTGTACGAACAGTGATCATGTGGTCCAGGTAGGGTCTGACGAGGCCTCTAGAGTTTGGTACATGATGTGTATGAACAACGTGTGTGGTCCGGGTAGGGTCTGACGAGGCCTCTGGAGTTCGGTACATGATGTGTACGAACAACATGTGTGGTCCGGGTAGGGTCCGTCGAGGCCTCTGGAGTTCGGTACATGATGTGTACGAACAGTGATTGTGTAACAGTGATTGATTGGCTAGTGTTTTAAAGTTGGGTCACGGACCCATGATGATATCTTAACTAGTGTGTTTTGAAACGAAAATCGGGCTGAGGCCCTAACACTTTCGAAAAGGTTTTGTTAATTGGGACTCGAGGTCCAAAAGAATTTCTTTAAAAATCCCCGAGTTGACGAGTTTCTTTTGAAATACTTCCTTGCTTGAGTTGGAAATTTCTAAAACTTCTCGGGAACATTTTGATAGCTGATTTCTGAATCAAATTCGTGGTCGCTATTTACTTGTTGCATTTCGTATCGTATTATACTTGCACTAGCAAAATAGTGGGATTTGGCTAACCCCCGAGTAATCGGGGGTTCGATGCCTATTTTGTGTCCAGGTGCTCGCGGGTTCGGGGAGCAGTCACAGGATATGCAAAGGAAGTGGCAGACTACGGTACTAATCGAGAGTTGGGAGTTTAGTCGAGTTGTGTTGTATCGTCAGAGTCGTATACTGTCTTTTGTTATTTTGTATCTTTACCCTTGCGTGGGCATTCTTTGTAAGGATTTGTATTTTTCTATTTATGTCAGTCGTACGACCTCACCAGTCCATGTAGTTATTTATAGTTGACCTTAACGGTCTGTATCATTATACTGTTTGCCCCGATCGGGCAAACGCTTGGTCGTTTTGTGATGTTTAGCCTGGTAGATCCTTGTGGGAAGTATTTACGGCGTGTAATATTCCCATACAGTTTTGGGGGTGCTACATTTATGGTATGAGATCTTTAGGTTACGAAAACCTAGGTTGTCGGGTCAAGTCGAGTCGTAATTTGTCGAGTAATGTGTTGTCTTGTCATTCGAGTTGTCGGGTGACAAGTTGAGTTGTGCGTAGTCACAACGTGCCGGATATGTTGTCGGATGAGATTAGTATCGTGGGCGACCGTCATCTCCGTACGGCCTGTGGACGTAAGTCTCCTCTTTTATGCATAGTATCTGTGTTTCATGATTTCATTTATGTGCGATATTTGTGGTGCATAATTTTATTTGCACGGTTTTGTGTAATGGAGTTTGTATTCGATACTTGTGACACACTGTATGTGTATAGAACTGGACGTATTGATGTTTTGCCTTTAAACCACCGTGTAGGGTGGTATGATGTGAAAGTTGTGAACCTTGATGGGTTTCAAAAAAGGTATCGACGACAGAGTTTGTGAAAAAATCCAATGAATGGCTTTGTTGTATGTTTAAACTTGATGCCCATGAGGTGTATTTGATTGACGATCCCATTTTTCGTTTGGGCATGTGGTTTTAAGTTCGATTGTTTTTGGATTGTTGTAATTATGCCCGCTGCGGGTAGGTTTGAGAATGTTTTTCTGAAGGACTTTACGGGTTTGAGCATTTGTGTGGAAATTGACTTTTGAAAATATTTTTGATGGTGCGGTTAAGCCACAGTTTGTATGGATTTTGAAATCAGTTGAATTTTGACAAGTTGGTCATGCATTTTCAAGTGACACCATCAGACGGTATTTGGAAAATGCATTTTAAAGTACTTCGGACATTGCAAAATATTACCGTCATTTTTGGTTATGATCGAAAGGATTTTTGGAAAATTTTGTTTAGCAAAACTATTTGGTTTTCGGAATTTAAAACATTATATGTTTGTGTGTTAGGACTAAGTCGTTGTGACAAGTTTGTTATGTTGTTATTCTCATCGGAGAATGTTTCAGTGTTTTCTAAATGATGGAATACCTTGTTGGGAGTCGATCCTTAACCTTCGGAGCGGTGTCAGGGCTATTGGGATAATTCTGCTGTCCTCTAGCTAGTGATTATAGTCGTAAGATGTTTACCATTACGGCCGTGAGCTCATAGTTGTTACGGCCGTAAACTACATGTTGTTACGACCGTAAACTTTTGACTGTCACGGTAGTAACATTGTTGTTATAGTTGTATCTGTGCCCTCTACCAATCATTTGATTTCAATAGACATAGTCGTATGGTCCACCAGTGACGACTGTGAATTTTAGCCATTGTATCGGTAATGTCGCACTCGGTTAGTTATCCTGTATGGGTATCATTGAGGTGTTGTTGATTGTTACCATTCTTGCTAGAGAATTTTGGTTTTACACTTAAGTGTTGTGACTGCATAGTATGATTTGATTGTATTATTCTATGACATTATTTTGATGCGGTAGTTAATCTGTGGAAATGTTGAGTGCGAGTACAAGAGGTTTTCCACCCGGGAGTAGTTTGGCGAAACCTTTGGGTGGGTCAAGCCGAGGGGCATGGCCGCGGATTATCATGTGCGTTATTATTCGTGATGGTTGGCATGGTAACATGTGGTTACCGTGTATGTCGTTAATGGTGATAATGATATATATTAATGAGGTCATTTTGATGATATCATTTATCGAGAAGATTGAAACTTCAACGTGTTGTTTTGCAAATAATTCTAAACAAAACAGTTTTGGTACTAAAAGTGTTTTCAAAAATTTCATTTCAGCAAATCTTTCAAACTCACGAATTTTAAAATATTATCATCGAACAAATACCTCGAAAAACTTATTTTTAAGAATATTACCCATGTTGGACCACAATGGTATGTATAATGTTTTAACCGTGTTTGCTGAGATAAAGGTAGTACATCTCTGTTGATGTGATCACATGAATTACTTTTGAATTTAAGTTCTATTATTGCGGTGTTAGTTCGTGTATTCGTGTAATGACTTGGAATTAAAGTTATATCGTGCTGCTGTTTGTTGTCCTATGTTGATTATGTGATGATATTTTGCTATGTTATTCTGGATGGTTGTTCGTTCAGTACGCCGAGAGTTCGAGGCCAAGGACGTGGGCATGGTAGTGGTCGTAATCAGGCGCATGAGAGGGCGACCAGTCGTGATGATCAGGGGCGTGATCATATATCGTCATGATGACCAGTCGCGTGATCAGGGGCAATCAGCTAAAGGTAATGTTGACATTGGCGCCGCCACCATCCTTCGTGAGGTGGCTGATCAGTTGGCATATATGAATCACACCATGAACCGGGATGGGATCCCAGATGAGGATAATGGAGCTAGTAAGTGGTTACGAGATGTGATGAGAATGCACCCGCCCCGTTTTGTAGGTTCTTAGGACTCGTTAGGTTGGGAGAACTGGATCTTCTAGTTAGACAAAACAGTTGATGCTGTAGCTTGTCCTGATGAAAGAAGAGTACCTATTGCTCAATACCTGCTCGACAAGGAAGCTGCAGACTGGTGGGAGGCCGTAACACCTAGTGATCGTACAACTACTTGGACTGAATTCAAGACTGCCATGGAGGCCGAGTATTGTCCGCCGCCTGTTAAAGAACGTAGAATTTTCGAGTTTTTTCGGCTCAGGGACCGGGTGTGCCGCGGCTCAGTAAGGTCGTGCCGCGGCACAGAGTACAGTTCGGTTGGCCTTTTTGTGTCAACTTTTGTGTACCGCGGCTCAGGGACCAGGTGTGCCGCGGCTCAGTAAGGTCGTGCCGCGGGATAGAGTACAGTTCGGTTGGCCTTTTTATGTCAACTTTTGTGTGCCGCGGCTCGCTTCCATTGTGCCGCGGCCCATTGCTGAATTTTCCCCTGGGGTGATTTCTGTACAGAATTTTCAATGGAAAACACTTAGAACACGATAGATAAGCATATCAACGCAAAAATGATGAAAAACATAGAGTCTAAAATGCATGAAAACCCTGAAAAACACAAATCTACAACTAAAACTCGGGTTGCCTCCTGAGAAGCGCTAAGTTTATAGTCTTCAGCCGGACTTTTCTAGCATTCATCCGGCGGTGGATAAGACGACGCTCGTCTTCTGCGCGTCTATTGGAATACCCAAGTAGGCCTTCAACTGCTGCCCGTTAACTTTAAATTTACGGTCATCTTTTTGTACTTCCACTGCTCCGTGTGGAAATACTTGAACTACTGTAAACGGTCCCGACCATCGTGAACGCAATTTCCCAGGGAATAACCTTAAGCGAGAATTAAACAACAAAACCTCTTGGCCCGGGATGAACTCTCGCTGTGTGATGTGCTTATCATGCCAAATCTTTGTCCGCTCCTTATAAAGCTTCGCATTTTCGTACGCATCGTGGCGAATTTCCTCCAGCTCGTTCAGCTGCAAACAACGATTTTCACCAGCAGATTTAAGATCAAAATTTACTTTCTTTATCGCCCAATAAGCACGATGTTCCATCTCTACGGGCAAATGACAACTTTTGCCATAAACCAATCTGTAAGGCGGCATCTCGATAGGTGTTTTATATGCCGTACGGTATGCCCAAAGTGCATCATCGAGTTTAAAGGACCAATCTTTTCGAGACGAGCTGACTGTTTTTTCTAAGGTCCACTTTAGCTCTCGATTTGATATCTCGACTTGATCGCTCATCTGGGGATGGTAGGCTGTAGCAACATGATGAGTGACTCCGTATTTTCTCAAGACCGCATCAAGGAATTTGTTGTCGAAGTGTGAACCACCATCACTGATAATAGCACGTGGAGTCCCAAAACGCGTGAAAATATATTTTTTTATAAATTTGATTATGACATTGGAACCATTCATTGGTGTTGTTACCTAAAATATTATCCAGAGATAGTATTGCCGGAATGATCGAGTAACAAACAAATGCGAGAACACTTCCGTGAGAAAATAAATAACACGAGATTTGCCAGGGTTGTTAATCCCGGGCTTGAATGCTCTCGCGAGATTTTATTAATAAGTATAATGTTGAGTACAAATATTAATGTTAGAATCTGTTACAAAGAGTGTAAAGACTTCTAGTTATCTAAGATGTGGGGCGTGTAGATTGCCGGAAGAACCAGATATGAAGCTCTGTGAGTTCTTGCTATGGATGTTCTATGTATGAGAATATATTTCTCTTTCTGTATATTGTTCACTGTATTCACGATGTTGTGATTGTGTTCTTGCTGCCATGTTATGAGCCTCCTATTTATAGGAGACAAGGTTGCTGGGACCTCTCCGGCGATCGCGGGCGACCGCCGTTTTATATATTATAATAAGATGGCCGATCGTCCCGTCACGTGGGGCTTTTCCCTTAAAGTCCACGGCTGCTGCTGACACCCAGCTGTGCGGTCCAATGGGGATCCTGCACACGTCCTGAGTCGCTGTCACCTACCTTTTCGGCGTCCCTGTCGGTAGGTGAGGTAGGTGACAGGCTGGGGTCAAAGGTCTTATCTGTCAGCGCCTTTTGTGGATCTGCACGTGGGTCACAGTCCAAGATTTGGTCTTCGATGACTTTTGATGGATGTTGGTTTCATACGTGGCACGAGACGATCGTCTCTTGTTGGACATCATAGATGATCGCCAATTAACAAAAGACGATCGCCGGATACCGAAAGACGATCGCCGTGGGTGCCGACTGCTGGGTGTTTGCCCAGAGTATGTCTCCTGTGGTAGACTCTCTGATCGTTATGCCGATCGCCTTCGAGGCATATTAATCGCCGCACAACAATTTCCCCCCAGCTCGCTTCGATGTTGAAAACACGAGGTGAGGTGGCACTGTTGGCGATCGCCAGTGTTTAGACGATCAGTCGATCTGATTTCAAATTCGAACGATCTACTTTAGCATTGGGAGAAGCGGGAAATGAAGGCGGGCTCGCGAAACGTTGCAAGGACACGCGTCGCGTTTCTATTGAGGGAGCCCGACGGTTCTTCAGACTTTGTCGTCTGGCGTGCCCTCGAAAAGACGCGTACGCGGGGTTCGAGGGCGGCATTTAATGTGTCCCCCCCGACGGTTGCCCTCCAACCCTCGGGATTTCGCCTATTACGTGGCCTATGCCGATTCTGCCCGAGCCGCAAAAAAAGGTAGGGATCGAAATTGGTCCTTTGATGGAGAGCTTCAAAGTCTATGCACTCAAGCACCCTCTACACCTGGAGTTCTCCCTGCCGATCCTTGACCTCACTGACTTGGGGATCGACTTGAGTTGGTATCCTTTCCCGGACAAACTCATTTATCCTGAGTCCGATGGGGGAGCTCGTGCCGATCCGCCACCTGAGGGTGAAGACTAGCCGGCGGTGTAATACCCGAGATTTCTGTTATGTAATTGGAACTTGTGATATTATAATGATTGTACTTTTGTATGAGTACTATTCTCCGTATTTCATAATCCGATGTCGTCGAGCATATAATTTCGTGTATGTGATTTAAAAGGTTGAAATTTCGTGCATGTAGCGCACGCTACAGGCTAAGGGTAGCGTACGCTAGCATGGTTTCATAGCGCACGCTACAGAGTGTAAATAGCGCACGCTATGCGTGGTCAGATTGATTGAGACATGCGGTAGGTGAGATCTGGCCGGGGGACCCCTGTCGGATCGTGTCGGATGTACCTGGACGGCTTTCGGGAAAAGCCGAGTCAACGCCTTAGCGCACGCTACAGGTATATGCGTAGCGCACGCTAAGTGCCGAGTACAGTTTAGACTGTGAGCCGTTAGCGCACGCTACGAACAGGGTATAGCGCGCGCTAATAGCCATTTATTATAAATAGAATGACATCTATTCGTGATTTCAGTTCTTTCTTCCCCCATAACCCGAACTCTTGCACTTGAAACATAACTCCATTCGTCCTAAACACTTCGTATCAACCACCTAGTTCGAGATTGAAGATCATATATCATTGTAGATTGGTGCTCAAGCCTTCGGTGTTGGATTGCTTCATTTTCATCCGTGTTCTTCACTACTTTGAGGTAGGTGATTCTTCACCAATGATTAGTAAGGTTCCTAAGGAAGTTTGAATCATGTTTGGATAGCAAGTATTTCGTTTTTATTGGTCATCACATGTTAGAAGGATACTTTTGACGTATCGGTACTATATATCGAATGAACCTTTGAACCATCTTATTATAAGGACTCCTAAGCATGTTTTAATCGATTTATGATCAAGTAATCGGATATTACCCAGTTGATACGTTGTATACGTTGGAATCATGTGTTTTGGAACGTAAGACGATGGAACTTAGATTATTTCTTGAAGATCGTAGAGGAATTGTGATAGTGAGATAACTATCCGTATATTGGTATTTCATAATCATAAATCTTCCAAAAACCTTATTAGCATGATATGCCCGAGGATAACTTGTATTATCACGGTAGAATTCATGAGTTCTTCACCTTTCAACCCAGTTTTCGGTTTGCAGTATTCTGCCATGCAAGATTAGCGCACGCTAACATGTGTGAGTTAACGTGCGCTATCGGGGTTCAGTTAACGCCCGAAACGTACGTAGCGTACGTTATGAGACCAGTCGAGTCAGACTGCCAGACCGTGGCTAGCGCACGCTAGTCTTATACGATAGCGTACGCTAACAGCCCGTCTTAGCGCACGTTACGTAGAGTACGTAGCGCGCGCTAAGCAGTCCATGCAGATTGCTTATTTTGAGCTTTTCGACCGTAGACCGAATTGTTAGGCCATCGTTGGACTTGAGATGATTTGTATATCGTTCCTTTTGTTAAGGTTCGAGCTTGTTACGTTGATCGGAGGAGGCGGCCTTCGAGTGCGTCGAGAGCATTGAAGTGTATCGTTCTTGCCATCTTCGAGGCAAGTATCGTGATATGTTAATATTGGTATTTTTGGAGTATGCGTATGATTATTCATGATGTTGAACATGATATTTACTTCGTTGATTTGCCATGGTATTCGTTATATAGTGTTTATATGTTGATGTTGATGAACATAATGATTTGGCATATGTGTATGCATGAGTTGTGTTTGTATACGTTGTACGATCTATGCTGAGGGCGCTGGATCGGATGTCCACCTCGTGTTGGTCCGACGGGATCATCTTGGGACCTAGGCTGAGGGCGCTGGATCATTGGACGGGTTATTTGCACCTCGTGTTGGTCCGACGGGATCATCTTGGGATCTATGCTGAGGGCGCTGGATCATTGGAATACCCATGCTGTGTAATGGAATCTTGTAGATTCGCATTGTCGGATTCCGCAGCGTAAGTCCGTGTGGTGTATCTTGTTATGTATTGTTGATGCATATTCGAATTGTTTAATATGATACTTGTACTAGCATCGTTTTGCTAACCCCTTCGGGGTGGACATTTGTTTTGATGTTCGGGTAGCGAGGAGCGGGGAAACGACCACGATCTGGCGTAACGACGAAGGGGTTCATGATGTTTATTGTTATTGGGGATTTGTTGTCTTGGTTTGGTTTTACGTACTGAGTACGCGTGTCCTTTTGATATTAATTCGATATGGTTGTATTAATTACCCGTTGAACCAGGTTATGCGTTTTCATAAACTTGAATTTTCGCAGATTGATGTCTTATATTTACTTTCCTTTTTAATTAGCCTTGTAAATCCTTACTTAAAGGGTTTACGGCGTAATTATTCCGAATATCTCGGGGTGTTACGAATATGGTATCGGAGCTAAGATTCATGGATATCTTGGCAATCGGGTTTTATTGGGTGCATTTACGTTATTTGATTTACGGGTCGTTTGTAACATCAACATTCACCAAGTCGTCATGTGGACCGTGGTTGTAAGTCTCTTAATCTCTTATACTACCGTTTTACTTAATTCTTGTTTTGTAGTATTGACGGACTTTATTTCAAAAAATTTGTTCGTATATTGAGAAATTACGTTTACAGTATGTTGAGATGATGTTGTTGACGCGGACGCGGTCTTGGACGCGGACGTGGTAAAATGAGACATGAGGATTCAGCAACTACCCCGAAATATCGGCTAGTCGGCGATTCCCATTCTCGAGGCGCAAGGATCAGCGAATGATGACGCAAATCCTAACATGCCAGGAGTGCTTCAACAGGTGGTGGCGCAGATAAACCAGTTCGCCCAGGTCGTTGATCGCATGCAGACAGCGATGGGACAGCAGCACCACGAGGATAACCGGGGAGACAGATGGCTTGCGGAAGTGGTTAAATTGCACCCGCCAAAATTTGACGGATCTGCTGAGGCACTTACTTGGGATCACTGGCTCAAGGAGTTGGAGAAGATATTCGCGGGTCTTAACTGTCCCGAGGACCGGAAGGTTCCCATTGCCCAGTATTTTCTGACTGGGGAGGCCTTTGATTGGTGGGAGGCTATTCGACCTGAGAACCATAACGCGGATTGGACGGAATTCAAACAGATGATGGAAGCACAGTATTGTCCTCGTCCAGTTAGAGAGGCGAAGATCCGAGAGTTTTTCTCATCACAGAGTTCGGAGGCATCTGTGATGATGTAATTAAAACTTTTAATCATCACCGACTTGTGTGCGACACTTGGTCGAACGGAGGCGTAAAAGATTTTTCATTTTGATATACGGATGAAGCGGAGATTCAAAGAGTACATGTCCGGATTCGAGTGTACTACGTTGCGGCAGATCAAGACAAAGCGCTGGCCTACGACATGAAAGAGGCGGCGGTGGAGAAATCAGTAGAGGCAAAGAAGCAGAAGGTGACCGGCAGCTTTGCAGAAAACAAGAGTGGTGGGGCCCGCAAGGGCCAGTCTTCCTTTTATTCGGCTAGCAAACCTCCACATCCTTCTAGAGGCGGAAAGAAGTTCCGGGCAACATCAGCAGTTTCGGACGCATCAAAGAAATGCTACAATTGTGGTCGAGCAGGGCATATTCGACGTGATTGCCCCGCATCTTCTGTGACTTGTTACGATTGTGGGCAAGAAGGGCACCGTGCGGCCTTCTGTGGAGCCGCTACTAGATCTTTTGGTAACCGCACTCCAGCACCAGTTCCTAAGGAGATAAGTGTGAACCAGACACAGCAGAGTGGATTTCAGCAACAGAATGCTGGGAAGAGAGAGACATCCAGTGCTGGGTCCGTTCCTCCGCGCCTGTACGAAATGAGGAGATCTGACGATCAGAACACTGCTGTTGCATCAGGTACGATTCAGATCCTTTTGCAACCAGTTAGTGTTTTATTCTATTCCGGAGCTACACATTCTTTTGTATCTTTGAACTGTGTTAATCGTTTGAAAATCTCGTGGTTAATTGATTGTGAACCGTATATTGTGGGATTGCCGAGTGGAGAGAGAATTGTGGGAACCCTAGAGGCTAGAGATTTTCCAGTATCTATAGGAGGAAGATATTGGCCGTCGAATCTCATTGTTGTTGACATCTGCGGTGACGATTTAATTCTCGGAGACGATTGGCTCAACCGTTATGGAGCTATCCTGAATTACCGAGAGAGAGTCATTTCCATCATTGCTGATGACGGATCTGAACACTTATTCCGAGGGTGGAGACCGGGAAGCTCGGGGAAATTGATCAAAGCAATGAAAGCAGTAAAATTACTGAAACAGGGATGTCATGGACTTTGGTGTTATGCCATGAGGAAAGAGGAAGGAGTAGATCTCTCGTCTATTCCAGTTGTGAATGAGTTCTCAGATATATTTCCTGACGAGCTACCAGGGTTACCTCCGCAAAGAGAAGTGGAATTCACCATCGAATTAGAGCCTGAAGCAACCCCTATTTCCAGGGCACCATACCGCATGGCGCCAACCGAGATGTATGAACTCAAGAAGCAACTGGAGGAATTGTTACAGAAGGGCTATATTCAACCGAGCGTTTCCCCTTGGGGAGCGCCCGTTCTCTTTGTCCGGAAGAAAGACGGATCTCTCCGACTGTGTATTGATTACAGGGAGCTTAACAAGATGACGATCAAGAATAAGTACCCTATACCTCGGATCGACGACTTGTTTGATCAACTGCAAGGGGCAAGGTTATTGTCGAAGATTGACTTGCGATCAGGATACCATCAGTTGAGGATTAAGGAATCAGATATACCGAAATCTGCTTTCAGATCCCGGTACGGGCATTATGAATTTGTAGTGATGCCATTTGGACTTACCAATGCTCCTGCAGTATTCATGCAATTGATGAATCGGGTATTCTTGGAGTACTTGGATAAATTTGTGGTCGTTTTCATTGACGACATTTTGATATATTCGAGGGACGCAGAGGAGCATGCTGAACATTTACGCGTGGTTTTGAGCGTCTTGAGAAAGGAACAGCTGTATGCTAAGCTTTCTAAATGCGAATTCTGGCTTAAGGAAGTAACCTTCCTTGGGCATGTGATATCATCCGACGGGGTTCAGGTGGACCCGAATAAAGTCGAAGCAATCTTGGAATGGGAAGCCCCTAAAAACGTGAAAGAAGTCCGAAGCTTCTTAGGACTAGCTGGATATTATCGCCGCTTTGTAGAGGGATTTTCCAAAATTGCTCGTCCGCTCACCCAGCTGTTACAGAAAACTCAAAAGTTCGCGTGGAATGAGAAATGCGAGGCTGGTTTTGACGAACTTAAAAAGAGACTGACGACAGCACCTATATTAGCGCTGCCAGAAGGAACTGACGGATTTATGGTATACAGCGACGCTTCAAATCAGGGTTTGGGTTGTGTATTGATGCAAAAGGATAAAGTGATTGCTTATGCTTCTCGGCAATTAAAATCGTACGAAGTTAATTATCCGACTCATGATCTGGAGCTAGCAGCTGTGGTCTTTGCCTTGAAAATTTGGCGACATTATCTGTACGGCACTCATTGTCAGATCTTTACAGATCATAAGAGCCTCAAATACATTTTCAATGTAAAGAATTAAACATGAGGCAGAGAAGGTGGTGGAATTGATCAAGGATTACGACTTAGAGATTCTCTATCATCGGGAAAGCAAATGTAGTAGCCGATGCATTGAGCCGTAAACTGTTTCTCTTCGAGTGTTGGAAGCTCTTACGCCCTGCACCGGATTCAACGAGAACCGATCCGCGAAGGGATTGAAGTATGGGCACCAGGAATCCAAGGGCGACTTTATGTGATGGGCCGACTTCATCACTAGTCGAGAAGATCAAGTCCAAGCAGTTGGACGATTCTCGATCCTTCGATTATGTGATGAAGTAAAGAAAGGAAAAGCCCGAGATTCGTGATACAAGATGATGGAGTTCGAGATTTCAAAGTCGACTTTGCGTTCCCGATGATGATGATTTGAGACGGACTATTCGAAAGAAGCTCATAGCGCGCCTATTCTATTCACCCGGCATTGTAAGATGTATAAGGATCTTAAACAAAACTTCTGGTAGGGGAATATGAAGAAGGACGTGGCAGTACGTTTCGAAGTGTTTGACTTGTCAGCAGGTCAAGATTGAGCATCAGCGACCTGCCGGGATGTTAAAGCCGCTTCCGATCCCTGAATGGAAGTGGGAGGACATTTCGATGGATTTCATCACCAGTATGCCAAGGACTAGAGCAAGAATGAACATGATTTGGGTCGTAGTTGTTCGACTAACCAAGTCGGCTCATTTCCTAGGAATCAAAGATACATGGGGACCCGAGAGATTGGCACGAGTATTTGTTGCGGAGATAGTCAGATTGCATGGGACGCCGAAGACCATTATTTTGGATCGAGATGGTCGTTTCGTGTCGCACTTCTGGAAGGCAGTTCACAAGGCTTTGGGGACAGAGCTCAACTTTAGCACAGCTTATCATCCCCAAACAGACGGTCAGTCCGAAAGGACTATTCAAACTGTAGAAGACATGCTTAGAGCTTGTCGTTGGATTGGTCAACTGATTGGGAAGTTCACTTGCCCTTGATCGAATTCACTTACAATAATAACTGGCATGCTTCTATTAGAATGGCACCATTTGAAGCTTTGTACGGGAGGAGATGCCGATCACCCCTGTGTTGGGATGATTCTTCGGATGTGATCGGGACGGAACCGGAATTGATTATTCAGACTCAAGAGAAGATAGCTGTGATTCGAGAGAGACTGATCGCCTGCAGTCGACGAAGTCTTATGCGGATGTACGTCGTCGCCCTCTAGAGTTCGGACTGGGACCACGTACTATTGAAGGTGTCTCCTACACGAGGGATTTTCCATTTTGGGAGAAGAGGTAAGCTTAGTCCGAGATATATCGGACCATTTGAGATCCTAGAGAGTTGGGGATTTAGCGTACAGTTGGCCTTACCGCCATCGGAGTCATGTTCACAATGTGTTTCACGTATCCCAATCGGAAGTATGTACTGACCCGACCACGTCATTGATTTCGACGAGATCGAGATAGCTAATGATGGCACCTTCAAGAGAGACCAATCAAGATACTTGAGAGCCGGATCAAACAATTGAGGAATAAACCAATACATTTGGTTAAAGTACAATGGTCACGACATGGAGTCGAAGAGGCCACTTGGGAAACGGAGGACGGTATGAAGGCTAAATATCCGGAGTTGTTTTCATCCTAAGTTTCGGGACGAAACTTCTTTTTAGGGAGGAAGGATGTAATACCCGAGATTTCTGTTATGTAATTGGAACTTGTGATATTATAATGATTGTACTTTTGTATGAGTACTATTCTCCGTATTTCATAATCCGATGTCGTCGAGCATATAATTTCGTGTATGTGATTTAAAAGGTTGAAATTTTGTGCATGTAGCGCACGCTACAGGCTAAGGGTAGCGTACGCTAGCATGGTTTCATAGCGCACGCTACAGAGTGTAAATAGCGCACGCTATGCGTGGTCAGATTAATTGAGACATGCGGTAGGTGAGATCTGGCCGGGGGACCCCTGTCGGATCGTGTCGGATGTACCTGGACGGCTTTCGGGAAAAGCCGAGTCAACGCCTTAGCGCACGCTACAGGTATATGCGTAGCGCACGCTAAGTGCCGAGTACAGTTTAGACTGTGAGCCGTTAGAGCACGCTACGAACAGGGTATAGCGCGCGCTAATAGCCATTTATTATAAATAGGACAGCATCCTATTCGTGATTTCAGTTCTTTCTTCCCCCATAACCCGAACTCTTGCACTTGAAACATAACTCCATTCGGCCTAAACACTTCGTATCAACCACCTAGTTCGAGATTGAAGATCATATATCATTGGAGATTGGTGTTCAAGCCTTCGGTGTTGGATTGCTTCATTTTCATCCGTGTTCTTCACTACTTTGAGGTAGGTGATTCTTCACCAATGATTAGTAAGGTTCCTAAGGAAGTTTGAATCATGTTTGGATAGCAAGTATTTCGTTTTTATCGGTCATCACATGTTAGAAGGATACTTTTGACGTATCGGTACTATATATCGAATGAACCTTTGAACCATCTTATTATAAGGACTCCTAAGCATGTTTAAATCGATTTATGATCAAGTAATCGGATATTACCCAGTTGATACATTGTATATGTTGGAATCATGTGTTTTGGAACGTAAGACGATGGAACTTAGATTATTTCTTGAAGATCGTAGAGGAATTGTGATAGTGAGATAACTATCCGTATATTGGTATTTCATAATCATAAATCTTCCAGAAACCTTATTAGCATGATATGCCCGAGCATAACTTGTATTATCACGGTAGAATTCATGAGTTCTTCACCTTTCAACCCAGTTTTCGGTTTGCAGTATTCTGCCATGCAAGATTAGCGCACGCTAACATGTGTGAGTTAACGTGCGCTATCGGGGTTCAGTTAACGCCCGGCGTCGTAGCGTGCGTTATGAGACCCGATCGAGTCGATCGCAGACCGTGGCTAGCGCACGCTAGTCTTATACGACAGCGTACGCTAACAGCCCATCTTAGCGCACGTTACGTAGAGTACGTAGCGCGCGCTAAGCAGTCCAGGCAGATTGCTTATTTTGAGATTTTCGACCGTAGACCGAATTGTTAGGCCATCGTTCGACTTGAGATGATTTGTATATCGTTCCTTTTGTTAAGGTTCGAGCTTGTTACGTTGATCGGAGGAGGCGGCCTTCGAGTGCGTCGAGAGCATTGAAGTGTATCGTTCTTGCCATCTTCGAGGCAAGTATCGTGATATGTTAATATTGGTATTTTTGGAGTATGCATATGATTATTCATGATGTTGAACATGATATTTACTTCGTTGATTTGCCATGGTATTCGTTATATAGTGTTTATATGTTCATGTTGATGAACATAATGATTTGGCATATGTGTATGCATGAGTTGTGTTTGTATACGTTGTACGATCTATGCTGAGGGCGCTGGATCGGATGTCCACCTCGTGTTGGTCCGACGGGATCATCTTGGGATCTAGGCTGAGGGCGCTGGATCATTGGACGGGTTATTTCCACCTCGTGTTGGTCCGACGGGATCATCTTGGGATCTATGCTGAGGGCGCTGGATCATTGGAATACCCATGCTGTGTAATGGAATCTTGTAGATTCGCATTGTCGGATTCCGGTAGCGGAAGTCCGTGTGGTGTATCTTGTTATGTATTGTTGATGCATATTCGAATTGTTTAATATGATACTTGTACTAGCATCGTTTTGCTAACCCCTTCGGGGGTGGACATTTGTTTTGATGTT
Organism: Orobanche coerulescens; assembly: GCA_033398695.1. Lineage (NCBI taxonomy): Eukaryota > Viridiplantae > Streptophyta > Magnoliopsida > Lamiales > Orobanchaceae > Orobanche > Orobanche coerulescens. The sequence goes on from CM065805.1 coordinate 83,262,683, forward strand.
CGGGTAGCCAAGGAGCAGGAAAGCGACCCAGATCGACGTGACGACGAAGGGGTTCAGTGATGTTTATTGTTATTGGGGATTTGTTGTCTTGGTTTGGTTTCTGTACTCGAGTACGCTTGTCCTTTTGATATTAATTCGATATGGTTGTATTAATTACCCGTTGAACCAGTTGTACGTTTTCATAAACTTGAATTTTCGCAGTATTGATGTTTTATATTTACTTTCCTTTTTAATTAGCCTTGTAAATCCTTACTTAAAGGGTTTACGGCGCTGTAATTATTCCGAATATCTCGGGGTGTTACAGGCGGGGCCCTAAGAGATCTCTTTGTTTTCTTTCACTTGTAATTTTCTGCTTTCTCTTTGTATTGACTTCGGGCTTTGTAATGTATGAACCATTTGTTACGAATAAAATGCTTTCTTTTCGCACTTTGTGTCTTTTCATGTACGATCGCCTTTGAATGTTTGCATGCGAATTTTTACAAGTATGTGTATGATTGCTTCTGAAGTCTTGTTTATCCGACCAATTGTCTGAATGTTTGAATGTATTGACATGTTTGGAAATTCTTACTTGTAAATATCGTTGAACAATATTGATCGTCCAGCTTGTGTTTGAACGAAGCCGATCGAGTACGGTTCCTTCTGTCCGATCGCATTTAGGATTAGCTCCCCTTCTCTGATCGTTGAACAATATTGATCGTCCAGCTTGTGTTTGAACGAAGCCGATCGAGTATGGTTCCTTCTGTCCGATCGCATTTAGGATTAGCTCCCCTTCTTTGCCCCCTTGTTTTTGATTACTTATTGTAAGTAAGGGAACAAAAAATAGTTTTTTAGGCGAGCTATCTTCAGTTTTGCTGACTCTGAGGGATCGTGCACGGTCGCGGAGTTCGATGGACCGATCTCCACAACTGTTTCTTTGTGTGCGAGGGACATTGCCTATCCCGCGACTCACTTTATTGTGAGGGTCCTCCGTTAGGCTGCGCCCGCATTGTGTTTAAACAAAAGGTGGGCGGTCTTGGTCTGGAGGAGTCCTTGCACGGCACATCGTCGGTTTATTTGACTCCATGTCCGCGGCTTTGTTAGCACTTTTCTACCTCGGGTCGGCATGTTAGATGGCGACCCTCGATGGTATACGTTGTGGAGGGGGTATGGACGTGTCGCCTTGTCCGGGCACATCATGTTAGATGATGTACTTTGAGAGCATGCGGACGTGTCCACAGGTTAGTTTGGAGAGTCCTTCGGCTACGCCGGCCTCGTATTTAAACAATAGGGCGGGCAATCTTAGCCCAAAGAAACCTTGCATGGGCGAAGGCGTCGGTTCCATCGACCTCCAGGACCATGGCCGCATTGCTTCTACCTCGGATCGCCATGTTTGAACGACGATCCTTGATGGTATATGAAGTGCCTGGTGGGGCGATCACTCGAATAGATGGGATAGAAAAAATCTCATTATATTCTTTGTACATTGGGTAGTTGAAACTGAATACAAAGTTTGTCACTGGTAGTATTTCTTCAGATGTACGGCATTCCAGGGATATTGGTCCGGAGTACCGTCAGGGTATTCCAGTTCGTAGGCGCCCTTAGTTAGCCATTTCGATATCCTGAAGGGGCCTTCCCAGTTTGGTCCAAAGACACCTGTGTGGGTTTGGATATTTTTGAGGACGAGATCGCCCACTTGAAAACGTCTTTCCTTGACCTTCGAATTGAAGAACTTCTCGGATCTCCTTTTGTGGATAGTGTTCTTCATTTCTGAGGTCAGTCGTCGTTCTTCAAGCATGTCGAGGTCGATCCGCGGGCCACGTCATTATCGATCGTCATCTCTTGTTCGGTTCGATGGCTGAGGACGGCGATCTCCGAGGGGATCACCGCTTCTGTTTCGAAGGGGAGGGCAAATGGGGTTTCGCCAGTTGAATTACGGGTCATTGTTCGATAAGACCACAAAACATCTGGGAGCTCGCTTGCCCATCGTCCTAGCCTAGATTCGAGTCGCGCTTTAATTGTGTGTTTGAGGGTCTTGTTCACAGCCTCTACCTGCCCGTTCGTCTGAGGGTGATAGGGAGCCAAGAACAACCTTTTGATTCCCCACTTCTCACAGAATTGCATGACTTCTAAGCCGTCGAACTGCTTTCCGTTGGCGGAGATGATGGCCTGGGGTAGACCGAATCGGCATATGATGTTTCTCCACATAAACTTGATCACTTGCTCTTGGCCAATCTTGTTGAGCGGTTCGGCCTCTGCCCATTTGGTGAAATAGTCGACCCCTACGATGGCGAACTTACAGCCTCCTGGAGCCGTCGGTGAGGGACCTATAAGGTCGATGCCCCATTGCGCGAATGGTCATGGGTTGTACATTGAGGTGAGCTGCTCGGGGGAGAGTTTAATACTTGGTCCCATTACTTGACACCTATGACACGATCTGGCATAGGCGATCGCATCCTTCTGAAGTGATGGCCAGAAAAACCTTGCCTGGTTGTCTTATGGATGAGAGCTCGTCCGCCAGCATGGTTTCCACAGATTCCATCATGGATCTCGGCTAAAACGAGTCGTCCTTCCTCCGGTGTAATACACTTGAGGAGGGGAAGGCTGAACGCTCGCTTGTAAAGACGATCGTCCAATAGGGTGTATCTGGTCGCCCGGAGCTGGAGTTGGCGAGCTTTGATACGGTCGTCAGAAACCGTTCCGTCCTTTAAGTATTTGATGAACGGATTCATCCCGTTCTCCTCGGCAACGGCGACTGTGGTAACCAGGTTTCTGTCTACCGCCGGCCTTGCTGATTTTTTAATTTGGATATTAGAGAAATCGGCTGCCCCATCTGACGATGCTAGCTTGGATAGGGCATCGGACTGGGAGTTGTGCTCTCTCGGGACTTGTTTGATTTGCATATCCTCAAATTTTGTGCACATTTCGGCGACCAGCTCTTGGTATTTGACCATCTGTTCGCCGCGCGGCTCATATTCACCTTTGACTTGGTTCACGACCAAGAGGGAGTCCATGAGGATATAGAGGCGACAAACGTCTAGGGCGAGAGCTAGATTGAGCCCGCCTACCAAGGCTTCGTATTCGGCTTCATTGTTGGTCGCACGGAACCAGAAACGCATGGCATTTGTGAAACTTTGTCCGTCGGGGCTAATGAGGACAATCCCTGCCCCTGCTCGCGAGTTGGTCGCCGAGCCATCCACGTACAGCTTCCAGGCAGGGCGACCGACCTGGGTCGGACTGTGAGGGAATGTTAATTCCACCACGAAGTCCGCCAGAGCTTGGCCTTTGATTGCCGTGCGAGGAGCGTATGTGATACCATATTGGGCGATCTCCAGTGACCATTTGAGGATTCGCCCGTTGGTGTCCGGTCGATGTAGAACTTGCCTTAGAGGGAGAGTTGTCAGAACCTCCACTTGATGCTCGAAGAAATAGGCTCTTAGCTTACGAACACTCATGACTAGAGCGTAGGCGATCTTCTCCAGAGGTGTGTATCGTGTTTCCGCATCGTGGAGCACTTGACTAACGAAGTAGATCGGCAAGTGGACTTGCCCCTCCGCTCGCACCAAAACGGCACTCAGTGCGACCTCCGAGGCCGCCAGGTAAAGGAATAGTTTCTCACCGGGGATCGGCTTTGCCAAGATATGGGGGTTAGATAGGTATTCCTTGATTTTGGCTAATGCTATGTGACTCTCCTTCGTCCATGCGAACTTCTTGTTTTTTATGGTCGCGAAGAAAGGTTTGCTTTTATCCCCGAGCCGAGATATGAAACGGTTGAGGGCAGCCAAGCAACCTGTGAGGCGTTGCACTTGCTTGACATTCTGTGGCTCCTGCATGTCGAGGATCGCCTGGATCTTGGTGGGGTTCGCCTTGATCCCTCTTTGGCTCACGATGTGCCCCAGGAATTTTCCGGATCTCACCCCGAAATTGCATTTCTTGGGGTTCAGTTTCCTGTTGAACTTTTCGAGGATGGCGAACGTCTCGGCAAGGTCATTGAGGTGTTCTTACTTCTTGAGACTCTTGACCATGATGTTGTCAATGTAGACTCCCATGGTCTTGGCGATCTGATTGGCGAACATTCCGTTGACTAGTCGCTGGTACGTTGCCCCTGCTTTCTTCAAGCCGAACGGCATTCGGACCCAAAAGTATATGTCTTTCTCTGTGTGGAAAGATGTGTGCTTTATGTCTTTCTCCACCATTGGGATTTGATGGTATCCGGCGAAGGCATTCATGAACTACATCATTTCGCAACCTGCTGTACTATCGACCAGGTGATCAATATGAGGCATTGGAAAGTGATCTTTTGGGCATGCCGCGTTGAGGTCGGTGAAGTCGATGCATAACCTCCAGGAGTTGTTCGGGTTTTTGAGGAGCACTGCATTGGCGACCCACTGCGGCTCGTCTGTTGCTACCCCGATTAGTTTGTTATCGAGCAGCTTTCTGACTTCTATGTCGAGTGCCATGTACTTCTCAGGACCGAATTTCCTACGTTTCTCGTGAACAGGCTTCCTTGCCGGGTCGATCTTTAGATAGTGGCAAGCCTGTTCAGGACTTATGCCAACCATATCTTGATGCGACCAAGCAAAGACTCCGATGTTCTTACGTAGTAAATTGATCAGATCCTCCTTTAATTCGAGGTCGACTCTTGTGCCGATCTATACTTCCCACTCCGGGTGAGCCAGATCTATCATCACACTTTCCAACTCCTCAATAGGGACGATCGCTTCTCGTTTGGAGCGATTTCCGGACTCGATCCTTGGATCGATGTCGAGGCTTGGCACGAAACCGATTCTTGGCTCGATGTCGTCCGTTAATCGACTTGAGATGGCGTCCTCTGTGTCGGGTTGGTACGATGTGCTTGGCTCATCGATATCCATCGGTTGGTTGTCGATCATTTCAATGTTATACACAGCACAAGAAGTATTGAAAGAAGTTACGACACAGGAGTAGCTTAAACACTTCTTAGCCATTAATTGGTCTCTTTTTACAGTACCGATCGTCCCATCGGCAGTGGGGAATTTGATACAGTAAAAGAAAGAAGAGGCGACCGCCTCGAAGGTTTCTAGAAATGGACGACCTAGGAACCCATTATAGATGCTGGGCCTATCTATGATTACAAAGTTTAGGTTCATAGTAATCCTAACCTTGGGATCGTAAAAGCATATTAGCTCGACTGAGAGCTTGATCCTTCCGTAGGCTTGGACTGTGCTGTCGCCGAATCCTTGGAGCACGGTGTCGATTGGCTTGATGAACTTGGTTAAGTTGCCGAGCTGGTCCAGAGCAGACTTGAATATGATATTGCAGAAGCTCCTGTTGTCAACCAGCACGTGGTCAACCATCTTCCCAAGGATATAAGCAGAGATCACCAATGCATCTTCTTTGGGGCATTGTATTCCCTCCCTGTCCTTTTTGGAGAAGGTGATGAGCGCGTCTTTAGAGATGGTCGGCTCTGGAGGTACCACGATATGGACCCCGGTGAACACCCTTAGTTCGGCCTTTCGCTTCCTGTTTGATATGGTGGAAACTGGGGAAAGGCCCCCGAGGTTTCCACCTCCTGCTTGGAGCATATTAATCCGACCGCCAGGGTTGATCGGAGGAATCGATTCATCCGAATACTCCGGCTCGTGCTCGATCCTGGCGACCGGATTGGGAGGGTTCCTTTCGTTATGTCGGTGCTCGCACCCTCCGGTACTCTCTGTCCTAGGTTCTGGCATGGTGACCAAGTTGTCTAATTTGCCTTCCTCGAACAGTCGCCAGAGTTTTCTGAGGAGGCCGCGGCATTGGCTGGTGTTGTGGCCGGGACTCTTTTGGTAGGCACAGAATTTTCTACGGTCTAGATGATCGTGGTCCCTTATTGGCTTTGGTTTGGAAAGCCATTCACGCCCCTTAATTGCGTTGAAGATGTGGGCTGGAGATAAGTTGAGGTTGTGGATGAGGTGAACCTCTACATCCTCGAAGGCTTTGAATTCACCAGGCGGCTTTGCGACCGCCTTTCCGGGCTTGGCGACCGCCTTCTTCTGGACATGGGATGGCTTCTTCCCATCTCCGGAGGGTCCCTCGCCTAAGCGGAGGGAGAGCATCCTTTGCCTGGCCAGGAAATCGGCGGCTCTGATGCGGAAGACCGAATAGGTCGGGGGGATATCCTTTGTGAGATGCCTGAACATGGGTGAGTGGCTGTAGAATCCCCCCAGGACTGAATAGAGGGCGAGCTCGTCGCTAATGGGTTCACTGGTGAGGACTATCTCGTCTACCCGATCGATGTAATCTTCATCTAACTCGTCCTTCCCCTGCTTGATTTTCATCATGCGGTGGGGGCCTTCAGGGCGAGCGACTTTGGCGGCGAAGTACGACGTAAAGTCGTTCGCCAGCTTCTCAAAGCAATTGATTGATCGAGGTGGCAGTGAGATGTACCACCTGTGGGCGAGGTCGCCCAGAGTTAACGGGAACTTTCGACACTTCGTCGCATCTGATGCTCCGCATCCGGTCATGTAGATCCGAAATTTGCTCAAGTGGGTCTCCAGATCCGATCTTCCCTCATATAGAGGTGTCTGTGGGTGAGCGATCGTTGGTTGAACTGGGGCGAGCTCGATCTGGACCGCGAGTGGTTCACTTGGTCCAGAGATCGATCTCCTGGCGCCTGCCCCAGTGCCTAGGAGTGCCTTCATTTCGTCGAGCTGGCGCTGCATTGCGGCCATCGCCGTAGCCTGACTGCTCGCTGATTGGCTACCGGAGCGCGAGCCGAGGCGATCATGTACTGATCCCCTGACCCCATGGTGGATGACGAGTTCTCTGCCCGCGGACTCATTTCTTGGGCGAGTGGGGGCCCGTTGACCGGCCTATCTTCTGGGAGTCGGATATGCCGAACTCCTGGTGACGGATTCGGACTCTGATGCCTCCCGACTCGGGCCTGACTGCCCGGGTCGCCACAAGGGATCACTCCCTAGGCGGCTGAAGACGGAGTCGTCCCGCCTTACGAGAGCCTTTGCCTGTAGCTCAGGATTTTCTGTTGATTTCTCAACATATATCCCCTTGAGCTTCCGCTTGCCAGCTCGGCGGATGGTTGACGGTGTGATGGTGGGCGAGTCGCATGCCCTCCGTCGCTCCCTGAGGACGGCTATGGCCTCCTCAATCTGTTCCGCGGTCTGGAACTGATCGAGTGAGAGGCTAGGGCCGTCCCTCGGGGGCGGGAGTGAGAGCCTAGCATCGCCGCGGTCACCTTCCGCCGTGGGCTGGGATTCGGTCCGGGCCGGAATGAGATTTCCGGCAGATCTCAGGGTGGCTCTCTTGGAGGTCGTTGCAGATGTCATTTTTCTAAAGGTTTTTCTTTTGGAGAACAGTGAGCGTTTCTTCAAGTATATGTCCGGAGAACAGTGAGTGTTCTTCGAGACGATAGGAATAAAAGTTAAGGTTTTGATGCCCTCCTTCTAGCGCCAATTGTTGTTACCCAAAATATTATCCGGAGATAGTATTGTTGGAATGATCGAGTAACAAACAAATGCGAGAACACTTCCATGAGAAAATAAATAACACAAGATTTGCTGGGGTTGTTAATCCCGGGCTTGAATGCTCTCGCGAGATTTTATTAATAAGTATACTGTTGAGTACAAATATTAATGTTAGAATCTATTACAATGAGTGTAAAGACTTCTAGTTATCTATGTTGTGGAGCGTGTAGATTGCCGGAAGAACCAGATATGAAGCTCTGTGAGTTCTTGCTATGGATGTTATATATATGAGAATATATTTCTCTTTCTGTATATCGTTCACTGTATTCACGATGTTGTGATTGTGTTCTTGCTGCCGTGTTATGAGCCTCCTATTTATAGGAGACAAGGTTGCTGGGACCTCTCCGGCGATCGAGGGCGACCGCCGTTTTTTATATTATAATAAGATGGTCGATCGTCCCGTCACATGGGGCTTTTCCCTTAAAGTCTGCGGCTGCTGCTGACAGCCAGCCGTGCGGTCCAATGGGGAACCTGCACGCGTCCTGAGTCGCTATCACCTACCTTTTCGACGGCCCTATCGGTAGGTGAGGTAGGTGACTGGCTGGGGTCAAAAATCTTATCTGTTAGCGCCTTTTGTGGATCTGCACGTGGGTCACAGTCCAAGATTTGGTCTTCGATGACTTTTGATGGATGTTGGATTCATACGTGGCACGAGACGATCGTATCTGGTTGGACATCATAGACGATCGCCAATTAACAAAAGACGATTGCCGGATACCAAAAGACGATCGACGTGGGTTCCGACTGCTGGGTGTTTGCCCAGAGTATGTCTCCTATGGTAGACTCTCTAATCGTTATGTCGGTCGCCTTCGAGGCGTATTAATCGCCGCACAACAATTGGTAGTGCCACCGCTTCGACCCACTTTGAGACGTACTCCACTGCTACCAGAATATAGAGATTCTTATTTGATGGAGGAAATGGACCCATGAAGTCTATCTCCCATACGTCGAATAATTCAACCTCAAGTATGGTGTTCAACGGCATTTCATGTCGTTTTGAGATGTTTCCCGTCCGTTGACACCGATCACACGTGGACACAAAGGAGTGAGCATCTTTGAATAATGACAGCCAAAAGAACCCCAATTGTAAGACCTTTTCCAATGTTTTATTTTTGCTAAAATGCCCACCGTAGGGTGATGCATGACATTGATTCAGCACACTGTGGATTTCCTCATCTGGAACACATCTGCGAATGATTTGATCAGGGCATCTTTTAAACAGAAATGGATCGTCCGACAAGTAATACTTAGCGTCTGAAATTAGCTTCTTCTTCTGATGGCGCGAGAGGTCATGCGGAATTATTTTGATTGCCAAATAGTTCACTAGATCAGCATACCAAGGCGCGTGTTGCGAACCTAACTTGTAGAGCTGTTCGTCGGGAAAGGTTTCTCTAACCATGAAAGGTGATCGGCAATAACATTCTCAGTCCCCTTTTTGTCGCGGATTTCCAAGTTGAATTCTTGGAGAAGAAGCACCCACCTTATCAGCCTTGGTTTAGCATCCTTCTTCTCCAGAAGATATTTTTACCGCCGAATGGTTAGTCCACACTACCACTTTCGTCCCCAATAAATACACCCGGAATTTATCAAAAGTAAATATCACCGCCAACAATTATTTTTCCGTTGTGGCATAATTTCTTTGGGCATCGTCAAGTGTTCGTCTTGCATAATACACGACGTGGAACACTTTCCCTCTTCTCTGCCCCAAAACAGCCCCAATGGCAAAATCACTAGCATCACACATTAACTCAAACGGAAGGTCCCAGTCTGGAGTGACTATTACAGGGTGGTGCTTAGAGCTTTCTTTAATATATCGAAACTTTCTTTACATGACTCGTCAAAATTAAACGGGACATCCTTCATGAGCAGATTGCACAATGGCTTCGTGATTTTCGAAAAATCCTTAATAAACCGGCAGTAAAAATCGGCGTGTCCTAAAAAACTCCTTATGCCTTTTACCGAGGTAGGCGGAGGCATCTTCTCGATTGTTTCAATTTTGGCCCGGTCGACTTCAATTCCATGTGAGGATATTCGGTGGCCAAGTACAATGCCCTCCTGGACCATAAAATGGCACTTCTCCCAGTTCAAGACCAAATTTGTTTCTTCGCATCTTTTTAGGACTTTCTGCAAATTATGCAAACACATATCAAACGAATCACCGAAAACAGAAAAATCATCCATAAAAATTTCAATGCAATGCTCTACCATGTCAAAAAAAATAGCCATCATACACCGTTGAAAAGTGGCTGGCGCATTACATAGACCAAAAGGCATGCACCTATAAGCGAAAATGCCGTAAGGACATGTAAACGTCGTCTTTTCTTGGCCTTCTGGGGCTATATAAATGTGATTATACCCAGAAAAACCATCAAGAAAGCAATAGAAATCGTGTCCGGATAATCTATCTAACATTTGATCAATAAAAGGTAAAGGGAAATGGTCTTTTCTAGTGGCTTTATTTAATTTCCTATATTCTATGCACATACGCCACCCCGTGACAATTCCGGTGGGAATTAATTCATTATTATCATTTTGAATAAACGTTATCCCACCATTCTTGGACACAACTTGGACCGGACTTACCCACTGGCTATCAGAAATAGGAATGATCATACCTGCGTCGAGGAGTTTTAAAACCTCGACTTTTACCACCTCTTTCATATTTGGATTTAAACGGCGTTGATGCTCCACAGATGGTTTGTAGTCTTTCTCCATCAAAATTTTGTGCATGCAAATGGACGGGCTGATTCCCTTAATATCCGCAATAGACCATCCAAGGGCAGATTTGTACTCCCTCAGAACCCTCAATAATTTCTCCTCTTGATCCCCCGCTAAAGTGGCCGAAAGAATGACTGGCAAGGAATCATCGGGTCCCAAAAATGCATATTTTAAATGAGTCGGCAGTTGCTTGAGCTCTAGCTTTGGGGGATTTTCGATTGATGGGACGGGTCGAGTTGATGAACTTCTGAGCTCCTCACATGGTCGACGGATGAAAAATGGTGGGGAAGCATCCATGTGTCGTACGTAGGCTACATGCTCTGAATTTAATTCGGAAGCAGACCCAATTAAAACGGACTCCAGTGGATCGGATGGATAATTCTCTCGAAAGGTTCTACTTACACACGAGTTAATGATGTCAACTTGGAAATAATTTTCAGCATCACTAGGATATTTTAAGGATCGAAATATATTGAATGTTACTTGCTCCTCTTGAACTCGTGGAGTAAGCTTTCCTTTTTCCACATCGATCAAAGTTCGGCCGGTTGCCAAAAATGGTCTTCCCAAGATAATTGGGATGTCGCGGTCCTCCTCCATGTCGAGCACAATGAAATCAGCCGGAAAGATGAATTTATCGACCTTGACTAAGACGTCCTCTATTACTCCCCTCGGATATTTGATAGATCTATAGGCTAATTGCAAAGAGACCGTCTTCGACTTGGCTTCCAAAATATCCAGCTTCTTAAAAATCGAAAGGGACATAAGGTTTATGCTGGCTCCGAGATCACATAACGCTCTTTCAAAGGACGAATTCCCAATGGTGCATGGAATAGTAAAGCTTCCGGGATCCCTCAATTTAGTTGGGAGCATCTTATGTAGACTTGCACTGCACTCCTCCGTCAATGCTACTGTCTCATACTCCTCGAGCTTTCTTTTGTTTGATAAGATTTCTTTCATGAACTTCACATAACTCGGCAATTGTTCCAAGGCGTCGACAAATGGATTGTTGATATGTAGTTTCTTGAAGACGTCAAGAAACTTGGAGAATTGCTTGTCCAATTTTTGCTTTTGTAGACGTTTTGGGAATGGAATTTGAGGAGTGGGATGAGTAGTCGACACTGCCTTTGGTTTGGGCGCCTCGTCCTTTTCGTTCTCACTGTGGTCGATTTTGTCCTTGTTGTTGGTAGGCTGCACTTTCAGCTCCTTTCCACTTCGTAGCTCGATTGCTTGCACGTTTTCCTTGGGGTTCATTTCGGTGGCGCTGGGTAATACATCTTGAGGTCGAGAGTACAATAGACTTGCAATCTGCCCCATTTGTACTTCCAAGTTTCAGATGGAGGCGGAATGATTTTGTAAGGTAGTCTTAGTGCGGGTCATGAATTGGCTCGTATTAGCCCCATTTGAGCAAGAGCATCTTCCAAGGATACATTTGTTGGTTGAGGGGGCTGCTGTGGGGGGTGCAAGAATTGAGCTCGTGGAGGTTTTAAAGCTTGCCCGATCTTACATGAAAAATTTGGGTGATTTCGCCACCCTTGATTGTATGTGTTGGAATACGGATTGTTCTGCCAATTCCCGTTCCCAACAAACTGAGCTTGTTCCATTGGAGGTTGCTCGAAAGGATTTCCGACTTGGCACTCCGTGCTAGGATGAGACCTGTTGCACCAATTACATGATTAAGTGGTAACATAGGTAGGAGCATGTGAAAAAACTTGCCATTGCTGAGTCAGCGTTTTGACTTGTGCTGATAGTGTAGAGATCGGATCATTGTCGGAAACTCCCATAACTCGCTTCGGGTTCACTCGTTCGGAAGGCTACTGATAAGCATTTGCAGCCATAGCTTCCAATAAAGAGTGGGCTTCGGCCATCGTTTTGCCCATTAGAGCACCTCTAGTGGCTGCATCAACAAGAGTGCGTGTAGAAGCACTCAATCCGTTATAGAATGTCTGAATTTGCAGCCAATCCGGTAGACCATGGTGTGGTCATCTCCTTAGCAAATCCTTGTATCGTTCCCAAGCTTCATGAAGCGACTCCATATCAAATTGCTCGAAGGTAGTTATCTCGTTCCTAAGTCTCGCTGTCTTTGATGGTGGAAAGAACTTAGTCAGAAAGGCTTGCGCTAATTCCGCCCAAGTCGTGATAGAGCCTGGTGGTAGTGAATGCAACCAAAATTTGGCTTTGTCCCTTAGAGAGAAAGGGAAAAGCCGCAGACGTATAGCATCATCGGTAACACCGTTATTCTTGAAGGTGTCACATATCTCGAGAAATGAAGCGATGTGTGCGTTGGGATCATCGTTTGCCAGTCCACAAAATTGGCTTGCTTGTACCATCTGAATAATAGCTGGCTTAATCTCGAAGTTCTTCGCTTGGATGGTTGGACGCCGAATCCCCGAAAAATTTGCATTAATTTGTGGCATTGCATAATCACGGAGTGCTAATGACGGTTGAGCTTGCTGAATAGGGTTGTCTCCTCCGTGATTTTCCGTGTTATCAGCCATGGTGTCTTTTGCTGGTAGCTCGCGCTTTTCCTTCTTGTCTTTCCGAGGAGTGCGCTCGAGTTCGGTATCCAAAGGTAGTAGGCCTTCATTACCTAATTTTCTCATGCACTAACCAGAAATTCCTGAAAGGAAAAATAATAAAAAAAATTAGACAAAAATAAAATAATGTTCAAATTAAGACTAGAAATACTGAAATCGATATTAGTAAAATAATCAGTCCCCGACAACGGCGCCAAAAACTTGTTGCGGGATTTAGGTGAATGCAAGTGCACGTTGTCGTAAACAAGTAATAAAGTGATAAGTAAGATATCGTTCCCACGAGGACTGACTTACTAACTACTGATTTATGCGTATTTTAATTTTATTTGAACTATCAAAATTTCGATGCAAGTAATGATTAAAGAAAATTAATAAAAGAATAAACAGTAAAAATGATTGCTCGAAGAAAGAAAATCAAATAGGGAATTAATCTAGGATTGTAAACCCACCTCGGTTTATCCGAATTACTCTCGATTATATGAATTTAATGATTTCCCAACTTATTGAAGGCGAAGGTTGCTAAAATACTCTACCGCCTCTCCCGAGGTCAATAGAATTTTCTAAGGCGAATAACACACTCTATTCCTAGGTGAATTAATTCGACAATAGGCAAAAAGCACGAAATCTTCAGAAAGGCCACGTAATTCCTATGAGTATATTCCTATCTCACAAGATAAAACGGTTCTCACCAATTTTTCCTACCAACTCTCCTCTCCCGATTCGAGTTGCGTAATCAAAACAATTCAATTATAGGCCACACAATTGAAAGCATTAAGAACAATTGGGGAAAACTCAATAGAAAAGGGAATTATATTGATAATGCAAAATCAAAAGTTAATTCATCAAAACCTCAATTTCATCAAAATCCTAGAATAGGGTTATAGCCTGACATGCTAGAAAATAAAAATACACAGACGAAGAACTTAGATTCCTCCGTTCTCTAGCTTCCGCTCTCTGCTCCTTGTGTTTTTTCTCCTTCTCGTTTATTCCTCGATGATTCGATCCCCTTCTTTTCAGACCTTTAATCCCTATTTATAACTATCGGTTGTCTCCAAAATGCGTCCGTGGATTAGGTCAAAAATGGGCTTCAGAAACGGCTCAGAAACGTGGCGGCCCCTAATGCTTAGCGCCTATACCTGGGCGCAATATTTTCTTCATGGGCCGCGGCTCAGTAAGTGCGTGTCGCGGCCCCTGGTACAGTTAGATCGGCGCCTTGCCGTGCCATGCGTGTGCCGCGGCTCAGCTTCATTGTGCCGCGGCCCCAGGCCAAAAATTGTCGTTTTGGCCCGTTTTTCGCCGTTCGAGCTTCTGGACTCCAATTTTCTACAAAACATATAAAGATAGTGCATTAACAGCTCATTTATGCAGATTTAGACTCAAAATGGATATAAAATAATGATAAATAAGGGCATAAAAATACGCCTAACAACTTCGAGGCTTGTGGTTTGCAACTGTGCAGTTTTGTAACGTGTGGATGTGTTGTCGTTCTTCCACCCGGGTATGGCATGTGTGGCCTCTGGGGCCGATACTAATAGGTACGGCCACGGAAATGGACTTGGGTGCGTCTGTTGTTGTTGTTCCACCCGGGGATGGTTTGATGGGACGTCTGGGGGCCGATACTAATGGGTACGGTCGCGGAAGTCGTTTCCCAACCGGGGATGGTCCGACGGGGCCTCTGGGGGTCAATACTAATGGTACGGTCGCAGGTTACCAAGTGTGGATAGTTGTGATGTTGAAACATGTTGATACGCTGTTTTGATGTAAATTGTGATATATCTGGAATATCACAACGTTTCTGTTCTCGGTGTTGAGATACATTATATATAAGATTTTGCTACTTGGCTAGAATGGCACTAGAATATGTGTCGTATGTGTTTAGTTCATTGGTTGTGAGGTTTTGGTGTTGGAAAACAGAATTTGCTATTGTTTTCATGTACTGTGGTATGAAGAGTTTTTGGTTGGCTAACCCAATGGTTGTGTAAAGATTGTTTTGCGGAAAATAACTTTAGGTCAAGACCCATTTGCTTCGAAATGATTTCGGAATTCAGGACGTGAGGTCCAGAAGAATTTACTATTTATGAAAATGTGTGTTTCGCAAAGGAGATTTGGGTCGAGACCCTATTATTTTCGAAAAGGGTTTTATAATTTTGAACCCAAAAGACTTTGTCATTTTCTAAAACTCCCGAGTTTATATATATTATTTTCAAGGACTTGAGTTGACCTTAATTATTGAAAATCTCTCGGGAACTTCTTTCACTACTGTTGTTATTATATTACAACTGATATTGGCGATATATATTTTGTATAGACTGAATACTTGTACTAGCCATTCAAATGCTAACTCCTTAAATGGGGAAAATACGTATCATGCATTTCAGGTGTGCTTAGTTCATTGGAGCAACCACAGGGACGGCATGGAAGAAGACGAGCAGCGATACTAATCAAGAGTCAAGAGTCTAGTTTGATGTTGTTGTATTGTTGAGTTAATTTTAGTCTTCCGTTGTATTGTATTTTGACCCCTACGTGGGTATGTACAATATTGAGATTCTTTTTGGGATTGGTTTAGTCGTGAGACCTTATTGGTCAGTGTAATTCAATATTTGACCTTATCGGTCCGTGTTAGTATATCGTTTGACCTTGGCCGGTCAAACGTTTATTCATATCCTGATGGTTAGCCTGGTAGATCCTTGTGGAAAAAGGGTCTACGGCGTGTAATATTCCCAGTGGTTTATGGGGGTGTTACATTTATGGTATCAGAGATTAGGTTGTGGAAACCTAGGCGGTCGGGTCAAGTCGAGTCGTGTATTGTCGAGTCTTGTTTTGTTGCGTCGTCAGAGTTGTCAGTTAACAAGTCGACTTTTGCATTGTCATATCATGTCATTCGTGTTGTTCGTTGAGATTAGTATCGTCGGCGACTGTCATCTTTGTGCGAGCTGTGGACGTAAGTCTCCCCTTATATTCATTATATTTTATATTTTATGTTGTATTATGTTGTTTGCAAGTAAGAGGCAGAATAGAAACCGTATTTGATACTTGTGGTATATTACGTGTATGGCAATTGGGATATACTAGTAGATTGAGTTTTGATTGGTACGACGTGTTGTTGAAGTCTCGGGACATTACGGTGTTCAAGGAGGTGTATTGACGATAGAGATTGTCGGAAGTGCAAACGGATGGTTTCGACGTATGTTTGAATCTGAGATTATATTCATGAGTGGTATCGATTGGTATGATGATTTGAATGCGAGATGGGCACATGTTTGGGAACCCAATACGTTTGACATTATTGGAAATTGTTACAAACGTATTTTCATTGATAGCTGTGTTGGCTACGCGTATATTTGATAATATTTCTGAAAATTTCATAGACTTACGTATGCTATGAAAATCAGATCTTCTCAAACATTCTACTGGTACGGTTGAACGGCAGTTACAACGACCTTTGAAAATTTTCTGAAATTTTGGACAAGCCTGCCGTATATTTTCAAAGGAGAGAGTTGATCAATTATTTCTTGGTATCTCAGTGTGCTCTCATCATTAGCTATATCTGTTGTAGGTGTATTTTCAAATGACTTGCAAATGTTTTGCAATCTGGGTAAAATTAAAAAAATTTCGTGACTATTTTATCAGTATGCATAAGTAATGACTTAGAGTATACATTATTTTTAATCATAAACGTTTTGAATTTTGGCAAAGTGATCATGAACTTTCATAGAAACCTTGCGATGAAATACGAAGGATATATTTTGAAGTGCTTTCGATATTTTATAAGATGTCACTGTCGTCAACCTTTTTGTCACATTTGAAGGAATTTTAGAATGGTTATAGCCTATTGATGTTAATTTCTTATAGCTCGAGTTTACGATTTTAAAATCTTTCACACCACAAAATTTTTATATTTAAACCAAAAAGTGACTTTTATTTTCCAAAATTAAAGATGGTGAAAGATGGAGAATCCTACTCGGCTAAAACTTTAAAACTCGGTATTGGAGTAACTTTACAAGTACATTCAGACATCGCACACTAATTTTGTGCCCAATTGTTGTTTTGCGTGGTTTCGGTTGGTTTTGTAGTCCTTGTAATGTTGTTTCGACATGATATCTCTTGACGATGACATTTTAATGAATTTTAATATTCCGGACCATGGTTTTGCAAATGATTTCAGAAAGAAACAATTTCGATCTATTCTTTATAATTTTGGTAAAACAGCCCGAGATGCCGAAAGCGTTTTCCAATCTTATTTCAGAAAAATTTAATGAACTCAGACTTTGAAATGTTGTTGTTTAAACAAATGTCTCGGGGACTATTTGAAAAAAAAAGTTATCAATGATTTATTAATGCGATGTGTGATTTATGGTAACCGTGTCTATTTTTATATCGGCATTGAACGTAAAATTTCTGTTGATATGGTCATGTGGTCCATCAGTTACGACTGTAACTTCCACTTCTTGTAATTTTAATTATTGTACTCGTGTAACTTTCATGAGTGAATATTTTGTGTGATGTTATTATTGGCTTATGTTGGTATGTTGTGCTGAATCGGCGTTATGGGTATCGTTTGTGATGTTATGTTCTATAGAGCTAAGTGATTGAGTGTTCAGTATGCCGAGAAGACGGGGTCGAGGTTGTAGTGGTGGACATAGTCAGAAGCATGGTGAGGTGCGTGATCAGAGGCAAGTAGCCGGAGAGAATGTCATTTTTGGCAGGAATCCAATGCTCTTTATGACTCTATCATTGACGAACCTTATGTATGTGGCAATAAAGCAATAGGGTAATGTAATACCCGTATTATTTTTGACTTCTACACTTTCTCTTTCTCAATTCCATCGACTCGCTCGTGTTCGTTGATACTTTCTGAACTTGTTTGGTATCCCGGTTGCCACTGTTCGAATAGGTTGTGACCTTGTTTCGGATCAATCTGTTTATCGTTGTGACTCTTCCGAGTTCAGTTCGATTCTTGTGAACCTTATCCGAAATTAATGTCCTTTAGTTTCTACTAGTTTTTTTTAGTTGAAGTGTGAACTTCGGAGTCGTCATTTGACAGTTGTTCGATCATTGTTGTTCAATTGTGGTTGTCCGATTGTTTTTGTTTGATCCCGTACTACGAAGAATTGTCGTTCACCGTTGGTCAGTTATTTCGATTACGGTCATTTGGGACACCGGGCCGTGCATTGCAAGACGGTAGCTGAGAGGTTTGGGGATCGAGTGTGCGTCTCTGCTCGGTGATGCCTAGTGTGGTTTTTGAGTATTGCGGCGTAGTTCGAATTGCTTGTGGTTGCCCTCGTGGATCGTTTTTTGTCTATTTTCTGTTTTCTTGACTGTGTATGTTTTCCGATACTAAGTACCTCCTGTTTTGTGATTGTTTGGATAATTGACTCGATTGTACTATCTGTTTGATGACGCTCGTCACCTGTTGGTTTTATTATGTCTCAGCTTGTGGTATTGCGATGGTTATCCTCGAGCGTGATTTCACGCCGTATGTTTCTCTATGTTGCTTGCAGCGTTTCACCTTTGGGTGTGAGTCTTTCGGTTCTTGTGTATCTCATTGAGATGTGCCTGGTGGGATGCTGCTCCTCTCTGTTTATTTTAAGTTTCGGGATGAAACTTCTTTTAAGGAGGGTAGTATGTAATATCTGGAATTTCGATTTCCGGCAATTTTCTTCTTTTTTGGCAGAAGTCCATCTTAGCAACACTATTGTGACAGTTTCGTCATTCCGAGAATGATTAATTATGCACTTTTTGTCATCGAGTTCGTTTCGGTATCGTTTTGTTGAGTTTTGTGTTCTTAAGCGACTTTTCCGCACTTGAGTTCGATTCTTGCGAATCTCGTCCGGAACTGTTATTTGGTGTTTCCGTAGGTCCGTTTAACGTTGTTAGACGTGTTGTGAACTTTTATTAGTGTTTTGATCAAGTATCGCGTTGGATCATTCCGTAATATTCCAAAGTTTTTGGTTTCCATAGCGTTCCTTCTCTTTTCGGATCATTTAACGTTACCGTCGTGTTGGGACCGACTTTGTTTGATGTGAAGTCACCCTACGAGGGTTCGTGATAGTCCTTTTAGGCCTTTAAATGGTTGAGATTATACGTCTATCGATTATATCATGTTTGGAGGTCATTTTTCTTCACTTTTTGGGCACGAACATTGTGCGCCGCGACACAGGGGAGTGTGCGCCGCGGCACACACATCTTGCAGGATCAGCCTGGCACGGCTGTACCGTGCGCCGCGGCCCACTGCTGGCCGGGCCGCAGCACCAACTGGGAACTGTTCGCAAATTTTCGGCCGCAGACCGCGGCACACTCAGTCCGGGCCGCGGCACGCGAATCAGATTACCCCTTTTCAGCGAATTTATGAGGAGAGAAGCTGATTTCATTCTCTTCCTCATTCCTCCTCTCCATGGGCAACTTTTGGGCAAATTTTTGGGCGATTTATCATCATAAATCTCAGAGATTTCACCCTCCTCAAGTTATTGGTGTGGATTAACAACATCAATTTGTGTTCTTCGTCATTCATCCGAGGTATTTTCTTGATTCTCTAGAGTTGACCTTTCGTTTTGGGAGTTTTGTTCTTAATTCTGAATCTAATCCGGTTTAGATGAATCGATTGATGTTAGATGTTGTTGTTAAACATGTTTTATGGATTGTATATCCATACCTTCGGTACGTTTCAACCTGAATTGTGATTTTGGCGCTCTTGAGGTGTAGTGAATATTTAATGTTCGATTAAATGTTCGAAGGAGTTTTCCTTTGATAGTTTGTTGTGATCTCCGTTGTTTTTTGTCTTAATCCTTGTAGTGATCATGTTTTCATTATTTTCGCCGGAGGATTTTAGGTGTTCGAGGTTTCTCGGTTGAGCCGTGTTCGTCGAAGGGTTTGGTATCAGTCATCGAGGCAAGTATTCTTGTCTATACGATTTATATTGTGTGAATTGAAGTTGCATATGAAATTGTGTTGATATGTGCATTTTGTTGATTGTGCCTTATGTGAATTATCGTAGTTGTTATGTGGTTATGTAAGGTTAGTGTTGGTTCATTTCTTGTCATAGAGATATGTCAATAGAGACGTTGTGCCGGGTAGATAGTACACTTAGACATGTGCTATAATGTTTTGGTGATCACCGGGTTGTATGGGTTAAGTTGTGTTATGAGTTGGTTTAATTGTATTGGTTGGTCGGTTGTTATGCTGTTGATGTGTGGAGATGCGTTTATGATTGTTAGGTTGTAGTATAGCTAGGTCGGTCGTAGCTATGCGTCAGATAACTGGCCATTTGTAGCAAGTGCCTTCATTAGATATATATTGTGATTGACTTTCGACGCTTGTGGTTTGCAAGGGTGCAGTTTTGTAATGTGTGGATGTGTTGTCGTTCTTCCACCCGGGGATGGCATGTGTGGCCTCTGGGGGCCGATACTAATGGGTACAGCCACGGAAGTGGACTTGGGTGCATGGGTTGTTGTTCTTCGACCCGGGGATGGTTCGACGGGACCTCTGGGGGCCGATACTAATGGGTACGGCCGCGGAAGTGGTTCCCACCCGGGAAAGGTCCGACGGGTTCTCTGGGGGTCGATACTAATGGGTACGGACTAGAGATGTTAAACGGGCTAGCCCTAGCGGTTCCGGGCTAGCCCTACCGGGCTTCGGGCTAAACGGTCCGGGCTAAAAAATCCCGGATTTAAACGGGCTAGGAAATATTGGCCCTAACCCTAACCCTAACGGGTTTCGGGCTAAACGGGCTAAACGGGCTAAATATTTAAAAAATCTATTTTTTATTTTTTTTATAAGTCAAAAAAAATAACAATATATTTATATATATAGTAACAACTATACTATAATAAATATAACAAAAAATACACTTTTATGTATGTATATATATATATATATATACACTATATTAACAAATACAGTAATAATTAATATTATATATAATATTAATATATATTATATATATAATATTAATATAGTGTATATATATATATATATATATATATATATATATATATATATATATATATATATCAATATTCGGGCTAGCCCTAGCGGGCTTTCCAGCCACTAGCGGGCCGGGCTAAACGGTCCGGGCCAAAAAAGCCCGGATTTAAACGGGCTAGGAAATATCGGCCCTAACCCGGTTTTTTGGCGGGTTAAACGGGCCAGCCCTACGGGCCCGAGCCCGTTTAACATCTCTAGTACGGACGCAGGTTACCAAGTGTGGGTAGTTGTGATCATGAAACATGTTGATATGCTGTTTTGATGTAAATTGTGATATGTCCGGAATATCACAACGTTTTTATTCTCGGTGTTGAGATACATTATATATAGGATTTTGGTACTTGGCTAGAATGGCACTAGAATATGTGTCGTATGTGTTTAGTTCATTGGTTGTGAGGTTTTGGTGTTGGAAAATAGAACATGCTATTCTTTTCATGTCTGTGGTATGAAGAGTTTTTGGGTGGCGAACCCAATGGTTGTTTAAAGATTGTTTTGTGGAAAATAACTTTGGGTCAAGACCCATTTGCTTCGAAATGATTTCAGAATTTAGGACGTGAGGTCCAGAATAATTTACTATTTATGAAAATGTGTGCTTCGCAAATGAGATTTGGGTCGAGACCCTATTGTTTTCGAAAAGGGTTTTATAATTTCGAACCCAAAAGACTTTATGTCGTTTTCTCAAACACCCGAGTTTATAGATATTATTTTCAAGGACTTGAGTTGTACCTTAATTATTGAAAATCTCTCGAGAACTTCTTTCACTACTGTTGTTATTGTATTACAACTGATATTGGCGAGATATATTTTGTATAGACTGAATACATGTACTAGCCATTCAAATGTTAACCCCTTAAATGGGGGAAATGCGTATCATGCATTTCAGGTGTGCTTAGTTCATTGGAGAAACCACAGGGACAACATGGAAGAAGACGAGCCGCGATACTAATAAAGTGTCAAGAGTCCAATTTGATGTTATTGTATTGTTGAGTTATTTTCAGTCTTCCACTGTGTTGTATTTTGACCCCTGCGTGGGTATGTACAATATTGAGTTTCTTTTTGGGATTGGTTTAGTCGTAAGACCTTATTGGTCAGTGTAATTCAATATTTGACCTTATCGGTCCGTGTTAGTATATCGTTTGACCTCAGCTGGTCAAACGTTTATTCGTATCGTGGTGGTTAGCTTGGTATATCCTTGTGGAAAAAGTGTCTACGGCGTGTAATATTCCCGGTGGTTTCTGGGGGTGTTACATTTATGGTATCAAAGATTAGGTTGTGAAAACCTAGGCGGTCGGGTCAAGTTGAGTCGTGTATTGTCGAGTCTTGTTTTTTTGCATCGTCAGAGTTGTCAGTTAACAAGTCGACTTGTGCGTTGTCATATCATGTCGTTCATGTTGTTCGTTGAAATTAGTATCGTGGGCGACCGTCATCTTCGTGCGAGCTGTGGACGTAAGTCACCCCTTATATTCATAATATTTTATATTTTATGTTGTATAATGTTGTTTGCAAGTAAGAGGCAAAATAGAAACCGTATTTGATACTTGTGGTATATTACGTGTATGGCAATTGGGATATACTAGTAGATTGAGTTTTGATTGGTACGACGTGTTGTGGAAGTCTCGGGACATTACGGTGTTCGAGGAGGTGTATTGATGACAGAGATTGTTGGAAAAGAAAACAGATGGTTTCGACGTATGTCTGAATCTGAGATTATATTCCTGAGTGGTATCGATTGGTATGATGATTTGAATGCGAGATGGGCACATGTTTGGGAACCCAATACGTTCGACATTATTGCAAATTGTTACAAACGTGTTTTTATTGATAGCTGTGTTGGCTACGCGTATATTTGATAATATTTCTGAAAATTTCATAGACTTGCATATGCTGTGAAAATCAGATCTTCTCAAACATTCTACTGGTATGGTTGAACGGCAGTTACAACGAACTTTGAAGATTTTCTGAAATTTTGGACAAGCCTGCCGTATATTTTCAAAGGAGAGAGTTGATCAATTATTTCTTGCTATCTCAGTGTGCGCTCATCATTAGCTATATCTGTTGTAGGTGTATTTTCAAATGACTTGCAAGTGTTTTGCAATCTAGGTAAAATTAGAAAATTTTCGTGACTATTTTATCAGTATGCATAAGTAATGACTTAGAGTATACATTGTTTTTAATCGTAAACATTTTGAATTTTGGCAAAGTGATCGTTCACTTTCATAGAAACCTTGCGATGAAATACGAAGGATATATTTTGAAGTGCTTTCGATATTTTATAAGATGTCACTGTCGTCAAACTTTTTGTCACATTGAAGGAATTTTAGAATGGTTATAGCCTATTGATGTTAATTTCTTATAGCTGGGGTTTACGATTTTAAAATCTTTCACACCTCAAAATTTTTATATTTTAAACCAAAAAGTGACTTTTATTTTCAAAATTTAAAGATGGTGAAAGATGGAGAATCCTACTCGGCTAAAACATTAAAACTCGGAATTGGAGTAACTTTCCATGTAGATTCAATCAGCGCACACTAATTTTGTGTCAAATTGTTGTATTGCGTGGTTTCGGTTGGTTTTGTAGTCCGTGTAATGTTGTTTCGACATGATATCTCTTGACGATGACGTTTTAATGAATTCTAATATTCCGGACCATGGTATTGCAAATGATTACAGAAAGAAACAATTTCGATCTATTCTTTATAGTTTTGGTAAAACAGCCCGAGATGCCGAAAGCGTTTTCCAATCTTATTTCGGAAAAATTGAATGAACTCAGACTTTGAAATGTTGTTGTTTAAACAAATGTCTCGGGGACTATTTGAAAAAAAATGTTATCAATGATTTATTATGCGATCTGTGATTTATGGTAACCGTGTCTGTTTTTATATCGGCATTGAACGTAAAATTTCTGTTGATATGGTCATGTGGTCCATCAGTTAAGACTATAACTTCCACTTCTTGTAATTGTAATTATTGTCCTCGTGTAGCTTTCATGAGTGAATATTTTGTGTGATGTTATTATTGCCTTATGTTGGTATGTTGTGCTGAATCGGTGTTATGGGTATCGTTTGTGATGTTATGTTCTATAGAGCTAAGTGGTTGAGTGTTCAGTATGCCGAGAAGACGAGGTAGAGGTTGTAGTGGTGGACATAGTCAGAAGCATGGTGAGGTGCGTGATCAGAGGCAAGTAGCCGGAGAGAATGTCATTGTTGGCAGGAATCCAACGCTCTTTATGACTCTATCATTGACGAACCCTATATCCGTGGCAATAGAGCAATAGGGTAATGTAATACCTGTATTATTTTTGACTTCTACACTTTCTCTTTCTCAATTATGTCGACTCGCTCGTGTTCATTGATACTTTCTGAACTTGCTTGGTATCTCGGTTGCCACCGTTCGAACGGTTTTTGACCTTGTTTCGGATCAATCTGTTTATCGTTGTGACTCTTCCGAGTTCGGTTCGATTCTTGTGAACCTTGTCCGAAATTAATGTCCTTTAGTTTCTACTAGTTTTTTTAGTTGAAGTGTGAACTTCGGAGTCGTCATTCGACAGTTGTTGTTCGATCATTGTTGTTCAATTGTGGTTGTCTGATTGTTGTTATCTGATCATGTAGTGCGAAGAATTGTTGTTCACCGTTGGTCAGCTATTTCGATTGCGGTCATTTGGGACACTGGGACATGCATTGAGAGACGGTAGCTGAGAGGTTTGGGGATCGAGTGTGTGTCTATGCTCGGTGATTCCTCGTGTGGTTCTTGAGTATTGCGGCATAGTCCGAATTGCTTGTGGTTGCCCTCGTGGATCGTTTTGTGTCAATTTTCTGTTTTCTTGACTGTGCATGTTTTCCGATACTAAGTACCTCCTGTTTTGTGATTGTTCGTATAATTGACTCGATTGTACTATCTATTTGATGACGCCCGTCACCTGTTGGTTTTATTATGTCTCTGCTTGTGGTATTGCGATGGTTATCATCGAGCGTGATTTCACGCCGTATGTTTCTCTATGTTGCTTGTAGCGTTTCACCTTTGGGTGTGAGTCTCTTGGTTCTTGTGTATCTCATTGAGATGTGCCTGGTGGGATGTTGCTCCTTTCTATTTATTTTAAGTTTCGGTACGAAACTTTTTTTAAGGATGGTAGTATGTAATATTTGCAATTTCGATTTCCGGTAATTTTCTTTTTTTGGCGGAAGTCCATCTTAGCAAACACTATTGTGACCGTTTTGTCATTACGAGAATGATTAATTCTGCACTTTTTCTCATCCGAGTTCATTTCGGTATCGTTTTGTTGAGTTCCGTGTTCTTAAGCGACTTTTCCGCACTTGAGTTCGATTCTTGCGAATCTCGTCCGAAACTGTTATTTCGTGTTTCCATAGGTCCGTTTAATGTTGTTAGACGTGTTGTAAACTTTTATTGGTGTTTTGATCAAGTATCGTGTTGGATCATTCCGTAATATTCCAAAGTTTTGGGTTTCCATTGAGTTCCTTCTCTTTTCGGATCATTTGACGTTACCGTCGTGTTGGGACCGACTTTGTTTAATGTGAAGTCACCCTACGAGGGTTTGTGATAGTCCTTTTAGGACTTTAAATTATTGAGATTATGCATCGATCGATTATATCATGTTTGGAGGTCATTTTTTATCACTTTTTGGGCACGAACATTGTGCGCCGCGGCACACACATCTTGCATGATCAGCCTGGCATGGCTGTACCATGCTACGCGGCCCACTGCTGGACGGGCCGCGGCACCAACTGGGAGCTGTTCGTAAATTTTCGGTAGCAGATTGTAATATCCGACTGTAATTTTTCGTTTTTTTTCCTGTCATTGTATTATTCGGATAATCTGATTATCATGAATCGTTGCATTTAGTATTATGTTGAGGTATTATAGATTTGAATTTCATATCGTTGTTATTTCATTTCATATGTGACGATTCGATGTTAATTAGAGAGTTGCATTTTCAAATTTTTCTGTTGATGTAGCGTAAGCTACATAGTATGATTAACGTACGCTAATCCTGTGCCTTAGCGTGCGTAATGTTTCCTCTGTTGCGTACGCTAAGAGAGACTCTGGCATCAGTTGACTTCAGCACATGAACTCCTTAGCCGTGGGCATGCATGTGAGTAATGTCTGAGCTATCATGTTGGCCAGAGTCAACTTTTATTAGCGTGCGTAACCCCTTTTTCATTAGCGTGCGCTAACGACCTGCGAATTTAAGTCAGTAGCCACTGTAAGCCGCTTACGTACGTAATATTAAATAGTAAGCGTACGTAAGTGTGTTAGCGTACGCTAAAGCTTCCCGTAGCGTGCGCTAAGTTTGCACAGTCTATTTATAGGACCAGCCTGTTTTTCATTTCTTCACAACTCCAAACCGATTCTCTCTCCATATATCGTCCCTCTGCACTCCCAAACCGATATCAACCTCCCCCAACTCGCTTCTAAGCCTTAAATCTTGGAGTGGAGCTCTTTTCCTTGGAGATTAGGAGGTGTTCTTGAGCTTGGAGTATATTTTCTCATAGCATTGAGGTTGTTCTTCGTTTCTGGAGGTAGGTGTACTTTCTTCTCTGTATTGTTTTCATATGTTGAAGTTAGTAACGAATTATACTCCACCTAGAGTAGATTAATCAAGTAAAACATAGTTTTAATCCAACCTTTTTAACACTTTTGATGAATATGATAAATGAGGGTTTGAGATAGATGTGTTCTTGATGATATAGTGATTCTAACCACGTCGTAATTATCATTCTCATCTTGTTGGACGAATTTAGCTTAGTAGAATACCTTTGAAGCAGTTAACTTCACCATAGTTGGATTTAACTAATAGAGTTGCTATCATAAAGTGATTAAACACCATTTTAAGTTTTCACTTACCTTGGGAAGAACTTGGCCATGTTAGAAGTAGAAGGATGTATTCTTGCTCAGATTTCTTAAGAATCATATTATCCTTATGTTTAGCTCAGCAAGATTTTGAATGGTTAAGGATATTTGTGAAACCAACAACAACTTTTCATTAATCTAATGTGTTGAGAACTTAGAATGTTTTGATCATCATACTAGATAGATGGTGAATTCATCATGATGTTAATGGATTTTCCAGCCTTGTAATGGAAGATTTTGATAACCTTCATGAATATGGTGTAATCTCATAACCTTGTTGTAAGCTTAATATTCACTTTAAATGAGAGTAGAATGATCTTAAATGTGCAGATTTTGCTCTTTCAACATTTTAATGTTTTGGAAGGTTTAATCATCATAAGATGATCTTAACATCATAATTGGTTATTCAACATACCCTTGATAGAATTCTTATTTACGATGAACCATATGAACATTCGGTAAAAGTATGATAAACCGATTTTTATGGTTGTTATGATGTTAAAAGAACTCCTGACATAAGGCTTCGATAAGGATTGAAGGATGAAGTCTTACTAATCCTATATTGATAATTATAGGATTATGTTATTGAGTAAAATGTATTTCATTTAAGGTTGATTGTTCGAGTAAACAATATTAGTCGAGGACCGTTCGTTCATTCCGACAAGAAGAGGACTATTCTCGTCTCCGCATTGAGGCAAGTTATCTTGCTTGGTTATAATGATGATTAGATTCTTGTGATGGTTATACGTTTCATGTGTATGAACTGTTTATGTAATGTTTGTCGTGATTTGACATTGTCCTTGACGTTATCCCATTTTCGTCATGGGGTTGCATTCCCAAATACGTCGCTTTGAATCGTTGATCTCGTTGGTCTTTATTTCCACTTCAGTGGGTTTTCTTGATTAATCGGATATGTGATTTATTGCATTCGTTGTCATGTTGTATCGTGACATATCCGGAATCATATCTGCGTTCTGATTGGTCATTGTGTAGGATTTTTAGCCAGGCACATATATAGTCATGCATGGATAATATTCCGCATTGGACTGTGCACACGAGACGTAGTTTCGTGAGGCTACCTAGGTACATTGTCCCACGTGTATTCTGGATTCCGTATACGGGGCGTACATGTGCACGGACACATTTCCAGATCGGGCGTACTCTGATGTCCATCTTGAGCCATATTGTTAATCGTTCATAGTCCATGTGTGGTTGGATGTGTTCGATGGTTTGTGACTGATTGTTTCATACACCCGAGGGATATGATTAATAGTCGGAATGATTTTCTTGAGATCTATATATGTGAATTGTATAATGTCGGAAGAATTGATTATCATGTATATCTGACCCTGTGTTATGGGCGAAATACTTGTATTGTATTTTAGGTCGAGGCAAAGGCAAGGCACGTGAAGAGCATGTTGACGGCGAAGGGTTCGAAGGATAATAGTTCGGGGGGCCCACGTCATTTGCTGTCCAGTTATGTTAAACCGTGTTATGTTATTTTATTTTTCTGCTTCATTTAAATTACTATCTGGTTGTATTGTCATTTGAAGTATTTTCCATCTCCATATGGTTTATACTTGTTTTTCGGATCCTGTGTATTGTAAGGCCGTTGGCCATATTTTTAAAAAACTCCTAATCGGAGTAATGACTATTCATTGTGGTTCGGTATCACAAATAATATTTATTTAATCTGTTTTGGATATCGCCTGGTGGATCCCAGTGTGGGGTCCACGACACTGTAATAGCCGCCTTTTGGGGTGTTACAGAAGATGGTATCAGAGAGTTGTTTCCTTTTTATGAGTCATTGTGAAATGAACTAGTATCAAGAGACCTTTGTGTCACGTGTGACCTGTGCAAGCGTCTGACCCTACGAGCCAAATACGGTATGTAGTTTACGAGCCATGATTTAATTACTGGCATGATATTGATATCGACATGGATCTCTTTGTTGATCTTATTATTTCGAGGATTTGTGGCAGGATTTATCTGATTAATAATTCGAGATAAATGCTGGATTGATTATATGATTTAAATTGTTCGACCTCACATCGATGTAATATTCGGTGCGACATTCGTGTTGTCGATAACTAATTGTGAACCGTTTCCTTGAATATGTGATTCCTTGTTGCTATTAACTTAGCGTGAATTTTAGTGTCTTGAACTGTACTTATGGTTATCATTATGATTGATTCTTTCAGTATGGAAAGAAACCTGAGAGGTCGTGGCAGAGGGGGACGGGGCCGCGGAAGGGGCCGAATCCTGATACCTCGAGCCAACAGACGCGCTAATGTGGATCACAGTTCCGCAGATAGTGGTTCACCTTGTAGGGATCAATCGCACCACAGTGGGCACGGGGATGCGCGTGTCGATCCTTACGTCGTGATGCATGGCATGATGACTCAGATGACCCAGATGGGTCAACTAATGGAAGCTATGCAGAGGGCCGCTACTGGCCAGCAACAGGGGCCTCATCCTCCTCCTGTGATTGGCAGACCCGTGAGTCGGATTATCAGCGACATCTCTCGCGAGCGACCTCTGACCTTTGAAGGCTCCTATGAGCCTGCTGACATTGGGAATTGGATCGAGCATTTTGAGAAACTTTTCGAGATGGTGGACTGCCCGGAAGAGAACCGCGTCTCGGTAGCCGCGTACTATCTTAGCAAAGGCGCTCATACCTGGTGGCTTTCAGTAAGGCCAGTTGATGGTGTTAATACTTGGGAGGAATTTAAAAACCTCATGCTAGACCGTTACTATCCAGGGCCACTCCGTGAGGCCAAACTGTCGGAACTGCTGAACCCCGACCCGTCTTAATACGATGATGTATTATCTGTTGCTGAGAAATTCCAGGCACTCCTTCCTCTCGCCACGACAATTATCCGAACAGAGGCCGATAAGATCAAATACTTTCTCAAGAGGCTTAAACCCCGAATGAGAATGCAGCTGTTGAATCACCATTGTACTACCTTAGCAGAGTTCATCGAGAAAGCTCTAGAGTACGAACTCACGGCGAATGAGATTTCCAAGAAACAACCACAGTACAACAACAAAAGATCCAGGAACCAGAACCAGATTGAGAGTAATCGGGGGACATTCAGGAAGCCCCGGTCATTGCCAAACCCTTCTGATCGACCACCCATGGCGTGAAAGCCAGCCGGATCGCACTCTCGAGCAGTTCCCTCATCTGTGGTGTGTCATAACTGTGGGGACCAGGGGCATATCAACTTCAAATGCCTAAAGCCTGCCATCACATGCCGAACTTGTGGTAAGAATGGTCACCGTGCTCGTTTTTGTAGGAGCGGGCCCGGACCTGAACCAGTAGCGTCTCATGCTCTAGTTCAGTCCTCTGTCCAGAATCGGACGCCTCCGTCCGCTTCCTATCAGACCACCGGGGCGAATAGGGGTTTGGGCCGTGGGAATCAAAGTGGTACACCTGGTGCCGGAACTGCGAAACCCAAGATTTACGAGATGAAGAAAGCTGATGATCCCGAGGCCAGCATGATTTCAGGTATACTCGAGATCCACTCACAGCCTGTGTGTGTTCTTTTTGATACCGGTGCTTCACACTCCTTTATATCTTCTTCTTGTTTAAGTCGTTTGCCTCTAGACCATGTTATCAATTGTGAGCCCTACGTGATTGGTCTACCTGATGGTAGAAGAATTATTGGAAATCACGAAGTCCAGGACTGTCCGATTCGTTTGAACGACCATGAGTGGTTGTCAAATCTGATTGTAGTCAATTTAACTAAGGATAATATAATCTTGGGTATCGATTGGATGGATCGTCATGATGCAATACTCAGTATCCGCAAGCGGATGGTAACCGTCACTTCTGATGATGGTTTCGAGTGAATTTTTCAAGGTGATAATCCCAGTCATTCTGGGAGAGTCATCAGCGCTATGAAAGCAGTGAAACTGCTTAATCAAGGATGTATTGGTTATTGGTGCTACATGACCAAAACGGCAGATCGACTAGTTGAATTGACCGACATTCCGGTAGTCCGAGACTACCCAGATGTATTTCCAGACGAGTTTCCAGGCTTACCTCCTCATCGTGATGTGGAGTTTATTATTGAGTTAGAACCAGGTACATCCCCGCTTTCAAAGGAACCATATCGTATGGCTCCGACTGAGATGCAGGAATTGAAGAACCAGCTTGAGGAATTAACTGAAAAGGGCTATATTCGACCTAGTACGTCCCCTTGGGGAGCACCAGTGTTATTTGTACGGAAGAAAGATGGATCTCTGCGCTTATGTATCGATTACCGTGACCTGAACATGGTAACCATCAAGAACAAGTATCCTTTGCCTCGTATTGATGATTTATTGGATCAACTTCAGGGAGCTGCCGTGTTTTCTAAGATCGACTTGAGATCTGGTTATCATCAGTTGAGGATTCGAGAGTCTGACATTTCAAAGACAACCTTCCGTACTCGCTATGGGCATTACGAGTTCGTGGTGATGCCATTTGGACTGACTAATGCACCGGCGGTATTCATGGCATTGATGAATCGAGTTTTTATTAACTATCTGGATCGCTTTGTAGTCGTTTTTATTGATGACATTCTGATTTACTCCCGTGACCAGGAAGAGCACGAGCGTCACCTCCACCAAGTTCTCGATACATTGAGGCGGGAACAGCTTTATGGGAAATTTTCTAAGTGTGAATTCTGGATGCCTGAGGTTATCTTTCTCGGGCATGTGATATCAGCCGAAGGGGTGAGAGTGGACCCACAAAAGACGGAAGCCATTCGAGATTGGCTACCACCGAAGAACGTGAAGGAAGTTCGTAGTTTCCTAGGCCTAGCAGCTTACTACCGACGGTTCGTAGAAGTATTTTCTAAGATTGCGCAACCGATGACTAACTTACTGCGGAAGGATAAGAAGTATTTGTGGTTAGAAGCATGTCCGCAAAGTTTTGATGAGCTCAAGAGTCGATTGACTTCGGCACCTGTTTTGGTCTTACCAAAAGGAACGAAAGGAATTGTGGTGTATAGTGACGCATCGAGACAGGGTCTGGGATGTGTACTAATGCAGGAAGGGAAAGTGATTACTTATGCGTCGAGACAATTGCGACCCTATGAAGTTAACTATCCGACCCATGATTTGGAGTTAGCAGCCGTAGTGTTTGCTTTGAAGATCTGGCATCACTATCTGTATGGAGTTACCTTCCAGATCTTTACAGACCACAAGAGCCTAAAGTACATTTTTACTCAGAATGAGTTGAACATGAGACAGAGAAGGTGGCTAGAATTAATCAAGGACTATGATATGGAGATCCTTTATCATCTAGGTAAAGCAAATGTGGTTGCCGACGCTTTGAGCCGTAAGACAGTGCAGGAGCAGATGCTGAGCCATTTGACAGCACAGAGAGAGTTGTAGTTGGACCTTATGAGGCCAGAAATTGAAGTTTGGTTACAGCATGTTCAGGGACAACTTTGCACCCTTGAGATTTCTTTGTCTCTTGATGATATGATCAAATCGAAGCAAATTACGGACCCATTCTTATCTCGAGTTCGGGATGAGGTAACCCAAGGGAAAGCCCCTAGATTCGTGATCCACGAGGATGGATTGATACGCTTTAGAAATCGAGTTTGTGTACCCGCTGACGAAGAGTTTAGGAACTCTATCATGAGAGAAGCCCATGCTACCCCGTACTCCATTCACCCGGGATCTAGCAAGATGTCTAAGGATTTGAAGCAGAATTATTGGTGGGGGAATATGAAATGTGAGGTTGCCGAATTTGTTTCGAGATGTTTAACCTGTCAGCAGGTTAAGATTGAGCACCAACGACCCGCAGGAATGCTGAAACTGCTCCCGATTACCGAGTGGAAATGGGAGGACATATCTATGGATTTTATCACTAGCTTGCCGACGAGTCGTCGAGGAATGAATACGATTTGGGTGATTATGGACCATCTGACCAAATCAGCCCACTTCATGGAGATTAAGGGCATGTGGGGTCCTCAAAGATTGGCTCAGCTGTTTATTAAGGAAATCGTGAGATTACACGGTACCCCCAAGAGTATTGTATCAGACTGTGACAAGCGATTTGTGTCGCACTTCTGGAAGGCAGTTCATCGTGCGATGGGCACGCAGTTGAATTTCAGTACGGCTTTTCATCCGCAGACCAACGGTCAGTCTGAGAGAACCATCCAGACTCTAGAGGATATGTTGAGAGCATGTGCTCTTGATTGGAAGGATGATTGGGAAGCCCAGCTACCTTTGGTGGAATTCACTTATAATAATAGTTGGCACGCTTCGATTCGGATGGCACCGTATGAGGCATTGTATGGCCGTCACTGTAGGTCCCCTTTGTGTTGGGACGAACTGTCAGAATCTCTGGGTACGGAACTCGATATGTTATTAGCAGCCCGTGAGAAGATCAGTTTGATTAGGAGTTGGTTGTTAACGGCTTAAAGTCGACAGAAGTCTTATGCTGATCACCGTCGACGACCGCTTGAGTTTGAGGTTGGTGACCATGTGTTAATGAAGGTGTCTCCTACCCGAGGTGTTTTTCGTTTCGGTAAGAGGGGCAAGCTGAGACCGAGGTACATTAGGCCGTTTTAGGTTTTGGAGCGTGTAGGTGATCTGGCCTATCGACTAGCTTTGCCACCGACTTTGAGTAAGATTCACAACGTGTTTCATGTCTCCCAGTTGAGGAAATATGTTGCTGATCCGAGCCATGTACTTCAGTTCGAAGAGATTGAATTAGCAGAGGATCATTCGTACGAGGAGCGTCCTGTGCGGATGCTCGAGAAGAGGATCAAGCAGTTGCGGAACAAGACGATTCCCCTACTGAAGGTTCAGTGGTCACGACACGGAGTCGAGAAGGCTACGTGGGAAACCGAGGATAGTGTGCGAGCGAGATACCCCGAGTTATTTACCCCTTAGTTTCGAGGATGAAACTCTTTATAATGTAATATCCGACTGTAATTTTTCGTTTTTTTCCTGTCATTGTATTATTCGGATAATCTGATTATCATGAATCGTTGCATTTAGTATTATGTTGAGGTATTATAGATTTGAATTTCATATCGTTGTTATTTCATTTCATATGTGACGATTCGATGTTAATTAGAGAGTTACATTTTCGAATTTTTCTGTTGATGTAGCGTACGCTACATAGTATGATTAACGTACGCTAATCCTGTGCCTTAGCGTGCGTAATGTTTCCTCTGTTGCGTACGCTAAGAGAGAATCTGGCATCAGTTGACTTCAGTACGTGAACTCCTTAGCCGTGGGCATGGATGTGAGTAATGTCTGAGCTGTCATGTCAGCCAGAGTCAACTTTTCTTAGCGTGCGTAACCCCTTTTTCATTAGCGTGCGCTAACGACCTGTGAATTTAAGTCAGTAGCCACTGTAAGCCGCTTACGTATGTAATATTAACCAGTTAGCGTAGGTAAGTGTGTTAGCGTACGCTAAAGCTTCCCGTTAGCGTGCGCTAAGTTTGCACAGTCTATTTATAGGACCAGCCTGTTTTTCATTTCTTCACAACTCCACACTAATTCTCTCTCCATATATCGTCCGTCTGCACTCCCAAACCTATATCAACCTCCCCCAACTCGCATCTAAGCATTAAATCTTGGAGTGGAGCTCTTTTCCTTGGAGATTAGGAGGTGTTCTTGAGCTTGGAGTATATTTTCTCATAGCATTGAGGTTATTCTTCATTTCTGGAGGTAGGTGTACTTTCTTCTCTGTATTATTTTCATATGTTGATGTTAGTAACGAATTATACTCCACCTAGAGTAGATTAATCAAGTAAAACATAGTTTTAATCCAACCTTTTTAACACTTTTGATGAATATGATAAATGAGGGTTTGAGATGGATGTGTTCTTGATGATATAGTGATTCTAACCACGTCGTAATTATCATGCTCATCTTGTTGGACGAATTTAGCTCAGTAGAATACCTTTGAATAAGTTAACTTCACCATAGTTGGATTTAACTAATAGAGTTGCTATCATAAAGTGATTAAACACCATTTTAAGTTTTCACTTACCTTGGGAAGAACTTGGCCATGTTAGAAGTAGAAGGATGTATTCTTGCTCAGATTTCTTAAGAATCATATTCTCCTTATGTTTAGCTCAGCAAGATTTTGAATGGTTAAGGATATTTGTGAAACCAACAACAACTTTTCATTAATCTAATGTGTTGAGAACTTAGAATGTTTTGATCATCATACTAGATAGATGGTGAATTCATCATGATGTTAATGGATTTTCCAGCCTTGTAATGAAAGATTTTGATAACCTTCATGAATATGGTGTAATCTCATAACCTTGTTGTAAGCTTAATATTCACTTTAAATGAGAGGAGAATGATCTTAAATGTGCAGATTTTGCTGTTTCAACATTTTAATGTTTTGGAAGGTTTAATCATCATAAGATGATCTTAACATCATAATTGGTTATTCAACATACCCTTTATAGAATTCTTATTTATGATGAACCATGTGAACATTCGGTAAAAATATGATAAACTGATTTTTATGGTTGTAATGATGTTAAAAGAACTCCTGACATAAGGCTTCGATAATTGGAGATAGCAAACTATTCTAAAGGATTGTAGGATGACGTCTTACTAATCCTATATTGATAATTATACGAATATGTTATTGAGTAAAAATGTATTTCGTTTAAGGTTGATTGTTCGAGTAAACAATATTAGTCGAGGACCGTTCGTTCGTTCTGACAAGAAGAGGACTATTCTCATCTCCGCATTGAGGCAAGTTATCTTGCTTGGTTATAATGATGATTAGATTCTTGTGATGGTTATACGTTTCATGTGTATGAACTGTTTATGTAATGTTTGTCATGATTTGACATTGTCCTTGACGTTATCCCATTTTTGTCATGGGGTTGCATTCCCAAATACGTCGCTTTGAATCGTTGATCTCGTTGGCCTTTATTTCCACTTCGGTGAGTTTTCTTGATCCTTAATCGGATATGTGATTTATTGCATTCGTTGTCATGTTGTATCGTGACATATCCGGAATCATATCTGCGTTCCGATTTGTCATTGTGTAGGATTTTTAGCCAGGCACATATATAGTCATGCGTGGATAATATTCCGCATTGGACTGTGCACACGAGACGTAGTTTCGTGAGGCTACCTAGGTACATTGTCCCACGTGTATTCTGGATTCCGTATACGGGGCGGACATGTACACGGACACATTTCCGGATCGGGCATACTGTGATGTCCATCTTGAGCCATATTGTTAATCGTTCATAGTCCATGTGTGGTTGGATGTGTTCGATGGTTTGTGACTCATTGTTTCATACACCCGAGGGGTATGATTAATAGTCGGAATGATTTTCTTGAGATCTATATATGTGAATTGTATAATGTCGGAAGAATTGATTATCATGTATATCTGACCCTGTGTTATGGGCGAAATACTTGTATTGTATTTTAGGTCGAGGCAAAGGCAAGGCACTGGAAGAGCATGTTGACGGCGAAGGGTTCTAAGGATACTAGTTCGGGGGGCCCACGTCATTTGCTGTCTGGTTATGTTAAACCGTGTTATGTTATTTTATTTTTCTGCTTCATTTAAATTACTATCTGGTTGTATTGACATTTGAAGTATTTTCCATCTCCATATGGTTTATACTTGTTTTTCGGATCCTGTATATTATAAGGTCGTTGGCCATATTTTTAATAAACTCCTAATCGGAGTAATGACTATTCATTGTGGTTCGGTATCACAAATAATATTTATTTAATCTATTTTGGATATCGCCTGGTGGATCCCAGTGTAGGGTCCACGGCACTGTAATAGCCGCCTTTTGGGGTGTTACACAGACCGCGGCACAATCAGTCCGGGCCGCAGCACGGGAATCAGATTACCCTTTTTCAGCAGATTTTTGAGGAGAGAAGCTCATTTCATCCTCTTCCTCATTCCTCCTCTCCTTGGTCGACTTTTGGCCAAATTTTTGGACGATTTATCATCATCAGTCTCAGAGATTTCATGCTCCTCAAGTTCT
Source organism: Orobanche coerulescens (assembly GCA_033398695.1). NCBI lineage: Eukaryota > Viridiplantae > Streptophyta > Magnoliopsida > Lamiales > Orobanchaceae > Orobanche > Orobanche coerulescens. The sequence goes on from CM065805.1 coordinate 83,299,253, forward strand.
TTGTGTGGATTAACAACATCACCTTGTGTTCTTCGTCATTCATCCGAGGAATTTTCTTGATTCTCTAGAGTTGACCTTTCTTTTTGGGAGTTTTGTTCTTAATTCCAAATCCAATCCGGCTTAGATGAATCTATTGATGTTAGATGTTGTCGTTAAACATGTTTTATGGATTGTATATCCATACCTTCGGTTCGTTTCAACCCGAAGGGTGATTTTGGTGTTCTTAAGGTGTATTGAATATTTAATGTTCGATTAAATGTTCGAAGGAGTTTTCCTTCGATAGTTTGTTGTGATCTCCGTTGTTTATTGTCTTGATCCTTGTAGTGATCATGTTTTCATTATTTTCGCTAAAGGATTTTAGGTGTTCGAGGTTTCTTGGTTGAACCGTGTTCGTCGAAGGGTTTGGTATCGGTCATCGAGGCAAGTATTCTTGTCTATACGATTTATATTGTGTGAATTGAAGTTGCATATGAAATTGTGTTGATTTGTGCATTTTGTTGATTGTGCCTTATGTGAATTATCATAGTTGTTATGTGGTTATGTAAGGTTAGTGTTGGTTCATTGCTTGTCATAGAGATATGTCAATAGAGACGTAGTGCCGGGTAGATAGTACACTTAGACATGTGCTATAATGTTTTGGTGATCACCAGGTTATGTGGGTTAGGTTGTGTGTTATGAGTTGGTTTATTTGTATTGGTTGATCGGTTGTTATGTTGCTGATGTTTGGGGATGCGTTTAGGATTGTTAGTTTGTAGTTTAGCTAGGTCATTCATAGCTATGCGTCGGATAACTGGCTATTTGTAGCAAGTGCCTTGAATATATATATATATATATTGTGATTGACTTTCGAGGCTTGTGGTTTGCAAGTGTGCAGTTTTGTAACGTGTGGATGTGTTGTAGTTCTTCCACCCGGGGTGTGTGGCCTATGGGGGCCGATACTAATGGGTACGGCCACGGAAGTGGACTTGGGTGCGTGTGTTGTTGTTCTTCCACTCGGGGATGGTTCTACAGGACCTTTGGGGGCCGATACTAATAGGTACGGCCGCGGAAGTGGTTTCCCACCTGGGAAAGGTCCGACGGGGCCTCTGGGGCCGATACTAATGGGTATGGCCGCGGAAGTGGTTTCCCACCCGGGGATGGTCCGACGGGGCCTCTGGGGGTCGATACTAATGGGTACGGACGCAGGTTACCAAGTGTGGGTAGTTGTTGATATGCTGTTTTGATGTAAATTGTGATATGTCCAGAATATCACAACGTTTTTGTTCTTGGTGTTGAGATACATTATATATAGGATTTTGGTACTTGGCTAGAATGGCACTAGAATATGTGTCGTATGTGTTTAGTTCATTGGTTGTGAGGTTTTGGTGTTGGAAAACGGAACTTCCTATTTTTTTCATGTACTGTGGTATGAAGAGTTTTTGGGTGGCGAACCCAATAGTTGTGTAAAGATTGTTTTGTGGAAAATAACTTTGGGTCAAGACCCATTTGCTTTGAAATGATTTCGGAATTCAGGACGTGAGGTCCAGAAGAATTTACTATTTATGAAAATGTGTGTTTAGCAAAGGAGATTTGGGTCGAGACCCTATTGTTTTCGAAAAGGGTTTTATAATTTCGAACCCAATAGACTTTATGTCGTTTTGTCAAACTCCCGAGTTTATATATATTATTTTCAAGGACTTGAGTTGTACCTTAATTATTGAAAATCTCTCGGGAACTGCTTTCACTACAGTTGTTATTGTATTACAACTGATATTGGCGAGATGTATTTTGTATAGACTGAATATGTAACACCCCCAATCCACTCAGGGATATTACACGCCGTAGAACCCTTCCTCAAGGATCTACCAGCTGGTAACAACATTGAATATCTCAATCATGCCTTGAAGGCTAAAAATGACTCAGTAGACCAATTTGGTCTTTCAATAAAAACATACAACTCAATTACAATACATGCCCACGCAGGGGTCGAATACAACACACTCCCGTACAACGGGAAAAGAATACTGCAGTAGAAATAAAATACAACTAAACCAATATGACATCAAAGGGGCCCTCGTGTGATTAGTATCGTTCATCTTTCATCATCCTTCATGCCGACCCTGTGTTATGCTCCCCAAAACCTGAATGCAATACAGACATCCACCCCCGATTACTTGTGGGTTAGCAAAATTCCACTATTTTTCTAGTACAAGTACAAAGTGCAAATACGATCCATAAAATACAAGTTCCAAGAACAATAATAACCAGGAATCCTTAAAGATTCAAACACAAAGAAACAAATACTTCCCGAGGCAAGCGTTTGAGTAAAACATTCTAAAACCGAAAGTTCATAATTCAAGAGAGACAAATTTACAAATGGTTTAATACGCCATCGAGAGTTTTAATAGAAAACCATTTAGGATTAACGAATCCTTCTCTTTACAAAATCAACAGGGGTCACAGCCCAAAGGTTTTTTTTTTTTACTTTCATAAAATAAAACCAACAACAGTTCATAGGGCTAAAACGCATGTCACGTGTCCTTGACGGACATAAAATCAACACGACATAACCACCAGAGACACGTAAATCTTGGTCACACAAATACAACACCAACTCATGAATCTAGAGTGAAGTCATAGATCACACTTGCCTAGGACCGGGACGAAGCCACAAATCCCACCCGAGGCCTCTAGGGACCCTCCCGAACTGGCCACAATCATAAAACAAATCACGCACAGGCATCGCCTAGGACCGGGACGAAGACACAAATCCCACCTGAGGCCTCTAAGGACCCTCCGGAGATGGCTAGCGAAACACATTCACAATTCATAAGCACACCAGTGTGAACACTTGTCACGGCATCTCACGGTTGGATCAATCACCTGTTGTCTCCTGACCATATGATCACACGCCATATGTCACCGCAGGTCTTGTCTCAGGCTCTCATGGTTGGATCAATCACTTGTTGTATCCTGACCACATGGTCACATGCCAAGTGTCACCGTAGACCTTCGACCATATCCACACATTCACACAAATAACATAGCATGCCAAGGATATCCGAATGATTCACCCAAAGGTAACAAACACACAACACAATACGAGTATCAAATCACCACACACCGAATTAGATAATATATGAATCTATATTATCAAAGCACAACAACAACAACACCAAGCGTGTTCACAGGATTCACATAATCATTTACGAAACACCACAATCGTAAAAACACACATGGTTTTGAAAGAGAGCCTTTAACGAGGCTAACCGAAACTTTGAATGTTCAATTCAAACGACCAAACAACCACATTTAGACGATCACTAATTATCGTATCCATAAAACAAGAATTGTATGGACAAGGTACTTGCCTCGAAATCGGCACGCAAGTATTCCGACGAACACGGCTCAACCGGGAAGCTTCGAAACGCTCAATGCTATCTAAAAGGAAGATGACTACGAACGGAAGGGTTCAACACGGGTTCCTCGCAAGAAACTCGACCATGATTTGCTCGATCAAAGGATGTTATAGGATAGATAATCGATGATATGAACTCCAGGATTTCATGGATTCATTGTCTAACAACATGTCTCCATGTTCATCAAACCTCCATCCATGGAAGGGAAGGAAACAAGTGATAAAAATGGGTGAAAAACCCGTCTGCTGGGCTTATATAGGCAGCCAGTCGGCCGCCTTACGTATGTAATCGGCCATGGCTTACGTCCATAACCGGCCATGGCCGAGTCTTCTGCCCGAAAATGCCGGCCGCGTTACGTACGTAACCGGCCAAGGCTTACGTACATAACCGGCCTTACAGCCGTAACTGCCGGGCCATTACGGCCGTAACTCGGCCAGGGGTGGCCTGGCCCCAAAATGCCCGGCCATGACTCGGCCGTGGCCAACTCTAACATCCCGGACGACCCCGAAACCCAAACCTAAATATGAATCGAAGATACGATTCCGACCACCCGAAGGCTCAAAATTCGACAACGGAAGTAATTACCCCAAACTTTGGGAAATTATGAAAATGGCCCAAAACGTCCGAAATACACGATACACGATAGAAACACCAAGCCAAAGCTCTCAACATGAATAATAACATTAATTGAACTTACCTTACAAGAAACTCGAAACAACAGTTTCGGACAAGATTCGCAAGAATCGAACTCAAGTGCAGAAAAGTCGCTCAAGAACACGGAACTCCACAAAACGATACCGAAACGGACTCGGATGACAAAAAGTGCAGAATTAATCATTCTCAGAATGACGATATGGTCAGGAATGAGTCGTCAAAACAGACTTCCGCCAAAAAAAATAAATTACCGGAAATGGAAATTGCGGATATTACATACTACCCTCCTTAAAAGAAGTTTCGTCCTGAAACTTAAAATAAGTAGGGAGGAGCAAAATCCCACCAGGAAACACTCAACGGGATACACAGAAACCGAAAACTCGCACCCAACAGCCAATCGTTGTGAACAACACAAAGAAACATACGACATGAAAACACGTTCCACGATGACTAAGACAACGCCACCGGTAGAGGCGTAACAAAACTAACAAGCGACAAGCGTCAACAAACAGATAATACAATCAAGTTAATTATCCGAACAATCACAAAACACAAGGTACCTATTACAAGGAACACGCATAGTCGAGAATACATAAAATAAACATAAAACAATCCACAAGGACAATCACAAACAATTCGGACTACACCGAAATCCTCAAAAACCACTCTAGGCATCTCTGTGTCCTTTTGGAGCAGAGACGCAACCTCGATCCCCAAATCTCTCATCTACCGTCTCGTAATGCATGGCTCGGTGACGCACCTGGCCACACTCGAAATAGCTGACTAACGGTGAACGATAATTGTTCGCGGTATGGCCCGCTCAACTATAGTTATAGCATGTCTTCATGCTGCTCACATTACTCACCGCAAGGGCACTACTCCTCTGATCACGCGATCGAGGAACCATCCTGGGATGACGATACGAAGTCCCAGCCTCAGGGGGCCCACTCCCCTAATTTCCTGAAAAGTTCCCCACGGTTTTCCATTTATTCGAGTCAGACATACTCTCAGTCGATAATCTGGATAGCTCATAGGCTAACGCCCTATTATGATAATCTCTCAAGAAAGTACAAGTGAGACCTGCCATGTACTGATGAATCTCAGGCTTCATCCACCTACTAAAATGACAGATCTTATCCTCCTCCGTCCTTACCTGATCCTGCACATAGCTGAGCTGTTTGCTAAAATCAATAATAGCTTGAGACAGCGGTACATCTTGCGGATTCGCCGAAAAGAATTCATTAATCCTCTGATTTCTGATCGGCTCCGGACAGAACTCATCTCTCATGAAGCGCTAGAATTATGCCCACGTGACGACACGATCTCAAGGTTTAACAGCCTCCCACCAGTTAACGGCATCCTTGTCGAGAAGATACTGAGCTATCGGTACTCTACGTTCTTCTGGACAATCAACTACCTCGAATATCTTTTCCAACTGGAAAAGTCAACCATCCCAGCCTAATGCATCTGCAGCGCCAGCGAAACGAGGGGGATTCATACGAACCACTTCTCGAAGCCACTGATTTGTACCCGTGCTTTTGGGTCACATATGTAATACGCTGAACTGCCTGAGTCAACTGAGTCATCTGTGTAGCTACCTGCTGTAAAATAGTACCAACACCGATATCGATATCATCACCGGCAGCACGATCTCGGCCATGCGTCTGATCCCCACAATCACGACCTTGGCCCCTCGGCATACTGAATAAGTAACCACTCCGCACAACAAAAAATGATAACACATATCATATACAACGATTACCATCGTAAAGTAATACACACACAAACACCACAGCAACGAAGGTATCGTTCGGCGACCTCAACGGCCCGAACGATAACCAACACATAATTACAAATATCATGAAACAATCACATATGTACACAATCATACAAACTCAAGTTCTAACAGCTCGCACGGGTGTGATAACACACAAACCACCATAGAGCGACAACATTCAATACCAACATCTCACCTCTCACAGAGGGTTAATCACAACAATGCGTGGCAAACGACTCAACGTTCATGCCACCAATTCCAATCATACTCGGGAGCTAACACCCTAACGACAATACCAACATCATACACACCTTCCCCGACCACAAGCAAGAAATAATTGGTTTTAAAAACGAAAACCACCTTTTTGAAAACAATTTGGAAACACCGGTAGATCTTGAGTATCACCTTACAAAAAGTAGTACAAACACCATTATCGAGACTTTGAAAACCATCTTGCGTTTGAAGAAAAATGAGGACACTTTTCTTTTAGTGAAAAAAAACTTTCAGAAATATTCAACCCTCGGGTCTAAGCAAAGCATTTATAAATAATTGACAATATCTCAAAATATTTTGGTCCTCAACTGGAATAATTTTAAAATATATAGCGGCACTGGAAGGCACCTTGAAAGTATCGCGAGAAAATAATTCATTTTAAAAGTATGTCTCGAAATTTATTTTCTAAGATACTCAAGTTTTTTCGAAAATCTATTAGGCTAGAATGCCAAAACTCACATGTAATGACATTCACTTACATACATCACAATACACGCATCAACTCGCTCAAAAACCAAGACAACACATGTCTTTTACTGGAAAACAAACAGTCAAACATCACAGTCAAAGGTTCATAAATAACGACAACACTCCTCATATGAACGAAATATGGGAGTCACATACATGCATCATGAAACCAAGAATCTGCATAAAGATTCCATCACTTAACACATATTCATACCAGTAACTTGCATCAGACGAGGCACAATCACAAGGAAGGGAGACTTACATCAACAGGTCGCACGAAGGTGATGCTCGCCCCACGATACTAATCACGACCAACCAACTCAGACGACGCTTCGCGACACGACTCAGTCAGACAAAATCTGACGAGACAAAACTCAACAGACACCACTAAACCCGAAAGCCTAGGTTTCCACAACCTAAGCTCCGATACTATTTCTGTAACACCCCCAATCCACTCAGGGATATTACATGCCGTAGAAACCTTCCTCAAGGATCTACCAGGCTGGTAACAACATTGAACATCTCAACCATGCCTTTAAGTCTAAAAATGACTCAGTAGACTGATTTGGTCTTTTAATAAAAACATACAACTCAATTACAATACATGCCCACGCAGGGATCGATTACAACACACTCCCGTACAACGGGGAAAGAATACTGCAGCAGAAATAAAATACAACTAAACCAATATGACATCAAACGGGTCCTCGTGTGATTAGTATCATTCATCTTTCATCATCCTTCATGCCGATCCTTTGTTATGCTCCCCAAAACCTGAATGCAATACAGACATCCACCCCCCGATTACTCGGGGGTTAGCAAAATTTCACTATTTTGCTAGTACAAGTACAAAGTGCAAATACGAGCCATACAATACAAGTTCCAAAAACAATAATAACCAGCAATCCTTAAAGATTCAAATATAACGAAACAAATACTTCCTGAGGCAAGAGTTTGAGTACAACATTCCAAAACCGAAAGTTCATAATTCAAGAGAGACAAATTTACAAATGGTTTAATATGCCATCCGAAGTTTTAATAGAAAACCATTTAGGAGTTTCGAATCCTTCTCTTTCCAAAATCAACATGGGTCACAGCCCAAAGTTTTTTTTTTCTTTCACAAAATAAAACCAACAACAGTTCACAAGGTTAAAACCCACGTCACGTGTCCTTGACGGACATACAATCAACACAACATAACCACCTGAGACCCGCAAATCATGGTCACACAAATACAACACCAACTCATGAATCTAGAGTGAAGTCATAGATCACACTTGCCTAGGACCAGGATGAAGCCACAAGTCCCACCCGAGGCCTCTAAGGACCCTCCCGAGCTGGCCACAATCATAAAACAAATCACGCACAAGCATCGCCTAGGACCGGGACGAAGCCACAAATCCCACCCGAGGCCTCTAAGGACCCTCCCGAGCTAGCTAGTGAAACACATTCACAAATCATAAGCACACCAGCGTGAACACTTATCACGGCATCTCACGGTTAGATCAATCACTTGTTGTCTCCTGACCATATGATCACACCCCATATGTCACCGCAAGTCTTGTCTCAGGCTCTCATGGTTGGATCAATCACTTGTTGCATCGTGACCACATGGTCACATGCCATGTGTCACCATAGACCTTAGACCATATCCACACATTCACTCAAATAACATAGCACCCCAAGGATATCCGAATAATTCACCCAAATACAACAAACACACAACACGATACAAGTATCAAATCACCACACACCGAAATGAGATAATATATGAATCTATATTACCAAAGCACAACAACAACAACACCAAGGATGTTCATAGGATTCACATAATCATTTACGAAACACCACAATCGTAAAAACACATACGGTTTTGAAAGAGAGCCTTTAACGAGGCTAACCGAAACTTTGAAACTTCAATTCAAACGACCAAAAAACCACATTTAGACGATCACTAATTATCGTATCCATAAAACAAGAATTGCATGGACAAGGTACTTGCCTCGAAATCAGCACGCAAGTATTCTGACGAACACGGCTCAACCGGGAAGCTTCGAAATGCTCGATGCTAGCGAAAAGGAAGATGACGACGAACGGAAGGGTTCAACATGGGTTCCTCTCAAGAAACTCGACCCTAATTCGCTCTATCAAAGGATGTTATAGGATGGATAATCGATGATATGAACTCCAGGATTTCATGGATTCATTATGTAACAACATGTCTCCATGTTCATCAAACCCGTCTGATGGGCCTTATATAGGCAGCCTGCCGGCCGCCTTACGTACATAATCGTCCATGGCTTACGGCCGCAACCGGCCATGGCCGAGTCTTCTGCCCAAAAATCCCGGAAGCGTTACGTACGTAACCGGCCAAGTCTAACGTACGTAACTGGCCTTACAGCCATAAATGCCGGGTCCTTACGGCCGTAACTCGGCCACGGGTGGCCTGGCCCCAAAATGCCCGGCCATGACTCGGCCGTGGCCAACTCCGAACGCCCGGACGACCCCGAAACCCGAACCTGAATATGAATCGAAGATACGGTTACGAAGTACTCGCAAAGAAGAATCCAAGCGCTAAAAGAACACACGATTCCGACCACCCGAAGGCTCGAATTTCGACAACGGAAGTAATTACCCCAAACTTTGGGAAATTTCGAAAATGGCCCAAAACGTCCGAAATACACGATACACAATCGAAACACCAAGCCAAAGCTCGCAACATGAATAATAACATTAAATGAACTTACGAGAAACTCGAAACAATAGTTTCGGACGAGATTCGCAAGAATTGAACTCAAGTGCGGAAAAGTCGCTCAAGAACACGAAACTCCACAAAACGATACCGAATTGGACTCGGATGACAAAAAGTGCAGAATTAATCATTCTCAGAATGACGATACGGTCATGATAGAGTCATCAAAACGGACTTCCGCCGAGAAAAAAGAAATTACCGGAAATGGAAATTGTGGATATTACAGATACTTGTACTAGCCATTCAAATGCTAACCCCTTAAATGGGGGAAATGCGTATCATGCAATTCAGGTGTGCTTAGTTTGTTGGAGCAACCACAGGGACAGCATGGAAGAAGACGAGCCGTGATACTAATCAAGAGTCAAGAGTCCAATTTGATGTTGTTGTATTGTTGAGTTATTTTCAGTCTTCCGCTGTATTGTATTTTGACCCCTGCGTGGGTATGTGCAATATTGAGTATCTTTTTGGGATTGGTTTAGTCGTGAGACCTTATTGTTCAGTGTATCAATATTTGACCTTATCAGTCCGTGTTAGTATATCATTTGACCTCGGCCGGTCAAACGTTTATTCATATAGTGGTGGTTAGCCTGGTAGATCCTTGTGGAAAAAGGGTCTACGACGTATAATATTCCCGGTGGTTTCTGGGGGTGTTACACGCTATTCCTTGTAACACCCCCAATATATTCGGGAATATTACAGCGCCATAAATCCTTTACATAAGGATTTACAAGGCTTGAAGAATTGAACAAGTATAAAAGGGTACTGACGAATGGAAATAACGGAATTACAGTACATCGGTTCTGACCAAAATACAGAAATAGTACAATTGTCCAACAGAACTCAATATTACATCACCAAATTCAAATCATCACAAACGACTTCGTACTCGAGTACTTATTGAAATAACGAATAAACGAAAGATAAATAAACCCGGTCGGGACATCACTCTGCACCCTCGTCATCATACAGTTCCAGTGGTTGTTTCCCTGCTCTCCTGGATCCTGAACACAGACAAAATGTTCACCCCCGAAGGGGTTAGCACAACGATGCTAGTACAAGTACCACAACATATTATTCATATCTCACGGTGAATAATAATAACATAAACCACAAAATACCAACGAGTCTTCTCCTACGAGAAACTCAAACATAACATACACAACTGATAATCACAACATAATATCAATACATACACATGGTAATTCCATCGATCCAGCGTTCACTGCCTAGAACCCACGATGATCCCGTCAGACCAACCCGTGGTGGAAAAACCCGTCCGATGATCCAGTATGACGCTAGCATAGATCCCCCGATGATCCCGTCGGACCAACACGAGGTGGACACACAATAACGACATACATGCACGATAATATGTATAACAATAATACATAAAACAATTAAGGTACTTGCCTCGATTTGAAGACAATAACAATACTTCCACGAAAATGAACACTCGAAGATCGTCCTCCTCAATCAATCACGTAACGAGACCAAACCTTAACAAAAGAAATGATATAGAGTTTATCTCACGTCGTATGAATGTTTAACAATTCGCTTAACGGTCAAAAGTTCATAAACTGCAATCTGCCCGAAGAGCTTAGCGCACGCTAAGTACTCTGTGTAGCGTGCGTTACGTCTGCCCGATAGCGCACGCAAACAACAAAGCCTAGCGCACGCTAACGACGCATGGTCGGGCATTTCACCGACCACCAACTGACTTCGTCGATGGTCTAGCGTGCGTTACGTACCAAACGTAGCGCACGCTAACTAGTGCTCGATAGCGCACGTTAAATCGCATAACATAGCGTGCGCTATTCGCATGGCGCCATCACGAGCAAGAATCGTTCTTGCCATGAACGAAACAATGAAATCCTTCGTGATAATTCATGTTACTTCCATGAATACCAAGTTCTTACTCTTATGAATAATCTCCAGTAATATATCAACTTCAAGATGCAAATATACGAATAATCATCATGACACCATAATCCATCTTGATTACAATTCTCATGCAAAGTTGGTGATCTCCGGTTGATGTATTAGATTCTACTATCATTATACATATTCAGACTTCATCTTGAGGTGAACTAACAATTCCGACTTATACGAAAGAATATTTCCTAAGATGATTCTCCCTTTAAGTTCTTATAACATCTTTTCCAAATCATGATCACAAAGATAACATAAATCATACGGATTGTTAACTTCCGAATATTTCTCTCATCATTTGAAGTACTAGGATTCCACTTCAAGGTTCCAACAATAATATCGTAATTGTAGACATCTCAATCTTCTAAACATGATGTTGTTGAAATAATTCACTAATGAAATTCAATATCTCGTTAACATGATCATCATATCCATTGGAAATCCAAATCTAAGGCTGGTGATAGGTTGAACATACCTTAATATGCCGAAATCACTGAACCACAAGGTGTAATCCGACTCCGGTTGGTTATGTGCCCCTCCAAGGTGTTACTTCTCTTCAACGATCACTCACAAGTGATACTCAATCATTCAATGATCACTCATACATGTTGTAAGTGTTTAGAAGGGAGGTTATTGCTCTCTGGACTCTCAAAGATGAAGTATAGACGAAGGAAATGAAAGCCCAAGCGGTTGTTGTCACATTTATAATATTCTGCATTTTTGACAAGTTAGCGCACGCTACTAAGCATCCCTTAGCGTGCGCTAATAATGGTTGACTTCAAAATTTGTCCGGGTGCGTCAGCGGGAATCTTATCCGGACCAATGTCCCGCTGGCGCATGAGCTAGCTGTCCCGCTCAATAATAGAGTCCTTAGCGCACGTTACTCATACCTTCATAGCGTGCGCTAAGAATGGCCCGATAGCGCGCGTTAAGATACATTCTTAGCGTGCGCTATCACTGGGTTGTTTGAGCAATTTTGCATGTTTCTATACTTATGTACAATGATATCAATGCACGAAATATCATACTCCAATAATCAAAATCACCAATCCAAAATAATACAGGGTTTGAATACAGATGAAATACACTGTAATAAATCCGGATATTACATTCCTGGCATATAGCGTGCGTTATTCCTGTTCTCTACAGCTTTTTGCGTCTTCAACTTCTTCGTTGTTTTGTTTTGCTTCCTTATTGTTTTCCTTTGTTTAACAATGAATCATCAAAACTCGATAATGAATATTTGGAATAAAATATTCCAACAAGCACCGAGCCTGGACCGCGATCCTAAGGGCTGGACCGCACGACAGCCCCCTCGGGCACTGTTTCGGGTGCCGTCCAACGGCAATACGGGCCTCGATTTCCGACTGGATATCCAATATCCATATTTTCCAACATTCATATCTTCAATATAAATCATATTTCCAAGAAATCAAAGATTTATATTTAGACATAAATTTACGAAAAATATAAGAGCAACGAATGAATAAACATATACCATGATTATGACAAAAATGATTCCAAATCATTCACCATACAATCAAGTATTCCAAATGCTAAAATTTTCCGTATATACGGTATCAATGACCTCGCTCCGATACCACTGTTGGAATAATAAAACTCAATATAAAGAATCCCAAACAGGATCGATCAAGTAATATATATATGAAAAATAAATTGACGAAGATAAATGGATCAAAGTCCTATACCTTTGAAGCCTTTGAGAATATCTTCACAATATGATGATGATCACGAACCCGAGCACGAGCACGTGCACGAAATCCCTTCGTCCCAAACACCGAAAGCACGATGTCTCTACTTCACATGCGTCGGATGTTGCTCGGAAAACTCAACAAGACTCCGTTTTATCAAGAACACGGCTAGGGAAACTCGTAGGAATTTTTCTCTATTATTTTACTCAATTCTTTTCACCTCAAAAATGATGAAGAACTTGGAAGAAATTTTCTCTCTCCCTCTCTCTATATCTCACGGCCAAAGCTACATGAAGTGTAGGTGGAGTGGTTTTTGATTTATTTGTTATATAATGTGAATGATATGATCCAACCATATAATATCACCTTGGCATCATGTGTTGGAATATCATGGTGGGATCTCACATCATAAAGCAACAACAAAAAGGAAACCACCAAGAAGGAGAGGGGGCGGCCCATGTGGAAATTTCTAGGAAACGAGCCAAGTCATTCAGCTCGTGTACCGGACATTTATCAAACGACTCCGTTAAATACAGTCCATTTTATCTCCAAGGTATTTATACTTAATTATCTAATCCAATTAATTAATAATATCAAATACAAAATATATTTCTCTAAGAAATATAATTTATGAATTAACTTAATTACCAGTAACTTAATTTCAATTCATAAGACTGCTATTTGATTTATCTAATAAATCATAATTATATCCAATATTTAATATTAATAAAGAGATAATAAATTCATATTTATCCGTCAACGATCCTGATGCGCGACTCTGTAGGTCTGTCTCAGCTGGTATTGGGAGGAACCAATGAGTGCGGGCAGCACTTAGCCAGCCTAGCGGACCGCACTGTAAACCCCGACTGAGAACGAATGAGGGATCAATCCAGAACCATTATATCGTGAATACCATATAAGTATAGACCCTTCATCAGATGTCCCAGTCAAGTATTCGGGTCATGGTAAAGTCAAACCCTACTGTTGACTAGACACTATACATGTGTTAATGCAAATCAAGACGGACTAATTACTAGTGTATCCAATACGACTAGATCAGAATGCTTTGGCCAAAGACTTATGATCTTATTTGCCATTAACCGTATAGGACATTTAATTGCCCACTTACAGGAGGTAGAATCCTTTCTTGGCATATAGTAAAGACCGCTACCTGCCCGTATAGTCCGCCCTTCGAGGTTGACCCAACGATTAAGCAAATGAGTCTAACTACTTTAAGGACACGCACATCTCTTACTGAACCCTCAAGTCAAAGGTCCACGTATACTATCACAACCTTTCGATTCGTCATCAACTCACCAAGAGTGAATACCGTGTGACTGAATCAAGTATGAGTCGTGTTCGAGTACACTGGTCCCACCAATATACTTATAACTATGCTATCAAGACATGCACATGTCCTAGCATCAGTTATACAAGTCTTACTCAAAACTTAATGCCCAATTAAGTCTATCGACTTGCGAACGGTTTACGTAAATAAGCTTTAAACACTTACAATGCGTTTTCTCTTATCCGATAATGAGAGTGGAATGTTTTCTCTTATTTAAATGGACTTTACTTAAATGTTTACCAAATCAAGAATGCATTTGAAATACAATAAACAATGAATGAATCATATCACCTTTTATTATTAATTCCATAATTACAAGTACAATGCCCCTTCTCTCTCATCCTCTGAGTGGCATTCGAGGGCATATTCCTAACAGTTTCTACCTATTCCGAGGCCGAAGCCTCTGTCGGCTCAGTAGGTTCCTCTGCTTGTGAGATAGAAACTACTGATTCCTCCTGTGTTTATTCGGATTCAGTGGCCTGTAGGACAGGTGGTACTGATTTCTCATATTGGCTCTCAGCTGGTTTTGGCTCCTCCGGAGGGACTGATTCCTCCTGTTGGATTGGTTGAGCCCCTTCTTCTTGCGTAGGGACTGTTTCCTGCTGTTGGGCTTCTAATAACGCATCAGTAATAGGTATTTGATGGACTGGTTTCTCTTGAATAGGTGCAACTAGTTCCTGCATGGAGGAATTAGGTTGTTCTGTACATCGCCTAGATGTCCCAAAGTCTTGTGCAGCCTGAATCTGTGTACTCCTTCTCACGAGCCTCTTCATGACTCATTATGAGGCTAATATACATGTCTTCATCATTGCCATCAGAGTTAGGTTTGGAGTGGTGGCTCGGGCTCCGAGTGCTCTCATGAGAAGGTTGATTCCCTTTCATTTTAGCCTTTTCTTTATCCATATAATATTTAGCAATTAGTTTATGGCAGAAAGGATCATCCCATCTAATCAAGGCTTCTATATTTTCCGTGTCCATCACCTCCAACATAAACAATTCTTCATCCTTGCAGTCTGTCCAGTTATACAAAGTGTCGTAGTTGACTACCCTGTACTTTTCCACACAATTAAGCCCTCAACTACGGCATCGATAATAATTGCCAAGAGGGTTTGATTAATTACTTATAAGGGGGAGGAATTCCTAACATTACTTTGGACTAATGTTCAGTTAGGATCCTCACGGGTATGGGAGACTGCTGAGGAGAAGGATCCATAAAAGGATCGGACTCCTTATTGGGAGAGGGACTCCAACAGGAGTGGGTATCCTGTGGGGAGAGGCGGCTGTCGGCTCTGAGGAGTAGCTAATTTTCTAGTTCCTTCAAGTTCTTTAGATACGTCCACTCTAGAAAATTTAACACTAAAACAAA
This sequence comes from Orobanche coerulescens, assembly GCA_033398695.1. Classification (NCBI taxonomy): domain Eukaryota; kingdom Viridiplantae; phylum Streptophyta; class Magnoliopsida; order Lamiales; family Orobanchaceae; genus Orobanche; species Orobanche coerulescens. The sequence continues at coordinate 83,314,930 of CM065805.1, forward strand.
AGACTTTCTGGTGGTCCATGGCTTCATAGCCTCTTTCGAGAGATGCTGAAACACAATTTGACACTAGTTCACCTTTTGGAAACTCATTATGACCATCATCATTCTGAAGCACAGTTCGATACATATCTCGAGTGCTCCGGTGCAATTCTCCACAATCCTATAGAAAAGTTCATGCTAGTAGAAACAAAGGAGAGTAAAATTCTTCTTATGGCAGGAGAGATGGGGGATCACGGCATTAGGATTGCTAGTGAACAATTTCAAGTAGGAGTTGATTAATTACTCTCTATAGTTTCAAGTTCGTCAAGAGTGAGGCCATCAGATGGAAGTTTATATAACTTATCCATCAACTCCCGGTTGATGGAAATCCCCCTGTCCTGCATAGTGCTTAGAATAGCAGTCATCGACAATCTTTTACTGTTAGACTCGTACTTGAACTCAACATCAAAGTAGAATTCAACAACAATTGATTCATCATAGTTTTGAGGGTGTAAGCTTATATGCATGTACAACCATTATTGTTTCACACGGGCAATCATCGTATTCATAGCATTCATTTTCTCAGACCCTGATATGTTCCGCTCCGGGAGAATAGAGCTGGCGGAGATCCTACTATCAATTACAGAGAGTACTTCTTCTTTAAGATTTGAGATGATGTTTGAGAAGATGCCATTGAAGAGTTTCAAAAGAGGAAATGAAAAATTCACAAGAAGTCGTAAGTATGTAATATATATGTTGTAGGCTAGTACTATTGCAAAAAGCAGTGAAGAGTCTTCAAGTCAGCATACTTGCCCTTTTATAGGTGCTGGGGGCCTAGGTTATAGTAAACAGTCAAATTTAAGGGATGAGAAAGGCTTTTGAACGGACGTACATGATGGATCGAGATGTAACTGGCACGTTTAATCAATTAATCTTGAAACTAATGCTGGTCCCATCTCTGACACATTACAACCTCTAATGTCGCATGTTTAAGGGGTTTTGAATCATTTGAAATCGCGGGTCTTAAGGCTTCAAAATCCAGATGTTGCTTCAATAGTACATATGAAATCAGTATAAATTCAGACAGAGCATATGGACTTAATATGATTTTGAAATGATAATGTATATGGATTGGATACGATTAAAATATTATCTAGAATCCTACATTATATTTTCTATATCCACAAGAATACAGCAATTGGTACATACAATGTTTAAATCTTACAACAATAGATGATTGATGCTGTATTCAAGAGTCCTAAAGTGTTTTCCCTTGATTAATGCACAATACAACTATAGGAAGGGAACTGTACCCACTTTTTCCTATACTAAGGATATGACATGTAAGTCTGTATGTATAATTAACAAGTATGGACACTATATTCACGGTTCTTACAACATTCTCCCTCAATTGATGAGTATTAAGATAAATTCTTACAGGAGTTTAATCGAGCTGTACCATTCCCAATTCCTGGCAGAACGTACAGAACCTTGTTGTGCTGATAGGCTTTGTGAAGATGTGGAGATCTGAATATCTATATGGACTTTCTCGATTCGAACATCCTTATTCGCCACATGATTCTGAATGAAATGATGTTTCATATCAACGAGCTTGGTCCTTGAGTGCAATACATGATTGTGCGTGATTATGATTGCATTCATGCTGTCACACGTGATAGGAGTTTCTTTAGCCTCGACCCCGTAGTCCTGTAGCTTTCACTGCATCTAAAGGATCTACATACATCATCTTCTAGCAGTATAATATTCTGAATCAGATGCCGAAAGCGAGTTGGCCAATTGCTTCTTACTGAACCATGACACATGTATTGGTCCAAGGAAGTGACAAGTTTCACTTGTACTCTTCTTATACTACTTGCAGCCTACGATATTCGAGTTGTTGTAGCCTACCAAATGGAATCCTCCTTCCTCAAGATACCATAATCCTACATTGATTGTTCATTTGGCCATGGTGCAGTGTGACAGTTTAGGTGCAACCGGATATCATGCACATACTCCTACAACAAATGGGGTATTGGGACTGGTGGCTGTTAGGTATAGGAGTGATCCTATGAGCTTCCTGTAGGGTGACTGGTCCACTGACTTTCCAACTTCAACAACATTTTTCTGTGGGGAAGTGCTCATTAGGGTTGATGAAGATTTGAGGTGTTCATCCCGAACTTGTCGAGCAACTCCTTGCCGTATTTTTCCTGATTGATAAGGATAAGTGTAAGTAATTATTTGACCTGCACCATTAGGAACTAACTAAGTTCTCCCATCATACTCATTTCAAATTTACTTTACATGATATGAGAGAACTTTTTACACAAATCTTGGTTAGTAGAACTGAATATAATATCATCTATATAAATTTGAACAATAAGAAGGTAATCACCTTTCTGGATTTTGAAGTGTGTTTTAGCTACATCATATTTCTCGAATCCACTGTTGATTAGATACAGCGACAGTGTCTCGTACCAGGCTCTATGTGCTTGCTTGAGTCCGTACATTGCATTCCTTAGCATGTGGACTAGATCATCTTTCTTAGCGCTGACAATCCCTGGAGGTTATTCGACGTAAACTTATTTAGCTAGGTCACTATTCAGGAACGCACTCTTAATGTCATTTGATATTCAATAAATCTCTTGTGAGCTATACTGTGGGGCAAATGTTTTATCTGAGTCGACACACTCTTTCTGTCTGAATCCTTGGGCAACTAGTCTGGACTTGTTTCTTATGACTACTCCATTTTTATCCTTCTTATTTTGGAATACCCATTTTGTCCTAATGGAAGCTTGATGGGTTGGCCTAGTAACTAATTACCAAAGGTTGTTCCTTTGGAAACAGTTTAACTATTCTTTCATCAATGTAGTCCAATGAGAATTGTTGAGAGATTCATTTGTTGAGACCGTTCCGGACTGAGCTAGGAATATTGCTAATGTGCACATGACAAGTCTACCGAGCTCGGATTTAGACTTTCATATAGGGTATTACCCTATTTTCTCTTGTGCACATATTATATTTCCTTGTGTACTCTGTACTCTCCTTATGGTTAAGACACCAGCTTTAATATCACCAATTACTAACTCATGCGGGTGATCTCTTAACCACATCCTATAAGGTTCTAATTCCGCATTTCTTGCTCTATCCTGTTGGACAGTAGGTTGAGCTATAGCTTCAACAGCCTCATCTTCTACAACTTCTTATTCTATTCCTACAGCCATGAGCTTAATTTATAATGAGGTGACAGGTTCTCTCTTAGGCTGTGGGATATTTTCCATGGTTTATGTCTGAACTGCTTGGGTTAGACCATACACTATTGTAGAACCAGAATGCAGTTCATCAAACACTACATGGACTGACTCCTCAGTGATCAGTTTCTGCTTGTTGAAGATCCTAAATGCCTTGCTGATGTTTGAATATCTAACAAGTATTTTTCTCATCGGATTTCTCGTCGAAGGTCTTGAGCTAATCATTCCCATTGTTAAGAAAAATTGCAATCAAAGATGTGAAAATATCCAACCATATGAGTTTTATTGTTCCATACCTCATATGTGGTTTTGTTGTGGTGCTTGTTGATGATAAAGCGGTTTTGTGTATAACATGCTGTATTTGTTGCTTCACACCAGAATCATTGTGGTCATTCTAGTTGCCTCCTACAGCATTCTGTTCTTTTGGTAGGAAACACCATTCTACTATGGGGTCGGGCTGATGAATATTGATGTTGTATGCCATTGCCCCCACAATATTGCTCTATGAAGAAACTTGTCAATTCTATGCCTCTATCAGATAGAATGGATACAATGCCCAGTCCTTCCTTATTATGTAGCTTCTTTAGGTGTCCCAGCAGCTTTGTGGTTTTATCCTTCTTATTTTGTAATACCCATTTTGTCCTAATGGAAGCTTGATGGGTTGGCCTAGGAACTAATTACCAAAGGTTGTTCCTTTGGAAACAGTTTAACTATTCTTTCATCAATGTAATGCAATGAGAATTGTTGAGAGATTAATTTTTGAGACCGATCAGGACTAAGCTAGGAATATTACTAATGTGCACATGACAAGTCCACAGAGCTCGGCTTTAGAATTTCATACAGGGTATTACCCTATTTTCTCTTGTGCACACAGTATATTTCCTTGTGTACTCTGTACTCTCCTTCTGGTTAAGACACCAGCTTTAATATCACCAATTACTAACTCATGCGGGTGATATCTTAACCACATCCTATCAGGTTCTAATTCCGCATTTCTTGCTCTATCCTGTTGGATAGTAGGTTGAGCTATAGCTTCAACGGCCTCATCTTCTACAACTTCTTCTTCTATTCCTACAGCCGCGAGCTTAATTTATAATGAGGTGACAGGTTCTCTCTTAGGCTATGGGATATTTTCCATGGTTTATGTCTGAACTGCTTAGGTTAGACCATCCACTATTGTAGGACCAGAATGCAGTTCATCAAACACTACATGGACTGACTCCTCTGTGATCAGTTTCTGCTTGTTGAAGATCCTAAATGCCTTGCTGATGTTTGAATATCTAACAAGTATTTTTTTCATCAGATTTCTCGTCGAAGGTCTTGAGCTAATCGTTCCCATTGTTATGAAAAATTGCAATCAAAGATGTGAAAATATCCAACCATATGAGTTTTATTGTTCCATACCTCATATGAGGTTTTGTTGTGGTGCTTGTTGATGATAAAGTGGTTTTATGTATAACATGCTGTATTTGTTGCTTCACCCCAGAATCATTGTGGTCGTTCTAGTTGCCTCCTACAGCATTCTGTTCTTTTGGTAGGAAACACCATTCTACTATGGGGTCCGGCGGATGAATATTGATGTTGTATGCCATTGCCCCCACAATATTTCTCTATGAAGAAACTTGTCAATTCTATGCCTCTATCGGATAGAATGGATATAATGCCCAGTCCTTCCTCATTATGTTGCTTCTTTAGGTGTCCCAGCAGCTTTGTGGTTTTATCCTTCTTATTTTGGAATACCCGTTTTGTCCTAATGGAAGCTTGATGGGTTGGCCTAGGAACTAATTACCAAAGGTTGTTCCTTTGGAAACAGTTTAACTATTCTTTCATCAATGTAATCCAATGAGAATTGTTGAGAGATTCATTTGTTGAGACCGATCGGGACTAAGCTAGGAATATCGCTAATGTGCACATGACAAGTCTACAGAGCTCGGGTTTAGACTTTCATACAGGGTATTACCCTATTTTCTCTTGTTCACAAAGTATATTTCCTTGTGTACTCTGTACTCTCCTTCTGGTTAAGACACCAACTTTAAAATCACCAATTACTAACTCATGCGGGTGATCTCTTAACCACATCCTATCAGGTTCTAATTCCGCATTTCTTGCTCTATCCTGTTGGACAGTAGATTGAGCTATAGCTTCAACAGCATCAGCTTCTAAAACTTCTTTTTCTATTCTTACAATCGCGAGCTTAATTTATAAGGAGGTGACAAGTTCTCTCTTAGGCTGTGGGATATTTTCCATGGTTTATGTCTGAACTGATTGGTTTAGACCATCCACTATTGTAAGACCAGAATGCAGTTCATCAAACACTACATGGACTGACTCCTCAGTGATCAGTTTCTGCTTGTTGAAGATCCTAAATGCCTTGCTGATGTTTGAATATCTAACAAATATTTTTCTCTTCAGATTTCTCGTTGAAGGTCTTGAGCTAATCGTTCCCATTGTTAAGAAAAATTGCAATCAAAGATGTGAAAATATCCAACCACATGAGTTTTATTGTTCCATACCTCATATGTGGTTTTATTGTGGTGCTTGTTGATGATAAAGCGGTTTTATGTATAACATGCTGTATTTGTTGCTTCACCCCAGAATCATTGTGGTCGTTCTAGTTGCCTCCTACAGCATTCTGTTCTTTTGGTAGGAAACACCATTCTACTATGGGGTCGGGCTGATGAATATTGATGTTGTATGCCATTGCCCCCACAATATTTCTCTATGAAGAAACTTGTCCATTCTATGCCTCTATCGGATAGAATGGATACAATGCCCAGTCCTTCCTTATTATGTATCTTCTTTAGGTGTCCCAGCAGCTTTGTGGTTTTATCCTTCTTATTTTGTAATACCCATTTTGTCCTAATGGAAGCTTGATGGGTTGGCCTAGGAACTAATTACCAAAGGTTGTTCCTTTGGAAACAGTTTAACTATTCTTTCATCAATGTAATGCAACGAGAATTGTTGAGAGATTAATTTTTGAGACCGATCCGGACTAAGCTAGGAATATTACTAATGTGCACATGACAAGTCTACATAGCTCGGCTTTAGAATTTCATACAGGGTATTACCCTATTTTCTCTTGTGCACACAGTATATTTCCTTGTGTACTCTGTACTCTCCTTCTGGTTAAGACACTAGCTTTAATATCACCAATTACTAACTCATGCGGGTGATATCTTAACCACATCCTATCAGGTTCTAATTCCGCATTTCTTGCTCTATCCTGTTGGATAGTAGGTTGAGCTATAGCTTCAACGGCCTCAGCTTATACAACTTCTTCTTCTATTCCTACAGCCGCGAGCTTAATTTATAATGAGGTGACAGGTTCTCTCTTAGGCTATGGGATATTTTCCATGGTTTATGTCTGAACTGCTTAGGTTAGACCATCCACTATTGTAGGACCAGAATGCAGTTCATCAAACACTACATGGACTGACTCCTCCGTGATCAGTTTCTGCTTGTTGAAGATCCTAAATGCCTTGCTGATGTTTGAATATCTAACAAGTATTTTTTTCATCAGATTTCTCGTCGAAGGTCTTGAGCTAATCGTTCCCATTGTTAAGAAAAATTGCAATCAAAGATGTGAAAATATCCAACCATATGAGTTTTATTGTTCCATACCTCATATGTGGTTTTGTTGTGGTGCTTGTTGATGATAAAGTGGTTTTATGTATAACATGCTGTATTTGTTGCTTCACCCCAGAATCATTGTGGTCGTTCTAGTTGCCTCCTACAACATTCAGTTCTTTTGGTATGAAACACCATTCTACTATGGGGTTCGGCGGATGAATATTGATGTTGTATGCCATTGCCCCCACAATATTTCTCTATGAAGAAACTTGTCAATTCTATGCCTCTATCGGATATAATGGATATAATGCCGAGTCCTTCCTCATTATGTAGCTTCTTTAGGTGTCCCAGCAGCTTTGTGGTTTTATCCTTCTTATTTTGGAATACCCGTTTTGTCCTAATGGAAGCTTGATGGGTTGGCCTAGGAACTAATTACCAAAGGTTGTTCCTTTGGAAACAGTTTAACTATTCTTTCATCAATGTAATCCATTGAGAATTGTTGAGAGATTCATTTGTAGAGACCGATCGGGACTAAGCTAGGAATATCGCTAATGTGCACATGACAAGTCTACAGAGCTCGGCTTTAGACTTTCATACAGGGTATTACCCTATTTTCTCTTGTTCACACAGTATATTTCCTTGTGTACTCTGTACTCTCCTTCTGGTTAAGACACCAACTTTAAAATCACCAATTACTAAATCATGCGGGTGATCTCTTAACCACATCCTATCAGGTTCTAATTCCGCATTTCTTGCTCTATCCTGTTGGACAGTAGATTGAGCTATAGCTTCAACAGCCTCAGCTTCTAAAACTTCTTTTTCTATTCTTACAATCGCGAGCTTAATTTATAAGGAGGTGACAAGTTCTCTCATAGGTTGTGGGATATTTTCCATGGTTTATGTCTGAACTGATTGGTTTAGACCATCCACTATTGTAAGACCAGAATGCAGTTCATCAAACACTACATGGACTGACTCCTCAGTGATCAGTTTCTGCTTGTTGAAGATCCTAAATGCCTTGCTGATGTTTGAATATCTAACAGATATTTTTCTCATCAGATTTCTCGATGAAGGTCTTGAGCTAATCGTTCCCATTGTTAAGAAAAATTGCAATCAAAGATGTGAAAATATCCAACCACATGAGTTTTATTGTTCCATACCTCATATGTGGTTTTATTGTGGTGCTTGTTGATGATAAAGCGGTTTTATGTATAACATGCTGTATTTGTTGCTTCACCCCAGAATCATTGTGGTCGTTCTAGTTGCCTCCTACAGCATTCTGTTCTTTTGGTAGGAAACACCATTCTACTATGGGGTCGGGCTGATGAATATTGATGTTGTATGCCATTGCCCCCACAATATTTCTCTATGAAGAAACTTGTCAATTCTATGCCTCTATCGGATAGAATGGATACAATGCCCAGTCCTTCCTAACTATGTAGCTTCTTTAGGTGTCCCCGCAGCTTTGTGGTTTTATCCTTCTTATTTTGTAATACCCATTTTGTCCTACTGGAAGCTTGATGGGTTGGCCTAGGAACTAATTACCAAAGGTTGTTCCTTTGGAAACAGTTTAACTATTCTTTCATCAATGTAATCCAATGAGAATTGTTGAGAGATTAATTTTTGAGCCGATCGGGACTAAGCTAGGAATATTACTAATGTGCACATGACAAGTCTACAGAGCTCGACTTTAGACTTTCATACAGGGTATTACCTTATTTTCTCTTGTGCACACAGTATATTTCCTTGTGTACTCCGTACTCTCCTTCTGGTTAAGACACCAGCTTTAATATCACCAATTACTAACTCATGCGGGTGATATCTTAACCACATCCTATCAGGTTCTAATTCCGCATTTCTTGCTCTATCCTGTTGGATAGTATGTTGAGCTATAGCTTCAACAACCTCATCTTCTACAACTTCTTCTTCTATTCCTACAGACGCGAGCTTAATTTATAATGAGGTGACAGGTTCTCTCTTAGGCTATGGGATATTTTCCATGGTTTATGTCTGAACTGCTTAGGTTAGACCATCCACTATTGTAGGACCAGAATGCAGTTCATCAAACACTACATGGACTGACTCCTCCATGATCAGTTTCTGCTTGTTGAAGATTCTAAATGCCTTGCTGATGTTTGAATATATAACAAGTATTTTTTTCATCAGATTTCTCGTCGAAGGTCTTGAGCTAATCGTTCCCATTGTTAAGAAAAATTGCAATCAAAGATGTGAAAATATCCAACCATATGAGTTTTATTGTTCCATACCTCATATGTGGTTTTGTTGTGGTGCTTGTTGATGATAAAGCGGTTTTATGTATAACATGCTGTATTTGTTGCTTCACCCCAGAATCACTGTGGTCGTTCTAGTTGCCTCTTACAGCATTCTGTTCTTTTGGTAGGAAACAACATTCTACTATGGGGTCGGGCTGATGAATATTGATGTTCTATGCCATTGCCCTCCCAATATTTCTCTATGAAGAAACTTGTCAATTCTATGCCTCTATCGGATAGAATGGATATAATGCCCAGTCCTTCCTCATTATGTAGCTTCTTTAGGTGTCCCAGCAGCTTTGTAGTTTTATCCTTCTTATTTTGGAATACCCGTTTTGTCCTAATGGAAGCTTGATGGGTTGTCCTAGGAACTAATTACCAAAGTTTGTTCCTTTGGAAACAGTTTAACTATTCTTTCGTCAATGTAATCCAATGAGAATTGTTGAGAGATTCATTTGTTGAGACCGATCGGGACTAAGCTAGGAATATTGCTAATGTGCACATGACAAGTCTACAGAGCTCGGCTTTAGACTTTCATACAGGGTATTACCCTATTTTCTCTTGTACACACAGTATATTTCCTTGTGTACTCTGTACTCTCCTTCTGGTTAAGACACCAACTTTAAAATCACCAATTACTAACTCATGCGGGTGATCTCTTAACCAGATCCTATCAGGTTCTAATTCCGCATTTCTTGCTCTATCCGGTTGGACAGTAGATTGAGCTATAGCTTCAACAGCCTCAGCTTCTAAAACTTCTTTTTCTATTCTTACAATCGCGAGCTTAATTTATAAGGAGGTGACAAGTTCTCTCTTAGGCTGTGGGATATTTTCCATGGTTTATGTCTGAACTGCTTGGTTTAGACCATCCACTATTGTAAGACCAGAATGCAGTTCATCAAACACTACATGGACTGACTTCTCAGTGATCAGTTTCTGCTTGTTGAAGATCCTAAATGCCTTGCTGATGTTTGAATATCTAACAAATATTTTTCTCATTAGATTTCTCGTTTAAGGTCTTGAGCTAATCGTTCCCATGGTTAAGAAAAATTACAATCAAAGATGTGAAAATATCCAACCACATGAGTTTTATTGTTTCATACCTCATATGTGGTTTTGTTGTGGTGCTTGTTGATGATAAAGCGGTTTTGTGTATAACATGCTGTATTTGTTGTTTCACCCCAGAATCATTGTGGTCGTTCTAGTTGCCTCCTACAACATTCTGTTCTTTTGGTAGGAAACACCATTCTACTATGGGGTCGGGCTGATGAATATTGATGTTGTATGCCATTGCCCCCACAATATTGCTCTATGAAGAAACTTGTTAATTCTATGCCTCTATCAAATAGAATGGATACAATGCCCAGTCCTTCCTCATTATGTAGCTTTTTAGGTGTCCCAGCAGCTTTGTGGTTTTATCCTTCTTATTTTGTAATACCCATTTTGTCCTAATGGAAGCTTGATGGGTTGGCCTAGGAACTAATTACCAAAGGTTGTTCCTTTGGAAACATTTTAACTATTCTTTCATCAATGTAATCCAATGGGAATTGTTGAGAGATTAATTTTTGAGACCGATCGGGACTAAGCTAGGAATATTACTAATGTGCACATGACAAGTCTACAGAGCTCAGATTTAGACTTTCATACAGGGTATTACCCTATTTTCTCTTGTGCACACAATATATTTCCTTGTGTACTCTGTACTCTCCTTCTGGTTAAGACACCAGCTTTAATATCACCAATTACTAACTCATGCGGGTGATATCTTAACCACATCCTATCAGGTTCTAATTCCGCATTTCTTGCTCTATCCTGTTGGATAGTAGGTTGAGCTATAGCTTCAACAGCCTCAGCTTCTACAACTTCTTCTTCTATTCCTACAGCCGCGAGCTTAATTTATAATGAGGTGACAGGTTCTCTCTTAGGCTATGGGATATTTTCCATGGTTTATGTCTGAACTGCTTAGGTTAGACCATACACTATTGTAGGACCAGAATGCAGTTCATCAAACACTACATGGACTGACTCCTCCGTGATCAGATTTCATCAGATTTCTCGTCGAAGGTCTTGAGCTAATCGTTCCCATTGTTAAGAAAAATTGCAATCAAAGATGTGAAAATATCCAACTATATGAGTTTTATTGTTCCATACCTCATATGTGGTTTTGTTGTGGTGCTTGTTGATGATAAAGTGGTTTTGTGTATAACATGCTGTATTTGTTGCTTCACCCCAGAATCATTGTGGTCGTTCTAGTTTCCTCCTACGGCATTCTGTTCTTTTGGTAGGAAACACCATTCTACTATGGGGTCGGGCTGATGAATATTCATGTTGTATGCCATTGCCCCCACAGTATTGCTCTACGAAGAAACTTGTCAATTCTATGCCTCTATCGGATAGAATGGGTACAATGCCCAATCCTTCCTCATTATGTAGCTTCTTTAGGTGTCCCAACAGCTTTGTGGTTGTATCCTTCTTCTTTATACGTAGATAAATCATCGACATTACAAGATAATACTTCTTACTTCCCAGGCTAACAGGGTCCGCAAAGCTCTATATGTCCATCTATAATAAATCCAGGGCCCTTTGGATTGAGAGATATGATTTGCCCATCAGGCAAGGACCTTGTGGATTGAGATATGAGATCTCTTCAGGGATATCTTGACTTGCTTGCCTTTGTGATAGGGTCCACAAACATTATTCTTATGAAATGATATATTTAGCAAGCCTCTGACCATTACTTGTCGGGCCATCTTATTAATGGTCTTGAAGTTGATGTGAATCATATTTTTATACCACAACTAGCTTCGATCTACAATGACCTTAGCAACAAAACAAGGAATTACATCACTCGCCGGTATACAATCAGCAATATACATGTTACCTGATCAGGATCCTTTGAGGACTACTTGCTTGGTCTTTGTGTCCTTCACCCTATAGATTCCTTCAAAGAGTTTAATCGAGAAATTTGTCCAGAATGACTAACACATAGAAGATTTTACTGTAGTCCTTCAACATAGTCCATATCGATGACCTTGAATTTTCCTACTAGCAGGGTTCCTTTCGCTCTTGTTCTTCCTTTGTATTTGTCATCTAAACGAACCTTTGGACTACGAACTTTTATATTCTCGATTAGTTGTTGATATCTCCTATCATGTGCCCAGACATCTGCTGTCAAAGTACCATATTTCGTCCTTCTTGATATCCTATAAATAAATTTAAGAAGATCTAGGTCCCTAATGTTTCATGGGTCCCTGGTTAGTGGTGCCTTTGGGTAGGCAGATTTTCCTCAAAACAATAGGTTTACTGTAGGTCTTCTTGGGTCCTTTATTGCAATATGTGGGGCATGCACGTAGTCGCTATAAGCATTATAATTATGCATGTAAAGTTGAGAGTTGTTGTTCCATAAGGTTGTTGTATGCGAGGAGGAACTATGTTTTTATGCTTTCTTGATTGCCTCCTGGGTCTGCACTTGGATTTCCAGAGCTGCTGTTGGTATTTGTCAGGAATGTATTTAAAATTTTTATGATGTCATCCCTATATTCAAGTTAAATAAATGTGTTATATGACTATAAAGACGAACCGAATGAGTATCTTCTATAATCCTTCAATTTATTAATCTAAGTATAGGGCTGGGTTCATCGAGCTATGTTTGACAGCCGGATAACCCAGTTATGATGAGACAGCTAAGTATGGGCAACCGAATAACCTAACTATGATGAGATGGCTATTTTGATAGCTGAGTAACCCAGCTATAAAGAAGTCATACGAACAGAGACAATCAAGTTTAGACAGCTAAGTATGGATGGACGAGTTAGTCCGGCGAGGATGGACAACAAGAAACATTCGATACTTGGAAAATTATCAAGTATTAAACAACCATGTCCACGTCAGCAAAGTTAAAAATTCATAAGAACGGCAAGACACGTGCAGACGTGAATAAAACAAAAAGAGAAATATTTAGTGATACAGGCAACTTGCATGAAAAAAATGAATAAAATATTCATCTAGATTCACGCCCTAAGATATTCTTCATTAGAGAAATCAAAGATTGCGATGGTGACATTTAATATTAAAGAAAGTTCCTTCAAACAGGCAGATTTGAAGAAAACAATAAAGCTATAAATATGAAGATAGTAGTAAACAGAGAAGTCTCTATCCAGCGGACTAATTTGTTCAAAATATGTAAAGTTATGAAGAAGAGCTCAAGGATCATACTATAAATATCTAAGGATTTAATGAGCATAAGTACGATGCAATTAACACCTACGAAGCAAATAAGCAAGCAAAGAAATATACTTACGTACTATAAGCATCGTGAAGAGATGAGTTCCAATATACAAGTTCAAATAAGCTCTTAAATTCGGAGAAAGCAAAACTCGTCTTAGTGATTTGAGTATGCGGTACTTACTTGAACAAGGTTCTTGAAAGTTGATGTTGTGCGACATCCATAGGTTAATTGATTGAAAGGTGATAAATAACTTGAGAGTCTTGAGGCATCCATGTGTTCTCAACCAAGAGGTGACAAGCAACCAAAGGGAAGTAGCTATTGTGGCCAAGGGTTTTCATTGGTTGAAAGCTGTTGTAACTAGTTTATTGTAATCATCAAAAGTTATAATGAATTCATCTCCAAGTGGATTGAAGAAAAGTGGACTACTAGAGGATTACCCCACCTAGGAAACCACTATAACTACTGTGTGATTTACTCATTTATACATCATACTTAACTGCTGCATCCATCTTACTATTGCGTTAACAAACCTGGTCAGCTAAGTCTTTCACATATTTTCAGTTGACATCTGAACTGCTGGCAGTTGAGTTTACCTAGCTACTGCGTCCTAGAACTAAGTTTCAAAAAAGTTTAGCTTGTAAAAGTTTTAAAAGTCTATTCACCCCCCATATAGACTTTTACCACATGTATGTATGAAAATGAAGTGGTATCCGAGAGGTTGGTTCATAGACCACCTATTTGGTAGTCACCGAACTAGATCCATATACATATGTATATTTGACTAGTCTCTATTTATAAGATGGAACACATGCATTATAGACCTCCCATTTTCTCTGTTGATGATTATAATATATGGAAGATAAGAATGCATGCACACTTATCATCCATCCATGATGACATGTGGAGCATTATTGAAGAAGGTCCTATCACCTACATGGAGGACAACACCATTGAGGAAATTGTAGCTGGAAAACCTAAACGGATTCCCAAGACCAGAACCGAGCTGACCACAGATGAAAGGAAGATTGCAAACCTTGACAACAGTGCAAACAGGTACTCTATCAAACTCTTGATAAATCCAAAATGGTAATAATCAAGAACTGTAAGAATATTAATGAAATATGGGTCACATTAGCAGTAATGTGTGAAGGAACTGAGCTGATCAAAGAAAACAAGTTATCAATAGCAACACAGAAGTTTGATAATTTTAAGATGAAGAATGGGGAGACAATATATAATGTGGATACCAGATTCACAGAGATCATAAATGAGATCAACTCTCCCAGGGAAAACTTATGGCAACAACGAGAGATGGCATTAAAGATCTTAAGGTCTCTTACCCCAAAATGGATAATAAAGGCCGTAGATATGAGGGAATCAAAGGTGTATCATTTGCGAACAAATTCTCTCATGAGATGATACTTTCTCTCAATGTGTTTTGTACTGTTGTGAAACCTCGGCTCCTAGGCCTGTGCTACAGCTCCATCGTTATTGCATAAAAACAAAAATAGCCAGTGCAGCACATGGTGTCACTTGAAATTTACCCAGTAACTTCTTAATCCAAAATCCTTCCTTTGGAGGCCTCCGAGGCCACTTGATACTCAGCCTAATAGGTGGAATCAGCAGTTGCGCTATGCTTGGAACTATCCCAAGACACTCATCCTCCATTAAGAGTAAAATATAGCCAGAAGTAGACATAGAGTCGTCTTTCTGTTCTTGAAAGACTGAATCAGTGAAGCCCATCACATTCAGTTCTCCACCACAATACATAAGAACCAAATCTCTAGTCCTTCTAAAGTACTTGAGAACATTCCTTTACGGCGGTCCAATGTTCCCTTACCTGGGTTTGCCTGAAACCTACTTACCACGTTCCCAGCATGCGTAATGTCAGGTCTCATACACAACATATCATACATAAGGCTACCCATTGCCGAAGCATATGGTATATTACACATTTCCTTTCGTTGTTCCTCACTTTGAGGACACATCTTCGAGGTGAGTCATGTCGTACCGGTAGGAACCCTCTTTTAGATTTATCCATCTTAAATCGCTTTAAGATCTTATCTATATAGAGGGCTTGGGAAAAACCTATCATTCTCTGCGCTCTATCCCAATATAGTCAAATCCCAAGAATATTAGTTTGTTCTACCAAGTCTTTCATGGACAACCTACTCGAAAGCCAAGCTTTCACAGAACTGAGCATTCCCACATTGTTTCCTATTAGTAGAATGTCATCTACATATAGTACTAATAATGAGATCTTGCTCCCACTAACCCTCTTGTATACACAAGGTTCTTCTTCATTTTGCATGAAGTCAAACTCTTTGAATGCCTTGTCAAAACAAAGGTCACAACTACATGAAGACTGCTACAATCCATTTCAAGGAGTCTACATCCACTATTGCTAGGTCATAAGTCATGGGGTCAGTCTCTTGACTATCACCTGGAACCTCATGGAGACCTAGCTCCTCCAGGTGCATAAAGCCATACCTCTCAGGTAGTTGAGACACCCTACTAGACCTACGAAGTGCTTGTACTTGTGTTTCAGAAGGTTCGGTTCCATCTTATTGTACAGGTTTCACTTGGGGAGTTTCATTGTATTCTTCCAAAGAAATAATTCTACCTGCTACACCTTCCTGAATGAACTCATCTTCCAGGAAGTATGCCTACAAAGAAATAATGATCTTTCGATCTTTGTGCATGTAGAATATATAACCTATCGTCCCAGATGGGAATCCAATGAAAATGTACATTCACGGACCTTACTTCCAATTTCTCCGCCTTAGTCTTCAAGACATAGGCAGGACATCCCCAAATACTAATATCATTAAGACTTGGTTTCCTACCCTCCCACAACTCATGTGGAGTTTTAGGAACGGACTTAGAAGGACATCTGTTTAAGATATAAGCAGCAGTCAGGAGTGCATAACCTCATAGGTAAATTGGAAAGTTGGTGTATCTAAGCACGGAATGAACCATGTCCAACAAGGTTCGGTTCCTTCTTTCCGACACACCATTTAATTGATGAGTTCCTGGAGGTGTAAGTTGTGACATTATTTCGTGCTCCTATAGGAACTCGTCAAACTCAGTGCTCATATACTCGCCACCTTGGTCCGATCGAAGTGCTTTGATATGATTTACCAGTTTATTTTTCGACTAGGAACTTAAATTCCTGGAATTTCTCAAAGGCCTCGGATTTATGTTTCATTAAGTATACATAACCATACCTAGTATGATCATACGTAAACGTAATGAAATAGTGATATCCGTCACATGCTGCTTCCAAAGCACCACATACGTCTGTATGGACTAATCCAAGTTTATCAGCGGCTCTTTCAAATGTCCCTGTGAAGGGGACTTATTCATTTTGCCTTTAAGGCAAGATTCACAAGTTGGAAAGGGGTCCGATCCCAATGGACCCATAAGTACATCATTTTTCTATTTTGTAAACCTTGGTCTGAGCAATATGACCAAGTCTAATATGCCTTTTCAAAACTTGATTAGTTTCATCGCTACCACGCTTCCTAGTCATAGTATTCACAACGACTTTGTTATCTTAGGTTTATTTGATACAATCCATTTAACAATGTGGCAGTGCCTACTAGTTTATTTCGAAAATAAATTTTGCAGGGACCATCACCAATGAAAACCCTTTCCGATCCATGACCGGAATAGACACAATATTTCTATGCCCCTTGGAAATCACTAGCACATCATTTAAAGTTAAAACAAAGTCGGATTCCAAATCCAAAAGAAGTGATCCTATAGCAGTTCTCGCGACACTATGCCCGCTTCGGACAGTAGTTATCACTTCCCCAGCTCTAAACTTTCTAATTTATTCCAGATCCTGATTGAAGGTACAAATGTGTGATCTAGTACTTGAATCCAATATCCAAGAAGTATAAAATACGGTAGCAGAACAATTAGTTTCCAATACAAAAAGTTCTTTACCTTAAGCTCTATGAAGGATCGGGCAATCTCTTGCCCAGTGGCCCAACTCACCGCATTTGAGACATGTGTCCGTCTTCACCTTCATTCTCTTGGGAACCATAGTGGCCTTGCCCTTACCCTTAAAGCCCTTGTTTTTTGGGTCCATCTACTTCTTGGTCTTTTTCTTCTTATTCTTGAATCTACGAGATCCAGAAGAAATCACAGACTCCTTCACCTGCAGAGTCTTCATCTGAGATTGAACAGTTACATGTTTGTTCATCAACCCTGCTAAACTACAAGCAATCTCATTGCATTTCAAGTTCATAATAATCCGTGAGAAGGAATTAGGAAGAGATTGTAGGATAAGGTCGGTTTGTAGAGAAGCATGCATCCTAAAATCAAGAGCCTCTAATCTCTCGATCATAGAGATCATTTTGAGGACATGGTCCCCTAATTTCTCACCTTCCTTCATCCTGGCACCGAAAAGCTCTTAGATATCTCATATCTAGCAGTTCGACTGTGATCACCATAAAGCTCGGTTAAGTGAGATAAAATCTGCCTAGCAGTAGTCATTTTCTCATGATCTCTATCAATCTCATTAGACATAGAGGCCATCATATGGCCACGAACTCTAATGTCATCCTTAACCCACTTTTCGTAGTTTTCAACATCTTTCTGACTGGCTCTGGTTCGCGCCAGACCTTCCGAAATGTCCACCTCCAAGATGTATTCCAGTGCCTCCATACTGAGGACTATCATCATGTTGTGGAGCCAGTCCACAAAGTTAGGTCCAATTAAGGTGTTGTTTACGAGTACTATAGAAAGTGGGTTCATTTCCATTTTTGAGAGTTTTATGCCTGCATAAAGTACGCTCGATTGATTAGGGGCACGTTCAATTATGGTCCGAGTTTATAATTAAGGACTTTTATATTCTTATAACCAACTCCCACTATTTTGTCGGAATAACACACTCCCATGTGAAATCCGGAAGAATTTGTTCGCTTTACTTCATAGTGGTGATCGAGTTCTTTGTAAATTTTAATAGAGGATAACCGAATAGGTTTCTGGTCTATTAATCTTCATAAAGTGGTGTCCAACACCAACACATCTAATCGATGATTCGATCTTACTTTTTCCCTTGTTCACTCCCCTCAACCTATACGGTTTCTATAGATCGTGAACAAGTTAAGTTTATACCATCGACGCTGATCAGTTTCACAATTGTAGGCATCTAATGCACTATCAGTAATTTATAGACCCTCCCCGAATGACTACCCCGATAACTCGGCAGCATAGTACATCCGGTTTGGATTTTAATTTTCTGAAAGCTCCATCAAGGGAAGAAAAACCTTGAAACCTTTTAAACTTAATATTTTCTCGTGAAAGAATTCTTGCGATTAATGTTACACTTTGCACATTAATTTATTTAAGCGCGTTTGTTGAATTCACACCATATGAATAAAACATTCACAACCTAGTTGGTACAACATGTAGTTCATGGACCGTTCCTAGAACAAAAAAGAACATCATAATCTAATTACATGTCTTCTGTCTTGAATTTTCGTCTTCTCGAACGGATTTTCCTCCGGTCTTCGTCATTACATATAAATTTTACATTGAAAAATTGCATCCTATACAATTTTTTCTAGTAAAATAAATAAGCTCAAAACGGCCTTTACAACCCAATTGAATAAAACCGAACGATTCAAAACTAGGTCCACAAACTACATCCCATTCACAAGCATTCATCCAATAAATACTAAATAAATTGATTATATATTAAATATATTGATCCAACCAATATATAAAATTAACCATTAAATATAATTGATCCAAATAATTCACACAATCGGTAATGTTAAATCTTTCAAAATAATTCGGTCAATCATGAGTACACCAATTAATCAATGTTACTCATAAAATGAAATACCATATATCATTTTAATCATATTAAATCCAATTTAAATACGGGAGATTAATTTTCTGGAATACACGGAGAAAACGGGCCCGAAACAGGTTCGGAAGGGGCCTGGGCCACAATCCGAACACCCTGGACCGCAGTCCCTAGTGTCCAGGCCAGAAGCCGGGCCGAATCGCGATCCCAAGAGTCCAGATCGCGATCCAGAGCCGAGACCGCGGTCCAACAGTGCCAGACCGCACGGCAGCCCCTTGGGTCTATTTCCCGAGCTATCCAACGGCAATTCGGGGCTTGAATATCGACCGAATATCCAATATCAATATTTTTCGACTTTCATATCTCCAATATAAATTATATTTCCAAGAAAATAAATATTTATATTTAGATATAGATTTACGAAAAATACAACTACAGTGAACAATCGAACATATACTACGATTATAACAATAAATGATTCCAAATCATTAACCATTCAATCAAGTATTCCAAATGTTAAATATCACATATACGATCGCAATACAACGCTCCGATACTACTATTTGGATTCAGTGCCTAAAACGAAGACGCAGTGGAAGCTAAACAAAAATAAATTCGATCCAACCCAACCCATACCATGGCCCGAACTCTGAGGAACCTGAGTGACTAGAGTCTTCTGATCGACGCTAAGATCCTTCTGAACGGTGGTGGTATACAGAGCTCTGGCGGATCTGGTAGCCCTCTCGCAATGAGTGTCCCGGTGCCCGGTCTGTCCGCAAGTAAAGCAAGTAACTAAAGGAAATGGGCAATCCTTCATCAAATGTTCATATTGGTTGCAGTTAAAACAAACTCTGCCGCCAGATGCAACAAACTGGACTGAACGGTTACTCTGAGATCCCCCGTCCTAATGAAACGGCCTCCTCCCTGATGTAGGAGCAGACTGAGATTTCGAAAATCGATTACTCTTGCCGGCTAAGAAACTACCAGCTGTCTTATGTTTCTTGGCCTCGAAACCCAACTCTGATTCTAGCGCAGCCATCTTGATCGCTAGGGCGCGATCCTGGTATTCTTCAAGGTGGCACACATGAGCAGTGCCATACTCTACCTGATATGCGGCTTCATGTGCATATTGAAATAATGAATTTTATCGACCTCAGTCCTCACCTGATCCTTCACGAATCCCAACTGCTGATTATAAGAGATGATGGCCTGAGAAATCGGCACATCCTGAGGTGTGGCAGTGAAGAATTCCACAATCCTGCGTTCTTTGACTGGCGGTGGACAATATTCTGCCTCCATAGCAGTCTTAAATTCCTCCCAAGTGGCTGGGCGGTCTCTGGGTGCCATAGCCTCCCACCATTCCGCAGCTTCCTTATCCAGTACGTACTGAGCAATGTGTACACTCCTGTCATCGGGACAAGCTACGGCATCGAAAGTTCTGCCCAACTGAAAAAGCCAATTCTCTCAACCGAGGGAGTCAGAAGATCCAGTAAAACGAGGAGGGTGCATCTTAGTCACCTTCTGAAGCCACTTACTATCTTCATCCTCAAGAGTCGGGGGCAGATTCTGGCGTCCACCCTGAGCTATCTGGGCAAGCTGAGCTACCAACTACTGAGGTACAGCAGTAGCTCCTATGTCGGCATTACTCCTCGACGGCTGATCTAGGATGACTGACAAATTCTGCTGCCCATCAGAACTCAGAGGTAGAGTGTACGGCACTGAATGAGAGGCCGAACCCGCAGAGGACTGAGAAAGCGGAGCTTCCTCATTATCTGCACCATGACCACGGCCTCGGCCGCGCCCCCTAGCTGGTCTACTGCGAGCTCTCAACATACTGAAGAAAAGAATTGAAGAGAACAAGATCAGAGAAATTCACAGTTTACAAAGTTGGTACTACTATTCACAATTCCAAATTACACAAAGGAAATGAATTAGAGAAATATAAGAGTTCGAGGAGACATACAGCCACGGGTCGCAGGAAGAGATGGTAGCACGATGATATTAGGATCAACAACAGACTCTAACGACACAACAGACAGGCCCCAAATTAACCAACAACCTAGGCATTCATAACCCAGAGCTCCGGTACCATAAATGTAACACCCCAAATCACGTAAGGGACGTTACACGCCATAGGACCCTCATGAGGTCTACCAGGATAACACATGACACATAAACCACAATGAAATCCCAAAAGACACAATCATCATAGTTAAATAGGGCCGTGGCGTCAGCCAAAACATTTTAATGGAAGTACATGAAGAATAAGTCAGATACCAATTCATTGCCCACGCATGGGACTTTAACCAAGTTTAAAAGTAATCAGTCTAACTCCAACACCCAAACAGATATAATGACAAAGCATAAAATATAGACTCGAGCCTCATCATCATGCCACACCATCATTTGTCCCGTGCCCGCTCCTCATCTCTTCTGTCACCTGAAATGCATAAGACGCATTTCCCCCATTTAGGAGGTTAGCATTCGAATAGCTAGTGCAAGTACACAATTACACTACATTATATACAAATACGATTTACACAGACATCTCATTCAGAAAACATTTGAAAAGCCATATTCCGGAATATCACATTGGCATCCAAAATAGTTTATTATCTCATCACAATATCACAAACATCCATAACTGGTATACGTTATGCTAGGGGGGGTCGCCATGTTAGATGACGATCCTCGACGGTATACGTTATGCTAGGGGGGTCGCTTGCATAGGTCCATCAGGTTAGATGACGAACTCTTGGAGGGCCAGCGAGTCGTCCTCTTTTTTATTTGTTTGTTTTGTCGAGGCGAACCATTTAGAGGGGATCGGGAAATCTCATTAAGCTCTTTGTACACTGGGTAACTGAATATAGAGTTTTTATTGATAGTATTTCTTCAAATGAACGGCGTTCCAGGGATATTGGTCTGGAGTGCCATCTGGGTGTTAGAGCTCGTAGGCTCCTTTGGTCAGCCATTTGGATATCCTGAAGGGTCACTCCCAATTCGGGCCAAATACTCCCGTGTGAGTCTGGACTTTTTGAGGACTAGGTCGCCCACTTGGAATCGCCTTTCCTTGACCTTCGAATTGAAGAATTTTTCGGATTTCCTTTTGTGGATCGTGTTCTTCATTTCCGAGGTCAGTCTTCGTTCCTCGAGCATATCCAAGTTGATCCATCGAGCTACATCATTGTCCGTCATCATTTCTTGTTCAGTTTGTTGACTAAGGATGGTGAGCTCGCTCGCCCATCGTCCTTGTTTGGATTCGAGTCTTGCTTTGATCATGTGTTTGAGAATCTTGTTTACAGCCTCTACCTTCCCGTTCATCTGAGGGTTGTAAGGGGCAGAGAACAGTTATTTAATTCCCCATTACTCACATAATTGCATAACTTCCAAACTGTCGAAATACTTTACGTTGTCGGAGATGATAGCCTGTGGTAGACCGAATCGGCATATGATGTTCTTCCAAATGAACTTGATCACTTGTTCTTGGCCGATCTTCTTGAGTGGCTCGGCCTCTGCCCATTTCGTGAAATAATTGACCCCCATGATGGCGAATTTACATCCCCCTGGCGCTGTCGGCAAAGGATCGATGAGGTAAATGCCCCATTGGGCGAACGGCCATGGATTGTACATAGAAGTGAGCTGCTCGGGAGAGAGCTTGATGTTCGGGCCCATTACTTGACACCTGTGACAAGATAGGGCGTAGGCGATCGCGTCTTTTTGTAGGGTAGGCCAGAAAAAGCCTTGCCTGGTCGTCTTGTGGATGAGAGCTCGCCCTCCAGCGTGATTTCCACAGATCCCGTCATGGATTTTGGCTAAAACAAGTCGGCCTTCCTCCGGCGTAATGCACTTGAGGAGAGGTAGGCTGAAAACTCGCTTGTTAATCCGGTCGTCCAATAGGGTGAATCTAGTTGCTCGGAGTTGAAGCTGGCGAGCTTTGATCCGATCTGCGAGGACCGTTCCATCCTTTAAGTATTTAATAAACGGAGTCATCCAGTTCTCTTCGGCGATGGCAACTTTGCTGACTTCGTTATTTGGATGTTAGAGAAGTCTGCCGCCCCATCTGACGATGCGAGCTTGGATAGGGCATCGTCCTAGGAGTTGTGCTCTCTCGGGACTTGTTCGATCAGCACTTCTTCAAACTTTGTGCACATTTCGGCGACCAATTCTTGATATTTGATCATTTGTTCGCCGCGCGCCTCATATTCCCCCTTGACTTGGTTCACGACCAAGAGGGAGTCCATGGAGATGTGGAGGTGACGAACGTCCATGGCGAGTGCTAGATTGAGCCTTCCTACCAAGGCTTTGTACTCCGCTTCATTGTTGGTCGCACGGAATCCGAAACGCACGACGTTTGTAAAACTTTGGCCATTGAGGCTGATGAGGACAATCCCTGCCTCCGCTCGCGAGCTAGTCGCCGATCCATCTACGTACAATTTCCACGTAGGACGACCGACCTGGGTCGGACTGGGCGGAATTGTTAATTCCACCACGAAATCTGCCAGAGCTTGGCTTTTGATCGCCGTGCGAGGAGCGTACGTGACACCGTATTGGCTGATCTCCAGTGACCACTTGAGGAGTCGCCCGTTGGTGTCTGTCCAGTGCAGAACTTGCCTTAGAGGGAGAGTCGTCAGAACCTCCACATGGTGTTCGAAGAAGTAGGCCCTCAGCTTGCGAACACTCATGACTAGTGCGTAGGCGAGCTTCTCCAGAGGTGTGTAACGCGTTTCCGCGTCATGGAGCGGTTGACTAACGAAGTAGATCGGTAAGTGGGCTTTCCCCTCTCCTCGCACTAATACAGCGCTCAGCGCGACCTCCGAGGCCGCCAGGTAGAGGAATAGCTTTTCGTCGGGGATTGTCTTCACCAAAATTTGGGAATTATACAGATACTCCTTGATTTTGGCGAACGCCATTTGACTTTCCTTCGTCCATGCAAATTTCTTATTCTTTATGGTGGCGAAGAATAACTTGCTTTTGTCTCCGAGACGAGAAATGAAATGGTTAAGGGCTGCTAGAAAAACCGTGAGGCGTTGATCCTGTTTGACATTCCGTGGCTCCTGCATATATAGGATCGCCTGGATCTTGGTGGGGTTCGCTTCGATCCCCCTTTGGCTCACGATGTGCCCCAAGAACTTTTCGGTGCTTACCCCAAAGTTGCATTTCTTGGGGTTCAGTTTCATGTTGAACTTCTCGAGGATGGCGAGCGTCTTGGAAAGGTCTTTGAGGTGATCTTCTTTTTTGAGGCTCTTGACCACGATGTCGTCAATGTAAACCTCCATGGTCTTGCCGATCTGATCGGCGAACATCCCGTTGACTAGTGAGGTCGCCCCCGCATTTTTCAGACCGAACAGCATTCAGACCCAAAAGTACACGT
This sequence comes from Orobanche coerulescens, assembly GCA_033398695.1. NCBI lineage: Eukaryota > Viridiplantae > Streptophyta > Magnoliopsida > Lamiales > Orobanchaceae > Orobanche > Orobanche coerulescens. Next base: position 83,339,420 of record CM065805.1, read on the forward strand.
CTTTTTCCGTGTGGAATGATGTGTGTTTTACGTATTTCTCCGCCATTGGGACCTGAATGTACCCAGCGAAGGCGTCCATAAATGAAGTCATTTCGCAACCTGTCGTGCTATCGACTAAGTGGTCAATATGAGGCATTGGGAAGTGGTCTTTCGGACATGCCGCGTTGAGGTTGGTGAAATCGATGCATAACCTCCAGGAGTTTCTCGCCTTTTTGATGAGCACCGCATGGGCTACCCACTTTGGCTCGTCGGTAGCTACTCCGTTCAGTTTGTTGTCGAGTAGATTTTTGACTTCTGCGTCGAGCGCAACGTACTTCTCAGGACCGAATTTCCTACGTTTATGGTGAACAGGCTTCCTTGCCGGATCGATCTTTAGATAGTGGCAGGCGTGTTCAGGATTGATGCCGACCATATCTTGATGTGACTAGGCAAAGATTCCGATGTTCTTACATAGTAGACTGATCAGATCGTCTTTTAACTCGGGACCGACGCTTGAGCCGATCTGTGCTTCCCGCTCCGGGCAAGCCAGATCGATTGCTATACTTTCCAACTCTTTAATGGGGACGGTTGCTTCTCATTTGGAATGATTTCCAGACTCGATCCTTGGAATAATGTCGAGGCTTGGCTCGAAATTGATCCTTGGCTCAATGTCGTCCGACATTTGGTGCGAGATGCCATCCTCTGAGTCGGGTTGGTATGAGGTGCTTGGATCGTCGATCTCCATTGGTTGAATGTCAATCGTCTCAATGTTATAAATAGTACGGGAAACGTTTAAAGGGGAAGTTACGACACAGGAGTAACTCAAACATTTCTTTGCCATTAGTTGGTCTCCTTTTACAGTACCGACCGTCCCATCGGTAGTGGGGAACTTGATACAGTAAAAGAAAGAAGAGGCAACCGCCTCAAAGGTTTCTAGAAAGGGGCGACCTAGGAACCCATTATAGATGTTGGGCCTATCTATGATTACAAAATTGAGGTTCCTAGTGATCTTAACCTTGGGATCGTAACAGCATATTAGCTCGATAGAGAGCTTGATCCTTCCATAGGCTTGGACCGTGTTGTCGCCGAAACCTTGAAGCACGGTATCCAGTGGTTTGGTGAACTTGGTAAGGTTGCCGAGATGGTCCAGAGCAGATTTGAATATGATGTTGCAAAAGCTCCCATTGTCAACCAGCATGCGGTCGACTATTTTCCCAAGGATACATGCAGAGATTACCAATGCATCCTCTTTGTGGCACTGCACTCCCTCTCTATCCTTGTTGGAGAAGGTGATGAGCGCATCTCTGGAGATGGTCGGCTCTGGGGGCACCATGACATGGACCTCGGCGAACGCCCTCAGCTCGGCCTTCCTCTTTCTATTTGATATGGTGGAAACTAGGGAATGGCCTCCGAGGTTTACACCTCCCGACTGAAGCATATTGATCCGGCCTCCGGGGTTGATCGGAAGGATTGACTCGTTTGAGTACTCCGGTTCATTTTGCTCGATCCTGGCGACCAGATTGGGAGGGATTTCGTCGTTCTGTCGGCGATCGCACCCCCCGGCCCTTTCTGCCCGGGTTTCTGGCTTGGTCACCAAATTGTCCAACTTGCCTTCCTCGAACAATCTCCAGAGTTGTCTGAGGAGGTCGCGGCACTGGCTGGTGTTGTGGTCGGGACTTTTGTGGTAGGCACAAAATTTGCTGCGGTCCAGATGACCGTTGTCCCTCATCGTCTTCGGCTTGCTAAGCCACTCGCGCCCCTTGATGGCGGTGAAAATATAGCAGGAGACAGATTGAGGTTGCGGAGGAGGTGAACTTCCACATCCTCGAAGGCCTTGAACTCACCGGGCGGCTTTGTGACCGCCTTTCTGGGTTTGGCGACCGCTTCTTCGGGATGGGAGTGTAACACCCCAAACTAGGCGGATATTACAGTGCCGTAAATCCCCAACTGGGACCCACCAGGCAAATGAAAATGAATGAATTACATAGGATAAATGTAGTACCGAACTACATTACAACAATAATTACTCCGATGAGGAGTTTAGTTATAACACACCAGGACAATACCGAATACTAGTGTATTTTATATGAAGATAAAATACACAACACTGAATGAAACGGAGTATTCAAATAAAAGTCTGCAGCGGAAAAATAAAGGACAATAACATGAATAATCAAAGATCGGGGCCCCTACTAGTATCACTGACTCCTCGACGCCGTGTTCTCCCCGTACTTTTGCCTTGCCAAGACTCGAAAAACAAAATCCCCAAACGGGTCGATAAAGAACAACAATCCTCAAGGGTTGAAAATACACAATCATGATTATATCTGAAGTTATGAAATATCCTGTCGAAACATACGCAATCAAACATTCTATATGCATCAACTAACAGTACGGCTCAAAGGGTGGCGCCACACTACGCCCGGGATGGAAATGTGTCCGTGCACAAGCCACCAACGATCGAATACACGCGTGGTCTTGTACCTAATCAGTCTCACGAGACACATTGACTCGTGTGCACACCCAATGTGAGGCCAACAACCAACACACGACATAAATGTGCCCGACATGAAAATCCTACACATACCAACTGCACGCCAAGATGACCCGAATGCCACGATATAACAAAAGTGACATCGAAAATGAATAATGACTCACCGAGGTGGAATGGTAATGAAATAAATGACAGCTCAATGAAAAGATTGGAACCGTCGTTCCTTATGACTGAAATGATTAATTGATAACAACAAGTTTTGATACGGTTAATATAATGATGAATGAGTTATGATTATGAATGAACAACAACAAAAGGGATGAATATCCTTTTAACCGAGTAAGAATTAACTTACACAATACCGATGAAGAAAGTCCTTCCACGAACAAAAGTCCTAAATGAAGTGTCGGTCGCACGAACAACCTTAATTCAATACAATTACCAACAATCCGATCAATACACGAATTAAACACGAATATAACGAACTCAAAATGTCGATACGATTAAACTAAGTTCATTGGGGCATTATATCGAATACGTTGTGGCCAAACTCCGGTTGTTTACAATCAAATCTCAATAAGCCACTATTAATTCCCCCAAGAAGTGTTTCAAACCAACAAAACATCTCCAATATGATCAATAATCCATTATGAATATCCAAAATCGTGATTATAACAACAATTAGTCGAAAATCCCCAATTCCAACTCGATTTTCAAGGTGTTCTTGAATAATTCCTCAATAATCCAATGAATCCTTATACAAACTCATAATCATATACATATCCCTTCATATATCATGATTATAACATCCAAAACATCGTATCTCAACACGTAAATCAAATCCAAGGTGTTGAAGAATATTACCTTTGAAGATCCAAGTACTTTAATCCAAGAACACGCGTTAGATTGATTATCCGGGCTTCACGATCGAAAGGAGATGAAGAAAATCAAACACCCAAATGATTTGTGAAGGAAAAACCCTCCCTCAAGCTTTCTCTCTCGGTTGAAGGTGAAGAAAAGGGAGAGAAATGGCTGAAATGCTGAAAAAAACGAATTTAAAGGAGTTGATCGCTTCGCCGACACGGCCCGTGCCGATCGGCACGGTCGTGTCGCATACTGGCCGACAGGACTCGACCGTGTCCTCGCTTGACACGGTCGCGGCGCGGAGGGCTTTCCGATAGTGACCCGTCCGACGGCCGACTTCGGCATGACTCGACCGTGTCCGGAACACGGTCGGGCGTGTCGGCGATCGGTTCGCTTATCCTAAGAGTTCGACTCGGTGCGCTGCATTTACACGGTCGGGTCCTGAGGCGAGACTTCCGGCATTTCCGGACGAGTACGGCACGGGCCGTGTCGGACGACACGGCCGAGTTCGTTCGGCAGTGATCGGCCAATAACTGAAAAATGAGCGGTTGAGCTAAAACGACCATAACTCTCTCGTCCGGACTCCGATTGACTCACCGTTTGAACCATTGGAAAGCTAACTCGATGCTCTATAATATTGCAAAGATTTAGAATTTTTGGAGTTACCAAAAATTAATGGTGATCTAACAAAGTCGAACTCATATGAGGAAAGTTGAAACAATGAACAATAACGATACACAACTCGAAGTTTTTCCGAATGGTGAACACGGTGAATGAACATGATTGATGAATGATTATAATCGAGTGAAAATACACTGAGTGACAATTACAGACTGATAATTACTGAATGAAAATGAATGAATTACAACCGGGTATTACAGGGAGATGGCGCCTTCCCTTCTCTGGTAAATCCCTCGCCTAAGCAAAGGGTGAGCATCCTCTGCCTGGCTAGAAAGTCGGCAAACTTGACGCAGAAGATCACGTAGGTTGGGGGGATGTCCTTCGTGAGGTGCCTGAACATGGGTGAATAGCCATAGAATCCCCCTAGGACCAAGTAGAGGGCGAGCTCATCACTAATGGGCTTGCCGGTGAGGACTATTTAAACCACCCAGTCGATGTAGTCTTCGTCGGGCTCGTCCTTCCCCTGCTTGATCTTCATCATGCAGTGGGGACCTTCTGGCCGAGCGACTTTGGCGGCGAAATACGATGTGAAGTCGTTCGTCAGCTTCCCAAAACAGTTGATTGAGCGCGGTGGCAATGAGATGTACCACCTATGGGCAAGATCGCCTAGTGTTAATAGGAACATTCGGCACTTTTTCGCGTCCGATGCCACGCATCCACCGCGGGCGATCGCTGTTCCTGCACTTAAATAAGGCGGGCGATCGTCCCAGTACATGGGACTGTTTCCTTAAAGTCTGCAGCTGCTGCTGGCAGCCACATGCACGAAACAATGAGGAGGCGACAGGTGCCTTACGTCACTGTCTTGGGAGGTCCCACCTAGGACCTTTCGGCGGGTCTGTCGGTAGGTGAGACCGTCTTATCACTGACAGGTGCTGATGGGCTGGAGTAAAGCCAGCTCTTGCGGCGCCTTTTGCGGGTCTGCATGTGGGCCTCCATCCCGAGGTTCAGTCTTCGCAGACTTTGATGGGTGTCGGATTCACACATGGCATGGGACGGTCGTCCCCGATTGGATATTAGAGGCGATCGCCAGATGCCAATAGACGATCGCCTTGGACGTCGACCGCTAGGCGCTTGCCCAGCATCTGTCTTCTTTGATTGGCTTTCGACCATTATGCCGATCGCCATCGATGCGTATAAATCGCCACACAACACATCCAAAAACAAGAACCAGGAAGGAAATGCAGAACATACCTTGAGCTGCGCAATGCCACGATGAATCACGTTAGTCTAATCCGAGATCAGATCAATACCACATACGGACATGGTCCTAACACAAGACCTACAAATGCATACTTACATGACAACATCAATATGCCCACAATAATAACAATAATGTATACTCAATGGAAATCCGATGATCCATCGCACACAGCATAGATCCCAAGATAATCTTGTTAGATCAACACGAGTTGGATAACCAATAATATACATATGCACAACAACAACACATGGTAATCCAACGATCCAGAGCATACAGCTATAGATTCCCATGATGATCCAGTGTCGTGAACTGTAGATAATTCATATCCTCGCATTTACCACAATGTATCCTCGATGCCCAAGTATACCAATAATAAATGTAAATCATATACATTATGATTTAGCTCCCAAAATCCTAAAACAACATACAATCCCAAATCTCCAGAGTTCACAATTATAATCATTGCTATACGAATTATAAACCACTGAAACTGAAATCATTTATTATATATTATAAATTGAGCAAATAATAACTTGCCTCGATACCGATACGATTATAGTGAAGCCGTTACCAATTCCTTACTATCGTCTACAAGCTCCTCGGCCCTTACAAATGCAATCCACGAGCATCCTCGAACTCGACCGTAAGGCACGGTTCTTATCAACGATCAATTACCACAACTTATTGCAATAATCAATTAACAACAATTCGATAATAATCAACAACCGACATAACCAACCAATCAAACTCAACGGTTCAACGATATCTCAATCATATACAAAACCAAATAATCCAACTCAAAAATTATGAAGTCATATACACAATGTAAAACGCAACTCGATAATCATAATTAACAATCAATATAACCGATCAACAAATCCCATGGTTCCACAATATCCCGATTAAACACAAATTCGAATAACCCAAATCAATCGATCACGGATCCATAATCATAATACGATTCCACAAACCAATAATCATATCAATAATTAATTCAACTAAGTGTCTTAACATACTCGACTCCAACTTCAACTTTAAATATGAATTAACAAGGTTCCTTCTTGTTCATATTCGTAAATTCATAGAAAACCAATTACCGGTTATTATCACGAATAGTCATATACCAAAATTAACCGTAATATTTCCATATTCCATCCTCATTCATAAAATAATGACATATATAACTCAAGAGTTCTTCAAGAACATGAATTAATATGTAATCATGTTCATAGCCATCAAAACGGCATAATCCGATGTGTTCTAACATCTAAACAATCACCTAATTCATAACCTAGGACATATATCATCATTTTCTTCAACATACACTTCACATAACATTAAGAATCATAACAACACCACTATAACCATCATCATACGAAGCAAATAAGGATAACAATACCAAGAATCCAAAATCAAGGTGTAGAGTTCATCGACATTCCTCAAGAACATGAACAACACCACCAAACACCTCAAGGATCAACAATATCTTCCTATCTCAAGGTCCAAATCCATGCCATCAAGCTCATAATCAAGTTAGAGGACCCAAGAATCCATCTCGGAGGGTTGAAGGAAGAAGAAATGAAGTGCAACACTCAAAATATCGAACTGACGGACATCTCATATTTATATAAACTTCAATCATTATGTATGTTACCTAATCCACCTAACGTACGTAACGAGCATTACGTACATTATCCGGCTTCCATAGCGTACGTAACACTACTCCAGAACCCACTTCCTCATTACGTACCTTGTATTACGTACGTAACACCGGTGCCATAGCGTACGTAACATAGAGTTGACTTGCTACAGTAATATACCCATTTAACATACGTAATGAGCAATCCGTTGCTTATGTTAACCTCTTCGTTGACTTACCTTTTCGCACGTCAGCCGAGAGTTTCTGACCATGGGACCCACTTGTCGGTCGTAGCCTGATCTTGTCTGATCCTCTTCATAATGTACGTTATATACTCAACATAACGTACATTACGTCTATGTCTTAACGTACGTAAGCTCCTATGTCTAACGTACGCTACTCCTGTATTTTGACAAAGTCCTCTGATCAGAAGACTGTGTCTCACCTGATGCTATAACGTACGTATAGCATGATACATAACGTACGTTATACTTACCAACTTAACGTATGTAAGATCCTCAGCTTAGCGTACATAATGGCTTATGCACTTAGCCAAGTCCAACTGTTCTTGTCCGTGTCGACATAATGGTTATGTATACACATATACTGAATACATATACTCATATTAATAACATTCTCATACGATACACGTGATATCAGAATTAAAACAACTTGATACACGATGTCTTCAAATGCAATTGTCGACCAAGTACGACGATTATATTAATACAGATGTCTCAGTCCTTCAATTATTTTATCCATATTGTACATATTCCACATTGTACAACAGAACTCGAATAAAATAACATTAAATAACCATAGTAGAAATTTAGGATATTACATGGCTAATGCACGCAACAGAGCAAAGCTAATGTAGGATAAACAGAGAAGTATAACGTACGTAAGACAAGATGATTAGCGTATGCTATGTCAGTTGAATTTAGAATTCAAATAAATAAATCCATTGGATTGATTCTAGACGATCAAAAAGCATGCAACGTATTCATGATAAATAATGTACGCAACATAGAGGCTATAACGTACGCAGTGGAAGAAGAAAAAGCTACAGGCACCAACGGCTAGTTTAGGCTCACAAGCCTATAAATGCCACTTCATATGGTATTTAGCTAACAACAACTTCAAGCAAAGTTTATATACATCAGATATCAGTATATACATTATTGTTGTTGTAATCGGGCTTAATTGATAAGAGTTCTAGTGTTCAATCCAGACAACCATACTCGAGGAAAATAAAGGATTGTAGATTTGATTCAGTGTTTTTATGATCGTAGATCCGGCATTATTAGATTCATAATCTAAATCCAAGTGAGTTTTCTAGTACCGATCGAAAGATAGAAATGTTGATTCCTTATCCGATAGAAAAGGAAAATGGTTTATCTTGGACAGACATAAAGATAAATTGTAATGGTGTATCTTGGACCGATAGAAGATAAGATTGTAACGGTTTCCCCCGGATCGATAGAATACAAGGAAAAAAGGTTTATCTTAAGCCTAAGAAAAAGATACGGAGAGAGTACGTAGGCACATTTACGAACCTTTATAAATTTGTGTGTCATTTATATTCCACAATTATTTATCGCTTTTGCACAAAAAGAGTTCATTACTCTTAACTGCACTATTCAACCCCCCCTTATAGTAGTCGTACCAACCCAATAGACTTCTATTTACATCTAAGATTATTGTATACATTATTGTTGTTGTAATAGAGCTTAATTGATAAGAGTCCGAGTGTTTAATTCATTCAACCATACACGAGAGGAAAGAAAGGACTGTAGATTTGATTCGGTGTTATTAGGATCGTGGACCTGGCATTATTAGAATCATAATCTAAATCCGAGTGAGGTTTTTCTAGTACCGATAGAAAGCTAGAAAGGTTGTTTCCTTGTCCGATAAAAAAGGAAAAACAGTTTATCTTGGACCGACAAAAGACAAGACTGTAATGGCTTATCTTGGACCGATTAAACACAAGATTGTAATGGTTTATCTTGAACCTACTAAAGCCAAGATTGTAACGGTTTACCTTGGACCGATCAAAGATTAGGCGAAAAGATTTATCTTGAACCTATAGAAAAAAGATAGTGAAGGAGAGAGGACGTAGGCACGTTTCCGAGCCTCTATAAATCGCTATGCCATTTTTATTTCCACACTTATCTGTCTCTATGCACAAAAAGAGTTCATTACTCTTAAACCGCACTATTGAACCTCCCTTCTAGTGGCGGTTCCAACCCAACCTGAAGGAGTTACCACGGCCAAGTGTTTTCACTGGTTGAAAGTTGCAGTAACTAATTCGTTGTAACCATCAAACGTTATAGTGAATTTATCTCCAAGTGGACTGGAGAAAAGTGGACTAGTAAAGGATTACACCACCTCTGAAACCACCATAATTGCTGTGCGATTTACTATTTTAAACATCATATTTAACTATTGTATCCATCTTAGCTATTGCATTAAAAGTCAGTTAAGTCTTCCGTCTATTTATTTTCAGCTGACATCTCAACTATACCCAGCTGAGATTTCAGCTAAGTTAAACATCAGCTAAGTTTACCTAGCTGCACAGATCAGAACTGAGTTTCTTTAATCATCTATTTCAGTAAAGTGTTTTAAAACTCTATTCAATCCCCCCATACAATTTTACCATACGTACATGTGACCTACAAATTTTAGTAAGGGTAATATTTATAACCTCAGTAGAATAAATTATCGGGGAACATCTTGTCGGCCATTGCTATATTCGCATCAACAATTATCTAGCGAATTTAGAGAATATTATCTGACATCTCTAGAGAAGTTATTATAATATAAAAATCTTTCACACTAGGTAAACACATACGAAATCCGAAATCATTATTCATTAGATGTGATACGATAATCATGACACATAAATATAATACATCATAATAAATCTAAAGATAATGATTCGAAGTACACAGTAAACATATAAAAACATACTGTAATAACCAGCTATCACATCAATCATGTTACATGCAATGTCATTGCAATAAAAGGAGTCAGAAATAGACTACGGGATGGGGTCAGTTTAAAGAGCCATGCATCTGAAATCTAGAGCTTCCAATCTTTCAATCATAGAGATCAACTTAAGGACATTGTCCCCAACTCTCTCTCCCTGCTTGATCATGGTGTTAAATAATTGCTTTGATATCTCATGTCCATCAGTTCGTCTATGCTCACCATAGAGCTCATCTGGGTGCACTAAGATGGCCCTCGAAAACATCATCTTTTCATGGGCATGTTGAAGCTCATTAGTCTTGGATCTCAACATGTACTCGCATACCCTTGTATCATCTTTCACCCATTTCTCGTGTGCTTCAAATTCATTAGGATTTGCTTGGGTTCTTATAGGAGGTTCCGGGATGTCCACCTCCACGACGTATCCTAATATTTTCATAATAAAGACAATCTTCAAGTTTTAGAGTCAATCCACAAAGTTCAGACCATTCATGGTTTTGTTTTTGAGTAATATATGAAGTTGGTTTGATGTTATTTTCAAAGTTGTTTGTTTATTTGACTGTAGAGGTTAAGTTCAGATTAATTAGTGACTGTCAATTATGATCCGAGTATAGAATTTATGAACTTTATATATTCATTATCTCGGCTCCCACTATTTTTATCGGCATTACACACTCCTATTTGGAATCCAAAAGTCATGGTTCAATTAACTTCATAGTGATGATCAAGTTCTTTATAAAGTTTAGTATAGGACAACCCATTCTCTTATTTTGTATAAAGTGATGTGCAATACCAACTCATCTAACGAATGATTTAATCTTTTCTTAAGCACTTGCCCCTTAACATATTCGGTTTTTATGACTTCTTGAACTATCTAAATTTAAACCATAAGCTCTTATCAGTCAAGCAATTGAATCTTACTGGATAACACATTCAGCTTATAGGGGTAAGAATTGCTACAACCAAAGACATCTAATGCACTCTAGGAATTATCGATCTTCCTACTTGATATGTTCTTAAGAATAGTATATTGGTACATATTTCAATTTTCAATGAGTTTGACGGAGGGTATGGTATCTCGTAACCCTTTTCAAACTTAGTGTTTGTCTGTGGGAGTATTCCGACATTAATGTTACACATTTCGCGTTAATCCTTTTTACAAGTGCGGTTGTCATTCATATTATAGAATAAATAACAACCTAGTTGTTATCAACATGGAGTTCATCGACCTTTTCTAAGTATTGGGCCAAGCGAATGATCCAATAAAAATAATAATAAAACAATAAATTTACAAGTCTTGAATCTTTGTCTTCTCGGTGGGTTGTCCGTGGCATTTTGCCAGAGCATACAAATTTATTATATCATTGAAAATTGCATCCTACACAAATTTTCTAGTAAAATAAATAGGCTTAAAATGGTCTTTACAACCTATCGATTCAAATACATCGATTCAAAACTAAGTCCATGAACGATATCACTGTCACATAAATATGTACAATACATACATCTCGTAGAAGTTTGAATCAATCCAATTAAATCATGTAATCGTTAATCTTAATTCGCTCGAAGTAATTCAGTAAATAAATTTCACATTAAATTAAATTTTCTCATTTGAAATTAAATACCATATTTACATTTTAATCAAATTAAATTCAATTTAAAATAGGAAATATTAATTTTCTGGAATACATGAAAAATAGAGCCGGGTGCTCGGCGGATCGGGCCCAGCCGTGGCAAGATGTCCGCGCCAAAATAGCCCTGAGGCCTAGCAAGACTACTCTCGGTCGTCATGGCCAATAGCTTATAGCAATTTTCCGGGAAGCCGCGTGGTTCCGGTTTGAAGGCGGTACGTAGCTCGTTTTGATCGAATTTTGAAAATCATATTTATTTGAATTTTATATTATCAATATAAATCATGTTTCCAGAAAAAATCAAATTTATATTTTGATATAAAATCACAAAAATAATATTTCTATGACGAACAATTAAACATCTATGACTATTTTAATTTTGCAATATGAATTCAAATCATAAAATCATCTTGAACCATGAATTCAAAACGCAATTAAAATCATTTATACGATTGCGTTTACCTTGTTTGGATACCAGTATCGGGATCCATGCCAAATTTGAATACGCAGTGGAAGAATAAAGTAGCACAAAACATGCTTATTTTTATGTAGAACCCCCTAAATTTGATAGCTCACTACATGTACGGTTTATTATATTACGATGTAATTTTAATAACATTTGTTATAATATAATATAACCTATATCTAGTTTCGTTTTATTTACTTGATTGTTTCTTAAATAATAAATTAATTGAAAGTTAAAGTAGAACATTGATTCACCAAATGGGCTATGTATACCAACATTTACTAATATAAACTCACTAATAGACTCAAACCCAACTTAATAAAATTCCTAAGTCTTGAAATTATGATTGAAAGCCCAACCCAACTACTTAATCCATTTACAAATAAACAAATACCCAACTAACTATATTAATATTATATACACATAAAATACAAAAAAAAATTATATACACACACACACACACACCCAATGGGCAGCCAAGTGGAGAGGGGGAGGACACCTAGAGTCTTCATGTCCTCCCCATGCAAGACATAATCTTGTGTCTTGTGTTTCCTTTCTCCATGCTTGACCACCTCTTTTTAAACACTTAAAAAATACACCACATTAACCTTATACTACATGCAAAGCCAAAAAAAAATCTGAAAATTGAGACTAGAGAGAGAGAGAGGGCTGATCCAAGAAGAAGAAAGAATGAGGAAGGGCAAAAATTCAATAATAAATAGGTAATTTTTTTTCCTACTTTTCTTTTTTTTCTTCTATAATTATAAAAAAGCCTTCCTAATCTAACTCTAATCTCAAAAACATGCAAACAAAATATGCATCATGGATGCATGGATACTTGAATCGGACGAACCATGTAGTTCAAGGAGGGAGATCGTTCTCTTCCACTTCTGAGACGTAGAACCATTTATTTCCGACAAGAAATCGAGGTGGGTAAAATTGTTTCTTTCTTTTCTCTTATTCAAAATTTATACAAGTTAAATATATTGTGCATGCAAGTATTAAAACCTTGGTTATCTATACTTGATTGACATTCATTACCATGCATGTAATGGTCTTGATATTTGTTGAATTTTTGTTTGTAATATTTTAATTATTTGTGCAAATTAATTTATTGATGGAAATATTGGTTGAGTATGACAAATATGATATTTGGGGATTAAAATCTCAAAAATATATGATTATATATTGGACTATAGTAAGAGGATAATTAGTCACCGGAAGATTTGATAATTCGAACCTAAGTTCGAAGGATAAACTAAAATAGTTTAAATAAGATAAATTTGAGGTAAAATTGTTGAGATCCATAATTCTGGTCTTATGTCTTAAAATTACGTCTTAAAATATCAAAAATAAGTTCCCTATAAAATTTCACCTAAATCGGAGTTTACTAAAATAGAAAATTGGGGCAACAATATAAATTTCAAGAATTCAGGGCCAGAACTGTAATTTACAAAAAATTTATGTTTTAAAAATAAAATTTCCATAAAGGGTGAACTCTCTGTACTCATAATAACATAAAGAGTCTACCCCAAAAATTTTAGGTCAATCCGACAAGAAACGAAAAAGATATTACCCAAATACTAAAATGTTGATTAAGACAAAACAAAGGGGTGAAATCATAAATTATAAAAGAATAAAAATTAAAACTAAACGTAATCTAAAATTACAAGTCGTAAGGTTCAAATCGCAACTGGATTCATAATTTTCGGAGTTTAAATGAATCCAAACGAATTAATCAAGTTTATAAGATAAAACTAACTAAAAATAATAATAATAGTACTATAATTTCGAAATGGCGGAATTGTAATTTATGGGAGGAAAAACCTCCATGCAACTTCTGATCTCAGAACCTTATATTATAACAGACTTTTCGTAATAAAGTTCGTAATTTTCGCACTTATAATCAATTCGTACCGAATTATTCAAATTTATAAAATTTAGTAAAAATAATGATAGTACTTAAAAGACGAAAGGGCAGAACTGTAATTTTCGAAAGGTAAAACTTTCATGCAACTCTGACCTTCAATCCTCACATCATAACGGACTTTTTGCAATAAAATTCGTAATTTTCGGACGTATAATAATCATCAACCGGTTGAACTAATTCCTCTAGTTTATCCAAGTCCATATACTATCAAATAATCATATTGATATCATACAAGATGCATAGCCACTGTTAATCACGACAATAATTGTTATTCAATTAAAATCGGGAGTAAGTGCTATACGGAGCTAAGTGCTAAGACCTTCGGGCGGAAGCCACCGCTAGAGTCCATACGAGTACCTCTAGAGTCCCATTTTCTATTATATGCATGAGCGGCGGTTAGTCTAAGTCATGAATCGAGCAGCGTGGCTGCGGTTCTAGGCAAAGCTACCGTCGTATCCTATTCCCTTGAAGCCAAAGGACGGAGTGATCCTAAGGTGACTGGGTCGTAGAATTCGGGTGTAGTCGCGATTATGATATGATCCAGGCATACACCCAAGCTAAGGACATATCGAGCCCAGATAAGTGATAAGGCAGCACGTCACCAAGCGTGAGAGCCATAAAGCTCAATGGCCAATGTTATAGTGACGGTCCGACAAACCCCCAAGGCTACGGTTATCAAACCAAAGGTCGTGGCGATAGTCAAAGGCCATACACTGATAACGGTCTAAGACGTTATAAGGAGGCTAATGGATTAGTCATGTAGACGACCTCCCAAAGCTAAATACTCAATTGGGCGCGCGATGCCGTGCATTATTCATACTCAACCGAAATCTACGGAGATTGACTGTACATTCATGTCATAATTCATAATATTCTTCTTGAAAACTTGCACCAATTTTTAAACAACACTATTTTTTTTTTCAATAGTGAGAGAAACATAATACTTATATCTAGTTTCGTTTTATTTACTTGATTGTTTCTTAAATAATAAATTAATTGAAAGTTAAAGTAGAACAATGATTCAGCAAACGGGCTATGTATACCAACATTTACTAATATAAACTCACTAATGGACTCAAACCCAACTTAATAAAATTCCTAAGTCTTGAAATTATGAATGAAAGCCCAACCCAACTACTTAATCCATTTACAAATAAAGAAATACCCAACTAACTATATTAATATTCTATACACATAAAATACAAAAAAAAAATATATATACACACACACACCAAATGGGCAGCCAAGTGGAGAGGGGGAGGACACCTAGAGTCTTCATGTTCTCCCCATGCAAGACATAATCTTGTGTCTTGTGTTTCCTTTCCCCATGCTTGAGCACCTCTTTTTAAATACTTAAAAAATACACCACATTAACCTTATACTACATGCAAAGCAAAAAAAAAAAAAAAAAATCTGAAAATTGAGAATAGAGAGAGAGGGCTGATCCAAGAAGAAGAAAGAATGAGGAAGGGCAAAAATTCAATAATAAATAGGTAATTTTCTTTCCTACTTTTTTTTTTTTCTATAAGTATAAAAAAACTTTCCTAATCTAACTCTAATCTCAAAAACATGCAAACAAAATATGCATCATGGATGCATGGATACTTGAATCGGACAAACCATGTAGTTCAAGGAGGGAGATCGTTTTCTTCCACTTCCGAGACCTAGAACCATTTATTTCCGATAAGAAATCGAGGTGGATAAAATTGTTTCTTTCTTTTCTCTTATTCAAAATTTATTCAAGTTAAATATATGGTGCATGCAAGTATTAAAACCTTGGTTATCTATACTTGATTGACATTCATTACCATGCATGTAATGGTCTTGATATTTATTGAATTTTTATTTGTAATATTTTAATAATATGTGCAAATTAATTTATTGATGGAAATATTGGTTGAGTATGACAAATCTGATATTTGGGGATTAAAATCCCAAAAATATATGATTATATATTGGACTATAGTAAGAGGATAATTAGTCATCGGAAGATTTGATAATTCGAACCTAAGTTCGAAGGATAAACTAAAATAGTTTAAATAAGATAAATTTGAGGTAAAATTTTTGAGATCCATAATTATGGTCTTATGTCTTAAAATTAAGTTTTAAAATATCAAAAATAAGTTCCCTATAAAATTTCACCTAAATCGGAGTTTACTAAAATAGAAAATTGGGGCAAAAATGTAAATTTCAAGAATTCGGGGCCAAAACTGTTATTTACAGATAATTTCTGTTTCGAAAATAAAATTTCCAGAAAAGGTGAACTCTCTGTACTCATAATAACATAAAGAGTCTACCCCGAAGATTTGAGGTCAATCCGACAAGAAACGAAAAAGATATGACGCAAATACTAAAATATCGATTAAGACAAAACAAAGGGGTGAAATCATAAATTATAAAAGAATAAAAATTAAAACTGAACGTAATCTAAAATTAAAAGTCGTAAGGTTCAAATCGCAACTGGATTCATAATTTTCGGAGTTTAAATGAATTCAAGCGAATTAATCAAGATTATAAGATAAAACTAAATAAAAATAATAATAATAGTACTATAATTTCGAAAGGGCAGAATTATAATTTATGGGAGGAAAAACCTCCATGCAACTTCTGATCTCAGAACCTTATATTATAACGTACTTTTCGCAATAAAGTTCGTAATTTTCGCACTTATAATCAATCCGTACTGAATTATCCAAATTTATAAAATTTAGTAAAAATAATGATAGTACTTAAAAGACAAAAGGGCAGAACTGTAATTTGCGAAAGGTAAAACTTTCATGCAACTTCTGAACTTCAATCCTCACATTATAACGGACTTTTCACAATAAAGTTCGTAATTTTTGGACGTATAATCAATCCATACCGAACTATTCAAATTTATGAATTTATTATAAGATTATGCTAAGACTCGCACAATAGCAATTTAATCATCAACCGGTTGAAATAATTCCTCTAGCTTATCCAAGTCCATATACTATCAAATAATCATATTGATATCATACAAGATGCATAACCACTGTTAATCACGACAATAATTGTTATTCAATTGAAATCGGGAGTAAGTGTTGTACGGAGCTAAGTGCTAAGACCTTTGGGCGGAAGCCACCGCTAGAGTCCGTACGAGTACCTCTAGAGTCCCTTTTTCTATTATATGCATGAGGGGCGGTTAGTCTAAGTCATGAATCGAGCAGCGTGTAGGCAAAGCTACCGTCGTATCCTATTCCCTTGAAGCCGAAGGACGGAGTGATCCTAAGGTGAGTGGGTCGTAGCATTCGGGTATAGTCGCGATTATGATATGATCCGGGTATAGACCCAAGCTAAGGACATATCGAGCCCAGATAAGAGATAAGGCAGCACATCACCAATCGTGAGAGCGATAAATCTCAAAGGCCAATGTTATAGTGACGGTCCGACAAACGCCCAAGGCTACGGTTATCAAACCAAAGGTCGTGGCGATATTCAAAGGCCATACACTGATAACGGTCTAAGACGTTATAAGGAGGCTAAGGGATGAGTCATGTAGACGACCTCCCGAAGCTAAATACTCAGTTGGGTGCTCGACGCCGTGCATTATTCATACTCAACCGCAATCTACGGAGATTGACTGTACATTCATGTCATAATTCATAATATTCTTCTTGAAAACTTGCACCAATTTTTAAACAACACTATTTTTTTTCAATAGTGAGAGAAACATAATATTTATTAAATAATAAACACATTAAATACCTAAACCCAACTCACTGAGAATCCATTATTCTCACCCTATTTTGAATTGTTTTTCTAAAACCCCACTAGATGAAGAGAATCAAGAGGAAAAAGAGACGGATGCTGACGACCACTCAAGACCGTCCTCAAAGTATTGCCAAGACGTAGGAATTAGGATGCTGCTTTAGCGCTTCTTTTATTCCTGTGTCAAAATGTATTTTGGTTTCCGATGTACTCTTTTGAACTTGATGTAATAATTCCGCTGTACTCGTGAATGTTTCTTCTATCTAATAACCAGACTTAGTTCACCGGGCTGAGATCTGGCACTTGTATGCTTATGCTTTACTAGAATGTATTATCACAAATGTTATTTATTATGTTAACTGTCGCGTTCTCATCCAACCCCGGTGTGGGGGCGTGAGAGGAGTGGTATCGGAGCTCGTTAAGTAAGAAGGACACTTACATCGAGCTTTTCCAGGATAAGATTCTTCGGACTTAGATGGGAATTCCACCTAGGGTAAAGTGAACCATAGAAATGAGACCTAATGTATATTTCTCGAGTCAATTCTCATTAAGATCTCTTTCGACTTATCGCTATTCACTTGGAATATGCCTAGTCAAATTCAAATTTCCTAAGTTATTGGCCAAGATACTTGATTAAGTATTCACGGCAATTCCTTGATTAAATCAATTTTCCTATCGTACTCTTGAAACGGACATAGCTTATCAGATCCTATGGACTCTACTAAACCTCATTACTTTTCAAAACGGGGTATTATTATTTCTTAGTCGTTGGTGTCGTATAAGCATATTTATTGACTCATTAAGTTCACAGCCTTGATGATAATTCATGCTTAATAGAGTTTTATTATTGGATATTCCAATCCATTTGCTATTCATTCAGAGTAAGCGTCGCCAATTGGCATTGTCTAAATTAATTAAGTCGCTATACTATTCATTTGGAATAGTGATGACTAATTTCAACTTATTAAGGTTCCGTGTTGTTGGGTACATTGTAGTCAACTCAGCAACGTTATTCGTTTGGAAGGCGTAACATTAATATTGCAAGGGATTATTCAAAATATTCGACCCATCTGAATGGGGCGAAATCCAAAACTTGCAAAAACTTACAGTTTGATTTGAATTATTAAGACATATTTCCTTAATAATTATCTGTGTATTTCCGTACCATGAGCTGTGTCTTTGAGATGTTACCTACTATCGATAGTTGGTAAGGAAAACCTACTTTCCCCTATCTAATGCTGTATTTTTTTTATGAAACAACATTGCGAATATAATAATAATGTTGAATAATGATAACATTTCTTGATACTCAACAACCGAATGCAAGCATATTAATTAACACTCACTTCAATAATCACTACCCATTAGCTTAAAAGTATCCACACCTATGGGTGCGAGCCGAGAAACAGATTTTGTATTTAGAGATTGTGAAGTGATCATTAAAGGTCACTTCCTGCCGACCTAATTCTTCTCCCTATACTTGAGTATGGCCTCATACTTGGGATGGATTGGCTATCTAAACACTTTGCACAACTCGACTGCCATTCCAAAATAGTTCGATTATGCAAACCCAATCACCCAGTAGTTGAACTACACGGGGATGCTAGAATTAACTCGGCCCCAACCATATCAGCCACGAAGGCGAGGAAGTCCATATCAAAGGGAGCAACTGGATATTTTACTTTTGTCATTAACAAACCCAAGAGTAAAACGGAGATTGAAACTACACCGGTAGTATCAGAGTACTGTGATGTTTTCCCCACGGAACTCACTTCTCTACCTCCAGATAGGGAAGTTGAATTCAGCTTTGACATCTTGCTGGGAAAGGCACCTGTGGCTAGAACGCCATATCGAATGGCCCCACTGGAACTGCAAGAACTGAAGGTTCAGTTGCAGAAATTGCTGGAGGTTGGATTTATCCGACCAAGTATATCTCCTTGGGGAGCACCAGTGCTATTCGTAAAAAAAGAAAGATGGCACACCAAGATTGTGCATCGATTATCGAGAACTTAACAATATTACCGTTAAGAACAAGTATCCACTTCCCAGGATCGACGAATTATTCGACCAACTACAAGGAGCAACGGTTTACTCAAAGTTCGATCTTCAATAGGGATATTACCAATTGAGGATCAAAGAGAATGACATACCGAAGACTGCCTTTCAAACTAGGTATGTTCATTATGAATTCGTGGTAATGACTTTTGGATTGACCAACGCACCGGCTGCATTTATGGATTTATTGCACCGCATATTCCAACCGTATCTAGATCAATTCATAGTGATATTTATCGACGACATACTCGTTTATTCCAAGTCGGATCAGGATCATGAAACTCACCTGATATTGGTACTAGAGACACTAAGGAAGCACAAATTGTACGCCAAATTCAGCAAGTGTGAAATCTGGTTAAGAGAGGTAGCGTTTTTAGGACACATAATATCTGGAGATGGAGTCGCAGTAGATCTATAAAAGGTGAAGACTATTCTGGACTGGAAGAGGCCAGAAACAGTCACAGAGATACAGAGCTTTCTTGGACTTGCGGGTTACTATCGCAAATTCATTAAAGATTTTTTCAAAATCACAGGACCACTCACAAGACTGACGCAGAAGCACGTCAAATTTGAGTGGAATGATAAGTGTGAGTTGAGCTTCCAGGAACTCAAGAGAAAACTCACTACCGCACATGTGCTAACACTTCCCGAAGGGAGTGAAGGATTTGTGGTTTACAGCAATGCATCAAAGGAAGGATTAGGAGCTTTGCTGATGCAAAATGGCAAGGTTGTGGCTTATGCATCATGAAAGTTGAAAATGCACGCGATGAATTATCCGACCCATGACCTTGAACTAGCAGCAATAGTGTTTGCTTTGAAGAGATGGAGACACTACCTGTATGGAGCTATATTCACCATCTTTACTGACCACAAGAGTCTCAAATATTTGTTCTCCTAGAAGGAGTTGAATCTAACACAGAGACGGTGGATAGAACTTCTCGAGGATTATAACCTCACCATTCAGCATCATCCGGGCAAGGCCAATGTCATAGCAGATGCCTTAAGTAGGAAAGAGAGTGTGGCTAGACTCATGATAAGGGAATGGAATGCCCTGAGAGAAATAATCCAATGGAACCCAAGGCAGGCAAAGACACACGTCTTATGCGCTAATTTGTCAATAAAGCTGGATTTACTTGAGGAAATCCGAGAAGCACAAACACAAGATGAGAAATTGTGTAAACTTAAGGAAAAGGTCGCACAAGGCGAGAAATCTGAGTTTAGCATGTCAGATAATGGAACACTAAAATTCAAAAACCGAATATGTGTTCCCAACAATGACAAACTCAAGAGGAAAATTTTAGCAGAAGCTCACTACTCTCGGTATACAACACATCCAGGCGGTAATAAGATGTATAAGGATCTGAATAAACACTACTGGTGGGTTAATATGAAGAACCAAGTAGCAAAATTCGTAGCAAGGTGTTTAAATTGTCAAAGGGTGAAGGCTGAACACCAAAGCCCATCAGGGTTGCTACAGCCGCTCGAGATTCCCGAATGGAAATGGGAACTAATCACGATAGACTTCGTGACGGATCTACCAACAACCAGTGGAGGATATAAAACAATCTGGGTAGTCATGGATAGACTTACAAAGTCAACTAACTTCTTACCTGTAAGGAAGAATGACAGTCTGCAGAAACTAGCAAGGACGTAGATCCGAGAAATCATTAGACTGCATGGAGTACCTGTAGACATTGTGTCAGACCGTGACCCGAGATTTGTCTCTAGATTTTGGAAGAGTCTATATCAAGAACTTGGGATGAAATTAAGTTTCAGCACTACAGCACACCCTCAAATGGACGGACAATCCGAGAGAACGATACAAGTCCTTGAGGACATGTTACGGGCATGTGCGCTAGATTTTTAAAAGAGTTGGAGTAACCACCTACCCTTAGTTGAGTTTGCCTATAACAACAGCTACCAGGCAACGATTGAGATGGCTCCATATGAAGCATTATACGTAAGAAAGTGCCGATCGCCAATACATTGGGAGATTGACGACTGGTGGACACCAAGGAATAAGAAGAACCGAAACCTAATACCAAAAGTTGATCTAGTAGAAGATGCAATGGATAAAGATCGAATCATTCGGGATCGAATTCGCACCGCTCAGAGCCGACAGAAGAGTTATGAAGACCAAAGAAGGAAGGATTTGGAATTCGACACTGGAGACAAAGTATTCCTTCGTTTATCACCACGTAAGGGATTGATCAACCCAAAGAAGGGAGGGAAGCTTATCCCTAGATATGTCGGACCTTTCACAATCCTAGAACGAATTGGAAAATTAGCATATCGTCTCAAGCTACCAACCGATCTTTCCAGAATGCACGACGTATTTTATGTCTCAAGATTGAAGAAATATCATCCACATCCTGAACATGTCATCACGCATGACATACCGCCAATCAAGAATGATTTAACTTATATCGAGAAGCCGATTAGGATCGTGGATCAACAAGTACGCGAACTAATAGACAAGAAAATACCATTGGTCAAAGTCGTCTGGACAAATCACAATAGAGAGGAAGACGCTACATGGGAAGCTGAAGAAGAAATGAAGAAATCATATCCCGAGTTGTTCGAGAAGGAATTTGGGGACCAAATTCTTCTAAGGAGGGGAGGATGTAGAACCCTCTGAATTCGATAGCTCACTACATGTACGGTTTATTATATTACGATGTAATTTTAATAACATTTGTTATAATATAATATAACCTATATCTAGTTTCGTTTTATTTACTTGATTGTTTCTTAAATAATAAATTAATTGAAAGTTAAAGTAGAACATTGATTCAGCAAATGGGCTATGTATACCAACATTTACTAATATAAACTCACTAATGGACTCAAACCCAACTTAATAAAATTCCTAAGTCTTGAAATTATGATTGAAAGCCCAACCCAACTACTTAATCCATTTACAAATAAACAAATACCCAACTAACTATATTAATATTCTATACACATAAAATACAAAAAAAAATTATATACACACACACACACTAAATGGGCAGCCAAGTGGAGAGGGGGAGGACACCTAGAGTCTTCATGTCCTCCCCATGCAAGACATAATCTTGTGTCTTGTGTTTTCTTTCCCCATGCTTGACCACCTATTTTTAAATACTTAAAAAATACACCACCTTAACCTTATACTACATGCAAAGCAAAAAAAAAAAATCTGAAAATTGAGACTAGAGAGAGAGAGGTCTGATCCAAGAAGAAGAAAGAATGAGGAAGGGCAAAAATTCAATAATAAATAGGTAATTTTCTTTCCTACTTTTCTTTTTTTTTTTCTATAAGTATAAAAAACCCTTCCTAATCTAACTCTAATCTCAAAAACATGCAAACAAGATATGCATCATGGATGCATGGATACGTGAATCGGACGAACCATGTAGTTCAAGGAGGGAGATCGTTTTCTTCCACTTCCGAGAGCTAGAACCATTTATTTCCGACAAGAAATCGAGGTGGATAAAATTGATTCTTTCTTTTCTTTTATTCAAAATTTATTCAAGTTAAATATATGGTGCATGCAAGTATTAAAACCTTGGTTATCTATACTTGATTGACATTCATTACCATGCATGTAATAGTCTTGATATTTGTTGAATTTTTATTTGTAATATTTTAATTATATATGTAAATTAATTTATTGATGGAAATATTGGTTGAGTATGACAAATCTGATATTTGGGGATTAAAATCCCAAAAATATATGATTATATATTGGACTATAGTAAGAGGATAATTAGTCACCGGAAGATTTGATAATTCGAACCTAAGTTCGAAGGATAAACTAAAATAGTTTAAATAAGATAAATTTGAGGTAAAATTGTTGAGATCCATAATTATGGTCTTATGTCTTAAAATTAAGTCTTAAAATATCAAAAATAAGTTCCCTAAAAAATTTCACCTAAATCGGAGTTTACTAAAATAGAAAATTGGGGCAAAAATATAAATTTCAAGAATTCGGGGCCAAAACTGTAATTTACAGGTAATTTCTGTTTCGAAAATAAAATTTCCAGAAACGGTGAACTCTCTGTACTCATAATAACATAAAGAGTCTACCCCGAAAATTTGAGGTCAATCCGACAAGACGAAAAAGATATGACGCAAATACTAAAATGTCGATTAAGACAAAACAAATGGGTGAAATCATAAATTATAAAAGAATAAAAATTAAAACTGAACGTAATCTAAAGTTACAAGTAGTAAGGTTCAAATCGCAACTGGATTCATAATTTTCGGAGTTTAAATGAATTCAAACGAATTAATCAAGATTATAAGATAAAACTAAATAAAAATAATAATAATAGTACTATAATTTCGAAAGGGCAGAATTGTAATTTATTAGAGGAAAAACCTCCATGCAACTTCTGATCTCAGAACATTATATTATAACGGACTTTTCGCAAGAAAGTTCGTAATTTTCGCACTTATAATCAATCCGTACCGAATTATCCAAATTTATAAAATTTAGTAAAAATAATGATAGTACTTAAAAGACGAAAGGGCAGAACTATAATTTCCGAAAGGTAAAACTTTCATGCAACTTCTGAACTTCAATCCTCACATCATAACGGACTTTTCTCAATAAAGTTCGTAATTTTCGGACGTATAATCAATCCATACCGAACTATTCAAATTTATGAATTTATTATAAGATTATGCTAAGACTCGCACAATAGCAATTTAATCATCAACCGGTTGAAATAATTCCTCTAGCTTATCCAAGTCCATATACTATCAAATAATCATATTGATATCATACAAGATGCATAACCACTGTTAATCACGACAATAATTGTTATTCAATTGAATTCGGGAGTAAGTGCTGTACGGAGCTAAGTGCTAAGACCTTTGGGTGGAAGCCACCGCTAGAGTCCGTACGAGTACCTCTAGAGTCCCTTTTTCTATAATATGCATGAGGGGCAGTTAGTCTAAGTCATGAATCGAGCAGCGTGGCTGCGGTTCTAGGCAAAGCTACCGTCGTATCCTATTCCCTTGAGGCCGAAGGACGGAGTGATCCTAAGGTGAGTGTGGGTCGTAGAATTCGGGTATAGTCGCGATTATGATATGATCCGGGTATAGACCCAAGCTAAGGACATATCGAGCCCAGATAAAAGATAAGGCAGCACATCACCAAGTGTGAGAGCGATAAAGCTCAAAGGCCAATGTTATAGTGACGGTCCGACAAACGCCCAAGGCTACGGTTATCAAACCAAAGGTCGTGATGATATTCAAAGGCCATACAGTGATAACGGTCTAAGACGATATAAGGACGCTAAGGGATGAGTCATGTAGATGACCTCCCAAAGCTAAATACTCAATTGGGCGCTTGACGCCGTGCATTATTCATACTCAACCGCAATCTACGGAGATTGAATGTACATTCATGTCACAATTCATAATATTCTTCTTGAAAACTTGCACCAATTTTTAAACAACACTATTTTTTTTTTCAAAACTGAGAGAAACATAATATTTATTAAGTAATAAACTCATTAAATACCTAAACCCAACTCATTGAGAATCCATTATTCTCACCTCATTTTGAATTGTTTTTCTAAAACCCCACTAGATGAAGAGAATCAAGAGGAAGAAGAGACAGATGATGACGACCACTGAAGACCATCCTCAAAGTATTGCCAAGACGTAGGAATTAGGATGCTGCTTTAACGCTTCTTTTATTCCTGTGTCAAAATGTATTTTGGTTTCCGATGTACTCTTTTGAACTTGATGTAATAATTCCGCTGTACTCGTGAATGTTTCTTCTATCTAATAACCAGAATTAGTTCACCGGGCTGAGATCTGACACTTGTATGCTTATGCTTTACTAGAATGTATTATCACAAACGTTATTTATTACGTTAACTGTCGTCCAACCCCGGTGTGGGGGCGTGACATTGTATCCCCACCGAGTATCGAATAATAATAAAAGTATAAAAATTATATTCATACACTTGCAGACCTTTGATTATTTATTGTTGATTAATATGAGGAACACGAATTCAATTTGTAAAGCTTCATTTAAATCCAATACTTAAAAGATGATGCATCTATGTATCACTCGTCGAAAAGACGATCGGTGAAAATATCCTCCTTCACTTCGGGACTTATGGCCGACGGCTAGGCAAGATGTAGGGGAGGGAGTTTTTTATTATTCTCTCTCTCTCTCTCTCTCTCTCTCTCTAGGAGTAACGATAATGAATGTGATAATATGTGTAATTAAAATTGTAAGCATGCACATGCCCTCACATTCTCTCTTAATACTCATCTAATGAGCTAAGAAGAATCACATCATCTTAAATTCTTTGTGAAGATAAGACCTCATCACATGAGTGTAAGACCTATACCATGTTGATAAGTCTTCACTCATTATTAATTTCAACTAAAGAAAACAAGACTTAAATTGTCGGGGGGTAAGAGAAAAGAGTAAATGGTCGAACCACTTAGTCCGTGAATCGAATCCTCGTGCATCTACTTCGATAGATACACCTTGGTCCATTTCAATATATTTATATAATTAACTAGTCTAATTAATTAACTATAATATATAATATTTTCCTAAGAAATAATTATTTATGTATTAAATTAATTATCCAGTACTTTATTTAACTCACTAGACCGTATTAATTTACCCAATAAATTAGATTACACATTTAAGGTCTAATATTCATGAAGAGAGAATATGCTCAACTTAATCCGTCATCTATCATGTTGCGTGACTCTATAGGTTAGTCTTGGTTAGCAATGGGAGGAACCAAATAGTGTGAGTAACACCTCTCGTGGGTCACTCTGTAACTCAACTAAGAACAATGATAGAGATCATTCTAAATTATTTTTCGTTATGAATATCATAATCGTATAAACCTTTCAATCAGATATCCCAATTAAGTATTAGGATCATAGCAATGTCAATTCCTATTATAACTTGGTGTTATGCATGTGTTATTGCAAATCGAGATTAGAACTATCATGTATCCAATAAAACTAGCTCTAATTGCTTTGGCCAAAGACTTATGATATCATCTGCCACTAACTGCATAGGACATTCACATGTTCACTTAGAGGAGGAAGAATCATTTGGTTATCAATGGAGACTGCTACTTGTCCGTCAAGTTGCAATCGAGGTTGAGCTCACTAGTCTGTGATTGGATCGAACTACTTTAGTGACTCACTTGATATCGTAAGCATATCTCCTCTTGAATCTTCAAGTCAAAGATTCATGTGTATCTATCGCAACCTTTCGATATTCAGATATTATAATACCCCAACAAGGCGGTCATTACAGTGCCGTGGACTCCACACTGGGACCCACTAGGCGATACCCAAAATACAGATTAAATACACAATATATGTGATACCGAACCACAATACATAGTACTTACTCCGATTAGGAGTTTACAGTAGTATGGCCAACAGCCTTATTATACACATGATCCAATTTATAAGTATAATCCATATGGAGATGGAATATACCTTAAATAACAATACATTTGTCCATAATTAAAATAAAGCGGAAAGATAACATTACACGGTACGAATATGACCGGACAACAAAATACTTGGGGGCCCCGAACTAGTATCCTTTGAACCCTGCGCCATCACCATGATCTTCCCGTGCCTTGCTTTTTGCTCGACCTAAAATACAACACAAGTATTGCACCCAACACAGGGTCAGATATACATGATAAATGGTTTCTCAAGATATTATACAATTCACATATATATGATTTCAAGGGAAACAACCCGACTAACGAACATACCCCTCGGGCGTATGAACGCTTAGTCACAAAACATTGAACACATCCAAATATATATATGGACTATGAACGACTAAGATAGTACGGCTCAAGATGGACATCACAGTACGCCTGATCCGGAAATGTGTCAGTGCACATGTCCACCCCGTATATGGAATCCAGGATATATGTAATATCCGGATTTATTATTGTGTATTTTATCTATATTCGAATCCTGTATTATTTGGACTGTGATCTCGATAATTGGAGTATGATATTTCTCACATTGGAATCTTTGTACATAAGTATAACAAACATGCAAAATTTCTCATGCAAGCTCGTGATAGCGCACGCTAAGAATGTAACTTAACGCGCGCTATCAGATACAACTAGCGCACGCTACGAAGGTAGGATTTGCATGCGCTAGGCAATCAATTATTAAGCTAGGTGGCTATCACATTCGCTAGCTGAACGTAGGATCGGATAAGATTCCCGCGGATGAACCTGGACAGTTTTGGAGTCAACTCTTATTAGCGCGCGCTAAGGATGTATGCTAGTGTGCGCTAATCTGCTAATGTACAGAAAGTTTATATATGGGTCAGCAGTCCATTTTCTTCTCATTTCTTTCGGGCATCCTTCGTTCTTGAGAGACCAGAGAGCATATCATCTTCATTAGACACATTTATAACACATCTACTTGATCATTGGATATTGGATATTCTTGTGATGAATCATTGAAGTGGAGTAGCACCTTAGAGTGGCATACAACCAACCGGAGTCGGATTCCATCTTTTTGGTTCAGTGATTTCGTCATATTAAGGTATGTTAATTCTATCTCCATCCTTAGATTCGGGTTCTAAAGAATAAGATGATCATGCTAGCAAGATTTTGAGTTCCATTGGTGAATTATTCAACTAACATCATGTTTAAAGGATTGGAATGTTTATGCTTATGATATTATCGTTGGAACTTCGTAGTTGGAACCTTAGTACGTCAAATGATGAGAGGAACATTCTGAAGATGATTATCCGTATGAATGATGTTGTTATATTGATCATAAACTTGGACATGATATCACTTTTGGTTATAAGGACTTAAGAAAGAATCATCTTGGATTCGCATCCTTTCTTATAAACTGGAATTGTAGTTTATCTCCTTGGTTAAATCGGGATGTCATGATGATAATACGTCGACCTTAAGAACACCAAACTTCGCATGAGAATTGTAATCAAGATGGATTATGGTGTTGTGATGTTAATACGTATTCTTGAATTCGAAGTTGTTGTATCCGTAAGATTATTCATAACCGAATGAGCATATTATGCATGGAGATGACTTATATTATCACTGAAGAATTCATAGGTTTCATCACCGTTAGAACTAGTCTGCTGCCCACTAGTGAACTGCCATGCACAGTTAGCGCACGCTAACCTTTGTAGATTAACGTGCCACTACCAAAAATCAGGGTTTAGCCGACCAGACAAAGTCGTCGGCTAAAGCCTAAAAGTGGTCAGCTAAAGTCTAAAGTGGTCGGCTAAAGGTTCGTCGGCTAATGTTCGTCGGCTAAGGTTTAGCCGACGACTTTTTAGATAGTGGTCGGCTAAAGTTGGACCTTATCCGACAACAAACAAAATCGTCGGCTAAAGTACATAAAATTAAAGTGGTCGGCTAAACATGCTTTAGCCGACGGTATAAGAGTGGTCGGCTAAACCAGCTTTTTCCGACGGAATAAGAGTGGTCGGCTAAACCAGCTTTTTCTGACGGAATAAGAGTGGTCGGCTAAAATACTTTAGCCGACGGCAGACTCGTAAGTGGTCGGCTAAAGTCTTTTTTAAAAAAGAAATAAATTTCAGATTTTATTTTTACCAAAACCTATTTTTAAAAACCGGTTTCTAACATCAACCAAACACCAATATACACAAACAATAACAATATACAACTCCAAATCACAAGTACATATATACTCAAATAACTATAGACAAACATTACCATAGTTTTCAAATTACGATAAACATTACCATAGTCTTCAACAAATGTAGATCAAATCCTATCTAACATAGTTTTCCACATACTAATTACTAATTAAAATACAAAAATAACTCGCTAAAGAGTCGGAAAATCACGATATAGAATCACTACCATCATTTAAGGGACCGACATGGTGCTCTGATGATGGTGGCGGAGTTTGTGCAGGCACAAATGGAGGCATAGTCTGTGAAGGCACAAATGGAGGTGGTGGTGGTGGTTGAAATCCCTGCTGAGTCATAGTCTGACTAAGTGAGGCCATATATGCCCACATCATTTGCGTCTCGTGCTGCTGACGCACCATCGCCTGCTGATGCTGGATCTTCATTTGACATTGCTCTTCCTGGAACTTAGCCATCTCCTCAGCAGCCTCCCTTTCTGCCTCAACTCGAAGCTCATTCGCCATCCTCAACTGTTCCTCTAGGAAAGCTCTATTGGTATCACTCCGACGATGTTGGAATCCCGGTGTATCCTTCAACAATCTATGTCCCTCAGACCCCATCATCCGCGTATGAAATCGGCTCCCTTTAGGAGTATACAAGGTACCCCACACCTGAGACCTGACGTATGGATCGGACTGATCGATCATGTCAGTAGCTGCAGGAACATCTGTCTTTGCTATATCCGGAAACTGCTCCCTCGCAATCTGTGCCAAGATAGTCTTAGACTCCGTACTCACTCTCTCCTAAGTTACAAGAAAAAATAAACCGTTGGATATGAATAAAAGTTAGAAAAAATACAAATGCTATACACTAAGAAAAAAAATAACAATTTTTTAGGAATTAATTATTTTTACTTACATGTTCGTCAATATTTTGTGGATATATTGTTTTAGACACATACGCAAACGCATTGTCCACTTGGTCCGGAGTAGTAGCCTCGTGAGCAACACATGCAAATGACCGTGACCCCAAACTATGGTGCTCCGTCAGACGACCACAATTGGTCTTGTTTTTTGTACTAGTCGTCTACAAAAAATTTATTTCAAATTAATTATAAACTATTTCGGCATTAAATATATTTCGACTTTGTTAAAGAAATGTTATATAACACTTTTAACTAATTTCAATAACCTAATAAATAACAATACAATTAGTAATACATACCTTATAGCTGGGGTCGTTAAAATGGATGCAAAGCCAATTCCACTCATGTTCCCGGTATTTGAATTCTATAAGACAAGCATCGCGGTCTCCACCCCAAGTCTCTCAAAATAGATGCAACTCATTTTTCCAAGACTTGTACCTATACAAGCAACAAAAGATCATAAATATCAAATACTTACACCAATAGCAATAAATAACTCGAGAACATTATTATTAACATTACTTACTTGGTGGACTGCTCCTCATCACACCAAGTATGTAGTAGGGATGGAGGAATATCAAACCATACCTACAATGAACATAAACAAAATTCGAATAAACCTACATTTTAGGGTTGAGAGTTGAATAAAGTTCCATAAATAACTGATCATAATCTAAGTTCATATTACTGTACAATTTTACCAACGCACACATCTTAGGTTTCGCAAACACATGAAAAAAAACTAAAAAAACCAAAAAAATAAAAATCTGAAATAATCCTAGGAAAAATTAAAAGAACTAAAAAATAAAAATATCCCTCTAAAAACTCAAAAAAAACAAGGATTTCAAAAAAATAAAGCTTAGAAACACGGATGCAGTCGTCCCGACCTGTCTTGCGGAATAGAATTCATATGACGGACGGTCTTATACAAGTTTTTGCCTCTACATTTCTTTGAAAAGCTGCATTGCTCATCAACATTTTTCCTTTATATATAACTAAAAATAACCCCTTGGCCCCCATTTTTTACCAGATGGTGCTTGCTGGCCCTTATGACAGATCTGCATGAGGAAATTAGTATATACTTATTTACTGAACCTCTAGAGTAGAAAAATATATAATTATATAGATAGCCATTTCCAAGGGTGAATGTGTCTTGTTTTGATTTTCTCAGTTGCTAGGCAATTTTTTTTTTCAGTTGCCTTGTTCAAATTTCTTTTTTTATTTTAATTTTTTTCAGCCGCCACGGCAAGATATTCTACTCAAAAAAATCAGACAAGCGCATCGCCACAACACAAGAAAATGATTCAGAAGTGTGCATCTAAGGACACATTACAACATCTAAACAACATCAAATCCAAGACAATACAGATAGAAAACATGGCAATATAATCTAACTTCATCAAAATAATAACAATAAACCAATGAGCAACGGATAGGAAACCACTAATATCAATACTTACCGACAGAGCGTTGTTTAGGCTTTCCTTCACACACATCGGCACGTCCTTCCACTGGGCCCACAACATTGGAACTCTATCTCGAATGAGAACTCTTATATATCGATGATATGCAACTGCGCCGTCAGAAGACAATACGGGGGCTCCATACTTATTAATCGGTATGGTGTGACGACTATTATCCGAAATATGTCTGTCAAGTACATAACACTTAGATGATCCTCGCGTCTTCTTTTTATTATTATTCTTCTCAGATGTCGACAGTCGTGCCAAGTCATCTACTTCAGATCGAAGATCCTCGACAAGCTTGCCCTTCGACCGTCTAGCACTGCGCCATATTTTCTCCTCGGACCACGGAACAAATATGTAAGCCTTTGTAGGGCTTATCAAACTCGTTGTGAGTGGCCGACCCGTATCGTCGACCTCAGGAATGGCCGGTACCATGGCTGGCATGAAAAGAGTCGGGGGCAGACCATGTGGTACCTCTGACGAACTATCTACATGTCCTGTAGTGGAAGGAGTAGGGTCAAGCCGATGTATAGAAGGCATACGAGGTGCCGGAGTGGTTGTCGGGGTAGCGGTAGGTGTGGACAACATCTCTTGGTCCGGAAAATCTAAGCGTTTAGATAATCGAGAAGGTTCTGTCGGTGTATGAATCCCACTAGCCTCCAGTATCTTATGTGCACGACTCGTAGACTTACCTATATAAAGGGGCGCGGGTTCCTTACATCACACGTGGCTAGAAGCTGCAGAACTAACTCGCAAATCTGGCGTCTTCTTTTTCTTACCAAATCCCAACATTTTTGTTACTTTGCTCATGTGTGCCTGTGTTAAAATGAACAACACAAATAACATAATTAAATATACACGATAACTTTTGAGGCAACAGTCGTTTTTTCATGTGAGCAAAAAATGAAAAAGTAGATGAAAAACAGTGAGGGCAAAAGATGAAAAACTAGATAAAAAATTAAGTCGATAGCTCTAACAATAACCTATAAACATTATTACACGTCTTAAGTTCTAGAATATCATTTGTATTTAAACTAGCATGCTTTATATAGTTATTACATTAATTATGCTTCGGTACTTATCGTTTGTAAAGTAAAACAAGTGTTTATATTTAGTATTGACACTTTAAAAATAATTACGAGTCTGATTTATATAAGTCATTGTGAAAACAAGTCTAGTTGTTTTAACCATTTCATAACATATTTAAGATTTCTAATATAAACTTATATGTCGAATCTATACTTTTCGTCATGTTTCGGTTTTTGTAAATATAGTTATTCTAACTTTATGTCTATGTTATTCCTAACGCGTAAAAGGTCATGAATCAGTTTTTGTGTCTTTGAAATCATATTTGAATATATATATATATATAATAATTTCTAGTGACCTTATATCCTTAATTACATCATAACATGAGTTAAATTTCTAGTGTAAACTTGTGATTAAGTGCAGAAAATTGGACAGTACTCTACAGTCCTGCGGAAAAGACCATATCTTGAGTTTTAGAACACTTTAGGATGCTCGGCTTTCTCCTACGTTTAAGTATATGTCTTAGCTTCATTTCATAAAACTACCAGAACTGCCCCATTTTGTCCAATGAAATCTGTTAGTCAGTTTTTGACATGTTTTACCGTTTTGGCTCTAGTTTATTCACCGGGATGAGTTACGGCATGAGCCACCCGGAGAAACGACCACAAGACATCAATCTATTAGCCTATATTTTTACCTAAGTTTCACAGTCCACCGATTTTTCCCAGTAATTACGTTTACAGCCCCTGTCCAGTTTTTATTTTGCAATATAAGTCCTTTCGACGGTTTCTAGTGTTTTAGTTCAATTTTCCAAGCATAATCAAGTATAATAAACATATAGAACATATTAAATACATGGAATACAAATATTTATAGAAATCAAAGGTAAATATAGGAGTTTGCTTACAATCCTTGTGATAAAATTTAACTAGAACCATGAATTTAAAGCTTCAACAAGAAAAACCCTAGCTTCCAATCTTTCAACACAACTCTTGCCAACCCTTGATAACCTTGATCTAACTTTATGAATTCAGCCCCAAACACCTTGTGTAGCTATTACCAAATATATTCTTACATCCAAAAAAGAGTGAAAAGATGGGAAGAAGAAGATGCTAACCTTAAGAACAAATAGAATTAGGGCTTCTTCTGGAGTTGAGGCAGACGACGAGCACAAGTCCACGGAGGCAACGGGCGGCGGACGACGGACGACGGGCTGGACAAGGACGGGCGGCGGACGACGGAATGGACAAGGGTACACAGCGAGCGGAAGATGGGCTTCAACTTGTGAGAAGATGTTTCTGTTCAGTTCGTTGTTTTTAATATAGACTTTAGCCGACGACTTTAACATGTCGTCGGTCGTTCCTCTTTAGCCGACGGCTTTAATCTTGTTGTCGGCTGAAGGCTTTTTTTATTTTTTTATATTTTGCTTTCTAGTTTATATTTCTGTTCGTTGTTTTTAATATAGACTTTAGACGACGACTGTAACATGTCGTCGGCCATTCCTCTTTAGTCGACGGCTTTAATGTTGTTGTCGGCTGAAGGCTTTTTTTTATATATTTTGCTTTCTAGTTTATATATATATATATATATATATATTAGTTTTATAAAAATTATATGTGTATATATATACATATATTTTTAGGGTTTAGCCGATGAATCGGAGGTCGGCTAAACTGTCGATCTTTAGCCGACAACTAGGTTAGAGTTTAGCCGACGACCTGGACAATAGTCGTCGGCTAAAACCTTTTAGCCGACCAAAACAAAGTTCATCGGCTAAACTCTAAAGTTTAGCCGACGACTCCTAAAAGTCGTCGGCCATTTTTTTAAGTGTCGTCGGCTAAAGTCCTTTTTTTGGTAGTGTGCGCTATCGATCATGAGTCAACGTACGCGACGTTTGGTACGTAATGTACGCTAGGCCATTAGGTGAGTCAGTCGGCTGATCGGTGAGGTACTGACCGTGCGTAGTTAGCGTACGCTAGGCTTCGTTATTTGCATGCGCTAACGAACAAACTTAACGCACGCTACGTATAATACTTAGCGTATGCTAAGTAGTTCAGACAGATTACATTTTATGAGCTTTCGGCCGTAAATCGAATTGTTAGACATTCGTACGATGTGAGACAAATTCTATATTATTTCTTTTGTTAAGGTTCGAGCTTGTTACGTGATTGATTAAAGGGGCGACCTTCGAGTGTTTCGTTTTCGTGGAAGTATTGTTCTTGTCTTCGAATCAAGGCAAGTACCTTATTTGTTTTATGTATTGATGTTATACATATTGTCGTGCATGTATGTCGTTGCTGTATGTCCACCTCATGTTGGTCCGACGGGATCATCGGGAGATCTATGCTAGCATGCGCTGGATCATCGGACGGGTTTTTCCACCACGGTCTGGTCTGACGGGATCATCGTGGGTTCTAGGCAGTGAACACTGGATCGTCGGAATTACCATGTGTATGTTATGATATCATGTTGTGATTATCAGCTGTGTATGTTATTTATGAGTTTCTCGTAGGAGAAGACTCGTTGGTATTTTTGTCATTTACGTTATTATTCTTCGTGACATGTTGAATAATATGTTGTGGTACTTATACTAGCATCGTTTTGCTAACCCCTTCGGGGGTGAACATTTTGTTTATGTTCAGGATCCAGGAGAGCGGGGAAACAACCACTGGAGCTGCATGACGACGAGGGTGCAGAGTGATGTTCCGGCCGGGTTTATTTGTCTGTTGTTTGTTGGTTATTTCAATAAGTACTCGAGTACATAGTCGTTTATGATGAATTTGAATTTGGTGATGTATTAATAATTTTCTATTGAACATTCGTATTTTCAGTATTTGGTCAGAACTGTTGTATCTTAATTCCGTTATTCTCATTCGTTGGTACCTGTTAATGTCTTTTGAATTTTTCAGCCTTGTAAATCCTTGTGTAAAGGATTTACGGCGCTGTAATATTCCTTAATATATCGGGGGTGTTACAGAATATGGTATCGGAGCTAAGATTATGGATATCTTGGCCATTGGGTTAAAATAAGGGTCATTTATGTCTTTTGAGGTAACCGGCCGCGAATAACATCACTGTACTGCCTACGTCTTCGTGCGGGCAGTGGTTGTAAGTTACTAAACTCTATCTGTCCTTTACATGTTATATTTCCTTGTACTTGAGCATTTGAATGATATTGTTTCATGTATATTCAGTATTTATGCTTACAGTATGTTGAGAGGCGGACGTGGACGTGGTCGCGGTCGCGGACGCGGACAAAGGAATGCAGAAAGGGAGCGTCGCCTTCAAATCAAGCAAGTCATAGCTCAGGCGTGCCACAACGATCTATCAATAACGAACTGGAACCTGCTGTACCAGAGATTCTTCGTCAGGTGGTGAACCAGATGACTCAGTTCCCTCAGGTCGTGGACCGAATGCAGGTGGCGGTGGGATTACAGCAGGGAGATAGACAGCAAGGGATCCCATATATGGGAAATCGAGGTGACTGGTGGCTGCAAGAGTAGGCGAAGATGCAACCACCCAAATTCGACGGTATTTCTGAGACTCCCACCTGGGACCATTGGTTGAAGGAACTGGAGAAAATCTTTGCCGGAATTAACTGCCCAGACGACCAGAGAGCCTCTATCGCTTAATACTTTCTGATAGGGGAAGCGTCCGAATGGTGGGAAGCCATCCGGCCTATAGACCATGATGCTGATTGGACAGAGTTTAAATTAATGATGGAAGCTCAGTACTGCCCTCGTCCTGTAAGGGAAGCTAAGGTTCGGGAGTTTTTCTCCGCTCAGCCTTCAGATGTGTCAGTATCTGAGGCAATTAAGACATTTAACCAGCAGCTGGCATTTGTTTGACATATGGTCAGAACAGATGCAGAAATGATGATTCATTTTGATATGAGTATGAAACCAGAAATCCAGAGGTACATGTCCAGTTTTGAATGTACCACTCTCCGTCAATACCAGGATAAGGTGTTGGCATATGAAATCAAAGAAGCAGCAATGGGGAAATTTATGGAATCCAAGAAGCAGAAAGTCTCTGGTACTTTTACAGAGCACAAGAACAGCGGGCCCCGTAAGGCCCAGTCATCCTTTCATTCTTTCAAGAAACCTCCGCACCTAGTTAAGAGCGGAAAGAACTTTGGAGCAACATCAACCATGACTGATGTTATCAGGAAATGCTTTAACTGTGCCCAGACGGGGCACTATCGATGGAATTGTCGTGACTTTCTTTGATTGTGGTCGAGAGGGACATCGAGCAGTGTTCTGCGAAGAGGCTGCAAAGTCTTTTAGAGCCCGTACACCACAGTCAGTCCAGAAGGAAGCCAGTATCCAACAGACGCAGCAAAGTGTTCAGATGCCAAATAATTTTGGCCGCGGGCGAGACAGAGGATAGTGGGACCGAAAAGGTACATCGAGTGTCGGATCTGTTCCCCCACATCTGTACGAGATGAGGAGAACAGACGATCAGGATGCTGCTATTGCATCAGGTACTGTCCAGATCCTTTCCCAGCCAGTTAGCGTTTTATTCGATACAGGAGCTACGCATTCTTTCATATCCTTCTCTTGTGTAAATCATTTGAATATTTCTGGTTTTCATACTTGCAAACCTTATGTTGTTGGTTTACCGAGTGGAGAGAGGATTGTCGGGAACTTAGAAACTAGAAATTTCCCTGTATCATTTGGAGGCAGAGAGTGGCTCTCAAATTTGATTGTGATAGAAATGCAAGTAGACGACCTGATACTCGGAGATGATTGGCTTAATCGATATGGAGCGATTGTAAACTACTGAAGGAGGAATAGCTCGCTGATCGTTGACGATGGTTCTGAAATACTGTTTGAGGGATGGAAAATTGGAAGCTCAGGAAAGTTGATCAAAGCGATGAAAGCTGTCAAATTGTTGAAACAGGGCTGTACCGGATACTGGTGCTATGCAATGAAGAAAGAAGACGAAATTGTGGAACTTTCATCCATTCC
This sequence comes from Orobanche coerulescens, assembly GCA_033398695.1. Lineage (NCBI taxonomy): Eukaryota > Viridiplantae > Streptophyta > Magnoliopsida > Lamiales > Orobanchaceae > Orobanche > Orobanche coerulescens. The sequence continues at coordinate 83,377,122 of CM065805.1, forward strand.
TGTTGTGAACGAATTTCCAGATGTATTTCCTGACGAGTTACCTAGGCTACCTCCACTACGGGATGTAGAATTCACCATTGAGCTGGAACCCGGAGCTACACCAATTTCTAAGACGCCATATCGTATGGCACCTACTGAGATGTATGAACTGAAAAAGTAGTTGGAGGAGTTACTGGACAAAGGCTATATTCAGCCAAGCGTTTCGCCCTCGGGAGCGCCAGTTCTTTTTGTCCGAAAGAAGGATGGATCGCTTCGATTGTGTATTGACTATAGAGAGCTGAACAAGATGATGATTAAGAACAAGTATCCGTTGCCACGAATTGATGATTTGTTTGACCAGTTGCAAGGAACAGCAATATTTTCTAAAATCGATCTGAGATCAGGATACCATCAGCTGAAGATTAAAGAATCTGGTGTTCCGAAATCAGCATTCAGAACTCGCTAGGGACACTATGAGTTTGTAGTGATGCCGTTTGGTCTCACTAATGCACCTGCTGTATTCATGCAATTGATGAACCGAGTATTCATCGAATATTTGGATAAATTTGTGATCATATTCATTGATGACATTCTGGTGTATTCTAAGATCCCGGAAGAGCATGCACAGCATTAACGGATTGTGTTAGACCTGTTGAGAAATGAACAATTGTACGCCAAACTTTGTAAGTGTGAATTCTGGAGAAAGGAAGTAATGTTCCTCGGTCATGTGGTATCAGCTGAAGGAGTCCGAGTAGATCCTCAGAAGATCGAAGCGGTTATGGATTGGAAGCCTCCAAAGAACGTAAAAGAATTCTGGAGTTTCTTAGGACTTATTGGATATTATCGTCGATTCGTGGAAGGGTTTTCTAAAATCTCCCACCCACTTACTCGACTCCTGCAGAAAACTCAAAAGTTTGATTGGAGTGAATCGTGTCAGAAAAGCTTTGATGAATTGAATAAGAGATTGACGACAGCACCTATTTTAACACTTCCACAGGATACTGGAGGATTCATAGTTTATAGTGATGCTTCGAACCAAGGACTCGGATGCGTATTGATGCAGAATGACAAGGTGATCGCTTATGCATCGCGGCAGTTGAAACCTTATGAAGTGATTTACCCAACACATGATTTGGAGCTAGCAACAGTAGTTTTTGCTTTGAAGATCTGGAGGTATTATCTGTACGGGACTCACTGTCAGATCTTTACGGATCACAAGAGTCTCAAATACATCTTCAGTCAGAAAGAGTTGAACATGCGGCAAAGAAGATGGTTAGAGCTGATTAAAGACTACGATTTGGAGATTCTGTATCATCCAGGCAAAGCAAATGTAGTGGTCGATGCACTCAGCCGCAAGCCTGTTTCTATTCAGATGCTGGAGACTCTGACCTCCCAACTTAGCCTTCAATGAGAGATGATTAGAGAAGGAATTGAAGTGTGGTTACAAATAGTCCAAGGACAATTGTGCATGATGGAATTAACTTCATCATTAACCGAAGAAATCAAATCTAGACAGGCAGATGATCCTCTGGTGATTCGGTTACGTGATGAAGTGATCAAGGGAAAGGCCCCCGGATTCGTAATTCATGATGATGGAGTTTTGAGATTTCAAAACCGACTCTGCATTCCTGATGTCGATGTTCTGAAATAGACGATTATGAAGGAAGCTCACAGCTCGCCCTATTCTATCCACCCGGGCACCATTAAGATGTATAAGGACTTGAAGCAGAATTTCTGGTGGGGAAACATGAAGAAAGATGTAGCGGACTATGTTTCAAAATGCTTGACTTGTCAGCAGGTTAAGATCGAGCATCAACGTCCTGCCGGGATGTTGAAGCCGCTCCCAATTCCTGAATGGAAGTGGGAGGACATATCGATGGACTTTATTACTAGTATGCCGAGAACCAAGACAGGAATGAACATGATTTGTGTGATAGTTGATCGTTTAACCAAATCAGCTCATTTTCTAGGCATTAAGGACACGTGGGGACCAGAGAGGTTGGCACGGGTATTCATTTCAGAGATAGTTCGATTACATGGTATGCCGAAGACCATTATTTCTGATCGAGACGGCCGTTTTGTCTCTCATTTTTGGAAAGCAGTTCATAAGTCCTTGGGGACCGAATTGAACTTTAGCATAGCTTATCATCCGCAGACTGACGGACAATCCGAGAGGACCATTCAAACGGTGGAATACATGCTAAGGGCCTGTGCCTTAGATTGGTCAAACGATTGGGAAGTTCATCTATCGTTGATTGAATTTACCTACAACAATAGTTGGCATGCTTCCATTAAGATAGCACCGTTTGAGGCATTATACGGGAGGAGATGCAGATCACCCCTATGTTGGGACGATTCATCAGACTTGATCGGGACATAACCAGAGTTGATCGGACGGACTCGAGAAAAGATAGCCTTGATTCGTGAAAGGCTGTTGACCGCCCAAAGTCGCCAGAAATCTTACACAGATATACGCCGTCGACCATTGGAATTCAGGATGGGAGACCACGTACTTCTAAAAGTTTCTCTTACTCGAGGAATTTTTCATTTTGGAAAGAAGGGAAAGCTGAGTCCGAGATATATTGGACCATTCGAGATCCTTAAAAGAGTTGGAGAGTTGGCATACAGATTGGCATTGCCTCCGTCGTTGAGCCATGTTCATAACGTGTTCCACGTATCCCAGTTACGGAGATATATACCGGATCCTAGTCATGTCATTGATTTCGGCTAGATCGATGTCGCTCAGGATGGGACGTTTGAAGAAATACTGGTAAACATACTCGAGAGTCGAGTTAAGCAGTTGAGGAACAAACCAATCATTTTGGTTAAAGTTCAGTGGTCACGTCATGGAGTGGAAGAAGCCACATGGGAAACGAAAGATAGCATGAATTCCAGATATCCAGAGTTATTTTCGTCTTAAGTTTCAGGACGAAACTCCTTTTTAGTAGGAGAGTATGTAATATCTGGATTTATTATTGTGTATTTTATCTGTATTCGAACCCTGTATTATTTGGATTGTGATCTCGATAATTGGAGTATGAAATTTCTCATATTGGAATCTTTGTACATAAGTATAACAAACATGCAAAATTTCTTATGCAAGCTCGTGATAGCGCACGCTAAGAATGTAACTTAACGTGCGCTAGGCAATCAATTATTGAGCTAGGTAGCTATCACATGCACCAGCCGAACATAGGACCGGATAAGATTCCCACGGATGAACCTGGATAGTTTTGGAGTCAACCCTTATTAGCGCGCGCTAAGGATGTATGATAGCGTGCGCTAGTCTGCTAATGTACATAAAGTTTATATATGGGTCAGCACTCCATTTTCTTCTCATTTCTTCTGGGCATCTTTCGTTCTTGAGAGACCAGAGAGCATATCATCTTCCTTAGACACACTTATAACACATCTACTTGATCATTGGATATTGGATATTCTTGTGATGAATCATTGAAGTGGAGTAGCACCTTAGAGTGGCATACAACCAACCGGAGTCGGATTCCATCTTTTTGGTTCAGTGATTTCGTCATATTAAGGTATATTAATTCTATCTCCAGCCTTAGACTCAGGTTCTAAAGAATAAGATGATCAGGCTAGCAAGATATTGAGTTCCATTGGTGAATTATTCAACTAACATCATGTTTAAAGGATTGGAATGTTTATGCTTATGATATTATCGTTGGAACTTTGTATTTGGAACCTTAGTACGTCAAATGATGAGAGGAACATTCTGAAGATGACTATCCGTATGAATTATGTTGTTATATTTATCATAAACTTAGACATGATATCACTTTTAGTTATAAGGACTTAAGAAAGAATCATCTTGGATTTGCATCCTTTCTTATAAACTGGAATTGTAGTTTATCTCCTTGGTTAAATCGGGATGTCATGATGATAATACGTCAACCTTAAGAACACCAAACTTCGCATGAGAATTGTAATCAAGATAGATTATGGTGTTGTGATGTTAATACGTATTCTTGAATTTGAAGTTGTTGTATCCGTAAGATTATTCGTAACCGAATGAGCATATTATGCATGGAGATGACTTATATTATCAATGAAGAATTCATATGTTTCATCACCGTTAGAACTAGTCTGCTGCACAGTAGTGAACTACCATGCACAGTTAGCGCACGCTAACCTTTGTAGATTAACGTGCGCTATCGAGAATGAGTTAACGTATGCTACGTTTGGTACGTAACGTACGCTAGGCCATTAGGTGAGTCAGTTGGCTGATCAGTGAGGTACTGACCGTGCGTAGTTAGCGTACGCTAGGCTTCGTTATTTGCGTGCGCTAACGAACAGACTTAACGCACGCTATGTATAATACTTAGCGTACGCTAAGTAGTTCAGACAGATTACATTTTATGAGCTTTCGGCCGTAAATCGAATTGTTAGACATTCGTACGACGTGAGATAAATTCTATATTATTTCTTTTGTTAAGGTTCGAGCTTGTTATGTGATTGATTGAAGGGGCGACCGTCGACTGTTTCGTTTTCGTAGAAGTATTGTTCTTGTCTTCGAATCGAGGCAAGTACCTTATTTGTTTTATATATTGATGTTATACATATTGTCGTGCATGTATGTCGTTGTTTTATGTCAACCTCGTGTTGGTCCGACGGGATCATCGGGGGATCTATGCTAGCATGCGCTGGATCATCGGACGGGTTTTTCCACCACGGGTTGGTCTGACGAGATCATCGTGGGTTCTAGGCAGTGAACGCTGGATCATCGGAATTACCATGTGTATGTTATGATATCATGTTGTGATTATCAGTTGTGTATGTTATTTATGAGTTTCTCATACGAGAAGACTCGTTGGTATTTTTGTCATTTACATTATTATTCTTCGTGAGATGTTGAATAATATGTTGTGGTACTTGTACTAGCATCGTTGTGCTAACCCCTTCGTGGGTGAACATTTTGTTTATGTTCAGGATCCAGGAAAGCGGGGAAACAACCACTGGAGCTGCATGACCACGAGGGTGCAGAGTGATGTTCCGGCCGGGTTTATTTATCTGTTGTTTGTTGGTTATTTCAATAAGTACTCGAGTACGTAGTCGTTTATGATGAATTTGAATTTGGTGATGTATTAATAATTTTCTGTTGATCATTCTTATTTTCAGTATTTGGTCAGAACTGTTGTATCTTAATTCCGTTATTTTCATTCGTTGGTACCTGTTAATGTCTTTTCAATTCTTCAGCCTTGTAAAAACTTATGTAAATGATTTACGACGCTGTAATATTCCTGAATATATCGGGGGTGTTACAATATATGTGGGACAATGTACCTAATTAGCCTCACGAACTACGTCTCATGTGCACAGTCCAATACGGAACATCCACGCATGACTATATATGTGCCTGGCTAAAAATCCTAGACAATAACCAATCGGGACGTAGGTATGATTCCGGATATGTTACGATACAACATGACAATGGATTCAATAAATCACATATCCAATTAAGGATTAAGATACTCACCGAAATGACAATAAGGATCAATGACAACAATGGTTCAAAATGACGAACTTGGGAATGCAATCCCACGATGGAAACTGGACATCATCAAAAGTAATATCAATTCACGGATCACAATTTCATAAGTGTTTCATATACACGAAATGCATAATCATCACAAGAATCCAAACATCATTATAACCAAGCAAGATAACTTGCCTCAATACGAAGGCGAGAATAGTCCTTCCTTGAAAAACGAACGAACGGTCCTCGACTTTATATCGGTTACTCGAACAATCAACCTTGTAAGGGATACAATCCATTCAATAACACCTTTTCATAACTATCGATGTCTAGTTCATCGAATCAATATCCTAAATTCAATCCATTTAGTTCGACTATCCTTGCATTAATTCCATATCAAAGATTCATACTAACTTCAATTTATACTTATTATTGATTATCATTCAATGTGCTCTCAAATTACTCATGTGGTTCAAATGGATAAACATTTATCAAGGACAATACTCAAGGAGAACATTCTAAAATGGATATGCCGATAGAATTTCTTAAAATCAACATCAATATTTTGAAAGATATAATCTGAACAACTATGTTCATAAAACATTGATTAAAACGAAGGTTACTCGGCGATAATCATTGCTCAACGAATCAAGAGTTTGTAAATTAATACTATGTTCATCGATTATGAGTTCATCAAGTTAGTTTAGTGATATAGTTGAGTTTACTCAACACAAGATCATTACGAAATCTACATTAACATCTTTGAACTATAATCTTATGTTGATGAAATCCAAGGTTCAACCAATTCTAATGAGGAACCTAAGTTCATCTAGTTCAAAATCTTTCTAAACATGATAGTTGATTCAATATAATGAATTAACCTATCTAAAATGAAATTAATGATTATTATCATCTTAGTAATGTTAATAGTTCAGCAAGGAGAGTGAAGTTCTATTAGCCATGATTACTACCATTTAAAACATCAAGAATTCACCATATCAAACCTTGTTCTTCATATTCATTATTATGTTGCTGAAAAACTCAACTACAACCATGTTTATCTTGATTGATTTAACATTAGATGGAGTATATATTATCACTAACATTATAACTACAAAATTATAGAGTGAATTCGTATAACATACCTTTAAAAATGAAGAACACTACACCAAAATCAGAAGAACACACTCTAAGCTTCAATAATGACTCCAAACTTCCAATCAACAAGATCCAAACCAAGATGTATAGCTCAAACACAAGTGGAAAGAAGGTAGAAGTGATCTAGGGAGGTAGGGGGATGCTTATACTGGAGAAAGAACGAAGTTGAACTTGCAAAATGAAAGACACAAGTTGTCTTTTTACAACAGCACAGTTCGTTACGTAGGCTACACCAAAAGTATTACGTACGTAAGCTAATTCCAGAGGCAACTGGACTAAAATACGAACATCATTACATACGTTATCGCTTGGAGCATTACGTACGTAATGTAGGTCATCTAAGTTGCCTCTAAAAAATCAGATATACGAATCACGCCCGACCCCACACGCCGAAAGTTGAGATCGGATACGACTACAAGTATTACGTACGTAAAAGGAATCTCCTTACGTACGTAAATCTTACACTATAGCGTACGTTATGCTAAAAGATTAGCGTACGTTAAGTACATAATTACTAGCCCAAAAAATGCACTTATCTATACAATGCTGAAAATTCAATCATAGTGCGAGTGATAGTTTTTATTAAGTCTATTATGATATATTCCAACATCAATAAACATTAAACAAATGCAACAAGACTACAACAGTATTGAATTATCCGAATAATACAACAGTAAGCAAGAATTTCCGTCAGATATTACATACTCCCCCCCTTAAAAGGAGTTTCGTCCTCGAAACTAAGAGGTAAACAATTCGGGATACCTCTCTTGCATGCTGATCTCCGTCTGCCACGTGGCCTCCTCGACTCCATGTCGTGACCACTGAACCTTCAGTAGGGGAATCTTCTTGTTCCGCAACTATTTGATCCTCCTCTCAAGTATCCGTACGGGGCACTCCTCGTACGAATGATCCTCCGTTATATCGATCTCATCGAACTGAAGTATATGACTCGGATCAGCAACATATTTCCTTAATTGGGAGACATGGAACATGCTATGAATCCGGCTCAGAGCTGGTGGCAACGCCAGGCAATAGGCTAGATCGCCTACTCGTTCCAAAATCTCAAATGGCCCGACATATCTCGGACTCAGTTTACCTCTCTTCCCAAAGCGAAAAACACCTCGAGTAGGGGACACCTTCATTAGGACATGGTCGCCGACTTCAAACTCAAGCGGTCGTCGGTGGTTGTTTGCGTAAGACTTCTGTCGGCTTTGAGCCGTTAAGAAATGACTCCTAATCAGAGCGATCTTCTCACGGGCTGCTAACAACATATCGGGTTTCGTACCTAAGGTTTCAGATGGATCGTCCCAACACAGAGGGGATCTACAAGGACGGCCATACAACGTTGTCTGTACGAACAGGGCACGTGGACTAAAAAATATCATTGGACTTCATCACCAATATGAGATGTAAACAGGGCACGTGGACTAAAAAACATTTTATGTACGAACAGAATAGCAATATAATATTAATTGATGCCTTTTAATGTATGTGCTGTATCCGTGAAAATACAGCGTTCCCCCTTAAAAGGTACATACAGGTGTTCAATTCTTACACTAATATCTGGATTAATACTGTACTCATGGGTCGTACTGTATTCCCTCATAATTAATGCACATATCAGCTGTAGGAAGGTTTCATGCCTTCTTTGTCCTACAGTGTTGTCTGACTGATTCTGAGTGTACAGTTAATTAATGTGGATACGGTAATCTTGGCTCTTACAACATTGCTCCTCAATTGATGAGTAAAAGCGTAAAAACTTAGAGGGAGTCAGGCTGTAGCATTCCTAATTCTTGACGAAGCATACATAATCTGGTTGTGCTGAGAGGTTTTATAAAGATGTCAGCCAACTGAATATATATATGAATCATTTCGATCCAAATATCCTTATTCTGAACATGATTCCTGATGAAGTGATGCTTTATATTAATATGCTTATTTCGCGAGTGAAAACAGGATTGTGCGTTATTGCAATTGCACTCGTTCTATCTCACATGATTAACGTCTCTCTGGCACTGATTCCACAATCTTGTAACTGTTGTTGCATCCAAAGAATCTGTATACAGCAACTTTCAACGGCATAATATTCCGACACAGCTGTAGAAAGCGAGTTGGCCCATTGTTTATTACGGAACCATGACACAAGTCTTGGTCCAAGAAAATGACAAGTACCGCTTGTACTCTTCCTATCTAACTTACAGCATTCGAGATCCGAGTCGCTGTAGCCAACCAAATTGTCCTTCCTTAGGATACCACAATCCTACATAAATTATTCCTTTTACGTACTTAAGGATTCGTTTGGCTGTCGTGAAGTCTGACTCGGTAGGTGCTACTTGATACCGACCACACACTCCTACAGCAAACTGGATATTGAGCCTGCTAGCCGTTAGGTACATGAGTGAGCCATTAAGCTTCCTGTAGAGAGATTGACCAACCAGCTTTCCAACTTCGTCAGCACTAATTTACACGGAATTGCTCATGGGGGTTGACGAGGATTTGGATTTGTTCATCCCAAACTTGTTGAGTAGCTCTTTGTTGTACTTCTCCTGGTTGATAAAGATTCCTGTAGGCAATTGCTTCACCTGCAATCCTAGGAAATAACTAAGTTCCCCCATCATACTCATTTCAAATTTAGTTTGAATGAGAGGAGAGAACCTTTGACATAATGCAGGGTTAGTAGAACCAAATATAATATCATCGACATATATTATACCATTAACAGGTCATCTCCTTCCTGTATCTTAAATATAGTTTTGTTCATAGTGCCTTTCTCCAATCCATTATTGGTAAGGTACAGGGACAATGTTTCATAACATGCTCTAGGTGCTTGCTTAAGTCCATACAGAGCTTTTTGTAGTCTGTATACAAGGTCTCCGCCTTCTGTGTTAACAAACCCCGGTGGTTGATCAACATAGACTTCTTATGCGAGGTCTCTATTCCGGAATGCGCTCTTAATGTCCATTTGATATAATATATATCTCTTATGGGCGGCAAACGCTAGGAATATCCTGATGGATTCTAGTCTGGCTATAGGGGTATAGGTCTCATCGTAGTCTATTCCTTCTTCCTGTCTCTAGTCTTGTGCGACTAGATGGGATTTGTTCCTGATAACAAGTCTATTTTCATCCTTCTTGTTTCTAAATACCCATTTGGTTCCAATTACAGCTTGATGTTCAAGCCTAGGTACTAGATACCATACATTGTTTCTTTCGAAACCATTAAGCTCTTCTTCCATATAAGTGATCCAGTGAGAATTATTCAAAACTTCATTGGTAGAAACAGGTTCGGATTGAGCTAAGAATACAGCTAGGGTGCACATGGCTAGTCTCCTAAGTTCAGCTTGAGATTTCCATACAGGAAATGGATATTTTTGATATTCAGATTCTTCTTGCGCACATAGTATAGGTTCTTGTGTACTTTGTATTCTCCTTCGGGTAGATACACCAGCATCAATATCACCTATAATTAATTATTGTGGGTGATCTTTCAACCATATCCTATCAGGTTATAGTTCGGCATCCCGTATTGTATTTTGAGGTGCTGTAGTTTCAGCTTCAGCTTGTACAGCATCGGCTTCGACTACTTCTGATCTTACAGCTGCGTGATTGATCTCTAAGTCTACGACTGGTTCTATTGGAGTTGGAGTGTCATTAATGGAAAGTGTTCGGATATTCTGGGTTAAGTCTTCTACTCATGTAGGATCTAAATGAGGTTCATAGAACACTACATAGACAGATTCCTCGATCGTCAACATTCTTTTGTTGAAGATTCTGAAAGCCTTGTTGACAGAGGAATAACCTACAAATATCCCTTCATGTGACTTCTCGTCAAAAGTCTTGAGTTGACCTTTCCCATTATTCAGAACATTGCACCGGCATCTAAAGATGTGAAAATATGAAACTAATGGAGTCTTATTATTCCATACCTCATAGGTTGTTTTGTTGTGATGCTTGTTGATAATACACCAGTTTTGTGTATAGCACATTGTATTTGTTGCTGCGTCCCAGAACCACTGCGGCAACTTGCTTGCTGCGATCATGGTTCTTGTGGCTTCCTTGAGTGTCTTATTCTTTCGCTCGGCAACACCATTTTGTTGAGGAGTCTGGGCTGCTGAGTATTCATGCTGTATTCTATTGTCCGAACAGTATTGATCTATAAAGCGATTTGTGAATTCAGTACCTATGTCGGAACGAATGGACACGATACTCAACCCCTTCTCATTCTGAACCTTTCTCAGGTGCTCTGGCAACTTTGTTGTGGTTTATTTCTTCTTGCTTATAATGATTGTCCAAGCATACCTGGAGTAATCATCAATAATAACGAGACAATATTTCTTACCTCCCAAACTTACAGGGTCTACAGGGCCGTATAGATCCATGTGTAGCATTTCCAGAACCCTGTGAGTGGACTGGTATGATTTGCTTTTCATTGAGGTTTTGACTTGTTTGCCTTTCTGACAGTGTTTGTAAACGCTATCTTTATAGAACGACACATCGGGCAAACCTCTAACCATTCTCTATCTTGCGAGTTTATTTATTGTCTTGAAGTTGATGTGTGATAGCCTTTTGTGCCATAGCCAGCTTTGATCTGCAGTGCTATTGGCAACAAAACAAGGAATAGTGGAGTTCGTAGGCTTCCAGTCAGCAATATACATATTACCATGGTTCTAAAAAATACTAGGCGCTAGGAGTTCGGATTGCTAACTCCTACCGCCCAGAGGGTTATTCCGGGATTAATCGGGGATTAATCGGACTAGGCGAATTTATTTTTCATTATTATTTTAATTATTTTTATTTATAAAAATTATATATCTGTAAAATAATTAAAAATAATTAAAATTTAAATATTTAAATTGAAATATAATCAATTATATATTAAATTTAAAATATTGATATAGGTATCAAGGAGTCCGTAATATCCATAACATCTCAATTCAGGAATTTATAGTACTATTAGAACAGAATAAAAAAACAAAAAAGTACAACCACCTAGGCATCCGCCTAGTCGCCCACGTAGTTAGGAAATTTGTGATAAAGGTATAAATTAGTCCATATTATCCATAGTGTCTTAACTTGCCTTCATAGGCCCCCGCTAGCCAGCCTAGACGATCGATTAATCACCCAAACGCCCAGTACAAGCATTTAGGCCATAATCGGAATGGTAGAGGACCTTCTAGGGACTAACCGGAGGATTAATCGGCTTAGGCGAGGATTTTTAGAACACTGCATATTACCTGACCGGCTTCCTGTGAGAATAACTTCTTTGGTCAAGATGTTATTCACTCTACAGTGATCTATATATAATTTCACCGAGAACTATTTGTCACAGAACTGGCTGAAACTAAGTAGATTGTACTGTAGCGCTTCAACATATGCTACGTCGGTGACTTTAAACTTTACTACAAGCAGGGTTCCCTTCCCTCTTGTTCTTTCTTTGGACTTATCACCGAAGCGCACCTTTGGACCGCAACCTTCTACATAATCTGATAGCTTGCTGATATCTCCTGTTATGTGCCAAGAACATCCGCTGTCAAAATACCAGATGTCATTTTCTTTGATATCCTGTAAGCAAAGAATTTAAGAAGATTTGGGTCCCCTTTGATTGTTGGGTCCATGTATGTTAGTGCCTTTAAGTACCCAAATTTGTCTGACAGCAATTGGTTTGCTGTAGGTTAGTTTTGGTCCTGTTTTGCGATGTCTACGTGGCCCTGGCACATAGTCATTGTAACCTTGATTATTATGCATGTAAAATCTAGGATTATTATTATTATTATTCCAGTAAGATTGCCGTCTAGGAGGTGGAGCCTTTTCCTACGATCTTACAGCTTACCTTCTGGGTTTCCAGTTGGATTCCTAGATATGTTGATGATACTATGAGGCGACATGTTTTCTGGATGAATAATGGGGCTCCTGTATCCAATATCTAGGCGCATTGTAATGTTGAAAGTAATGCGATGCTTGACTTTGATACTTAGATACAGCCTTCTTTCTGAACGGCTATTGGCGCTTCTGATATGCTCGAGTAGCATGCTGTTGATCACGCCTTACATGTTTGGGAGGCTGAGGTTTCTGCTATCTGTGATATGAACCTGGTGGCGGAATCGCCTCCTTCGCTGTACAAGGGGCAGCTGTAGCCTTTGCAGGGTTTGGGATTTCATCAGGTATAAGAATGGGTTCCACACCCCTGACGAATACCGTACTTGATTTTCCCTTATTGGATAATGAGTTATACCCTAAGCCACTTTTATCATGGGCATGTTGCCCAGTGCTAAGAATTTCTTCCATCCGTTTAGATGATTTCTCGAATGATTTCAAGATGGACTCTAATTCTCATTCTTATTTCTAGAGCATTTTTACTTTGGCTTCAAGTAGAGGGAAATCATTTTTCTTGCTCTTATTATGAGACTTAGCCTCATTTACATCGTGGGCAAGTTGATGATTGCTCTCCATGAGTTTTTCAAATGTGACCTTGCTGTTTTCGCAATCAATAGACATATTTTCGTAATTATTTTTCAGCAAGTCATTTTCATCTTTCAGCTCTAAGTTAGAAATGTGGAGCTGTACATTTTCCCGTTTTAAAGTCTCATGGGCCTTTTGAATGTTTTAGAATTCATTGATCATGTTTTCAAAGGTATGCGATTTGAGCTTACTTCATCATCGCTATCCTCATCGTCCTGTATTTCTTTGGCCATAAAGCACTGGCTTTATCTTCGATCTCATCATCGGATGAATCACTGTCAGTGACTGCCTGAAGGCACTCCTCAATTTTGTTGTGTAACACCCCGATATATTCGGAATAATTACAGCGACGTAAATCCTTTATATAAGAATTTACAAGGCTAATTTGAGAAATAAGGGAAATAATATTAATACCAAAGTGCCATTAAGGTTATAATTCAAAAAACCAGTTCAACAATTCAAATGAGTACATTATTACAAGCATCTCAAAACATCACAAGACACGCGTACTCGAGTACTGAAAATAAACCATAAAGAGAAGGCAACAACAATTAACATCACTGAGCCCCTTCATCGTCATGTCGGTACTGTGGCTGTTTCCCTGCTCCTCGGCTACCTGAACATCAAAACAAATGTCCACCCCCGAAGGGGTTAGCAAAATGATGCTAGTACAATTATCATAATACATAAATCGAATATGCAACAACAATGCATAATAAAATACACAATACGGACTTTCGCTACCGGAATCCAACAATGCGAATCCATATGATTCCATCAACACAACATGGGTGTTCCAATGATCCAGCGCCCTCAGCATAGATCCCAAGATGATCCCGTCGGACCAACACAAGGTGGAAAACCCGTCCAATGATCCAGCGCCCTCAGCATCGATCCCAAGATGATCCCGTCGGACCAACACGAGGTGGACGTCCGATCCAGCACCCTCAGCATAGAATGCTTGATCCCTTAGGACCATTACAACTTTTACAAACACAAACCATGCATATACACATGCAAAATTGATAAGTCCATCATGAACATTTAAGAAATCAACAACGAATACCATGATAATTGAAAGGAACAAATCTTATGTTCAACAACATGAATAAACCGTATGAATGATCAACATTTTAACCTTAACAAGTTTCAAATACGATACTTGCCTCAAAGATGGCAAAAACTAAAATACTCCAATGAATGTCAACACGTCCGAAGTTCTCCGCACCTCGACCGATCACCTTGTACAAGGGAACAACAAGGAATTCAATAACCTCTCGGAACTAACACACGAGTACTCTTCACCGGAAGCTTGATCACCACTCCACAAGGTCTATGTTCCACAAAAATCGGATTAAGATGATGACATGAGGGATATATGGTGTTGGACAATCTCCAGAACACGAAAAATCTGCTAAAGGAAGGATGAGAAATGAAATGGGGTCGAGTTCTATAAATAGAAATCTAAAACATTATGTACGTTATTCGAGGTCCATTACGTACGTAACAGTATTAACGTATGCTATACTTGAACATTAGCGTACGATAACTTCTGGCCAGAGCTCACTGACCTGTTTATGGCATTGGCTTACATATGTTAGGGTAAAGGTTTTACGTATGTAATAGCTATGACCTTAGCATACGTTAAAAATCCACCTTAGCATACGTTAAGTCTGTTGACTTGCTTAGCTGGAAAGCCGTCCAGGTTCACGCGAGCATCACACGGATCTTCCCTGACCCACACCCGCCGATCCTTGTCGGCTCTCGAGTTGACTAAGCTTACATACATTAAGCTCAACAACTAACGTACGTAATATTTCATTCTTAGGGTATTCTAAGATCATCATCTAGCGTACGTTACCACGTGCAGAACCATGCATGCAAAATGATGAAGATACGAAAACGTAAGGATACGAATATGGGAAACCAATCTTCGATTAATACGTCACAAAGTCGAATCTTACAAAATCGAATACAGGATAAATACACATTAATTATCCGGGCATTACATACTACCCCTCTAAAAAGAAGTTTTGGCCCGAAACTTAAAACGCAAACAATTCTGGGTATCTCGACTTCATACTATCTCGACTCCATGTTGGGACCACTGAACTTTAACCAAGTAGATCGATTTATTCCTCAATTGTTTGACTTGATTCTCATGTATCTTGATTGGCTTTTCTTCAAACGAGCCATCATTAGCCACCTCAATCTCGCCAAAATCGATGATATGACTGGGATCCGGTACATATTTACGCAATTGAGATACGTGGAATACATTATGAATGTGACTCAACGATGGCAGTAAGGCCAACCTGTACGCCAACTCCCCAACTCTCTCAAGGATCTCAAATGGTCCGATATATCTCGGACTCAGCTTACCTTTCCTCCCAAAATGGAAAATTCCCTGAGTAGGAGAAACCTTCAATAGTACATGGTCCTCAACTTCAAATTCCAATGGCCGATGGCGCGCATCTGCATATGACTTCTGTCGACTCTGGGCAGTCAACAACCTTTCAGGAATTAGGGCTACCGTTTCTTGGGTCTGAACTATCAATTCTGGTTCCGTTCCGATCAAGTCAGAAGAGTCATCCCAATATAGGCGTGATCTGCATCTTCTTCTGTACAATGCTTCAAACAGTGCCATATTAATGAAAGCATGCCAACTATTATTGTAGGTGAATTCAATCAATGGCAAATGAACATTCATGCTAACTTCTCAGGTCCCCAAGTGTCTTTAATACCCAGCAAATGAGCCAACTTGGTTAGTCGATCGACTATAACCCAAATCATGTTCATTCCCGTCTTGGTCTTTGGCATATTGGTGATGAAGTCCATCGAAATATCCTCCCACTTCCACTCAGGTATTGGAAGTGGATTTAACATCCCGGCAGGCTGCTTGTGTTCAATCTTAACCTGCTGACAGGTTAAACATTTTGAAACGTATTCCGCTACGTCCTTCTTCATATTTCCCCACCAGAAATTTTGTTTTAGGTCCTTATACATCTTACTGGTGCCCGGGTGAATAGAATAGGGTGCGTTGTGAGCTTCCTTCAAGATTGTCTGTCTCAAAACATCATCATAGGGGACTCAAACTAGACTCTAAAATCTCATAACTCCATCATCTTGTATCACGAATCCTGGGCCCTTCCCTTTATTTACTTCGTCACATAGTTGAAGAATCAGAGAATCATCCAACTGCTTAGATTTGATTTCTTCGATCAACGACGAAGTTAGTACCATAACATTCAGTTGCCCTTGGACTCCTTGTGACCATACTTCGATTCCTTCACGAATCAGTTCTCGTTGAATTTTGGTTTGGGATGTAAGCGCTTCCAGCACTCGAAAAGAAGCAGGTTTGTGGCCCAGTGCATCAGCTACCACGTTCGCTTTGCCTGGATGATAGAGGATTTACAGGTCGTAATCCTTTATCAATTCCAGCCACCTTCTCTGCCGCATATTTAATTCCTTCTGACTAAATATATATTTGAGGCTCTTATGATCTGTGAAGATCTAATAATGAGTGTCGTACAAATAATGTTGCCAAATTTTCAAAGCAAATACCACAGCTGCTAAGTCCAGATCATGAGTCGGGTAATTAACTTCATATGGTTTCAACTGTCGAGAGGCATAGGCGATCACCCTATCCTTTTGCATCAACACGCATCCCAGACCCTGATTTGAAGCATCGCTGGATATCATGAATCCATCGGTTCCATCTGGTAACGCTAGTATAGGCGCTGTCGTCACTCTTCTATTAAGTTCATCAAAAATATCGTGGCACTTCTCATTCCACACGAATTTCTGAGTCTTCTGCAATAGCTAAGTAAGTGGACGATCAATTTTGGAAAATCCTTCTACGAAACGGCGATAATATCCAGCAAGTCCTAAGAAACTTCGGACTTCTTTCACGTTATTAGGAGATTCCCATTCCAAGATAGATTCGACTTTCTTCGGGTCTACCTGAACTCCGTCATCTGATATCACATGCCCAAGGAGGTTACTTCCTTAAGCCAGAACTCGCATTTTGAATGTTTCGCATAAAGCTGTTCATTCCTCAACGTACTCAAAATGATACGCAAATGCTCTGCATGCTCCTGTGGGTCTTTCAAATAGATTAAGATGTCATCAATGAAAACGATGTGGTCTTTTTCCAAGTACTCTAGGAATACTCGATTCATCAATTTCATAAACACTGCAGGAGCGTTAGTAAGTCCGAATGGCATCACCACAAATTCATAGTGTCCGTACCGGGATCTGAAAGCAGATTTCGGTATATCTGATTCCTTAATTCTCAACTGATGGTATCCTTATATCAAGTCGTCGATTTGAGGTATTGGATACTTGTTCTTGAGCGTCACCTTGTTTAGCTCCCTATAATCGATACAAAATTGGAGGGATCTATATTTCTTCCGGACAAAGAGAAGGGGTGCTCCCCAAGGAGAAACGCTAGGTTGAATGTAACCCTTCTGCAATAATTCCTCAAGCTGCTTCTTTAGTTTATACATATCGGTTGGCGCCATACGGTATGGTTCTCTGGAAATAGGTGCGGCCCGAGGCTCTAATTCGATATTGAACTCTACTTCTCTCCGCGGAGGTAACTCACGTAGTTCGTCAGGGAATACATCTGAGAATTCGTTCACAACTGGAATAGATGAGAGATCTACTCCTTCTTTCTTCATGGCATAATACCACAATCCGTAACAACACTGCTTTAGTAATTTCACTGCTTTCATGGATTTTATCAATTTTCCCAAGCTTCCCAGTCCCCATCCTTTGAATAAATGTTCATATCCGTCATCAGCAATGATAGAAATAACTCTCCTTCGGTAATTCAAAATAGCCCCATAACGGTTGAGCCAATCGTCTCTGAGAATTAAATCGTCACCATGGATGTCGACCACAATAAGATTTGATTGCCAATCTCTTCCTCCTATAGACACTGGAAAATGTCTAGTTTCTAGGGTTCCCATAATTCTCTCTCCGCTCGGTAAACCCACAACATAAGGCTCACAATCATGTAAACACGAGATGTTTAAACGATTAACAAAGTTTAGTGATATAAAAGAATGTGTAGCTCCTGAATCGAATAAGACACTAACTGGTTGCAAAAGGATCTGAATCGTACCTGATACAACAACAGTGTTCTGATCGTCTGACTTCCTCACCTCGTACAGGCGTGGAGGAACGGACCCAGCACTGGACGCCTCTCTTTTCCCAACATTCTTCTTCTGAAAACCACTTTGCTGTGTCTGGTTCACACTCGTATCTTTCGGAACTGGTGCTGGAGTGCGAGTACCAAATGATCTAGTCACATTTCCGCAAAAATTTGCATGGTGACCTTCTTGCCCACATTCGAAACAAGTCACAGAAGGAACAGAGCAATCACGCGGAACATGTCCTGTTCGACCATAGTTATAACACTTTTTCGATGCGTCCGAAACTGTTGATGCTGTCCGGAATTTCTTTCTGCCTCGGGAAGGATGCGGAGGTCTCCTAGATGAATGAAATGAAGACTGGCCCTTGCGGGGCCCACCACTCTTGTTCTCCGTGAAGTTGCCAGACACTTTCTGCTTCTTTGCTTCCGTTGATTTCTCCACCGTTGCCTCTTTCATGTCGTATGCCAATGCTTTGTCCTGATACTGTCGCAAGGTAGTACATTCAAATATGGACATATATTGCTGAATCTCGGGTTTCATCCGCATGTCGAAATGGAAAATCTTCTCCGACTCGGTCCTGACCAAGTGTCTGACACAAGTCAACTGGTGATTAAAGGTCTTGATTATGTCTGTCACATATGCCTCCGAACACTGCGGGGAGAAAAACTCTCGGACTCTAGCCTCTCTAACTAGATGAGGACAATATTGTGCTTCCATAATTAATCTGAATTCTGTCCAGTCAGCATTATGATCCTCAGGTCGAATAGCTTCCCACCAGTCAAAAGCCTCCCCAATCAGAAAATACTAGGCAATAGGAACCTTTCGGTCATCGGGACAGTTGATCCCCGCAAATATTTTTCGAACTCCTTCATCCAGTGATCCTAAGTAGGCATCTCAGCAGAACCGTCAAATTTTGGTGGGTGCAATTTGACCATCTTCGTAAGCCACTTGTCTCCCTGATTATCCTCGTTGCGCTGCTGGCCCATCGATGTCTGCATGCGGTCAACCACTTGAGCGAACTGGGTTATCTGAGTGACCACCTATTGAAGCACCCCCGGTATGTTAGGATTTGCGTTATCATTCGCTGATCCTTGTTGTCCTCCAGAATGAGAATCAGTTTGACTAGCCGATAATTCTGGGGTAGACGCTGATTCCTCCTGTCTCGCATTACCACGTCCGCGTCCGCGTCTACGACCTCCCCTCAACATACTGTAAATACAAATACTCAATATCCAGGGCAAAATTTTCTAAAAGAAAGTCCGTCAATATTCACAAAAATGGTAGTATAAGAGATTAGGAGACTTACAACCACGGTCCACATGACGACGCTGGCTGAGCAGTGATGTTATAAACGACTCATAAATCAAATAACGTAAACAGGCCCAAATAAACCCGACTGCCAAGATATCCATGAATCTTAGCTCTGATACCATATTCTGTAACACCCTGATATATTCGAAATAATTACAGCGCCGTAAATCCTTTATATAAGAATTTACAAGGCTAATTTGAGAAATAAAGGAAATAATAATAATACCAAAGTACCATTAAAGTTATAATTAAAAAAAAACAGTTCAACAATTTAAATGAGTCCATTATTACAAGCATCTCAAAACATCACAAGACACGCATACTCGAGTACTGAAAATAAACTAGAAAGACAAGGCAACAACAATTAACATCACTGAGCCCCTTCGTTGTCATGTCGGTGCTGTGGCTGTTTCCCCGCACCTCGGCTACCTGAACATCAAAACAAATGTCCACTCCCAAAGGGGTTAGCAAAACGATGCTAGTACAAGTATCATAATACACAAATCAAATATGCAACAACAATGGATAATAAAATACACAATATGGACTTCCGCTACCGGAATCTAACAATGCGAATACACATGATTCCATCAACACAACATGGGTGTTCCAATGATCCAGCGCCCTCAGCATAGATCCCAAGATGATCCCATCGGACCAACACGAGATGGAAAACCCGCCCAATGATCCAGCAACCTCAGCATAGATCCCAAGATGATCCCGTCAGAGCAACACGAGGTGTACATCTGATCCAGAGCCCTCAGCATAGATCACTTGATCCCTACGGACCATCACAACATTTACAAACACAAACCATGCATATACACATGCAAAATCGATATGTCCATCATGAACATTCGAGAAATCAACAACGAATACCATGATAATTCAAAGGAACAAATCTAATGTTCAATAACATGAATAAACCGTACGCATGATCAACATTTTAACATTAACAAGTTTCAAATACGATACTTGCCTCAAAGATGCAAGAACTAAAATACTCCAATGAATTTCAAAACGTCCGAAGTTCGCCGCTCCTCGACCGATCACCTTGTACAAGGGAACAACAAGGAATTCAATAACCTCTCGGAACTAACGCATGAGTACCGAACGCCCTAAGTTATGATCGATTTATCAATTATGAACAATCATTTCTCGGTCCTATTTCCCGACGAACACCAAGTATTGGAAAAAGACATGCAAATTCAAGAGATCAATGGAACACAAAGCCGGTGTCTACAATTCCAAAGAAATTTCTTATATCATTAACTCCATACTATAGTTCCGATTATCAACTCAATTGCTTGGTTTGGTTGTTACAATGATACATACGAGATAGTAATGTTTAATCTAGTTCTAGGTTAATTCATCTCTACGATTCTTGTTCTTCCATAAAAAGTTCCTCTCATCGAATTCTTCATTCGAAATGATTGTTCCAAACATCTTATCCTAGTTCTAATCATCCAAGAAGGTTATCAACGAGTTCATCTAAGGCAAGGGTTATAATTGAACACCCTTCATATTCAACTTCTTGAATTCATATTACACAGGGGGTAAGCCTTAACATTATATTCTTCAAAATAGTGTTATGTAAGCATCATCAAGGTGTGTTCATCTCATAAAATCCCATTCGTAAAGTTGGTAAGGATTACGGCTCAAGTAATAGCTATGAGAATCTTAATTCACTCAAAAATAATCCTCCTAAACATGGTGTTGGATTCACTGACATAATAAGCTCAATAACCTCTGGAAAGCCTTATAAAATAACTAAGAACATAATCTCCATCTAGGTGTAGAGTTAACATACCTCAAGGAAGGGAAGAAAAATGAAAATCTTGAATAAACTCTTCACCGGAAGCTTGATCACCACTCCACAAGGTCTATGCTCCCCAAAAATTGGATTAAGATGATGACATGATGGATATATGGTGTTGGACAATCTCCAGAACACGAAAAATCAGCCAAAGGAAAGATGAGAAATGAGATGTGGTCGAGTTCAATACATAGATATCTAAAAAATTACATACGTTATTCGAGGTCCATTACGTACGTGACAGTATTAGCGTACGCTATACTCGAACATTAGCATACGTTAACGTCTGGCCAGAGCTCACTGACCTGTCTATGGCATTGGGTTACGTATGTTAGGGTAAAGGTTTTACATACGTAATAGTTATGACCTTAGCGTACGTTAAGTCCATTGACTTTCTTAGCTGAAAAGCCGTCCAGGTTCACGTGAGCATCACACGAATCTTCCCTGGCCCCCACCCGCTGATCCTTGTCAGATCTTGAGTTGACTGAGCTTATGTACATTAAGCTCAACAGCTAACGTACATAATATTGCATTCTTAGCGTATGCTAAGACCATCATCTAGCGTACGTTACCACGTGCAGAACCATGCATGCAAAATGATGAAGATACGAAAACGTAAGGATACGAATACAGGAAACAAATGTTCGATTAATACATCACAAAGTAGAATCTTACAAGATCGAATATAGGATAAATACACATTAATTATCCGGACATTACATGTTTGACGCTGGCGAGGCTTCTGATTCACCGATCAGGGCCTTGAGATTGTTCTTCCAAGCATGTCTTCTTTCATCCTTTTCTTGTTGCTCAGCTTCTGGCAACTTTTGAACTATCAGATGCGGACACTTATTTGCATAATATCCGGGTTTTCTGTAGTTGTAGCACAAGTTATAATCACCAGAGGAGGGAGATTCAGAACTTACCTTGTGGAAAGGCTTGGGCATGTATGGAGTCTTTCCAGACTGTTTGATAACCTTTTTGAATTTGTGCATGAGTAAGGCCATTTCATCTTGTGACATGATATCTTCATCACTGTCAACAGTCTTGTGTGCGGATTTGGATGTGCTAGGGTCAGAGCTATGTCTCTTGTCAGATACAGCAGCCAGTGCTGTAGTCTTGGCAGGTGACTCTTCGGCTTTTTCTCTCCTGTCAATGTCATACACAAAAGCTTTGAGGTTAGAGAATACATCAAAAGTAGAAATATCATTAAGGTTATAGGATACACGCATAGATGTAGTCTTAATGTCCCATCGGGCAGGAAGTGTCACGACCCCTTATCCGTAAGTACAGCACAGCCGGAGCATGACCCGGGGTAGGAATTAAGATGCGGGGAAGAAAGGGGAAAACATACATTTCATAAGGAATAGGGGTGTATTTCCATAAATAACATATCAAGGCATCATGAAGGGGAGTCAATCCCATGGGAATGACTTAGAATCCAAAGTAGAATACATAGTTATAATATTAACTTTGATGTTTAGAAAAAGGCTTCATGCAATCGGCATAACTTAGAAAGCAAAATCATAAAGAGTATTTGCAGCGGAAAAACATGGTTGGTTACATATATGAAGATATGTAACCAGGGCTTAACATTGATCGTAAACAAAAGAATTCTACTCAACACCCTCCATCACATACCCTGCTCAACCTGCACATTTTAAAAGATATACAGGGCTGAGTACAACGTACTCCGTGAACATATTGCCAAAATATACAACATGCTTTCGTGTTTGTCATCATGCATATAAGCAGTAACACACGAGGGTTTTAATAAAAAGCCCATGTTTACTAAATCATTTCATTTCATAGCATATATCATCAGATTCACCATATCCATAATTTACGCAGGGGAAGGTGGCGACCTCCCGCGAACGTTGCTCCTCGAGATCGGTTCATAAGAATCCACATAAAAGTTTTTATGCATCATAATCATTTGAAATCATAATTTGCTTGTAAAACATTTCATCAATATAGAGCAAGCTCAGATCATTTTCGGATAGAAAGCCCACATAACCATTTTGTCTAGAAAGCCCACATAACCATTTCGTGTAGAAAGCCCACATAACCATTTCGTGTAGAAAGCCCACCCGGACAAGTAATAAACGCAAGCAACACTTATTCTCGGATCTTCCTTACGCTCCAGTCTGCTACTCCACCTTTCATCGGGACAACTAAGTTTAGCGGTCGATCGAGCTTAACGAAGTCTAACGGACAACGGATTCAATCTACATGCTTGGACTTTAGAGTTTTGCATTCGACTTAAGTTCAAAAATAAAATCTATGATTCTCTTAGAGAAACTAACTGACCATATAAAATATAAATATACTAACAAAGGTAACCTATACTCGATTCCATTACACATTCCTTGGTTCGAAAACAATCATCAAACACTTAACATAATCATAACATACTGTGCATCAAGTCTAGAAATAATTAGCGTTCTGTTAATGCATAGTAAGAAATAGATAGTTTATCTTATACCACTGTAAATCCACTGAAGTCTAGTTTCATGTCCATTTTACGGACCTCAAAATAATTAAACGTGTAGAAAGTTATGACCGTTTCCATGAAGTATAACAAAACTGCCAATATCCGACGAAAATGGGAAAAACATCATATTAACCTAGAGCTCATTTCTAGCATCGGAAATCCTAAACATGTAAACTCTAATCATTCATATCATACTTATAACACATATATGAGTCGACATACAATCATGATTCTCGACATTACGAACTCCATTTCATAATCGTTTCTTTTGAAAAATGACGACTTACCCATTCTTATTTTTCCAACATTAACATTCAAACACCACATATCAAATATCACTAACATCAACAACAAATTTAATATCTACTCATGTTGAGAATCAAAATCTTGGTCCTAACATACAAATGACCTAAACATGACTTTAAAATCCTCAATACATAACATGCTCCTTAACTACATCAAATATTACCAACACATCTTCTAACTTCATAAATCTAACTTCATGGTCTTGTTTTCAAATAAATTTCCAAAACATTTTATAAAAATCTAACAAACACATATCATGTACTTTCATACATCATCACAATTATCAAGTCCCTTTTGAACATACAACAACATATCAAGAACTAAACATGTTTCTTCCTTACTTTCCAAAATGCCAAACATTTTTATAAAAATCCCATAAATTCATCATAGCATCATATCATCATATAACAATATATTGTGGAAGAAAAATATAATAAAAACAACACATAATTGGGTTATAAAACCCTAGGAATTTCGGCCAACATGTAAAAATCAAGACATGCTTACAACTTGTTCTAAACATACAAAACATTATAACATTAAACCTAAGTCTTCATATATTCTCAAATTTTAAAGTTACCTAAAACCTATCTATACTTGGGTAGAAATGAAGCGGATGAGGTAACTTACTTAAATATGAACTTGGATTTACGTTTGGCACACAAAATGAGCTTGTAACTTGAGCTTGAATGGAAGAACAATGGTGTTCTTCACTCAAAAAGGGGAGGGGGTGGCCAAAGGGGAAGGGAAGGGAGGTGATGTCCCTTAAATACTAGGTTAACCCTAGACATCATCAATAAAGCGGTCGAATAATATTTTACGTTTCGCTCCTCCACAGATAAAATTACTCTGGTATTAAACATATGTCATATACTTAAATTATAGTGTGGCACTTACAGCTTAAAGTTGGTGAAAAGTTTCGCGATTTACGAAACGCAAATTATCCGAGAAAAAGACTCGACATAAAATATACATGAAATTCAAAAAGTAAACTTTTGAAAATCGTACTCGTAACATAAAGGTGGTGTATATATAAGGCGAAGGAATCATGATTTTGTCTATCGAAACATTAAAATCAAATTCGGAAGATAAACCCAACCAGATAAACGAACATCCGATTTCTGAATTTAAAACGTGTAAATAGTTCTAAACTTATTCCATTAGTCAGAATTTTATTATTTGTGAATGCAAAACCCTAATGTCGTACTTGAGGTCATAATAATTCATGCATATAAAAGACTGGGGCATTACATCTTACCCCTCTAACAAGAAATTTCGTCCCGAAATTTACATACCTTATCAAAAAGTTCGGGGTATTTCTCCCTCATCTTACTTTCGAGTTCCCACATAGCTTCTTTCTGACCGTGGTGACTCCATAATACTTTCACCAAAGGAATCGACTTATTCCTAAGTTATTGAACCTTATTGTCTAAAATAGCTTCAGGCCTTTCTACATAAGTCGTATCGTGACTAAGAACTATGTCACTCTGATGAATCACATGCTTGGGATCAAATAATTACTTCCTCAGCTGAGAAACATGGAAAACATTGTGAACATTCCCAAGACTAGGTGGCAGAGCCAACCTATAAGCAACTGGGCCGATCCTCTCAAGAATCTCATATGGCCGTATAAAACGTGGCCTAAGCTTGCCTTTAACGTCAAACCTGATTATTCCCTTAGAAGGGGAAACCTTGAGGAAAACCTTATACCCACTTTCGAAATGCAATTCAGTTTGGCGTGTATCGGTGTATGACTTCTGTCGAGTCTGGGCCTCTTGTATTCTCTATCGTATCTTGCGGATAATATCGATCATCTCGCTGACTGTGTTTGTCCCTAAAATATTTCTCTCACCCACTTCATCCAAATAAAGTGGTGACCTACATTTTCTGCCGTATAAGGCTTCATACGGTGCCATACCTATCGTTGCCTGATGACTGTTGTTGTAAGAAAATTCGATTAACGGCAAAACATGCTCCCAATTTACAACTTGATCCAACATATAGTTCTTAACATGTCTTCTAGTGTTTGAATCGTCCTTTCCGATTGTCCATCGGTCTGCGGGTGGAAAGCGGTATTAAAGTTTAGATGTGTACCCAATTCCTTCTATAGACTCGTCCAAAATCTAGAGGTAAATTTTGGATCTCGATCTGACGTGATTGATATAGGCACTCCATGCAAACGTACAATTTCACGAACATATAACTGTGCCAACTTCTCAGATTCGTAAGTGATTGGGATAGGCAAAAAGTGAGCTGATTTTGTGAGTCTGTCTACTATAACCCATATAGCAGTGTTTCCTCGTTTGGTCCTCGGTAAACTAGTCACAAAATCCATAGATATTCCTCCCCACTTTCATTATGGAATGGTTAATGGCTATAACTTTCCATACGGTCGTAGGTGTAGTGCTTTCACTTGCTGACAAGCCAAAGACCGCTCGACAAATGAAGCTACATCCCGTTTCATACCATCCCACCAGAAATTTCTCTTCAGGTCTTGGTACATCATGGTACTCCCAGGGTGAGCAGTATAGGGAGTATCATGAGCCTCACTCATAATCTCATTCCTTAATTCCTCATCATGTGGGACACATTCCCTCTTCGAACATAATTGCATTATCAGCCGCTTTGCGGTAACTTCCTGGGTTATCGGATCTAATTCTCAACGTAGTTTCTCGAATGCTTCATCTCTCCTCTGCACATTCACTATCCGTCCTCTCAGATCTGGTGTTGTCACTAACGTCGCGACACGACCCATTATCATTTCCGGTGGATGAACCACCTCTAAACTCATTCCTTCAAAATCTTGGATTAGACCCCCTTCTGAGGTAAGTAGGTACACTATAAGAATAAACGTCAAAGACCTCGGATAATATCCGAAGTAAAAATGTTATAATTACCGAAGTCTATGTTCGTGTAGTTAAAGGTATACTTTAGACTTCGCTTATTAGACGAAGTCTAATATCGTAATAACCGAAGTCTATCTCGGTTTTTAGAACCCGAATATGGGGGTTTGCGAAGTAAAAAAGGTCCTTCCACTTCAGTTATTTTATAATCGCTGAAGTGTATATTTCCTATTACACTCCTTTTTACTTCGCTTATTCTATTTTGTGTCGCTAATTATATATCTCTGACTTCGTTTTTTATCCGAAGTAAATAACCACATTGCATATTTCTTTTCAATTTGTAAATATAGAATCCCTGTTGTACAAAAACATGATCCACCCAATAAAAAAACCTCAATTCACAAGATCTCAACAACACAACCTCAAATACATCAATCAACCTCATTAAAAATCCAACAAACTCAAATCACAAGATCCCAATTCAATAACACAAGATCATAAGCATTGATAATAATAATAAACCACAATTTCATATATAAGCAGTGATTTGTCGTACAAAAATGCCAAATATTCAGATTCACGTGATTCACAAGTTTGCATTGGGCATAACTATAATATGCCAACATCAAATAAACTTCCACAATGTCTACGAGAGACATGCATAGGTCTAGCTAATGGACTGCACATTAACAAAACATTCACCATATTTACCCGATCAAACGACATGTTCTGATCTAACTATACCAACAGATATGCACCAAAGTACCAGTAGTGTTGCAACCAAGACCATACACATATAGTACTGATTTGAAACTAGACAAAGAACTTCCTGACAATAAAGCCAGCCTAAGCACCATCGAAAAACGTGTAGACGAACTTGCTCCACTCGTTCCTGACTTCATCATACTGCTCCTGGGTGTAGTATTGGTCTTTGGCGAACCAGATCTTGAGCAAATCACATTGAAACAAAAAAATAGATTAAGAATACGTTCATAAAAGATGCATCAACATCACAAATTTTCGTACCAAAACATATTATATAATATAAAAGGATGACAATTAAAATTACATGATGTGTTTTTCCCGCACATGTGTTTTCTGCATGATGTGATGCCATGATGTATTTTTCCCGCACATGATGTGATGTCATGATGTGTTTTTCCCGCACATGATGTGATGCCATGATGTGTTTTTACGCACACTTGAGCTTAGTAATAAGTTTTGTTATTTCCTATTTAAGCATAAAAGAACTTGGAAAAACATGCTTGATTCGCTTCAAAGATATCATCGAAACTATCAACAGATAATGTTCGGCGTCATAAAAGCAGATCTCATACGGAACATTCAACATCATTTTAATAAAGTAATCATAAAGATGAAAGAAAGCAAGAGCACCTCCAATATTGCATGAAATTCTTCTTTGGCAACCACCAGCCTATCAGTGTCACTTGAATCAACAACATATATAATGGCTTGCGTATTAGGAAAATAGCACCTCGATATGGCCTAAATAGCAACACCGAAAAATAAGCATCAAGGTACATTTGTTAACTACAAAAGCTAAATACGATCAAACACATCTCTAACAAAGCTTAATCAGTGAAAATTGTATGAAGGCAGGTTATATGAAGATTCAAAAAACAAGCGCGACTCTGTACTGTATCATCTGATTAAGAATAAAATGCAAACCCAATAAATCTTTGCTCAGAATGGACAATAACTCGAAGCAAATGCTAACCAAACAGGTGGTGCCAAATAGAAAACATGTATTTCTAACCTAATCCATTTTCTTCATTCATTTTTCTCATTATGGGGTTTCACCCCTGCTTTACATAAATCTTCTCAATCTTAGTCAATAAAGTACAATTCCCAACCAAGAAGTTGTTAAATGGTAATGAAAAAACAAAGCACCGGATGAACCAGTACATAGGGAAATATTAGCTTGTAAATGGAAGATACTTACAAAGGCAAACAATCAAGACAACAGGTATAACGGGAGAATCAAATAAAGTTACTTATACTAGTACGCACTTTGCCACAAGGAAAGAAGACAGGCATTAGAGATGGACTTGAATCACTTCTTCCATCACAATGAATGATTAGGAAGTGGGGAGGGGATGGGCGTTCTGAAGAAACATAAAATAATTTAATGGCTAAAGTGACAATGGATGAGCTTGAAGTAAAGCGCAACACGAACAATTATTTTATGGCTCTGCTCTGCGTAAGATTGAAATCTATATCTTGTGTTTTAAGTTGTATGTATAAAAATCTGGGGCTTGTTGTTGGATTTGTTGTTGCTTGGAATATGTTTCATCGTATTGATTGTTGTTATTTGGCTTAAGTGATTTTTTTATACTTTTAATATTATATATTATGCCTTACATCTGAAATTGCAGGTTGAACAATGGAAGAAAAGGACTGCAAGAAAAGAAAAGAAAACAGAGAGCAGATACAACGAGAACACAAATGCACCAACCCAGAACTTTTTTTTCTTTCTTCTTCTTGACCTTTTTATTTGAGGAGGCGGCGTCTCAATATTGTTGCTCTTTCTCTCATCTGATGATGTCTCTTCGAAACAATCTTCAATTTCTTATTTGGACACCTCTTCAAGACAAGCCACTCATATGAATCATATTCGGGAAGGCAATGAAACGACATCTTTGCCAGGTCACAAACACTCGGATGCAACACTTTTGTCCCATTATTTCCTGCTCAAATGGAAGGTTGGGCCATCCACGGGGTTCGAATACCAAAGCAACACCACCACCGACAAGTATTTCATCACCATTAACCTTCAGGTTTGCTTGAATTTCAAGCGAGGAATATGCTGGCACGGCCACCGTAGACGACTTAATAAGAGCCCCAAAGTCCGACTTCCGTAGTGTGCTATCAAAGGGCACACGATCGATACAACACTTTAGTCTCCCTTTCTTGGTAGCGTATATGATACCACTCACTTCACAACACTTATCCTCCACGCATGGAACCCAAGGGAGGGATGTGGATGAGCATGTTTAAAGGTAAAAGTCTCCAAATTATTGTTCTTGACCAACTACATTCACTTTATTTTTAAATTCTGTAACATCAATGTAGCAAAGAGGCAAAAGTTATGCACATACACTTCATCGGGTTCTCTAACATCAATTAGTTGTGCCTCGTCAAGAAAAGATGGATCTTGCATTTTCTCATGGAGCTCACTGGATGAATATGTTCAAGAACCGATTCCTCTCGTAGATAAAGAAAGAGAAAAAAAAATAAGAAACAAAGAAACTACATGCCCGCTTCTTGCAAAACACTGCTCCGGTTACATATGAAATCTTACCTTTCGAGAGAGCTTGCAACAAATGCCAACCAGATTTGGTCTTGCACCTTACAACTTTATTTAATGGAGCACTAAATGCGGCCTCCTCAAACTCGCACTGATATGTTTCACAATGAATACCATTTCACAAAATGCAACCGAGGGAAATGTCGGTGTGAAAACATCACATATGATGGATTTAGGAACGAAATAACAAGACAAAGATATTGTAAGAAACAAGCTCGAATCAGAATGGATCCACATTGAGTTGTCTTCTTCCATCGATACTTCCACCGACCTTTTACGCAAAAAAAAAAAAAAAAAATGTCTGCTAATTACATAACATTATTTTTCATTTCCTTGATTCAACCTCTATAAGAGCATGACTTGAAGAATGAAAGAAACGCCTAGTCAGTCTTTATTTGATAATATCGAAGGGAATAAATTCCATAACTCAAGAGTCGACAGTTCGGGATAGAGATGAATATAAGAATCATACCATCGGCCCTTTCTCACCCAACCAAGCATGCCCCCTCCTCTTTCGATGGGCAAATCGAGTACTCCAGACCAAGTCACTCAAATTCGATGAGTGAGTGGTATCATATCGCTAGGTGGAGAATCTCGACCACCGGGAGCACGAAGGCAAGGGTTTTCAGCCGGTGGAAGCGTCGACGGCGATGCATAGCAATTAGCAACAGGATAGTGGTGCTGGCGGAGTGCGTAACTCGAAGCCGCCTTGGGTGAGGGCTTGAGCACCGGCTCGGAGAGCGGAGGTTGAGATTGGAGAATCGTGGTGCGAAAATGAGCGGACGAAGAAGGAGGGTTGAGATTGGAAATGAGCGGGCGAAGAAAGAGGGTTTTTTTGGAGTATGAAACATTTTTGGAGTCGAAAAATAATTGAGCTCAAGTATATTTAAAAATTGCGTCAAAAAAATTCACACTTTTACTTCAGAATTATAAAATTAGCGAAGTCTTTGGAATTTAAAATTTCTAACTAGCTCCTGCCTTTTTGTTTGATACCATTTACTGAAGTCTATGTGTGTAGTTTACTTCCCTAAATTGAAAAGCGAAGTTGTTGTTTGTTTTTACTTCGCTAATATACATTACCGAAGTGAGACGTACCGAAGTCTTTGATGTTTTTTCTACTAGTGGTATCCTAATTGCGATTGAGTCTTACGACTCAAGGCATCTACTACCACATTAGCCTTGTCGGGGAGATATTTAATACCACAATCATAATCCTTTACCAATTTGAGCCATCTTCTCTGTCTCATGTTCAAGTCCTTCTGCTCGAAAAAGTACTTTAAACTCTTGTGGTTAGTGAAAATTTTACATCATACCCTATAAAGGTGATGCCTCCATATCTTTAATGAGTGCACAACTGCAGCTAGTTCCAAATCATGCGTAGGATAATTCACCTCATGCGGCCTAAGTTGTCATGATGCGTAAGCTATCACTTTCCCATCTTGCATGAAAACAAAACCTAGCCCATTCTTAGAAGCATCTGTGTAAACCACATACTCCTTGTTCGCTTCTGGTACTGCTAAAACTAGCACAATAGTCAATCTTTTCTTGAGTTAATAAAAACTCTCGTCACATTCATCCGTCCATAAATACTTAATTCCTTTCCGCAACAGTTGTGTCATTGGTCTAGCAATCTTGGAAAATCCTTCTATGAACCTTCGGTAGTACCTAGATAGACCCAAGAAACTCATAATCTCATTAGGGTTGGTTGGCGACTTCCAATCACGTACTACTTCCAGTTTAGCTGGGTCCACCTTAATACCATATGCTAACACAATGTGCCCAAGAAACATTACTTCTTTCAACCAAAATCCGCACTTACTGAATTTGGCTAAGAGTTTCTCTGTTCTTAGTGTTTCCAACACTATCCTGAGATGTTCTTCATGCTCTTTCACATTTCTAGAGTAGATGAGAATATCATCTATGAACACCAAGACAAACTTATCCAAGTACGGGTGGAAAACTCTATTCATAAGATCCATGAATACTGCGGGGGCATTAGTTAATCCGAATTGCATGACTATAAACTCATAGTGTCCATATCTTGTTCGAAAAGCTATCTTGGGTATATCCTCTGGTCGAATCTTCAACTGATGATACCCAGACGTAAGGTCTATCTTACAAAACACATTTGTTCCCTTGAGTTGGTCAAACAAGTCATCTATCCTTGGTAGAGGATACTTGTTCTTGAGTGTGAGCTTGTTCAGCTCCCTGTAATCTATACACATTCTCAGTGTACCATCATTCCTTTTTCACGAAAAGGACAGGTGCTCCCCATGGAGAAACACTCGGTCTAATGAAACCAAAATCCAATAGCTCTTGCAGTTGGATCTTGAGTTCTTGTAGTTCCTTCGGTGCCATCCTATATGGTGCTTTCGGCACTGGGGCTAACCTTGGCTCCAGGTTGATATTGAAATCCACTTGTCGATCTGGTGGTGAAGGGGAAGGGAATGGAGGAAGAAGATGAAGTGAGGGGGAAGAGAAAGGGAGGTGATGTCCCTTAAATACTAGGTTAACCCTAGACGTCGTCAATAAATCGGTCGAAAAATATTTTACGTTTCGCTCCTACACAGATAAAATTAATCGGGCATTAAATGTATGTCATATACTTAAATTATAGTGTCGCACTTATAGCTTAAAGTCGGTGGAAAGTTTTGCGATTTTCGAAACACGAATTACCCGAGAAAACGACTCGACATAAAATATACCCGAAAATTCAAAAAGTAAACTTTTGAAAAACGTACTCGTAACGTAAAAGTGGTGTATATAGAAGGCGATGGAATCATTATTATGTCTATCGAAACATAAAAATCAAATTCGGAAGATAAACCCAACTAGATAACCGAACATCCGATTTCTTAATTTAAAATGTGTAAATAGTTCTAAACTTATTCCATTAGTCAGAATTTTATTATTTGTGAATGCAAAACCCTAATGTCACACTTGAAGTCATAATAATTCATGCATATAAACGACCGGGGCATTACAGGGAGTGATCTAAAGATTTTCAAATTTTTCTCCTTTTGCGTATACACTTTACCCAATGCTTCAAGTTCACCGACAATGCCAGTGAATCTGAGGTCGAGCTCCTCAAGCATTTTGGAAGATTTCATTTCAAAGGATTCAAATTGCTGAGTAAGTTTGGAAATTTTATTTTCTTCTGAGAGCTTAGTACCCTCGCAAATCAGCTTGAGTTTCTTCCAGATTTCCTTAGCTGTCCTACAGCTCTTTACCTTCTAGAATGTGCCTTGATGAAACATGTTTTTAAAGACAACAATACTGTCTCTCAAAATAAATTTAAGAAAATACCTTTTTCATGAGAGCGAGCAAAATAGTTTATTCAAAATATATCGTGTTGAAAAGTATCATTTTCAAATGTTAAAAAAAATAGTTTCATACGTCTCAAAATGAACTAGCATGACTACATGTTCCTCTCAACAATCCACAACATTTCTCCCAAATACACGACTCCGTTTTCTAAGTTTAACCGACATGTTGATTCTACATAATCATAGTTTCTCAAGATCATCAATTCTGTCCCAACTCTGTTACCTCATACTGTAACACATAATATTTTCCCAAATCTCAAAGTACATCAGCTTATAACTGAAAATAACCTCAATACAATCCAAAAATCCAAATACTTTCAGATCGTGAAGCCAACGATTCCCGTGTTACTGGCACATGTATCAACTCTAGACAATACTCGATATAGATATTTTCAAAACATACATTTTGCAAAATCAGTTCAACTCAAAATACGGCACATCTCTTTCTAAATAATCACGTTAATACCATTTGAAAAAGTTTACAACAACCACAGTGCCACACTGGTAAATCACATAACACACAAGCACGGGTGATCAATAAAAACACAAAACTCTAACACTTGTCAACTGACAACTCAAATGACATGACAAAACCACGACTCGACTCGACCCGATAATACTACACGGTACCTCAAACAATACTCAAGTTTCTCAAAACAACATCATAACTCACCAATACAGAAATGTACCAACTCTGGCCAATTCAATCCATCGGATAACATCAATAAATATCAACACGATAATCGATTGTCCATCCAAAGACAAGAACCAAGAAGGAAATACAGAACATACCTCGAGCTGCGCAACGCCACAACGAATCATGTTAGTCTAATTCGAGATCAGATCAATACCACATACGGACATGGTCCTAACACAAGACCTACAAATGCATACTCACATGCTGACATCAATATGCCCACAATAATAACAACAATGCATACTCAATGGAAATCCGATGATCCAGTGCACACAACAGAGATCCCAAGATGATCTTGTTAGATCAACACGAGGTGGATAACCAAAAATATACATATGCACAACAACAACACATGGTAATCCAACGATCCAGCGCACACAGCTATAGATTCCCATGATGATCCCGTCGGACCAACGCATGGTGGAAATACCTGTCCGACGATCCAGCGCACACAACATAGATACCCAAGATGATCCCGTCAGACCAACACGGGGTGGACATACGACAACAATCCACAAATGCATGTTAACAACAAATACACGAATGCATGACAACATCAATACACAAATGTATTACAACATGATCAATACAAATGACAAAAATGATTACAGTACTTGCCTTGAGTCCTTCGAGAGCAATCTCAATGTATAAACCATCACTAACAATTTCCGCAATATTCGACGATCCAAAGTGCCATGGACTGTAGATAATTCGTATCCTCGCATTTACCATGATGTATCCTCAATGCCCAAGTATACCAATAACAAATGTAAATCATATACATTATGATTCAATTCCAAAAATCCGAAATCAACGTACAATCCCAAATCTCCAGAGTTCACAATTATAATCATTGCTATACGAATTATAAACCAATGAAACTGAAATCATTCATTAAATATTATATATTGAGCAAGTAATAACTTGCCTCGATACCGATACGATGATAGTGAAGCCGTTACCAATTCCTGGCTATCGTCTACAAGCTCCTCGGCCCTGCCCAATGCAATCCACGAGCATCCTCGAACTAAATCGTAAGGCACAGTTCTTCTCAACAATTAATTACCACGACCTATTGCAATAATCAATTAACAACAATCCGATAATAATCAACAACTGACATAACCAACCAATCAAACTCAACGGTTCTATGATATCTCGATCATATACAAAACCAAATAATCCAACTCAACAATTACGAACTCATGTCCACAATACAAACCACAAATCGATAATCATATATAACAAATAATATAACTGATCAATAAATCCAACGGTTCCACATTATCCTGATTAAACACAAATCTAAATAACCCAAATCAATCGATCACGGATCCATAATCATAATACGATTCCACAATCCAATAATCATATCAATAATTAAATCAATTAAGTGTCTTAACATACTCGACTCCAACTTCAACTTTAAATATGAATTAACAAGGTTCATTCTTGTTCATATTCGTAGATTCATAGAAAATAAATTACCGGTTATTATCATGAATAGTCATATACAAAATTAACCGTAATCTTTCCAAATTCCATCCCTTATTCATAAAATCATGACATATAAAACTCAAGATTTCTTCAAGAACATGAATTAATATGTAAACATGTTCATAGCCAACAAAACAGCACAATCCGATGTGTTCTAACATCTAAACAATCACCTAATTCATAACTCAAGACATATATCATCATGTTCTTCAACATACACTTCACATAACATTAAGAATCATAACAACACCACTATAATCATCATCATACGAAGCAAATAAGGATAACAATACCAAGAATTCGAAATCAAGGTGTAGAGTTCATCGACATACCTCAAGAACATGAACAACACCATCAAACACCTCAAGGATCAACAATATCTTCATATCTCAAGCTCCAAATCCATGCCATTGTAACACCCCAAACTAGGCGGGTATTACAGTGCCGTAGATCCCCAATTGGGACCCACCAGGCAAATGAAAATGAATGAATTACACAGGATAAATGTAGTACCGAACCACATTACAACAATAATTACTCCGATGAGGAGTTTAGTTACAACACACCAGGACAATACCGAATACTAGTGTATTTTATATGAAGATAAAATACACAACACTGAATGAAACGGAGTATCCAAATGAAAGTCTGCAGCGGAAAATAAAGGACAATAACATGAATAACTGAAAGATCGGGGCCCCCTACTAGTATACTGGGACTCCTCGACATCAACATGCTATTCCCGTGCTTTTGCCTTGCCATGACCTGAAAAACAAAATCCCCAGCCGGGGTCAGTTACACAGAACAACAATCCTCAAGGGTTGAAATACACAATCATGATTATATTTGAAGTTATGAAATATCCTGTCGAAACATACGCAATCAAACATGCTATATGAATCAACTAACAGTACGGCTCAAAGGGTGGTACCACACTACGCCTGGGATGGAAATGTGTCCGTGCACAAGCCACCAACGAGTATCGATCGAATACACGTGTGGTCTTGTACCTAATCAGTCTCACGAGACAATATGACTCGTGTGCACAGTCTAATGTGAGGCCAACAACCAACACACGACTTAAACGTGCCCGACATGAAAATCCAACACATACCAACCGGCACGCCAGTATGACCCGGAATGCCACGATATAACAAAAGTGACATCGAAAATGAATAATGACTCACCGAGGTGGAATGGTAGTGAAATAAATGACAGCTCAATGAAAAGATTGGAACCGCTGCTCCTTATGATCAAGTGATTAATTGACAATAACAAGTTTGATACGGTTAATACACTGATGAATGAGTTATGATTATGAATGAACAACAACAAAAGGGATGAGTATCCTTTTAACCGAGTAAGAATTAACTTACACAACACCGGTGACAATTATCCTTCCACGAACAACATCCTAATAGAGATATCGGTCGCTCGAACAACCTTGAATAACACAATAACCAACAATCCGTTCAACATACGTAACAAACATGAATATAACGAACTCAACACGTCGATACGACAAAACCAAGTCCATTGAGGCATTAAATCAAACACGTTGCGTCCAAACTCCGATTGTTTACAATCAAACCTCAATATACCAATATCAAATCCCCCAAGAAGTGTTTCAAACCAACAAAACATCTTTAATACGATTAATAATCCAAAACAAATATCCAAAAACGTGATTATAACGACAATTAATCGAAAACCCCCAATTTCAACTCGATAATCAAAGTGTTCTTGAATAATCCCTCAATAATCCAATGAATCCTTATACAAACTCATAATCATATACATATCCCTTCATATAACATGATTATAACGTCCAAAACATCATATCTCAACACAAAATCGAAATCCAAGGAGTTGAAGAAATTACCTCTTGAAGATCCAACCACTTCGATCCAATGAAAACGTGTTAAATCGACTATCCAAGCTTCCCAACAAAATAGGATGATGAAATCCGAATACACAAGTGATTGATGATGCCAAAATATCTCCCTCAAGCTCTCTCTGTCGGACAAGATGAAGGAAATGAGAGAAATGAGGAAAAGTGTCCCGGCCAAACCATATATACTACCGGAAGTTACGGCCGTAACTCGGCCCTCTTACGGCCGTAACATTCCAGGTCAACGGCCTTACGGCCGTAACCGGCCAACTTGTACGGCCGTAACTCGGCTTCGTCCGAAAGCCTGCCGACAGACTTACGGCCGTAACCGCTCCTGAGTTACGGGCGTAACCCGCCTTCGTCAAAAACATCCGCCGACATCCTTACGGCTGTATCCGTACACCCTACGTCCGTAACTCGGGTGATACGGCCGTATCCGGTCAACCTTACGGGCGTAAGCCCTCTTCGTCGAAAATGACCAGGCACCTTGCCTGCAGCGTACGGCCGTATCCGGCCAAGTCTTACGGCCGTATCTCCCTCGCCT
Source organism: Orobanche coerulescens (assembly GCA_033398695.1). Taxonomy (NCBI): domain Eukaryota; kingdom Viridiplantae; phylum Streptophyta; class Magnoliopsida; order Lamiales; family Orobanchaceae; genus Orobanche; species Orobanche coerulescens. Next base: position 83,415,423 of record CM065805.1, read on the forward strand.
TACGGCCGTATGCCGAAACCCTTACGGTCGTAACTCGCCTTCGGCCAAAAACGTCTAGGCACTCGCCGACACGTACGGTCAGAATCGCCACCTTTACGGCCGTACCTCCCAACTTACGGCCGTATGCCGATATCCTTACGGCCGTAAGTCCCGCTCGTCCGAAATGGCCCGGAAACAACGAACATCAATTATGGCCGTATCCGACACTCCTTATGGCCGTAACTCGTTGCTGGACAAGATGAAATTCCGACAACTCCGATTTCTCGCTACGATCGATGAATGATTCGACATACCAAACGTTTGCGAACGCGAACAAGTCCAACACATGCCAAAATGATACTTCCAGCAAAAGACTACCAATCACGATGATAATAATAATACTCCCGTTCCGACACTCAAACGGAGATGAAATGACGATCGGTAACTGATACACGGTTACAACATGCCAAATGAACGCAAATGAATGAATCATGACTGATGAATGATTATTAATGAGTGAAAATTACTGAGTGATGATTACTGACTGATAGTTACTGAATGATAATGAATGAATTACAACCGGGTATTACATACTCCCCCCCTTAAAAAGAGTTTCGTCCCCGAAACTAAGGGTCAAACAACTCAGGATGACTCTCCCGCATACTCTCCTTGGTTTCCCAAGTAGCCTCTTCGACTCCGTGTCTAGATCACTGAAACTTAACCAAAGGAATCGCCTTATTCCTCAACTGTTTGATTTGCCGCTCGTACACTCGTATGGGACGCTCCTCATACAATGATCATCTGCGATCTCGATTTCGTCGAACTGAAGTATGTGACCCGGATCGGCAACATACTTCCGCAATTGCGAGACGTGCAATGCATTATGAATTTGGCTCAACGCCAGAGGTAAAGCCAAACGGTAAGCTAACTCGCCTATTCGATCCAGAATCTCAAACGATCCCATGAATCTCGGACTCAATTTCCCCCATTTTATGAAACGGAAGATACCTCGAATCGGGGATACCTTGACCAAAACGTGGTCACCCATCTCGAACTCTAGTGGTCGACGATTATCTGCATATAATTTCTGTCGACTCTGAGCAGTCAACAGACGACTCCTGATCAAAGCTACCTTCTCCCGAGCGGCTATAAGTATATCGGGCTCGGTGCCGATTGACTCTGATGGGTCGTCCCAACACAAGGTAGATCGACAACGACGACCGTACCAGGCCTCGTAAGGTGCTACCTTCATCGCAGCATGCCAACTAAACTGTACGTGGACTCAAACAACAGTAATTGGGCTTCCCAATCGTCTACTAATCGAGGACGCTTGCCCTCAACATGTCCTCCAATGTCTGAAAAGTCCTCTCTGATTGTCCGTCGGACTGAGGATGAAAAACGGTAATGATATTAAGCTGAGTTCCCAAAGCACGATGAACTAATTTCCAAAATGAGACACGAATCACCCGTCACGATCAGAAACGATACTCTTAGGAGTACCGTGCAATCTCACTATCTCTTTGATGAACAGCTGGGCAAGTCTCTCGGGACCCCACGTATCCTTAATCCCAAGGAAATGAGCTGACTTAGTTAAGCGGTCCTCGATCACCCAGATCGTATTCATGCCACGACGACTCGAGGCATCGGCAACCACGTTCGCCTTACCCGGGTGGCACAGGATCCCGATATCATAATCTTCGATTAGTTCCCACCACCGCCTCTGTCGCATGTTTAACTCCTTCTGAGTAAATATATACTTCAAACTCTTATGATCGGTGAATAACTGACAGGTGACGCCATAAAGGTAATGACGCCAAATTCCCAACGCGAAAACCACGGCTGCTAGCTCCAGGTCGTGGGTCGGATAATTAACCTCGTAAGGTCGCAATTGCCGTGAAGCATAGGCAATAACCTTCCTATCCTGCATTAATACACCTCCGAGACCGTGTCCGGACGCATTACTAAAAACCACGAATCCTTCCGTCCCTTCTGGCAAGGAAAAGACAGGTGCTGAAATTAACCGGTTCTTGAGTTCCTCAAAACTCCGCTGACACACATCGGACCACGTGTATTTCTTACCCTTTCGCAAAAGGTTCGTCATTGATTGAGCGATTTTCAAAAAACCTTCCACAATTCGCCGATAACAACCGGCTAATCCGAGAAAGCTTCGGATTTCCTTAACATTCTTCGGAGGTAACCAATCTCGGATAGCCTCCGTCTTCTGAGGGTCGACACGAACTCCGTCTGATGAAATTACATGTCCGAGAAAAGTCACTTCGGACATCCAGAACTCACATTAAGAAAACTTTCCATAAAGTTGCTCTCGTCTCAACACGTCGAGAACCTGATGAAGATGAACCTCGTGTTCCTCTCGGCTACGAGAATAAATCAAAATGTCATCGATGAAGACAACAACAAACTGATCTAAAAAGTTGATGAAAACCCGATTCATTAACTCCATGAATACCGCAGGTGCATTAGTTAGCCCGAACGGCATAACTACGAACTCATAATGACCATAGCGTGTTCGAAACGCCGTCCTCGCGATATCCGACTCTCGAATCCGCAACTGGTGATATCCAGATCTTAAGTCGATCCTGGAAAATACTGAAGCTCCCTGAAGTTGATCTAAAACATCATCAATACGGGGTAAGGAGTACTAATCTTGATCATCACCCTGTTCAACTCTTGATAATTAATACACACACGAGACGAGCCATCCTTCTCCTTGACAGATCACACTGGTGCTCCTCTCGGGGACGCAATCGGTCGGAGATAACCTTCCTCGAACTATTCCTCAAGTTGAATCTTCAACTCCTGCATTCTGGTCGGGGCCATCCGATACGGTGCCTTCGATAAAGGGGACGTACCGGCTCCAACTCACTCCTGAATTCCACTACTCTATGTGAAGGCAACCAGATAACTCGTCTGGAAATACATCGTCAATCGATGACAATAATACCACAAATGATTGAACATTTCGATTGCCCTAGAATGGTCAATCGATAAAAAGTGACACAATGAATGATTGAACATCTCGATTGCCTTAGAAAGGCCAATCGATGAAAATGGTACAATCAATGTTTGAATAACTCGATTGCCTTAGAAAGGCCAATAGATGAAAATGATACAATGAATGATTGAATAGCTCGATTGCCTTAGAAAGGCCAATCAATGAAAATGATGCAATGAAGGATTGAATAACTCGACTGCCTTAGGAAGGTCAATCGATGAAAATGATACAATGAATTATTGAATAGCTCGATTGCCTTAGAAAGGCCAATCGATGAAAATGATGCAATGAAGGATTGAATAACTCGATTGCCTTAGGAAGGTCAATCGATGAAAATGATACAATGAATGATTGAATGACTCGATTGCCTTAGAAAGGCCAATCGATGAAAATGGTGCAATGAATGATTGAATAGCTCGATTGCGGAATTTCTCTGCTTCCGCCATAATAATAATTCTACTAGAACAACGGGGATTACTTCCCTGAAGCACACATTCGACAACCAACGATGGAAAGATAGCGACCAAACGCTAACAAACACTGAGGATAGTATCAAGACGATTAAACCAACTAATATCGAAAATTACATCGTCCTAAGATAAATTCACCACGATTAGGTCCACCAACCAATCACGGTCACTAAGCTTACTTCGGTATGATTCCGAAAATTCTTCCATCGTCGGGTATACCGATGGTATGAGGTCCACAAGCAATAGGACTATCCCGAAATAAGTCTATTCAAGCATGATTCGAAAATGAATGAATGCGGTGTACCAGCATCAAAAGGTACACACAAGTTGAAATAAAATTACGAGTATACCTGAAATAATTCGGGCCACCAGATCGTCGATCCTCCTCATCACATGAATCTGGGACTTGCCGGCCCCCGAACCGGACGCTCCCGTCTGATAAATATGAGCTCCAACTCTATTTGCTTCCATTGTCTTAAACGACGTTGACAAAGCAGTCTGATTCTGAAACGCTGGTTGCTTCGGGGCCTGAGATGCCGCCGGAGCCGACTTGGAGTCCTTTCGGCAAAAACGGGCCTTATGCCCAAAATTCCCACAATTATAGAACGTGATAGACGGTTTCAGACACTCTGTGCTGTAATGACCCGGCGTTCCACAATTGAAACAGGTGATGGCCGAACAGGCCGCTCGGGACTGAGATCCCGCACGATTTTGCGCCGTAGGAGGTCGCCGAAACGATAGGACTCACACGAGGCTTCTTGAAGGTTGATTGATCGCCTTCGGATTGATTACGCCGTTGATTTCTTGGCGATGATGAAGGTTGTTGTTCAAGATTTCCTTAGCGGTGGCTCATACGGAGAGTTCTCTCGATTAATCCGCCAGAGTGGCGCAATGATGATTGAGCAACCGCACATGGGTCATCATGGCTCGCATAAAAGTGAGTGGATCAACCCGAACATCTTCTCGATCGAGCCGAGTCCAGGCACGATTTCCGGCGAGTGATTATTTCTCGGGTTTCGGCCCGCACCGCGGCCTCTTCCCGTGCATCCCCTGACAGCTCTCTCCATACTGAAGTAGGAAGGTCGCATAATGATTATATTTCCCGCATGATTATCACGTTATGATTACGTCATGAGATGATGAAAATGAGTATACATGCTCCAACTTAGTGATTATATGAATGATTTACTGAAGTGACATGATTATATGATAAAATTCTTGAAATGATTATTTTTAATAACTTAACAAGATTAATAATATGATCATTCAGATCGACAACTGAGTAATGAAATGAATTGAGTAATTAATGAATTAACATGATCGTCCTGATCAATAACTGAGTAATGAAATGAATTAAGTGATTAATGAGTTAACATGATCGTCCTAATCACAATGAATGATGATGTTTGAGGATTGTTAAATGATGAATGATGAATGAATGACTATTGCGTAAATTATACCATGGCGTTAGAAATCTTACGCTTCTTCCTATTCGATTGGCTCAAGATTTGCACGGGTCACACGTGACGCGAAAGTCCAATGATACTAGTCTCGATGACGATGATTTCAAATGAGACATGACTCGGAAGGTAGTATTCAAAACCACTCTCCGATACCAACTCGTAACACCCCATACTAGGCGGATTTTACGGCCGTAGATCCCCAACCAGGACCCACCAGCAAATGAAAATGAATGAATTACAGGATAAATGTAGTCTTGAACCACATTACAACAATAATTACTCCGATGAGGAGTTTAGTTACAACACACCAGACAATACTGAATACTAGTGTATTTTATATGAAGATAAAATACACAACACCGAATGAAACGGAGTATCCAAATGAAAGTCTGCGGAAAATAAAGGACAATAACATGAATAATCAAAGATCGGGGCCCCTACTAGTATCACTGGGACTCCTCGACATCAACATGCTATTCCGTGCTTTTGCCTTGCCATGACTGAAAAACAAAATCCCCACCGGGTCACATACGTAACAACAATCCTCAAGGGTTGAAAATACACAATCATGATTATATCTGAAGTTATGAAATATCCTGTCGAAACATACGTAATCAAACATGCTATATGAATCAACTAACAGTACGGCTCAAAGGGTGGTACCACACTACGCCCGGGATGGAAATGTGTCCGTGCACAAGCCACCAACGAGTATCGATCGAATACACGTGTGGTCTTGTACCTAATCAGTCTCACGAGACAATATGACTCGTGTGCACAGTCTAATATGAGGCCAACAACCAACACACGACTTAAACGTGCCCGACATGAAAATCCAACACATACCGACCGGCACGCCAGTATGACCCGGCATGCCACGATATAACAAAAGTGACATCGAAAATGAATAATGACTCACCGAGGTGGAATGGTAGTGAAATAAATGACAGCTCAATGAAAAGATTGGAACCGTCGTTCCTTATGACTGAAGTGATTAATTTACAATAACAAGTTTGATATGGTTAATACACTGATGAATGAGTTATGATTATGAATGAACAACAACAAAAGGGATGAGTATCCTTTTAACCGAGTAAGAATTAACTTACACAACACCGGTGACAATTATCCTTCCACGAACAATGTCCTAATAGAGATATCGGTCGCTCGAACAACCTTGAATAACACAATAACCAACAATCCGTTCAACATACGTAACAAAGATGAATATAACGAACTCAACACGTCGATACGACTAAACCAAGTCCATTGAGGCATTAAATCAAACACGTTGCGTCCAAACTCCGATTGTTTACAATCAAACCTCAATATACCAATATCAAATCCCCCAAGAAGTGTTTCAAACCAACAAAACATCTTCAATACGATTAATAATCCAAAACGAATATCCAAAAACGTGATTATAACGACAATTAATCGAAAACCCCCAATTTCAACTCGATAATCAAAGTGTTCTTGAATAATCCCTCAATAATCCAATGAATCCTTATACAAACTCATAATCATATACATATCCCTTCATATAACATGATTATAACGTCCAAAACATCATATCTCAACACAAAATCGAAATCCAAGGTGTCGAAGAAATTACCGCTTGAAGATCCAACCACTTCGATCCAATGAAAACGTGTTAAATCGACTATCCAAGCTTCCCAACAAAATAGGATGATGAAATCCGAATACACAAGTGATTGATGATGCCAAAATATCTCCCTCAAGCTCTCTCTCTCTCGGACAAGATGAAGGAAATGAGAAAAATGAGGAAAAGTGTCCCGGCCAAACCATATATACTGCCGGAAGTTACGGCCGTAACTCGGCCCTCTTACGGCCATAACATTCCAGGTCAACGGCCTTACGGCCGTAACCGGCCAACTCGTACGGCCATAACTCGTCTTCGTCCGAAATCCTGCCGACATACTTACGGCAGTAACCACTCCTGAGTTACGGGCGTAACCCGCCTTCGTCAAAAACATCCGCCGACATCCTTATGGCCGTATCCGTACACCTTACGGCCGTAACTCGGGTGATACGGCCGTATCCGGTCAACCTTACGGGCGTAAGCCCTCTTCGTCAAAAATGACCAGGCACCTTGCCTGCAGCGTACGGCCGTATCCGGCCAAGTCTTACGGCCGTATCTCCCTCGCCTTACGTCCGTATGCCGAAACCCTTACGGCCGTAACTCGCCTTCGGCCAAAAACGTCTGGGCACCCTGCTCGACACGTACGGCCAGAATCGCCACTTACGGCCGTACCTCCCAACTTACGGCCGTATGCCGATATCCTTACGGCCGTAAGTCCCGCTCGTCTGAAATGGCCCGGAAACAACGAACGTCAATTACGGCCGTATCCGACACTCCTTACGGCCGTAACTCGTTGCTGGACAAGATGAAATTCCGACAACTCCGATTTCTCGCTACGATTGATGAATGATTCGACATACCAAACGTTTGCGAACGCGAACAAGTCCAACACATGCCAAAATGATACTTCCAGCACAAGACTACCAATCACGATGATAATAATAATACTCCCGTTCCAACACTCAAACGGAGATGAAATGACGATCGGTAACTCATACACGGTTACAACATGCCAAATGAACGCAAATGAATGAATCATGACTGATGAATGATTATTAATGAGTGAAAATTACTGAGTGATGATTACTGACTGATAGTTACTGAATGATAATGAATGAATTACAACCGGGTATTACAGGCATCAAGCTGATAATCAAGTTAGAGGAGCCAAGAATCTATCTCGGAGGGTTGAGGGAAGAAAAAAAAGTGAAACTCTCAAAATACCGAAGTGACAGACATCTCATATTTATAAAAACTTCAGTCGTTACGGCTTCGATTGCGTACGTAACATTACTCCAGAACCCAATGCCTCATTTTGTACCTTGTATTACATACGTAACACCTGTGCCATAGCGTACGTAACATAGAGTTGACTTGCTACAGTAATATATCCATTTAACGTATGTAATGAGCAATACGTTGCGTACGTTAACCTCTTCGTTGACTTGCCTTTTCGCACGCCAGCCGAAAGTTGTCGACCACGGGGCCCACTTGTCGGTCATAGCCTGATCCTGTCCGATCCTCTTCATAATGTATGTTATATACTCAACGTAACGTACATTACGTCTGTGTCTTAACATACATAAGCTCCTATGACTAACGTACGATGTGCCTGTATTTTGACAAAGTCCTCTGATCAGATGACTGCATCTCACCTGATGCTATAACGTACGCAATACAAGATACAAAATGTACGTTATACTTACCAACTTAACGTATGTAAGCTCCTCAGCTTAGCGTACGTAATGGCTTCTGCACTTAGACAATTCCAATTGTTCCTATCCGTCTCGACATACTAGTTATGTATACACACATACTGAATACATATACTTGTCCCAATAACATTCTCATACGATACACCCGATATCATAATTAAAACTACCTGATACATGATGTCTTCAAATACAATTGTCGACCAAGTATGCCGATTATATCAATACAGATGTCTCAGTCCTTCAATTATTTTATCCACACTGTACAAATTCCATACTGTACAACATAACTCGAATAAAAAAACATTAAACAACCATAGTAGAAATTTTGGATATTACATGTCTAACGCATGCAACATAGCAAAGCTAATGTAAGCTAAACAGAGAAGTATAGCATACGTAAGGCGAGATGATTAGTGTATGCTATGTCAGTTGAATTTCGAATTCAAATAAATCAATCCATTGGATTGATTCTAGAGGGTCAAAAAGCATGCAATGTATTCATGATAAATAACGTACAAAACATAGAGGTTATAACGTACGTAATCGACGAAGAAGAAGCTAACGGACTAATTTGAACATCTCATAACATACGTAATCAGAGAGGTTAATGTACGCTAAAGGTATAACGCACACTACGGTGAAAGTATAGCGTACGCTATGGAGGGAACAGGCACCAACAGCTAGGCGTATGCTATGGAGGGAACAGGCACCAACGGCTAGTTTAGGCTCCCAAGCCTATAAATGCCACTTGATATGGTATTCAGCTAACAACAACTTCAAGCAAAGTTTATATACATCAGATATCATTATATACATTATTTTGTTGTAATCGAGCTCAATTGATAAGAGTTCTAGTGTTTAATCCAGACAACCATACTCGATAGAAAAGAAAGGATTGTAGATTTGATTCGGTGTTTTTATGATCGTGGATCCGGCATTATTAGAATCATAATCTAAATCCAAGTGAGGTTTTTCTAGTACCGATAGAAAGCTAGAAATGTTGATTCCTTATCCGATAGAAAAATAAAATGGTTTATCTTGGACTGACATAAATGTAATATCCAGAATTTCTACCACTGTTGTTTAATATTATTTTATCCAAGTTATATTTTACAGCGTGGAATCTATACAGTATGGATAAAATAAATTAAGGACTGAGATGTCAGTATTGGTATAATTGTTGTATATGGTCGACAATTGCATTTGAGGATATAATGTGTTGAGTATACGTATTCAGTATATCGTATGTTCGTATCTGGTATGTTGAGACATTGGACAAGGATAGCTGAAAATGGCTAAGTACAGAGTCCTTAACGTACGTTAAGTTTATAAGATAACGTACGCTAAATGTTAAGTGTTACGTACACTATGCACAATGCATTACGTACGTAACAAGGAGAATCAGACAGGATCAGGCTATGGCCGATAGGTGGGTCCCATGTTTGGAAGCTTTCGGCGGAGAATGTGCATGGGCGAGTCAACTCTTGGTTAACGTACGCTACGGGTAGTGCATTACGTACGTTAAGTGAAGATTTACTCTAGAAAGTCAACGTACGTATTACGTACACTATGAAAGAGATATTACGTACATAAGCAAAAGAACGAAACAAGTCAGTGAGTTCTGGAATGATGTTATGTACACTATGTTGAACGCGTAGCGTACGCTAGTGAGCATTACGTACGTTAATGTTGAGTGATAACGTACGTAATGGGTGATGCAGTTTATAAAATGAAGATCGGCTTCTCATTTCTTCACGAAAGAATAACCATTTCTTCCTCCAAACTTCATCCCTATGAGTGTGTTAGTGAGAATAAACCTCTTCCAACTTGATTATGATCTTGGAATCATGGATTAGAGGCTTGGATATGAAGATATCAATGATTCTTGAAGAGTTTGATTGTGTTATTCATGTTCTTTAGGTATGTTGATGAACTCTACAACTTAAATTCGGATTTTGTTGTTATTGTTGATGAATAATTCATATGAAGATGATTATGGTATCGTTGTTAAGATTCTTGAGGTTATGTGAATTGTATATTGGAAAGATACAATGATATATGTCTTCGATTATGTCATTTGTTATAATCATGATTATGCAATCAGGATGTTCTTGATGTTCTTGGTATATATATCACATCAAAGAGGGAAATTTGATAAGATATATGATGGTTTTTAAGTATAATCATGGAATTGATGATTTAGACCAATGCTATGTTGATTGTAGTGGTAGAATTCGTATGTTCTTGACGAAATACGAATCATGATAACAATTTTGAATCCGTAAAGATGATAGTTACTCTCATAACAAGATTCTCAAAGGTATTGAACTAGTTGGGTAGTTCGGGTTGCCGATTATGCCGATAGTATTGTCCTACTATGAAATTTATAATTATAAACAAGGAAGAATCGTGTTAATTCGTATGGATTTGGAATAGAGTATGTTCTGTACTCCTTGTTATCGAGATGAATTAATCATTGATATGATTATTGGATTATGGAAATGTATTGTGGTTATGAGTTCATGATTGATTGATTCGGGTTGTTCCGAATTATGTTTAATCGGGATATTGTGGAACTATTGGGTTTAGTGATCGGTTGTATTGATTTTTAAGTATGATCATAGAGTTACGGTTTGTATTGTATATATAGTTCGTATTTGTTGAGTTGAATTATTTGGTTTTATATATGATCGAGGAATTGTTGAGCCATTGAGTTTGATTGATTGGTTATATCGGGAATTGATTATTATCGAATATGTTTTAATTGATTACTTCATTAGGTTGAGATTATTGATCGGTGATTAGAACCTTGATTTGCGGTCGTGTTTGAGAATGTTCGTCAATAGCATTGATCGGGGTCGAGAAGCTTGTAGGCGACGGCAAGGAATTGGTAACGGCTTCATCGGTATCGAGGCAAGTTATTACTTGCACAGTTTATAATATTTAATGAATGGTTTCAGTTTCATTCGTTTATAATTCGTATAGCGATGATTATAATTGTGAACTCTGGAGATTTGGATTTTATGTGGTTTTCCGATTTTTGGGAGTTAAATCATAATGTATATGATTTACTTATTTATTATTGGTATACTTGGGTATCGAGGATACATTGTGATAAAGATGAAGATATGAATTATCTGCAATCCGTGATATTTTGGACCGTCAAGTATTGAGGATAATGGTTTGTGATGGTTTAGACATCGAGATTGCTCTCGAAGGACTCGGGACAAGTACTCTTATCATTTTTTGTCATTTCGTGTCGATCATGTTGTGATACATTTGTGTATTGTTGTTGTCTTCCATTATGTATCATTGTTATATGCATTTGTGCATTGTTGTCGTATGTCCACCTCGTGTTAGTCCGTTGGGATCATCGGGGATCTATGTTAGCGTGCGCTGGATCATCGGACAGGTTTTTCCACCACGTTTGTTATGACGGGATCATCGTGGGATCTAGGCAGTAAACGCTGGATCATCGGATTACCATGTGTTGTTATTGTGCATATGTATATTATGGGTTTGCCATAAATATACATTGTTGTTATTGATGTGAGCATACTGACGTTGTCATATGAGTATGCATTTGTAGGTCTTGTGTTAGGACCATGTCCGTATGTTGTGTTGATCTGATCTTGGATTAGACTGACGTGATTTCGTCGTAGCATTTCATATCTTGAGGTATGTTCCGTATTTCCTTTGGTACTTGTGTTTAATGAACAATCGATTATCGTGTTGAGATGTGATGATGTTACCCGATGGTTTGGGTAGGACAGAGTTAGTAGATTTCTTAACAGTGAGTTATGATAATGTTTTGAGAACCTTGTGTATTGTTGAGATATAATACATATATTTCGGTATGAGCTTATTGTGTTGTTGAAAGGTTACGAGATGTGAAATTTGGTAATTTTTATCACGAGTTGGTAAAGTTATACTGATGAGATTATATTGGTAGTATTCTTACTTAGTATCTCATTGGTATGTAATTATTGATATGATGTGATGGTTATCATTTTTGGATATTATGGCTGACCCCGTCATGGGCATTCCTTTTTAGGTTCTTTGGATATCGAGCTTGTAGCGGTCATGAACAGATGAGTTTCCCAGGGGATACTGGCTAGGGCATGCAATTGTGTATTGACTTTCCTGATCAGTTATTGTATTCCGCTGCTAGAGTATTTTTAATTGTTTGTCTTTTCCTCTGCGTGAGTATTTTTAAATGGCCTTTTGGTATCTGGTAAATTAGGTTACTTTGGCAATCGTTTTCTAAACTATTTTGTGTAATATCCGATTGTAATTTTTCATTTTTATCCGTCGTTGTATATTCGGATAAATTGATTATCGTGGATCGTTGCATTTAGTATTATGTTGAGCTTTTATAAATTTGAGCTTCATATCATTGTTATTTCATTTCATACTTGATTATTCGATGTCAATTGGAGAGTTGCATTTTTGAACTTTTTCTGTTGGTGTAGCGTACACTACGTAGCTTAACCAAAGTACGCTAAACTTGTGATTTAACGTACGTAATACCTTGTCTTTTGCGTACGTTAAGAAGGAATCTGACATCAGTTGACTTCAGCACGTTAACTTGTTATCGGTTGGCATGCATGTGTATGATGTCTGAGCTGTCGTGTCGGCCAGAGTCAACTTTTATTAGCATGCGTAGCACCCTTTTAATTATCATGCGCTAATGGCATGCGGATTCAAGACAGTAGCCACTGTAAGCTGCTTACGTACGTAACATTAACCGGTTAGCGTACGTAAGAGAGTTAACGTACGCTAAATTTCCTCGATAGCGTACGTTAAGCCTGCACAGTCTATTTATAGGACCAGCCTGTTTTTCATTTCTTCACAACTCTAAACCGATTTTCTCTCCATATATCATCCCTCTGCACCCCCAAACCGATATCAACCTCCTCCAACTTGCGTTTAATCCTTAATAATGAAGTATATTTCACCTAGAGTTAAATTAATCAAGTAAAATATAGTTTTAATCCAACTTTTTAAACACTTCTTGATGAATATGATAAATGAGGGTTTGAAACTGATGTATTCTTGATGATATAGTGATACTAACCATATTGTGATTATCATACTCATCTTGCTGGACGAATTTAGCTCAGTAGAACATCGTTGAATCAGTTAACTTCACCGTAGTTGGATTTAACCAATAGAATTGATATCATAAAGTGTTTGAACACCATTTTATGTATTTAATTACCTTGGGAAGAACTTGATAATGCTGAAGATAGGATTAGATGATCTTGTTCAGAGATCTTAGAAGCTTTAACAATCATTATGGTTCAGCTTCACAAGTCTTTGAAGAATAGTAAGGATCTTGCTAATTACAAACAATAACTTTTCATTAATCTAATGTGTTGAAAACTTAGAATGTTTTTGATCATCATACTAAATAGATAGTGAATTCATAATGATATTAATGAATCCTCCAGGTTGGTAAGAATGATTTTGATAACCTTCATGAATATGGTGTAATCTCATAACTAATATAACCTTATTGTAAGCTTAATATTCAATTTAGATGACATGTATTGATGAACATAATTGTGCAGATTTTACCTTTCAACATTGTAATGTTTTGGAAAGTTTAATCAACACAAGATGATATTGACAATATAAGTGGTTGTTTAACATGTTCTTGATAAAATTCTTATTTATGAAGAATCACGTGAACATTCGGTAAAAGTATTGTGAACCGATTTTATGGTTGAAATGAGGTAAAAAGAATTCTTGGTATTAGACTTCGATATTTTGAGATAGCGAGACTATTCTAATGGATTGTAGGGTGTCGTCTTACTAATCCTATATTGATCATTATACGAATATGTTATTGAGTAAAATGTATTTCGTTTAAGGTTGATTATTCGAGTACACGATGTTAGTCAAGGACCGTTCGTTCATTTCGACAAGAGGAGGATTATTCTCGCCTCCGTATTAAAGCAAGTTATCTTGCTTGGTTATAATGATGATTAGATTCTTATGATGGTTATACATTTCATTTGTATGAAATGTTTATGAAATGTTTGCTGTGATTTGACATTGTCTTTGACGTTATTCCATTTTCTTCATGGGGTTGCATTCCCAAGTACATCGCTTTGAATCGTTAATCTCGTTGGTCCTTATTGACACTTCGGTGAATTTTCTTGATCCTTAATCGGATATGTATTTTGTTGAATTTCATTGTCATGTTGTATCGTGACATATCTGGAATCATATCTGCGTGTCGATTGGTTATTGTGTAGGATTTTTAGTCGGGCACTTATATTGTCATACGTGGATGTTTCCGTATTGGACTGTGCACATGAGACATAGTTCGTGAGGCTAATTAGGTACATTGTCACACGTATATTCGGGATTCCGTATACGGGGCTGGACATGTACACTGACACATTTTCGGATCGGGCATACTGTGATGTCCATCTTGAGCCCTATTGTTTAGTTGATCATAGTCCATGTTGATTGGATATGTTTGATGGTTTGTGACGTATTGTTCATACGCCCGAGGGGTATGTTCAATAGTCGGGATATTTTCTTGAGATCTAATATATGTGAATTGTATAATGTCGGTAGAATCATTTATCATGTATATCTAACCCTGTGTTTTGGGCGAAATACTTGTGTTGTATTTTAGGTCGAGGTAAAGGCAAGGCACATGAAGAGCATTTTGACGGCGAAGGGTTCGAAGGATACTAGTTCGGGGGGCCCAAATCATTTGTTGTCTGATTATGTTAAACCATGTAATGTTACCTTATTTCCGCTTCATTTAAATTACTATCTGGTTGTATTGTTATTTGAAGTATATTCCATCTCCACATGGTTTATACTTGTATTTCGGATCCTGTGTATCTTATTGCCGTTGGCCATATTTTTAATAAACTCCTAATCGGAGTAATAACTATTTATTGTGGTTCGGTATTACAAGTAATACTTATTTAATCTGTTTTTGGATATCGCCCGGTGGGTCCCAGTGTGGGGTCCACGGCACTGTAATATCCGCCTTTTGGGGTGTTACATAAGATGGTATCAGAGAGTTGTTTTCTTTTTATGAGTCATTGTGAAATGAACTAGTATTAAGAGATCTTCGTGTCACGTGTGACCTGTGCAAGCGGCTGACCCTACGCGCCAAATACAGTATGTACTTTATGAGCCATGATTTAATTACTGACATGATATTGATATTGGAATGGATCTCTTTGTTGATCTTGTTATTTCTAGGATTTGTGGCAGGATTTATCTGATTAATAATTCGAGATAAATGCTGGATTAATTAGATGATTGAAATTGTTCGACTTGACGTCGATGTAATATTCTGTGCGACACTCGTGGTGTTGATAATTAATTATGAACCGTTTCCTTGAATATGTGATCCCTTGTTGCTATTAACTTAGCATGAATTTTGAATGGTATCTTGAACTGTACTTATGATTATCATTATGATTGATTCTTTCAGTATGGAAAGGAATATGAGAGGTCGTGGCAGAGGGGGACGAGGCCGCGGAAGGGGCCGAATCCCGATACCTCGAGCCAACGGACGCGCGAATGTGGATCATAGTTCCGCAGACAGTGGTTCACCTTCTAGGGACCAATCGCACCACAGTGGGCGTGAGGATGCGCGTGTCGATCGTTATGTTTTGATGCAGGGCATGATGACTCAGATGACCCAGATGGGTCAATTAATGGAAGCTATGCAGAGGGCCACTACTGGCCAGCAACAGTGGCCTCATCATCCTCCTGTGCTTGGTGGACCCGTGAGTCGGATCATCAGCGACATCTCTCGCCAGCGACCTCCCACCTTTGAAGGATCCTGTGAGCCTGTTGACATTGTGCATTGGATCGAGCATTTTGAGAATCTTTTCGAGATGGTGGACTGCCCGGGAGAGAACCGTGTCTCTATAGCCGCTTACTATCTTAGCAAAGGCGCTCATACCTGGTGACTTTCAGTGTGGCCAGCTGATGGTGTTTATACTTGGAGGAATTTGAAAACCTCATGCTAGACCATTATTATCCAGGGCCACTCCGTGAGGCCAAACTATCAGAATTGCTAAACTCGGACCCATCCGAGGATGATGATGTACTATCTGTCACAGAGAAATTCTAGACACTTCTTCCTTTCGCCACGACAATTATCCGAACAGAGGCTGATAAGATCAAATACTTTCTCAAGAGGCTTAAACCCCGAATGAGAATGTAGTTGTTGAATCACCGCCGTATGACCCTGCCGGAGTTCATAGAGAAGGCTCTGAAATACGAGATCACCACGAAGGAGATTTCTAAGAAGCAACAATAGTCCAACAACAAAAGATCCAGGAATCAGAACCAGACTGAGAGTAACCGGGGGACATTCAGGAAGCCCCAGTCATTGCCAAACCCTTCTGATCGAGCACCCATGGCATCGAAGCCAGTCGGATCGCATTATCGAGCGGTCCCCTTATCTGTTGTGTGCTATAATTGCGGAGACCAGGGGCACGTCAGCTCCAAATGACAAAAGCCGGCCGTCGCATGCCATACTCGTGCGAAGAATGGGCATTGTTCTTGTTTTTTCAGATATGGGCCCGGACGTGAACCAGTGACATCTCATACTCCAAATCAGTCTGTTGTACAGGACCTTGTGCCTCCGTTCGCTTCTTATCATACTATCGCGGCAAACAGGGGAACGGGTCGTGGGAATCAAAGTGGTACACATGGTGCAGGAGCCGCAAAACCTAGGATCTACGAAATGAAGAAAGTTGGCGATCCCGGGGCCAGCATGATTGCAGGTATACTCGGGATCCACTCTCAGCCGCTGTGTGTTCTTTTTGATACCGGTGCTTCACAGTCTTTTATATCTACTTCTTGTTTAAGTTGTTTGCCTCTAGACTATGTTATCAATTTTGAGCCCTATGTGATTGGTCTACCCGATGGTAGAAGAATTATTGCGAATCGTGAAGTCCAGGACTGTCCGATTCGTATGAACGACCGTGAGTGGTTGTCAAATATGATTGTAGTCTATTTACCTAAGGATGATATAATCTTGGGTATCGATTGGATGGATCGTCATGATGCCATACTTAGTGTCCGCAAGCGGATGGTAACCGTCACTTCTGATGATGGTTTCAAGTGTATTTTTCGAGGTGATAATCCCAGTTGTTCCGGGAGAGTCATCAGCGCTATGAAAGCAGTGAAACTGCTTAATCAAGGGTGTATTGGTTATTGGTGCTACATGACCAAAATAACAGATCGACCAGTTGAATTGGCCGACATTCCGGTAGTCCGAGACTACCCAGACGTATTTCCAGATAAGTTGCCAAGCTTACCTCCTCATCGTGACGTGGAGTTTATTATTGAGTTAGAGCCAGGTACATCCCCGCTTTCAAAAGCACTGTATCGTATGGCTCCGACTGAGATGCAAGAATTGAAGAACCAACTTGAGGAGTTTACTGAAAAGGGCTATATTCGACCTAGTGCATCGCCTTGGGGAGCACAAGTGTTATTTGTACGAAAGAAGGACGGATCTCTACATTTATGTATTGATTACCGTGAGCTGAACAGGGTAACCATCAAGAAAAAATATCCTTTGCCTTGTATTGATGATTTTTTGGATCAACGTTAGGGAGCTGCCCTGTTTTCTAAGATCGACTTGAGATCTGGTTATCATCAGTTGAGGATTCGAGAGTCTGACATTTCAAAGACAGCCTTCCATACTCGCTCTGGGCATTATGAGTTCGTGGTGATGCCATTTGGATTGACTAATGCACCGGCGGTATTCATGAGGTTGATGAATCGAGTTTTTATTAACTATCTGGACCAATTTGTAGTCATTTTTATTGACGACATTCCGATTTACTCTCGTGACCACGAAGAGCATGAACATCATCTTCACCAAGTTCTCGATACGTTGAGGCGGGAACAGCTTTATGGGAAGTTTTCTAAATGAAAATTCTGGATGCCTGAAGTTATCTTTCTTGGGCATGTGATATCAGCCGAAGGAGTGAGAGTGGACCCACAAAAGACGGAAGCCATTTGAGATTGGCTACCACCGAAGAACGTGAAGGAAGTTTGTAGTTTCCTCGGCCTAACAGGTTACTACCGACGGTTCGTCGAAAGATTTTATAAAATTGCACAACCGATGACTAACTTACTGCGGAAGGATAAGAAGTATTTGTGGTCAGAAGCATGTCAGCAAAGTTTTAATGAGCTCAAGAGTCGATTGATTTCGGCACCTATTTTGGTCCTACCAAAAGGAACAGAAGGATTCGTGGTGTATAGTGACGCGTCGAGACAGGGCCTTGGATGTGTACTCATGCAGGAAGGGAAAGTGATTGCCTATGCATGGAGACAATTGAGACCCTATGAAGTTAACTATTTGACCCACGACTTGGAGCTAGCAGCCATGGTGTTTGCTTTGAAAATCTGGCGTCACTATCTGTATGGAGTTACCTGCGAGATCTTTATTGACCACAAGAGCCTAAAGTACATTTTTACTCAGAAGGAGTTGAACATGTGACAGAGAAGGTGGCTAGAATTAATCAATGACTATGATATTGAGATCCTTTATCATCCGGGAAAAGCAAATATGGTTGCCGATGCTTTGAGCCGTAAGACAGTGCAAGAGCAGATGCTGAGCCGCTTGACAGCACAGAGGGAGTTGCAGTTAGACCTTATGAGGCCAGAAATTGAAGTTTGGTTACAGCGTGTTCATGGAAAACTTTTCACACTTGAGATTTCTTCGTCTCTTGATGATATGATCAGATCGAAGCAAGTTACGGACCCACTCTTATCTCGAGTTCGTGATGAAGTAACTCAAGGGAAAGCCCCTGGATTCGTGATCGCGAGGATGGATTGATACGCTTTAGAAATCGAGTTTGTGTACCCGCAGACGAAGAGTTGAGGAACTCTATCATGAGAGAAGCCCATGCTACCCCGTACTTTATTCATCCAGGATCTAGCAAGATGTATAAGGATTTGAAGCAAAATTATTGGTGGGGAATATGAAATGTGAGGTTGCCGAATTCATTTCGAGATGTTTAACCTGTCAGCAGGTTAAGATTGAGCACCAGCGACCCGCAGAAATGCTGAAACTTCTCCCGATTCCTGAGTGTAAATGGGAGGATATATCGATGGATTTTATCACTAGCTTGCCAACGAGTCATCGAGGAATGAATACGATTTGGGTGATTGTGGACCGTCTGACCAAATCAGCCCACTTATTGGAGATTAAGGACACGTGGGGTCCCGATAGATTGGCCCGGCTATTTACTAAGGAAATTGTGAGGTTACATGGTACCCCCAAGAGTATTGTATCCGATCATGATAGGCGATTCGTGTCGCACTTCTGGAAGGCAGTTCATCGTGCGATGGGCACGCAGTTGAATTTTAATACGGCTTTTCATCCGCAGACCGATGGCCAGTCCGAGAGAACCATCCAAACTCTAGAAGACATGTTGAGGGCGTTTTCTCTTTATTGGAAAGACGATTGGGAAACCCAGCTACCTTTGGTGGAATTTACTTAATAATAGTTGGCACGCTTCGATTCAGATGGCACCGTATGAGTCATTGTATGGCAATCATTGTAGGTCCCCTTTGTGTTGGGATGAACTGTCAGAATCTTTAGATACGGAGCCTGATATGTTGTTAGCAGCTTGTGAGAAGATTGCTCTGATTAGGAGTCGGTTGTTAACAGCTCAAAGTCGACAGAAGTCCTATGCTGACCACCATCGACGACCGCTTGAGTTCGAGGTTGGTGACCATGTGTTAATGAATGTGTCTCCAACCAAGGTGTTTTTCATTTCGGGAAGAGGGGCAAGCTGAGCCCGAGGTACATTGGGCCGTTTGAGGTTTTGGAGCATGTAGGTGAGCTGGTCTATTGACTAGCTTTGCCACCGGTTTTGATTCGGATGCACAACTTGTTTCATGTCTCCCAGTTGAGGAAATATGTTGCTGATTCAAGCCATGTAATTCAGTTCGAAGAGATTTAATTAGCGGAGGATCATTCGTACGAGGAGCGTCCTGTACGGATACTCGAGAGGAGGATCAAGCAATTGCGGAACAAGACGATCCCCATACTGAAGGTTCAGTGGTCACGACACGGAGTCGAGGAGGCTACGTGGGAAACAGAGGATAGTATGCGAGTGAGATGCCCCAAGTTATTTACCCCTTAGTTTCGAGGACGAAACTCTTTTTAAGGGGGGGAGTATGTAATATCCGACTGTAATTTTTCATTTTTATCTATCGTTGTATATTCGGATAAATTGATTATCGTGGATCATTGTATTTAGTATTATGTTGAGGTATTATAGATTTGAGCTTCATATCATTGTTATTTCATTTCATATTTGATGATTCGATGTCAATTGGAGAGTTGCATTTTTGAACTTTTTCTATTGGTGTAGCGTACGCTACGTAGCTTAAACAACGTACGCTAAACTTGTGATTTAACGTACATAATACCTTGTCTGTTGCATACATTAAGAAGGAATCTGACATCAGTTTATTTCAGCACGTGAACTTGTTATCCGTTGGCATGCATGTGTATGATGTATGAGCTGTCGTGTCGGCCCGAGTCAACTTTTATTAGCGTGCGTAACACCCTTTTAATTAGCGTGCGCTAATGGCTTGCGGATTCAAGACAGTAGCCACTGTAAGCCACTTACGTACGTAACATTAACCGGTTAGCGTACGTAGGAGAGTTAACGTACGCTAAATTTCCCCGATAACGTACGTTAAGCCTGCACAGTCTATTTATAGGACCAGCCTGTTTTTCATTTCTTCACAACTCTAAACCGATTTTCTCTCTATATATCATCCCTCTGCACCCCCAAACCGATATCATCCTCCTCCAACTTGCATTTAACCCTTAAATCTTGGAGTGGAGCTCATTACCTTGAAGATTAGGAGGTGTTTTTGAGCTTGGAGTATACTTTCTTGTTGTGTTGAGAGTGTTCATCATTTCTGAAGGTATGTGTGCATCCCTTCTCTGTACTTTTCGTATGTTGGTGTTAATAAGAAAGTATATTTCACCTAGAGTTAAATTAATCAAGTAAAACATAGTTTTAATCCAACTTTTTAAACACTTCTTGATGAATATGATAAATGAGGATTTGAAACGGATGTATTCTTGATGATATAGTGATACTAACCATGTTGTGATTATCATACTCATCTTGCTGGACGAATTTAGCTCAGTAGAACATCGTTGAATCGGTTAACTTCACCGTAGTTGGATTTAACCAATAGAATTGATATCATAAAGTGTTTGAACACCATTTTAGGTATTTAATTACCTTGGGAAGAACTTGATAATGCTGAAGATAAGATTAGATGATCTTGTTCATAGATCTTAGAAGCTTTAACAATCATTATGGTTCAGCTTCACAAGTATTTGAAGAATAGTAAGGATCTTGCTAATTACAAACAATAACTTTTCATTAATCTAATGTGTTGAGAACTTAGAATGTTTTTGATCATCATACTAAATAGATAGTGAATTCATAAGGAAATTAATGAATCCTCCAGGTTGTTAAGAATGATTTTGATAACCTTCATGAATATGGTGTAATCTCATAACGAATATAACCTTATTGTAAGCTTAATATTCAATTTAGATGACATGTATTGATGAACATAATTGTGCAGATTTTACCTTTCAACATTGTAATGTTTTGGAAAGTTTAATCAACACAAGATGATATTGACAACATAAGTGGTTGTTTAACACGTTCTTGATAAAATTCTTATTTATGAAGAATCATGTGAACATTCGGTAAAAGTATTGTGAACCGATTTTATGGTTGAAATGAGGTAAAAAGAATTCTTGGTATTAGACTTCGATATTTTGAGATAGCGAAACTATTCTAATGGATTGTAGGGTGTCGTCTTACTAATCCTATATTGATCATTATATGAATATGTTATAGAGTAAAATGTATTTCGTTCAAGGTTGATTATTTGAGTAAACGATATTAGACGAGGAACGTTCGTTCGTTTCGACAAGAAGAGGATTATTCTCGCCTCCGTATAGAGGCAAGTTATCTTGCTTGGTTATAATGATGATTAGATTCTTGTGATGGTTATACATTTCATGTGTATGACATGTTTATGAAATGTTTGCCATGATTTGACATTGTCTTTAACGTTATTCCGTTTTCTTCATGGGGTTGCATTCCCAAGTACGTTGCTTTGAATCGTTGATCTCGTTGGTCCTTATTGTCACTTCGGTGAGTTTTCTTGATCCTTAAATGGATACGTATTTTGTTGAATTTCGTTGTCATGTTGTATCGTGACATATCTGGAATCATATCTGTGTGCCAATTAGGTACATTGTCACACCTATATTCTGGATTCCGTATACGAAGTGGACATGTACACGGACACATTTCCGGATCAGGCGTACTGTGATGTCCATCTTGAGCCCTATTGTTGTAATACCCAGTTGTAATTCAGTTATTATCATTCAGTATTTATCATTCAGTAATTGTCACTCAGTAATTTTCACTCATTAATGATCATTTGTCACTCATATTCAATCATTGTATTCATCGTTGAGAGTAATTGTATCGTGTATTAATCATCTTTCATCATCAATCTAGTTGGAGAATCGTGTGGTGTTTATCATCGTTGTCATTTTCATAGTGTGCTGTGTGTGATGAGTAGCGCACGCTACATACTCTCTTTAGCGTGCGCTAATTGGGTACGGGTAGCGCATGCTACCTCTCAACACTAGCGCACGCTAGTATGTTTCAAGCAGGCAGTCCAGAAGGCACTCGACTTCAATTGGGTTATAAGTAGTGCACGCTACGAATGGTAAGTAGCGCGTGCTAGTAGGCTGGAGTAGCGCACGCTATGCAGCCGGTATAGCGCGCGCTAAGGACGGATCAGGCAGAGTCCAGTGGCTACTGGACTGCTTTGGATAAATACCTAGCGCACGCTATGAGTGGTTTTAGCGTATGCAAACGGTGTAGTAGCGTACGCTAAATATTGTGTGTAGCGCGCGCTACCGATATCAGATCAGAGAACAGGAGGTTCTGGACTCCAGTAGTGGGCATCAGATAATTCGTTAGCGCACGCTAACCATTGGTGTTAACGCACGTTAATTACAGGGGGTAGCGCACGCTACAAGAGGTACGTAGCGCATGCTACCATTGCGATCAGTGGGTATTGGACTACCCAGTACACCCGTTAGCGTACGCTACGCACAGGAGCTAGCACACGCTAACTGGGATTTGCTATATATAGGACAATCCAGTCCTTTAACATCATTTATCATCTCTCACCATTTCTTCGGCGGTTTAGGGCGATTCCGGGCGATTTGGAGAGTGTTCTTCGTGGTGTAATCATCAATCATCATCTTCAAGCTTATCATTTGGATTAATCATCATTTCATCATCCTCATCACATCAAATCAAGGTAATGATATCTTGAATCTAGAATTTCGGATATTTACGGTTTTCCTTCCGATTTATTCGTATGAGCTTGGATTGTTGTTGGAATATGTTAGATATGGATTATGTACCTTGGATAAATGCATTTGTACGGATTTAATGGCATATTTCGGATTTCATGAATTGTTGAGGTTGATTCAAGAACACTTTGGGGTTGACTTTGATATTTTTGGGAGTTTTCGATTAGATGTTGTCCTTAACTCGAATTGTGGATTCCTATGGGATTATTGATAACATTGAAATGTTTCGATGGTTTGAAATACTCATTTTGTAGTTGGTTTCGATAATTTGGGGTTGGTTGTAACCCACGGGTAGGATGTTTACTACATATTCGTTAAAGTGCATCTTTGAGTTCAGATATTATTGTATCAACGTTTGAGTTGGTTATAATCGTGGTTGATACGTATATTGAGCGTTTGTTGGTAATTGTCATTCAAGGTTGTTCGAGCGACCGACATTTCATTTAGGACGTTGTTCGTGGAATGACATTGTTCACCGGTGTTGTGTAAGTTAATTCTTACTCAGTTAAAATGATATTCATTCCTTTCGTTGTTGTTCATTCATAATCATAATTCATTCATAAAGTACTAACAGTATTGAGACTTGTAATTGTCACTTAATCACTTCATTCACGAGGAATGACGGTTCCAATCATTTCTCCTGTTATGTGCCAAGAACATCCGCTGTCAAAATACCAGATGTCATTTTCTTTGATATCCTGTAAGCAAAGAATTTAAGTAGATTTAGGTCCCCTTTGATTGTTGGGTCCATGTATGTTAGTGCCTTTAAGTACCCAAATTTGTCTGAAAGCAATTGGTTTGCTGTAGGTTAGTTTTGGTCCTGTTTTGCGATGTCTACGTGGCGCTGGCACATAGTCGTTGTAACATTGATTATTATGCATGTAAAATCTATGATTATTATTATTATTATTCCAGTAAGATTGCCGTCTAAGAGGTGGAGCCTTTTCCTACGATCTTACAGCTTACCTTCTGGGTCTCCAGTTGGATTCCTAGATATCTTGATGATACTGTGAGGTGACATGTTTTCTGGATGAATAATGGGGCTCCTGTATCCAATATCTAGGTGCATTGTAATGTTGAAAGTACTGTGATGCTTTCCTTTGATACTTAGATACAGCCTTATTTCTGAACGGGTGTTGGCGCTTCTGATATGCTCGAGGAGCATGCTGTTGATCACGCCTTACATGTTTGGGAGGCTGAGGTTTCTGCTGTTTGCGATATGAACCTGGTGGCGGAATCACGTCATTCGCTGTATAAGGGGCAGTTGTAGCCTTTGCAGGGTTTGGGATTTCATCAGGTATAAGAATGGGTTCCACACCCCTGACGAATACCGTACTTGATTTTCCCTTATTGGAGAATGAGTTATACCCTAAGCCACTTTTATCATGGGCATGTTGCCCAGTGCTTAGAATTTCTTCCATCCGTTTAGATGATTTCTCGAATGATTTCAAGATGGACTCTAATTCTCATTCTTATTTCTCGAGCATTTTTACTTTGGCTTCGAGTAGCGCGAAATCATTTTTCTTGCTCTTATTATGAGACTTACCCTCATTTACATCGTGGGCAAGTTGATGATTGCTCTCCATGAGTTTTTCAAATGTGACCTTGCTGTTTTCGCAATCAATAGACATATTTTCGTAATTATTATTCAGCAAGTCATTTTCATCTTTGAGCTCTAAATTAGAAATGTGGAGCTGTACATTTTCCCGTTTTAAAGTCTCATGGGCCTTTTGAATGTTTTAGAATTCATTCATCATGTTTTCAAAGGTATGCGATGCATTTGCAGGAGTAATTGAATTTGAGCTTTCTTCATCATCGCTATCCTCATCGTCCTGTATTTCTTTGGCCATAAAGCACAGGCTTTATCTTCGATCTCATCATCGGATGAATCACTGTCAGTGACTGCCTGAAGGCACTCCTCAATTTTGTTGTGTAACACCCCGATATATTCGGAATAATTACAGCGCCGTAAATCCTTTATATAAGAATTTACAAGGCTAATTTGAGAAATAAGGGAAATAATAATACCAAAGTACCATTAAGGTTATAATTCAAAAAACCAGTTCATCAATTCAAATGAGTCCATTATTACAAGCATCTCAAAACATCACAAGACACACGTACTCGAGTACTGAAAATAAACCAGAAAGAGAAGGCAATAACAATTAACATTACTGAGCCCCTTCATCATCATGTCGGTACTGTGGTTGTTTCCCTGCTCCTCCGCTACCTGAACATCAAAACAAATGTCCACCCCCGAAGGGGTTAGCAAAACGATGCTAGTACAATTATCATAATACATAAATTGAATATGCAACAACAATGCATAATAAAATACACAATACGGACTTTCGCTACCGAAATCCAACAATGCGAATCCACATGATTCCATCAAGACAACATGGGTGTTCCAATGATCCAGCGCCCTCAGCATAGATCCCAAGATGATCCCATCGGACCAACACAAGGTGGAAAACCCGTCCAATGATCTAGCGCCCTCAGCATAGATCCCAAGATGATCCCGTCGGACCAACACGAGGTGGACATCCCATCCAGCACCCTCAGCATAGAAAGATTGATCCCTTCGGACCATCACAACTTTTACAAACACAAACCATGCATATACACATGCAAAATTGATATGTCCATCATGAACATTCAAGAAATCAAGAACGAATACCATGATAATTCAAAGGAACAAATCTTATGTTCAACAACATGAATAAACCGTATGCATGATCAACATTTTAACATTAACAAGTTTCAAATACGAGACTTGCCTCAAAGATGGCAAGAACTAAAATACTCCAATGAATGTCAACACGTCCGAAGTTCGCCGCACCTCAACCGATCACCTTGCACAAGGGAACAACAAGGAATTTAATAACCTCTCGGAACTAATGCACGAGTACTCTTCACCGGAAGCTTGATCACCACTCCACAAGGTCTATGTTCCACAAAAATCGGATTAAGATGATGACATGAGGGATATATGGTGTTGGACAATCTCCAGAACACGAAAAATCGGCTAAAGGAAGGATGAGAAATGAAATGGGGTCGAGTTCTATAAATAGAAATCTAAAACATTATGTACGTTATTCGAGGTCCATTACGTACGTAACAGTATTAACGTATGCTATACTTGAACATTAGCATACGATAACTTCTGGCCAGATCTCACTGACCTGTTTATGGCATTGGCTTACGTATGTTAGGGTAAAGGTTTTACGTATGTAATAGCTATGACCTTAGCATACGTTAAAAATCCCCCTTAGCGTACGTTAAGTCTGTTGACTTGCTTAGCTGGAAAGCCGTCCAGGTTCACGCGAGCATCACACGGATCTTCCCTGACCCCCACCCGCCGATCCTTGTCGGATCTCGAGTTGACTGAGCTTACGTACGTTAAGCTCAACAGCTAACGTACGTAATATTGCATTCTTAGCGTACCCTACGATCCTCTTCTAGCGTACATTAACAGGTGTAGAACCATGCATGCAAAATGATGAAGATACGAAAACGTAAGGATACGAATACGGGATACCAATCTTCGATCAATACGTCACAAAGTCGAATCTTACAAAATCGAATACATGATAAATACACATTAATTATCCAGGCATTATATACTACCCCTCTAAGAAGAAGTTTCGGCCCGAAACTTAAAACGCAAACAATTCTGGGTATCTCGACTTTATACTATCTCGACTCCATATTGGGACCACTAAACTTTAACCAAGTAGATCGATTTATTCCTCAATTTTTTGACTCAACTCTCAAGTATCTCGATTGGCTTTTCTTCGAACGATTCATCATTAGCCACCTCAATCTCGCCAAAATCGATGATATGACTGGGATCTGGTACATATTTATGCAATTGGGATACCTGGAATACATTATGAACGCGACTCAACGATGGCAGTAAGGCCAACCTGTACGCCAACTACCCAACTCTCTCAAGGATCTCAAATGGTCCGACATATCTCGGACTCAGCTTACCTTTCCTCCCAAGACGGAAAATTCCCCCAGTAGGAGAAACCTTCAATAGTACATGGTCCTCAACTTCAAATTTCAATAGCCGATGGCGCACATCTGCATATAACTTCTGTCGACTCTGGGCAGTCAACAGCCTTTCACGAATCAGGGCTACCTTTTCTTGGGTCTGAACTATCAATTCTGGTTCCGTTCCGATCAAGTCAGAAGAGTCATCCCAACATAGGGGTGATCTGCATTTTCTTCCGCACAATGCTTCAAACGGTGCCATATTAATGAAAGCATGCCAACTATTATTGTAGGTGAATTCAATCAATGGCAAATGAACACTCATGCTAACTTCTCGGGTCCCCAATTGTCTTTAATACCCAGCAAATGAGCCAACTTGGTTAGTCGATCGACTATAACCCAAATCATGTTCATTCCCGTCTTGGTCTTTGGCATATTGGTGATGAAGTCCATCGATATATCCTCCCACTTCCACTCAGGTATTGGTAGTGGCTTTAACATCCCGGCAGGCTGGTGGTGTTCAATCTTAACCTGCTGACAGGTTAAACATTACGAAACGTATTCCGCTACGTCCTTCTTCATATTTCCCCACCAGAAATTTTGTTTTAGGTCCTTATACATCTTACTGGTGCCCGATTGAATAGAATAGGGTGCATTGTGAGCTTCCTTCAAGATTGCCTGTCTCAAAACATCATCATCGGGGACTCAAACTAGACTCTAAAATCTCATAACTCCATCATCTTGTATCACGAATCCTGGGCCCTTCCCTTTATTTACTTCGTCACATAATCGAAGAATCAGAGAATCATCCAACTGCTTAGATTTGATTTCTTCGATCAACGACGAAGTTAGTTCCATCACATTCAGTTGCCCTTGGACTCCTTGTGACCATACTTCAATTCCTTCACGAATCAGTTCTCGCTGAATTCTGGTTTGGGACGTAAGCGCTTCCAGCACTCAAAAGAAGCAGGTTTGTGGCCTAGTACATGAGCTACCACGTTCGCTTTCATGGATGATAGAGGATTTCCAGGTCGTAATCCTTTATCAATTCCAGCCACCTTCTCTGCCGCATATTTAATTCCTTCTAACTAAAAATATATTTGAGGCTCTTATGATCTGTGAAGATCTGATAATGAGTGTCGTACAAATAATGTTGCCAATTTTTCAAAGCAAATACAACAGCTGCTAACTCCAGATCATGAGTCGGGTAATTAACTTCATATGGTTTCAACTATCGAGAGGCATAGGCGATCACCCTATCCTTTTGCATCAACACCCATCCCAGACCCTGATTTGAAGTGTCGCTGTATATCATGAATACATCGGTTCCATCTGGTAACGCTAGTATAGGTGCTGTCATCACTCTTCTCTTAAGTTCATCAAAAACAGCCTGGCACTTCTCATTCCACACGAATTTCTGAGTCTTCTGCAATAGCTGAGTAAGTGGACGAGCAATTTCTGAAAATCCATCTACGAAACGGCGGTAATATCCAGCAAGTCCTAAGAAACTTCGGACTTCTTTCACGTTATTAGGAGATTCCCAATCCAAGATAGCTTCGACTTTCTTCGGATCTACCTGAACTCCGTCATCTGATATCACATGCCCAAGGAAGGTTACTTCCTTAAGCCAGAACTCGCATTTTGAATGTTTCGCATAAAGCTGTTCATTCCTCAA
This sequence comes from Orobanche coerulescens, assembly GCA_033398695.1. NCBI lineage: Eukaryota > Viridiplantae > Streptophyta > Magnoliopsida > Lamiales > Orobanchaceae > Orobanche > Orobanche coerulescens. The sequence continues at coordinate 83,444,797 of CM065805.1, forward strand.
CGTACTCAAAATGATACGCAAATGCTCTGCATGATCCTCTGGGTCTTTAGAATAGATTAAGATGTCATAAATGGAAACAATGTGGTCTTTTTCCAAGTACTCTAGAATTACTCGATTCATCAATTGCATAAACACTGCAGGAGCGTTAGTAAGTCCGAATGGCATCACCACAAATTCATAGTGTCCGTACCGGGATCTGAAAGCAGATTTCGGTATATCCGATTCCTTAATTCTCAACTGATGGTATCCTGATCTCAAGTCGTCGATTTGAGGTATTGGATACTTGTTCTTGAGCGTCACCTTGTTTATATCCCTGTAATCGATACACAATTAGAGGGATCTATCTTTCTTCCGGACAAAGATAACGGGTGCTCCCTAAGGAGAAACGTTAGGTTGAATGTAACCCTTCTGCAATAATTCCTCAAGCTGCTTCTTTAGTTTATACATCTCGGTTGGCGCCATACGGTATGGTGCTCTGGAAATAGGTGCGGCTCCAGGCTCTAATTCGATAGTGAACTCTACTTCTCTCTGCAGAGTAACCCACGTAGTTCGTCAGGGAATACATCTGAGAATTCGTTCACAACTGGAATAGATGAGAGCTCTACTCCTTCTTTCTTCATGGCATAATACCACAATCCTTAACAACACTGTTTTAGTAATTTCACTGCTTTCATGGATTTGATCAATTTTCCCAAGCTTCCCAGTCCCCATCCTTTGAATAAATGTTCATATCCGTCATCAGCAATGATAGAAATAACTCTCCTTCGGTAATTCAAAATAGCCCCATAACGGTTGAGCCAATCGTCTCCGAGAATTAAATCGTCACCATGGATGTCGACCACAATAAGATTTGATTGCCAATCTCTTACTCCTATAGACACTGGAAAATCTCTAGTTTCTAGGGTTCCCACAATTCTCTCTCCACTCGATAAACCCACAACATAAGGCTCACAATCATGTAAACACGAGATTTTTAAACAATTTACACAGTTCAGTGATATCAAAGAATGTGTAGCTGCTGAATCGAATAAGACACTAACTTGTTGCAAAATGTGTAACACCCCCAGATCAAACCTGGAATATTACACGCCGCAGACCCTCTCCGTGAAGATCCACCAGGCTAGACATCAAAACAAGACATTACATTACATGCCGATGAATCAAAATAACGAACCAATAGACCGATTTGGTCTTCGTCACTGACTTACAAATCAAAATACATAAACTCATCCAGACTCATACATACGCAAGGGTAAAATACTTGCAACAACGAACAATAAGACAGCGGAAAAGACAATACAATGGACTTCGACTAACTTAACCCAAAACTGACCTTCGTGTGATTAGTATCATTCGTCTTTCATCATCCCTCGTACCGATCCTGTGTCTTGCTCCCGAAAACCTGCATGTACCTGGACACAATACAGATATCCACCCCCCGATTACTCGGGGGTTAGCAAAACTTCACTGTTTCGCTAGTGCAAGTATAAAGTGCAAAAACGAGCCATACACAACACATTCCGAGAATACAACGAAAGACTTCCCGAGATATATTTAATTAAAAATAGTTCAAGTCTTGAAAGTAGAAACGAAGCAAGTAAGCACTTTGAAAACATTTCCAAATCTCGGGAGTTTTGAAAACATTAGAAATTGAAAAGTTCTTAATTCCTCGAAAGTCATTTAGGGTCACAGCCCCAAAGTTATTTTTCCAAAATGCAAATCCGTTAACAAAACACGGGGTCCACGACCCAACCATTACGGTCACAAAACACAGGGTCCACGACCCGATCATCCACTTCAATTCACTTACAAGTGGACATTACACATAACACATTAATCTTATGCCATTCTAGCCAAGCACCAAGACTCGATATATAATGTCTCTCGACCCCGAGTGCAAAGCATTGTGATACTCCGAACAATATCACAATTAAACATCAAAACATCAACATCAATATCACAGAAACCACACTTGGTAACCTGTTGCCGTACCCATTAGTATCGGCCCCCAGAGGCCCCGTCGGACCGTCCCGAGGTGGGAAACCACTTCCGCGGACGTACCCATTAGTATCGGCCCCCAGAGGTCCCGTCGAACCGCCCCCAGGTGGAAGAACATCAACACACGCACCCAAGTCCACTTCCGTGGTCGTACCCATTAGTATCGGGCCCCAGAGGACACATGCCATCCCCAGGTGGAAGAACATCAACACACGCACCAAAGTCCACTTCCGTGGCCGTACCCATTAGTATCGGCCCCCAGAGGCCACATGCCATCCCTAGGTGGAAGAATAACAATTCACAGATTACAAAACCACGACTCTCAAAGGTCAAACACACAAAATATATATAGTCGAGGTACCTTGCTAGAATGGCCAAATTATCCAACACGTACTCACGACCCAGAACTATATAAATTCATAAGGGAGCACAAGATCTCAACAGTACCGAACGACACAACCAATATCACAAAAACTCACATATTCATCCATAACCACGGGACTCCAAGCATATAATTTGACAAGAGAATTACACTTTACATTTACCGACGCCATAATCATACATAATGACATCACACGAAAGTAAGGCGATCCTATACTCAAAACTAGCACACATAATCAACTAAGTATATTAATTACCGACCCACACGGGCCACCTTTACGAAAACCATGATGGTAAATATATCGATTCTTTTGAAAAATGATTATAAATATTTATTTAGCACATATCGACACTTAGCAACCATTATATCCACAAAAAACGTAATGTATGGGCAAGATACTTGCCTCGATAATCGATACCGGACACTCCTACAATCACGGCTCAGTCGGGACACCTCGAACACCTACGATTCTCCGGCGAAGACAATGAATACACCCACGATCGAGAAGCTTGAAGAAAACAACGAACGGAAGGGTTCCGACTCGAGTTCTTCACAAGAATTCGACCCTAACAACATATAATCAATAAATAATCGATCATATGAGGAAGAATAATCGTAGAACGCCCGAAAACCCCTCTATGACATTTTACCGGACACCTTCAAGGCGTCGATCAAGAACTCGACCAAAACAACGAATCGATACGATCCAACCATGGAATAACAAGGGAAATTATACAATACATCTAGATAATCATCAATCCATCACAATCCTAAGTTAAATTGGATTAAACGGACGAAATCGAACAAAATCCCCAAAATCCCCAAAATTAGATTTCTAGAAAATCTGACCTGATTCGCTCGATCAAAGGATGTTATAGGACGTATTGTTGATGATATGAACCTCAAAACATCATATATTTATTTTATAACAACATGCCTCCATGATTGATCAATCTTCAGCCACGGAATGGAAGAAAACGAGTGAGAAAAAATGAGTGAAACCCGACTGCTCTGCCATATTTATACTGCTACCGGACACGGCGCAGCAAACGGCCCACACCAACGCCGGGTGTCTCGCCTGTGTCTCGATAGGCTGCGGGTCTTGGCCGACCCGGCGCAGGACACGGGGCTCGGCAGCACCGTTTTCAGGGTCGTTTCGCCCAGATCAGGCCAGCAGCCTTCAGGCACAAAATGAAGAATCACAACGACGATCCGAACGACCCCGAAACCCGAACCTGAATACGAACCGAAGATACGGTTACGAAGTACTCGCAATGACGAATCTAAGAGCTAATAGAACACGCGATTCCGACCACCCGAAGGCTCGAATTTCGACAACGGAAGGTAATTACCCCAAACTTTGGGAAATTACGAAAATGGCCCAAAACGTCCGAAAATCACGATACGTGATCGAATAACCAAGCCGAAGTTCAAAACACGTCTAAAAAAGTTAAACGGACTTACGGGAATCTCGAAACAGTAATTTCAAACGAGATTCACGAGAATCGAACGCGAGTGCGGAAAAGTCGTTAATAAACACGGAACTCAACAAAACAATACCGAAACGAACTCGGATGACAAAAAGTGCAGGATTAATCATTCTCAGAATGATGAAACAGTCCCAGGCGAGTCATCGAAACGGACCTCCGCCGGAAAAAGAAAATTACTGAAATCCGAAATGGCGGATATTACATTCTACCCTCCTTAAAAGAAGTTTCGTCCCAAAACTTAAATCAAGTAGGAAGAAGCAATATCCCTCCAGGTAAACTCAACAAGATACACAAGAACCGAAAAAAATTTGCGCCCAACGGCGAAACATTACAAGCAACGCAAAGGGTATATGGTGTGAAAACACGCTCCACGACGACCAACACAACGCCACCGGTAGAGACATAATAAAACCAACAACTGACAATTGTCATCAAACAGATAATACAATCAAGTCGATTATCCGAACAATCACAAAACACAATGAACGAAAATCAATACGATTGACCAACCCAACGGTACATCGATCAAAACGCGAGTCAATCGCTGAACAAATACGGAATTCCACCACCCAAGGGTTGGAAGATCGAAAACGAGACTAATTTCCCGAACTTAAGGGAATTACGAAGGAGTTTGATTGTTCAATATTCACGAAACGAGATCAACAAAACCAAACAATCAAACGATCAAACCACAACGATCGAGACAACAAAAATAGAACAATCATGTTCGAATCACGAAGAACAATAAAATTCAAATAACAACTCCAAGGTTCACATCTCGACTCGAGACAATATATGATCCGGTGAAAACAACAAGATGTGCATTCACATAAGATTCACAGGGAAGGAAATAGCAATTGAAAACTCACAACGACAAACGAGTTATTCCGAAATAATACCACACTCGTTCGATCAACAAAAGCAAGAGGCAGGACAAGCTCAGAAAATGTAAACGAACATAAACGAGTCGATAGAGTCAAAAATACAGAAGTTCAAAATCCGATCCACTTCGAATAAAAGAATTAGTAGAACCAAAAGATGTTACTTTCGAACAAGGTTCACAAGAATCGAACCGAACTCGGAAAAGTCACAGTGATAACCAGATCGACTCAAAACAAGGTCACAACTCGTTTGAACGATGAAACCGAAAGACAGAACAAGTTCAGAAAGTATCAACGAACACGAGCGAGTCGATAGAATTGAGAAAGAGAAAATGCATAAGCCAAAAATAATACGGGTATTATATTCGACCTCTTCTAAAAGAGGTATCGTCCCCGAAACTCACAACAATGAAATCAAGGTGACAACACAACAAGCAACCGACAGAAACATCCTTCAAAGGCCTCTCAAAGCCGATCTTGATATCTGTGCTGAAGCGCGAACTCCGAAAGTCTCGGTAGCCAATTCGCAAAACTGAATTCGGTGTCCCTCGAGTCCTCACTTGAAACGCGTTACTGACGGGAAGGACAATTTACACGTGCATACCCCGGCACATCACGGTTGAAACACCTCGGCTCGGCATACCGAAAATAAAAAATGCTAGATATAATGGGGCATAACGTCGCAAAACAACACAGCGAAGATGCCAACTCAGCACAACATATCAACACATACAAAAATCACGACAACAACGGCAATGTTCGAAGATTACAACGGCTCGGACGATACCTAGCATATAATTACTAAACATCACGAAACAAGCACGTATGTACACAATCATACACACCTTTTCCGACCACAAGCAGGAAATGATGGGTTTTAAAAACGAAAACCACCTTTTGAAAATAATTTAGAAAAACACCGGTTGATCTTGAGTATCACCTTTCAAAAAAAGTATAAACGTGAAACATCGCTATCGAGACTTTGGAGAACCATTTCGCATTTGATAAAAATGAGGACACTATCTCTTAGTGAAAAACTTTCAGAATATTCGACCCTCGGGTCTAAGTAAAAGTGTTTCTAAAACATTGAAAATATCTCAAAACATTTTGGTCCTCGAGGTAGAAGAATTTTAAAACATATTGTGGCACCTTGGATGTACCACGAGAAAATAATTCATTTTAAAAGTACGTCTCGAAATTTATTATTTTTTTTAAGATACTTAAGGTATTCAAAGATAATTCAATGGGCTAGAATGCCCAAAAATTTCAGGTAATTACACGGAACATTACAGCGCCGTGGGTCCCACGCCGGAACCCACCAGGCTAAAAACCATTTACAAAAACACCAAAAAAGGCCGATGACGGGAATATTTTAAAAACTCACAAAAGTTATTTACAAAATACTAAATACCGTCATAAGAATTTCGCCAAAATGATGAAGGCCATAATGCCAAAAACTCAGTTAAGGGAATTGGTTTTGGAAATAAAACTCAGTCGGTAAAATACCGAAAGCCATTATAAAAGAACTCACGCAGCGGATAAAATAACTACAGTCCAACATGCACAATCCAACAACACTACTCCTCATATGAACGAAATATGAGAGTCAAATAACAACATATCACGAAATCAAAATCCATAGGAGGATTCCGTCAATTAACTCATGATCATACCTGTAACTCGCACCAGACGAGGCACAAGCACAAATAAGGGAGACTTACATCCACAGGTCGCACGAAGATGATGGCTGCACCCTGATACTAATCACGACTGACATTCCAAACGACGCGTCGCGACACGACTCAGTCAGACAACATCTGACAATACAAGACTCAACAACACATAACTCGACCTGACAGCCTAGGTTTCCTCAACCTAAGCTCCGATACCATAAATGTAACACCCCCAGATCAAACCAGGAATATTACACGCCGCAGACCCTCTCCGTGAGGATCCACCAGGCTAGACATCAAAACAACACATTACATTACATGCCGATGAATCAAAATAACGAACCAATAGACCAATTTGGTCTTTCGTCACTGACTTACAAATCAAAATACATAAACTCATCCAGACTTATACCCACGCAAGGGTAAAATACTTGCAACAATGAACAATAAGACAGCGGAAAAGACAATACAATGGACTTCGACTAACATAACCCAAAACTGGCCTTCATGTGATTAGTATCATTCGTCTTTCATCATCCCTCGTACCGATCCTGTGTCTTGCTCCCGAAAACCTGCATGTACCTGGACACAATACAGATATCCACCCCCCGACACTGGGGTTAGCAAAACTCCACTGTTTCGCTAGTGCAAGTATAAAGTGCAAAAACGAGCCATACACAACACATTCCGAGAATACAACGAAAGACTTCCCGAGATATATTTAATTAAAAATAGTTCAAGTCTTGAAAGTAGAAACGAAGCAAGTAAGCACTTTGAAAACATTTCCAAATCTCGGGAGTTTTGAAAACATTAGAAATTGAAAAGTTCTTAATTCCTCGAAAGTCATTTAAGGTCACAGCCCCAAAGTTATTTTTCCAAAATGCAAATCCGTTAACAAAACACGGGGTCCACGACCCAACCATTACGGTCACAAAACACAGGGTCCACGACCCGATCATCCACTTCAATTCACTTAAAAGTGCACATTACACATAACACATTAATCTTATGCCATTCTAGCCAAGCACAAAGACTCAATATATAATGTCTCTCGACCCCGAGCGCAAAGCATTGTGATACTCCGAACAATATCACAATTAAACATCAAAACATCAACATCAATATCACAGAAACCACAATTGGTAACCCGTGGCCGTAACCATTAGTATCGGCCCCCAGAGGCCCCGTCGGACCGTCCCCAGATGGGAAACCACTTCCGCGGCCGTACCCATTAGTATCGGCCCCCAGAGGTCCCGTCGAACCGTCCCCAGGTGGAAGAACATCAACACACGCACCCAAGTCCACTTCCGTGGTCGTACCCATTAGTATCGGCCCTAGAGGCCACATGCCATCCCTAGGCAGAAGAACATCAACGCACGCACCCAAGTCCACTTCTGTGGCCGTACCTATTAGTATCGGCCCCCATAGGCCACATGCCATCCCCAGGTGGAAGAGTAACAATTCACATATTACAAAACCACGACTCTCAAAGGTCAAACACACAAAATATATATAGTCGAGGTACCTTGCTAGAATGGCCAAATTATCCAAGACGTACTCACGACCCAGAACTATATCAATTCATAAGGGAGCACAAGATCTCAACAGCACCGAACGACACAACCAATATCACAAAAACTCACATATTCATCCATAACCACGGGACTCCAAGCATATAATTTGACAAGAGAATTACACTTTACATTTACCGACGCCATAATCATACATAATGACATCACACGAAAGTAAGGTGATCCTATACTCAAAACTAGCACACATAATCAACTAAGCATATTAATTACCGACCCACACGGGCCACCTTTACGAAAACCATGATGGTAAATATACCGATTCTTTTGAAAAATGATTATAAATATTTATTTAGCACATATCGACACTTAGCAACCATTATCTCCACAAAAAACGTAATGTATGGGCAAGATACTTGCCTCGATAATCGATACTGGACACTCCTACAATCACGGCTCAGTCGGGACACCTCGAACACCTACGATTCTCCGGCGAAGATAATGAATACACCCACGATCGAGAAGCTTGAAGAAAACAACGTACAGAAGGGTTTCGACTCGAGTTCTTCACAAGAATTTGACCCTAACAACATATAATCAATAAATCATCGATCATACGAGGAAGAATAATCGTAGAACGCCCGAAAACCCCTCTATGACATTTTACCGGACACCTTCAAGGCGTCGATCAAGAACTCGACCAAAACAATGAATCGATACGATCCAACCATGGAATAACAAGGGAAATTATACAATACATCTAAATAATCATCAATCCATCACAATCCTAAGTTAAATCGGATTAAATGGACGAAATCGAACAAAATACCCAAAATCCCCAAAATTAGATTTCTAGAAAATCTGACCTGATTCGCTCGATCAAAGGATGTTATAGGACGTATTGTTGATGATATGAACCTCAAAACCTCATATATTTATTTTATAACAACATAACTCCATGATTGATCAATCTTCAGCCGCGGAATGGAAGAAAACGAGTGAGAAAAAATGAGTGAAACCCGACTGCTCTGCCATATTTATACTGCTGCCGGACACGGCGCAGCAAACGGCCCACACCAGCGCCGGGTGTCTCGGCCGTGTCTCGGCAGGATACCGGTCCTGGCCGACCCGGCGCCGGACACGGCGCTGGCAAAGACTGCTGTGGCCGTTTCGCCCAGATCAGGCCAGCAGCCTCCAGGCACAAAATGAAGAATCACAACGACGATCCGAACGACCCCGAAACCCGAACCTGAATACGAACCGAAGATACGGTTCCGAAGTACTCGCAAATACGAATCTAAGAGCTAATCGAACATATGATTCCGACCACCCGAAGGCTGGAAATTCGACAACGGAAGGTAATTACCCCAAACTTTGGGAAATTACGAAAATGGCCCAAAACGTCCGAAAATCACGATACGTGATCGAATAACCAAACCGAAGTTCACAACACGTCTAACAAAGCTAAACGGACTTACGGGAAACTCGAAACAGTAATTTCGAACGAGATTCACGAGAATCGAACGCGAGTGCGGAAAAGTCGTTAATAAACACGGAACTCAACAAAACAATACCGAAACGAACTCGGATGACAAAAAGTGCAGAATTAATCATACTCAGAATGGCGAAACGGTCCCAAGTGAGTCATCGAAACGGACCTCCGCCGGAAAAAGAAAATTACTGAAATCCGAAATGGCGGATATTACAAAAGGATCTGAATCGTACCTGATGCAACAACAGTGTTCTGATCGTCTGACTTCCTCATCTCGTACAGGCGTGGAGGAACGGACCCAGCATTGGACGCCTCTATTTTCCAACATTCTGCTGCTGAAAACCACTTTGCTGTGTCTGGTTCACACTCGTCTCTTTCGGAACTGGTGCTGGAGTGCGAGTACCAAATGATCTAGTCACAATTCCGAAAAAATTCGCATGGTGACCTTCTTGCCCATATTCGAAACAAGTCACAGAAGGAGCAGAGCAATCACGCCGAACATGTCCTGTTCGACCACAGTTATAACACTTTTTCGATGCGTCCGAAACTGTTGATGCTGTCCGGAATTTCTTTCTGCCTCGGGAAGGATGCGGAGGTCTCCTAGATGAATGAAATGAAGACTGGTCCTTGTGGGGACCACCACTCTTATTCTCCGTGAAGTTTCCAGACACTTTCTGCTTCTTTGCTTCCGTTGATTTATCCACCGTTGCCTCTTTCATGTCGTAGGCCAATGCTTTGTCCTGATACTGTCGCAAGGTAGTACATTCAAATCTCGACATATATTGCTGAATCTCGGGTTTCATCTGCATGTCGAAATGGAAAATTTTCTCCGACTCGGTCCTGACCAAGTGTCTGACACAAGTCAACTGGTGATTAAAGGTCTTGATTATGTATGTCACAGATGCCTCCGAACTCTGCGGGGAAAAAAACTCTCGGACTCTAGCCTCTCTAACTAGATGAGGACAATATTGTGCTTCCATCATTAATCTGAATTCCGTCCAGTTAGCATTATGATCCTCAGGTCGAACAGCTTCCCACCAGTCAAAAGCCTCCCCAATCAGAAAATACTAGGCAATAAGAACCTTTCGGTCATCGGGATAGTTGATCCCCGCAATTATTTTTTCCAACTCCATCATCCAGTGATCCCAAGTAGGCATCTCAGCAGAACCGTCAAATTTTGGTGGGTGCAATTTGACCACCTCCGTAAGCCACTTGTCTCCCTGATTATCCTCGTTGCGCTGCTGGCCCTTCGCTGTCTGCATGCGGTCAACCACCTGAGCGAACTGGGTTATCTGAGCGACCGCCTATTGAAGCACCCCTGGCATGTTAGGATTTGCGTTATCATTCGCTGATTCTTGTTGTCCTCCAGAATGGGAATCAGTTTGACTAGCCGATAATTCTCGGGTAGACGCTGATTCCTCCTGTCTCGCATTACCACGTCCACGTCCGCGTCCACGACCTCCCCTCAACATACTGTAAATACAAATACTCAATATCCAGGGCAAAATTTTCTAAAAGAAATTTCGTCAATATTCACAAAAATGGTAGTATAAGAGATTAGGAGACTAACAACCACGGTCCACATGATGACGCTGGCTGAGCAGTGATGTTATAAACGACTCATAAATCAAATAACGTAAATAGGCCCAAATAAACCCGACTGCCAAGATATCCATGAATCTTAGCTCTTATACCATATTCTGTAACACCCTGATATATTTGGAATAATTACAGCGCCGTAAATCCTTTATATAAGAATTTACAAGGCTAATTTGAGAAATAAGGGAAATAATAATAGTACCAAAGTACCATTAAGGTTATAATTCAGAAAAACCAGTTCAACAATTCAAATGAGTCCATTATTACAAGCATCTCAAAACATCACAAGACACGCGTACTCAAGTACTGAAAATAAACCAGAAAGACAAGGCAACAACAATTAACATCACTGAGCCCCTTCGTTGTCATGTCGGTGCTGTGGCTGTTTCCCCGCTCCTCGGCTACCTGAACATCAAAACAAATCTCCACTCCCAAAGGGGTTAGCAAAACGATGCTAATACAAGTATCATAATACACAAATCGAATATGCAACAACAATGCATAATAAAATACACAATATAGACTTCCGCTACCGGAATCTAAGAATGCGAATACACATGATTCCATCAACACAACATGGGTGTTCCAATGATCCAGTGCCCTCAGCATAGATCCCAAGATGATCCCATCTGACCAACACGAGGTGGAAAACCGGACCAATAATCCAGCATCCTCAGCATAGATCCCAAGATGATCCCGTCGGACCAACACGAGGTGGACATCCGATCCAGAGCCCTCAGCATAGATCACTTGATCCCTTCAGACCATCATAACATTTACAAACACAAACCATGCATATACACATGCAAAATCGATATGTCTATCATGAACATGCAAGAAATCAACAACGAATACCATGATAATTCAAAGGAACAAATCTCATGTTCAACATGAATAAACCGTATGCATGATCAACATTTTAACATTAACAAGTTTTAAATACGATACTTGCCTCAAAGATGGCAAGAACTAAAATACTCCAACGAATTTCAACACGTCCGAAGTTCGCCGCTCCTCGACCGATCACCTTGTACAAGAGAACAACAAGGAATTCAATAACCTCTCGGAACTAACACACGAGTACCGAACGCCCTAAGTTATGATCGATTTATCAATTATGAATAATCGGTTCTCGGTCCTATTTCCCGACGAACACCAAGTTTTGGAAAAAGACATGCGAATTCAAGAGATCAATGGAACACAAAGCCGGTGTCTACAATTCCAAAGACATTTCTTATATCATTAACTCCATAATATAGTTCCGATTATCAACTCAATTGCTTGGTTCGGTTGTTACAACGATACATACGAGATAGTCATGTTTAATCTAGTTCTAGGTTAATTCATCTCTACGATTATTGTTCTTCCGTAAAAAGTTCCTCTCATCGAATTCTTCATTCGAAATGATTGTTCCAAACATCTTATCCTAGTTCTAATCTTCCAAGAAGGTTATCAACGAGTTCATCTAAGGCAAGGGTTATAATTGAACACCCTTCATATTCAACTTCTTGAATTCATATTACACAGGGGGTAAGCCTTAACATTATATTCTTCAAAATAGTGTTATGTAAGCATCATCAAGGTGTGTTCATCTCATAAAATCCCATTCGTAAAGTTGGTAAGGATTACGGCTCAACTAATAGCTATGAGAATCTTAATTCACTCAAAAATAATCCTCCTAAACATGGTGTTGGATTCACTGACATAATAAGCTCAATAACCTCTGGAAAGGCTTATAAAATAACTAATAACATAATCTCCATCTAGGTGTAGAGTTAAGATACCTCAAGGAAGGGAAGAAAAATGAAAATCTTGAATAAACTCTTCACCGGAAGCTTGATCACCACTCCACAAGGTCTATGCTCCACAAAAATTGGATTAAGATGATGACATGAGGGATATATGGTGTTGGACAATCTCCAGAACACGAAAAATTGGCCAAAGGAAAGATGAGAAATGAGATGTGGTCGAGTTCAAAAAATAGATATCTAAAAAATTATGTACGTTATTCGAGGTCCATTACGTACGTGACAGTATTAGCGTACGCTATACTCGAACATTAGCACATGTTAACGTCTGGCCAGAGCTCACTGACCTATTTCTGGCATTGGGTTACGTCTGTTAGGGTAAAGGTTTTACATACATAATAGTTATGACCTTAGCGTACGTTAAGTCCGTTGACATGCTTAGCTGAAAAGACGTCCAGGTTCACGCGAGCATCACACGAATCTTCCCTGGCCCCCACCCGCTGACCCTTGTCGGATCTCGAGTTGACTGAGCTTACGTACATTAAGCTCAACAGCTAACGTACATAGTATTAAATTCTTAGTATACGCTAAGATCATCATCTAGCGTACGTTACCATATGCAGAACCATGCATGCAAAATGATGAAGATACGAAAAACATAAGGATACGAATGCGGGAAACAAATCTTCGATTAATACATCACAAAGTCGAATCTTACAAGATCGAATACAGGATAAATACACATTAATTATCCGGACATTACATGTTGGACGCTGGCGAGGCTTCTGATTCACCGATCAGGGCCTTGAGATTGTTCTTCTAAGCATGTCTTCTTTCATTCTTTTCTTGTTGCTCAGCTTCTAGCAACTTTTGAACTTTCAGATGCGGACACTTATTTGCATAATATCCGGGTTTTCTGTAGTTGTAGCACAAGTTATAATCACCAGAGGAGGGAGATTCAGAACTTACCTTGTGGAAAGGCTTGGGCCTGTATGGAGTCTTTCCAGACTGTTTGATGACCTTTTTGAATTTGTGCATGAGTAAGGCCATTTCATCTTGTGACAGGATATCTTCATCACTGTCAGCAGTCTTGTGTGTGGATTTGGATGTGCTAGGGGCAGAGCTGTGTCTCTTGTCAGATACAGCAGCCATTGTTGTAGGCTTGGCAGGTGACTCTTCGGCTTTTTCTCTCCTGTCAATGTCACACACAAAAGCTTTGAGGTTAGAGAATACGTCAAAAGTAGAAATATCATTAAGGTTACAGGATACACGCATAGCTGTAGTCTTAATGTCCCATCGGGCAGGAAGTGTCACGGCCCCTTATCCGTAAGTACAGCACATCCGGAGCATGACCCGAGGTAGGAATTAAGAAGCGGGGAAGAAAGGGGGAAACATACGTTTCATAAGGAATAGGGGTGGATTTCCATGAATAACATATCAAGGCATCATGAAGGGGAGTCGATCCCATGGGAATGACTTAGAATCCAAAGTAGATTACATAGTTATAATATTAGCCTTGAAGTTTAGAAAAAGGCTTCATACAATCGGCATAACTTAGAAAGCAAAATCATAAAGAGTATTTGCAGCGGAAAAACATGGTTGGTTACATATATCAAGATATGTAACCAGGGCTTAACATTGATCGTAAACAAAAGAATTCTACTCAACACCCTCCATCACATACCCTGCTCAACCTGCACATTTTAAAAGATATACAGGGCGTACTCCGTGAACATATTTCCAAAATATACATGATTTCGTGTTTGTCATCATGCATATAAGAAGTAACACACGAGGGTTTTAATAAAAAGCCCATGTTTACTAAATCATTTCATTTCATACCATATATCATCAGATTCACCATATCCATAATTTACGCAGGGGAAGGTGGCCACCTCCCGAGAACGTTACTCCTCGATATCGGCCACTCCGAAGAGAGCTCAGATCCCGAGTACTATGTACACTAACCCTGGCCAGCGACCTTTGTCTATATCAGGATCCGATCATTTCATAGGTTGGCAAACCAACAGTGATAGGTTCATAAGAATCCACATAAAAGTTTTTATGCATCATAATCATTTGAAATCATAATTTGCTTGTAAAACATTTCATCAATATAGAGCAAGCTCAGATCATTTTCGTAAAGAAATCCCACATAACCATTTTGTCTAGAAAGCCCACATAACCATTTCGTGTAGAAAGCCCACATAACCATTTCGTCTAGAAAGCCCACCTGGACAAGTAATAAACGCAAGCAAAAATTATTCTCGTCTCTTCCTTACGTTTCAGTCTGCTGCTCCACCTTTTATCGGGACAACTAAGTTTAGAGGTCGATCGAGCTTAACGAAGTCTAACGGACAACGGATTCAATCTACATGTTTTGGACTTTAGAGTTTTGCATTCGACTTAAGTTCAAAAATAAAATCTATGATTCTCTTAGAGAAACTAACTGACCATATAACATATAAAGATACTAACAAAGGTAACCTATACTCGATTCCGTTACACATTCCTTGGTTCGAAAACAATCATCAAACACTTAACATAATCATAACATACTGTGCATCAAGTCTAGAAATAATTAGCATTCTGTTAATGCATAGTAAGAAATAGATAGTTTATCTTATACCACTGTAAATTCTCTGAAGTCTAGTTTCATGTCCATTTTACAGACCTCAAAAATATTAAACGTGTAGACAGTTATGACCGTTTCCATGAAGTGTAACAAAACTGCCAATATCCGACGAAAATGGAAAAAACATCATATTAACCTAGAGCTCGTTTCTAGCATCGTAAACCCTAAACATGTAAACTCTAATCATTCATATCATACTTATAACACATATAGGAGTCGACATATAATCATGCTTCTCGACATTACGAACTCCATTTCATAATCGTTTCTTTTGAAAAATGACTACTTACCCATTCTTATTTTTCCAACATTAACATTCAAACACCACATATCAAATATCACTAACATCAACAACACATTTAATATCTACTCATGTTGAGAATCAAAGTCTTGGTCCTAACATACAAATTACCTAAACATGACTTTAAAATCCTCAATACATAACATGCTCCTTAACTACATCAAATATTACCAACACGTCTTCCAACTTCATAAATATAACTTCATGGTCTTGTTTTCAAATAAATTTCCAAAACATTTTATAAAAATCTAACAAAAACATATCATGTACTTTCATACATCATCACAATTATGAAGTCCCTTTTGAACATACAATAACATATCAAGAGCTAAACATGTTTCTTCCTTACTTTCCAAAATGCCAAAACATTTTGATAAAAATCCCATAAATTCATCATAGCATCATATCATCATATAACAACATATTGTGTAAGAAAAATATAATAAAAACAACACATAATTGGGTTATAAAACCCTAGGAATTTCGGCCAACATGTAAAAATCAAGACATGCTTACAACTTGTTCTAAACATACAAAACATTATAACATTAAACCTAAGCTCTTCATATATTCTCAAATTTTAAAGTTACCTAAAACCTATATGTACTTGGGTAGAAATGAAGTGGAGGAGGTAACTTACTTAAATATGAACTTGGATTTACATTTGGCACAGAAAATGTGCTTGTAACTTGAGCTTGAATGGAAGAACAATGGTGTATTTCACTCAAAAAGGGGAGGGGGCGGCCAAAGGGGAAGGGAAGGGAGGTGATGTCCCTTAAATACTAGGTTAACCCGAGACGTCATCAATAAAGCGGTCGAATAATATTTTACATTTCGCTCCTCCACGGATAAAATTACTATGGTATTAAATGTATGTCATATCCTTAAATTAGAGTGTCGCACTTACAGCTTAAAGTTGGTGAAAAGTTTCGCGATTTATGAAACGCGAATTATCCGAGAAAAAGACTCGACATAAAATATACCCGAAATTTAAAAAGTAAACTTTTGAAAATCGTACTCGTAACATAAAGGTGGTGTATATATAAGCCGACTGAATCATGATTCTGTCTATCGAAACATTAAAATCAAATTCGGAAGATAAAGCCAACCTGATAACCGAACATCCGATTTCTGAATTTAAAAACCCTAATGTCGTACTTTAGGTCATAATAATTCATGCATATAAAAGACCGGGGCATTACATCTTACCCCTCTAACAAGAAATTTCATCCCGAAATTTACATACCTTATCAAAAAGTTCTGGGTATTTCTCCCTCATCTTGCTTTCGAGTTCCCACATAGCTTCTTCCTGACCGTGGTGACTCCATAATACTTTCACCAAAGGAATCGACTTATTCCTCAGTTATTGAACCTTATTGTCGAAAATAGCTTCAGGACTTTCTACATAACTCGTATCGTGACTAAGAACTATGTCACTCTGATGAATAACATGCTTGGGATCAAATAATTACTTCCTCAGCTGAGAAACATGGAAAACATTGTGAACATTCCCAAGACTAGGTGGAAGAGCCAACCTATAAACAACTGGGCCGATCCTCTCAAGAATCTCATATGGCCCTATAAAACGTGGCCTAAGCTTGCCTTTAACGTCAAACCTGATTATTCCCTTAGAAGGGGAAACCTTGAGGAAACATTATCCCCACTTTCGAAATGCAATTCAGTTTGGCGTGTATCGGTGTATGACTTCTGTCGAGTCTGGGCCTCTTGTATTCTCTGTCGTATCTTACGGATAATATCGATCATCTCGCTGACTGTGTTTGTCCCTAAAATATTTCTCTCACCCACTTCATCCAAATAAAGTGGTGACCTGCATTTTCTGCCGTATAAGGCTTCATACGGTGCCATACCTATCGTTGCCTGATGACTGTTGTTGTAAGCAAATTCGATTAACGGCAAAACATGCTCCCAATTCACACCTTGATACAACACTATAGTTCTTAACATGTCTTCTAGTGTTTGAATCGTCCTTTCCGATTGTACATCGGTCTGCGGGTGGAAAGCGGTACTAAAGTTCAGATGTGTACCCAATTACTTCTGTAGACTCGTCCAAAATCTAGAGGTAAATTTTGGATCTCGATCTAACGTGATTGATATCAGCACTCCATGCAAACGTACAATTTCACGGACATATAACTGTGCCAACTTCTCAGATCCGTAAGTGATTTGGATAGGCAAAAAGTGAGCTGATTTTGCGAGTCTGTCTACTATAACCCATATATCAGTGTTTCCTCGTTTGGTCCTCGACAAACTAGTCACAAAATCCATAGCTATTCGTCCCCACTTCCATTATGGAATGGTTAATGGCTGTAACTTTCCATACGGTCGTAGGTGTAGTGCTTTCACTTGCTGACTAGCCAAACACCGCTCGACAAATGAAGCTACATCCCGTTTCATACCATCCCACCAGAAATTTCTATTCAGGTCTTGGTACATCATGGTAATCCCAGGGTGAGCAGTATAGGGAGTATCATGAGCCTCACTCAAAATCTCATTCCTTAACTCCTCATCATGTGGGACACATTCTCTCTTCGAACATAATTGCGTTATCAGCCACTTTGCGGTAACTTCCTGGGTTATCGGATCTAATTCTCAACGTAGTTTCTCGAATGCTTCATCTCTCCTCTGCGCATTAACTATCCGTCCTCTCAGATCTGGTGTTGTCACTAACGTCGCGACACGACCCATTATCATTTCTGGTGGATGAACCACCTCTAAACTCATTCCTTCAAAATCTTGGATTAGACCCCCTTTTGAGGTAAGTAGGTATCCTAATTGCGATTGAGTCTTACGACTCAAGGCATCTGCTACCACATTAGCCTTGCCGGGGTGATAGTTAATACCACAATCATAATCCTTTACCAATTTGAGCCATCTTCTCTGTCTCATGTTCAAGTCCTTCTGCTCGAAAAAGTACTTTAAACTCTTGTGGTCAGTGAAAATTTTACATCTTACCCTATAAAGGTGATGCCTCCATATCTTTAATGAGTGCACAACTGCAGCTAGTTCAAAATCATGCGTAGGATAATTCACCTCATGCGGCCTAAGTTGTCATGATGCGTAAGCTATCACTTTCCCATCTAGCATCAAAACAAAACCTAGCCCATTTTTAGAAGCATCTGTGTAAACCACATACTCCTTGTTCGCTTCTGGTACTGCTAAAACTAGCGCAATAGTCAATCTTTTCTTGAGTTAATGAAAACCCTCGTCACATTCATCCATCCATAAATACTTAATTCATTTCTGCAATAGTTGTGTCATTGGTCTAGCAATCTTGGAAAATCCTTCGATGAACCTTCGGTAGTACCCAGATAGACCTAAGACTCTCATAATCTCATTAGGATTGGTTGGCGACTTCCAATCACGTACTACTTCCACTTTAGCTGGGTCCACCTTAATACCATCTGCTAACACAATGTGCCCAAGAAACATTACTTCTTTCAACCAAAATCCGCACTTACTGAATTTGGCTAAGAGTTTCTCTGTTCTTAGTGTTTCCAACAATATCCTGAGATGTTCTTCATGCTCTTTCTCATTTCTAGAGTAGATGAGAATATCATCTATGAGCACCAAGACAAACTTATCCATGTACGGGTGGAAAACTCTATTCATAAGATCCATGAATACTGCGGGGGCATTAGTTAATCTGAATGGCATGACTATAAACTCATAGTGTCCATATCTTGTTTGGAAAGCTGTCTTGGGTATATCCTCTGGTCGAGTCTTCAATTAATGATACCCAGACCTAAGGTCTATTTTACAAAACACATTTGTTGCCTTGAGTTGGTCAAACAAGTCATCTATCCTTGGTAGAGGATACTTGTTCTTGAGTGTGAGCTTGTTCAGCTCCCTGTAATCTATACACATTCTCAGTGTACCATCATTCTTTTTCACGAAAAGGACAGGTGCTCCCCATGGAGAAACACTCGGTCTAATGAAACCAAAATCCAATAGCTCTTGCAGTTGGATCTTGAGTACTTGTAGTTCCTTTGGTGCCATCCTATATGGTGCTTTCGACACTGGGGCTAACCCTGGATCCAGGTTGATATTGAAATCCACTTGTCGATCTGGTGGTGAAGGGGAAGGGAATGGAGGAAGAAGATAAAGTGAGGGGGAAAATAAAGGGAGGTGATGTCCCTTAAATACTAGGTTAACCCTAGACGTCGTCAATAAAGCGGTCGAAAAATATTTTACGTTTCGCTCGTACACAGATAAAATTAATCGGGCATTAAATGTATGTCATATACTTAAATTATAGTGCTGCACTTATAGCCTAAAGTCGGTGAAAAGTTTTGCGATTTTCGAAACACGAATTATCCGAGAAAACGACTCGACATAAAATATACCCGAAAATTCGAAAAGTAAACTTTTAAAAATTGTACTCGTAACGTAAAAGTGGTGTATATAGAAGGCGAAGGAATCATTATTATGTCTATGGAAACATAAAAATTAAATTCGGAAGATAAACCCAACCAGATAACCAAACATTCGATTTCTGAATTTAAAACATGAAAATAGTCCTAAAATTATTCCATTAGTCAGAATTTTATTATTTGTGAATGCAAAACCCTAATGTCGCACTTGAGGTCATAATAATTCATGCATATAAAAGACCGGGGCATTACAGGGAGTGATCTAAAGATTTTCAAAATTTTCTCCTTTTGGGTATACGCTTTACCCAATGCTTCAAGTTCACCGACAATGCCAGTGAATCTGAGGTCGAGCTCCTCAAGCAGTTTGGAAGATTTCATTTCAAAGGATTCAAGTTGCTGAGTAAGTTTGGAAATTTTATTTTCTTCTGAGAGGTTAGTACCCTCGCAAATCAGCTTGAGTTTCTTCCAGATTTCCTTAGCTGTCCTACAGCTCTTTACCTTCGAGAATGTGCCTTGATGAAACATGTTTTTAAGGACAACAATACTATCTCTCAAAATAAATTTAAGAAAATACCTTTTTCATGAGAGCGAGCAAAATAGTTTATTCAAAATATATCATGTTGAAAAGTATCATTTTCAAATGTTACAGCTTCATACGTCTCAAAATAAACTAGCATGACTACATGTTCCTCTCAACAATCCACAACATTTCTCCCAAATACACGACTCCGTTTTCTAAGTTTAACCGACATGTTGATTCTCCATAATCATAGTTTCTCAAGATCATCAATTCTGTCCCAACTCTGTTACCTCATACTGTAACACATAATATTTTCCCAAATCTCAAAGTACATCAACCTATAACTGAAAATAACCTCAATACAATCAAAAAATCCAAATACTTTCAGGTCGTGAAGCCAACGATTCCCGTGATACTGGCACATGTCTCAACTCTAGAAAATACTCGATATAGATATTTTTAAAACATACATTTTGCAAAATCAGTTCAACTCAAAATACGACACATCTCTTTCCAAATAATCACGTTAATACCATTTGAAAAAGTTTACAACAACCACAGTCACATAACACACAAGCACGGGTGATCAATAAAAACACAAAACTCTAACACTTGTCAACCGACAACTCAAAAGACATGACAAAACCACGACTCGACTCGACACGACAATACTAGACGGTTCCTCAAACAATACTCAAGTTTCTCAAAACAACATCATAACTCACCAATACAGAAATGTACCAACTCTGGCCAATTCAATCCATCGGATAACATCAACAAATATCAGCACGATAATCGATTGTCCATCCAAAGACAAGAACCAAGAAGGAAATACAGAACATACCTCGAGCTGCGCAACACCACGACGAATCACGTTAGTCTAATCCGAGATCAGATCAATACCACATACGGACATGGTCCTAACACAAGACCTACAAATGCACACTCACATGATGACATCAATATGCCCACAATAATAACAACAATGCATACTCAATGGAAATCCGATGATCCAGCGCACACAACAGAGGTCCCAAGATGATCTTGTTAGATCAACACGAGGTGGATAACCAATAATATACATATGCACAACAACACATGGTAATCCAACGATCCATCGCACACAGCTATAGATTCCCATGATGATCCCGTCGGACCAACGCATGGTGGAAATACCTGTCCAACGATCCAGCGCACACAGCATAGATACCCAAGATGATCCCGTCAGACCAACACGAGGTGGACATACAACAACAATGCACAAATGCATGTTAACAACAAATACACGAATGCACGACAACATCAATACACAAATGTATTACAACATGATCAATACAAATGACAAAAATGATTAGAGTACTTTCCTCGAGTCCTTTGAGAGCAATATCGATGTCTAAACCATCACTAACAATTTCCTCAATATTAGACGATCCAAAAGTGCCATGGACTGTTCGTGTCCTCGCATTTACCACGATGTATCCTCAATGCCCAAGTATACCAATAACAAATGTAAATCATATACATTATGATTCAATTCCCAAAATCCGAAAACAACGTACAATCCCAAATCTCCAGAGTTTACAATTATAATCATTGCTATACGAATTATAAACCAATGAAATTGAAATCATTCATTAAATATTATAAATTGAGCAAGTAATAACTTGCCTCGATACCGATACGATGATAGTGAAGCCGTTACCAATTCCTTGCTGTCGTCTACAAGCTCCTCGGCCCTGCCCAATGCAATCCACGAGCATCCTCGAACTCAATCGTAAGGCACGGTTCTTATCAACAATCAATTACCACAACCTATTGCAATAATCAATTAACAGCAATCCGATAATAATCAACAACCGACATAACCAACCAATCAAACTCAACGGTTCAATGATATCTCGATCATATACAAAACCAAATAATCCAACTCAACAATTACGAACTCATGTCCACAATACAAACCACAAATCGATAATCATATATAACAATCAATATAACCGATCAATAAATCCAACGGTTCCACAATATCCTGATTAAACACAAATCTAAATAACCCAAATCAATCGATCAAGGATCCATAATCATAATACGATTCCACAATCCAAAACTCATATCAATAATTAATTCAATTAAGTGTCTTAACATACTCGACTCCAACTTCAACTTTAAATATGAATTAACAAGGTTCCTTCTTGTTCATATTCGTAGATTCATAGAAAATCAATTACCGGTTATTATCATGAATAGTCATATACAAAATTAACCGTAATCTTTCCAAATTCCATCTCTTATTCATAAAATCATGACATATAAAACTCAAGAGCTCTTCAAGAACATGAATTAATATGTAAACATGTTCATAGCCAACAAAACAGCACAATCGGATGTGTTCTGACATCTAAACAATCACCTAATTCATAACTCAAGACATATATCATCATGTTCTTCAACATACACTTCACATAACATTAAGAATCATAACAACACAACTATAACCATCATCATACAAAGCAAATAAGGATAACCACACCAAGAATTCGAAATCAAGGTGTAGAGTTCATCGACATACCTCAAGAACATGAACATCACCATCAAACACCTCAAGGATCAGCAATATCTTCATATCTAAAGCTCCAAATCCATGCCATCAAGCTCATAATCAAGTTAGAGGAGCCAAGAATCTATCTCGGAGGGTTGAAGGAAGAAAAAAAAGTGAAACTCTCAAAATATCAAAGTGACAGACATCTCATATTTATATAAACTTCAGTCGTTACGTATGTTAACTAATCCACCTAACGTACGTAATGAGCATTACGTACGTTATCCGGCTTTGATTCCGTACGTAACATTACTCCAGAACCCAATGCCTCATTTTGTACCTTGTATTACATACGTAACACTTGTGCCATAGCGTACGTAACATAGAGTTGACTTGCTACAGTAATATATCCATTTAACGTATGTAATGAGCAATACGTTGCGTACGTTAACCTCTTCGTTGACTTGCCTTTTCGCACGCCAGCCCAAAGTTGCCGACCACAGGACCCATTTGTCGGTCATAACTTGATCCTGTCCGATCCTCTTCATAACGTATGTTATATACTCAACATAACGTACATTACGTCTGTGTCTTAACATATGTAAGCTCCTATGACTAACGTACGATGTGCCTGTATTTTGACAAAGTCCTCTGATCAGATGACTGCATCTCACCTGATGCTATAACGTACGTAATACAAGATACATAATGTACGTTATACTTACCAACTTAATGTATGTAAGTTGCTCAGCTTAGCGTACGTAATGGCTTCTGCACTTAGACAATTCCAATTGTTCCTATCCGTCTCGACATACTGGTTACGTATACACACATACTGAATACATATACTTGTCCTAATAACATTCTCATACGATACACCCGATATCATAATTAAAACTACCTGATACATGATGTCTTCAAATACAATTGTCGACCAAGTATGACGATTATATCAATACAGATGTCTCAGACCTTCAATTATTTTATCCACACTGTACAAATTCCATACTGTACAACATAACTCGAATAAAAAAACATTAAACAACCATAGTAGAAACTTTGGATATTACATGTCTAACGCATGCAACATAGCAAAGCTAATGTAGGCTAAACAGAGAAGTATAGCATACGTAAGGCGATATGATTAGCGTATGCTATGTGAGTTGAATTTCGAATTCAAATAAATCAATCCATTGGATTGATTCTAGAAGGTCAAAAAGCATGCAACGTATTCATGATAAATAACGTACAAAACATAGAGGCTATAACGTACGCAATCGAAGAAGAAGAAGCTCCAAGACTGATTTGAACATCTCATAATGTACGTAATCAGAGAGGTTAATGTACGCTAAAGGTATAATGCACGCAACGGTGAAAGTATAGCGTACGCTATGGAGGGAACAGGCACCAACATCTAGGCGTATGCTACGGAGGGAACAGGCACCAATGGATAGTTTAGGCTCCCAAGCCTATAAATGCCACTTCATATGGCATTCAGCTAACAACAACTTCAAGCAAAGTTTATATACATCAGATATCATTATATACATTATTTTGTTGTAATCGAGCTTAATTGATAAGAGTTCTAGTGTTTAATCCAGACAACCATACTCGAGAGAAAAGAAAGGATTGTAGATTTGATTCAGTGTTTTTATGATCGTGGATCCAGAATTATTAGAATCATAATCTAAATCCAAGTGAGGTTTTTCTAGTACCGATAGAAAGCTAGAAATGTTGATTCCTTATCCGATAGAAAAGTAAAATGGTTTATCTTGTACTGACATAAATGTAATATCCGGAATTTCTACTACTGTTGTTTAATATTATTTTATCCAAGTTATATTTTACAGCGTGGAATCTGTACAGTATGGATAAAATAAATTAAGGACTGAGATGTCAGTATTGGTATAATTGTTGTATATGGTCGACAATTGCATTTGAGGATATAATGTGTTGAGTATATGTATTCAGTATATCGTATGTTCATATCTAGTACGTTGAGACATTGGACAAGGATAGCTGAAAACGGCTAAGTACAGAGTCCTTAACGTACGTTAAGTTTATAAGATAACGTACGATAAATGTTAAGTGTTACGTACACTATGCACAATGCATTACGTACGTAACAAGGAGAATCAGACATGATCAGGCTATGGCCGACAGGTGGGTCCCATGGTTGGAAGCTTTCGGCGCAGAATGTGCATGGGCGAGTCAACTCTTGGTTAACGTACGCTACGGGTAGTGCATTACGTACGTTAAGTGAAGATTTACTCTAGCAAGTCAACATACGTATTACGTACACTATGAAAGAGATATTACGTACATAAGCAAATGAACGAAACAAGTCAGTGAGTTCTGGAATGATGTTATGTACACTATGTTGAATGCGTAGCGTACGCTAGTGAGAATTACGCACGTTAATGTGGAGTGATAACGTACGTAATAGGCGATGCAATTTATAAAATGAAGATCGGCTTCTCATTTCTTCACGAAAGAATAACCATTTCTTCCTCCAAACTTCATTCCTATGAGTGTGTTAGTGAGAATAAACCTCTTCCAACTTGATTAGGATCTTGGAAGCATGGATTAGAGGCTTGGATATGAAGATATCAATGATTCTTGAAGAGTTTGATTGTGTTATTCATGTTCTTTAGGTATTTTGAAGAACTCTACAACTTAAATTTGGATTTTGATGTTATTGTTGATGAATAATTCATATGAAGATGATTATGGTATTGTTGTTAAGATTCTTGAGGTTTTGTGAATTGTATATTGGAAAGATACAATGATATATGTCTTTGATTATGCCATTTGTTATAATCATGATTATGCAATCAGGATGTTCTTGATGTTCTTGGTATATATATCACATCAAAGAGGGAAATTTGATAAGATATATGATGGTTTTTAAGTATAATCATGGAATTGATGATTTAGACCAATCCTATGTTGATTATAGTGGTAGAATTCGTATGTTCTTGACGAGATACGAATCATGATAACAATTTTGAATCCGGAAAGATGATAGTTAATCTCATAACAAGATTCTCAAAGGTATTGAACTAGTTGGGTAGTTCGGGTTGCCGATTATGCCAATAGTATTGTCCTACTATGAAATTTATAATTATAAACAAGGAAGAATCGTGTTAATTCGTATGGATTTGGAATAGAGTATGTTCTGTAATCCTTATTATAGAGATGAATTAATCATTGATATGATTATTGGATTATGGAAATGTATCGTGGTTATGAGTTCATGATTGATTGATTCGGGTTGTTCGGAATTATGTTTAATCGGGATATTGTGGAACTATTGGGTTTAGTGATCGGTTGTATTGATTGTTAAGTATGATCATAGAGTTGCGGTTTGTATTGTAGATATAGTTCATATTTGTTGAGTTGGATTATTTGGTTTTATATATGATCGAGGAATTGTTGAGCCGTTAAGTTTGATTGATTGGTTATATCAGGAATTGATTATTATCGAATATGTTTTAATTGATTACTTTATTAGGTTGAGATTATTGATCGGTGATTAGAACCTTGCTTTGTGGTCGTGTTCGAGAATGTTCGTCAATAGCATTGATCGGGGTCGAGAAGCTTGTAGGCGACGGCAAGGAATTGGTAATGGCTTCATCGGTATCGAGGCAAGTTATTACTTGCACAGTTTATAATATTTAATGAATGGTTTCAGTTTCATTCGTTTATAATTCGTATAGCGATGATTATAATTGTGAACTCTGGAGATTTTGATTTTATGTGGTTTTCTGATTTTTGGGAGTTAAATCATAATGTATATGATTTACTTTTTTATTATTGGTATACTTGGGTATCGAGGATACATTGTGATAAAGATGAAGATATGAATTATCTGCAATCCGTGATATTTTGGACCGTCGAGTATTGAGGATAATAGTTCGTGATGGTTTAGACATCGAGATTGCTCTCGAAGGACTCGGGACAAGTACTCTAATCATTTTTTGTCATTTCGTGTCGATCATGTTGTGATACATTTGTGTATTGTTGTTGTCTTGCATTATGTATCATTGTTATATGCATTTGTGCATTTTTGTCGTATGTCCACCTCGTGTTAGTCCGATGGGATCATCGGGGGATCTATGCTAGCGTGCGCTGGATCATCGGACAGGTTTTTCCACCACGGTTGGTCTGACCGGATCATCGTGGGATCTAGGCAGTAAACGCTGGATCATCGGATTACCATGTGTTGTTATTGTGCATATGTATATTATGGGTTTGCCATAAATATAAATTGTTATTGATGTGAGCATATTGACGTTGTCATATGAGTATGTATTTGTAGGTCTTGTGTTAGGACCATGTCCGTATGTTGTGTTGATCTGATCTTGGATTAGACTGACGTGATTTCGTAGTGGCATTTCATATCTTGAGGTATGTTTCGTATTTCCTTTGGTACTTGTCTTTGTTGAACAATCGATTATCGTGTTGAGATGTGATGATGTTACCCGATGGTTTGGGTAGGACAGAGTTGGTAGATTTCTTAACAGTGAGTTATGATAATGTTTTGAGAACCTTGGGTATTGTTGGGATATAATACAAATATTTCGGTATGAGCTTATTATGTTTTTGAAAGGTTACGAGATGTGAACTTTGGTAATTATTATCACGAGTTGGTAAAGTTATACCGGTGAGATTATATTGGTAGTATTCTTACCTAGTATCTCATTGGTATGTAATTATTGATACGATGTGATGGTTATCATTTTTGGATATTATGGCTGACCCCATCGTGGGCTTTCCTTTTTAGGTTCTTTGGATATCGAGCTTGTAGCGGTCATGAACAGATGAGCTTCCCAGGGGATACTGGCTAGGGCATGCAATTGTGTATTGAGTTTCCTGATCAGTTGTTGTATTCCGCTGCTAGAGTATTTTTAATTGTTTGTCTTTTCCTCTGCTTGAGTATTTTTAAATGGCCTTTTGGTATTTGGTAAATTAGGTTACTTTGGCAATCGTTTTCTAAACTATTTTGTGTAATATCCGACTGTAATTTTTCATTTTTATCTGTCGTTGTATATTCGGATAAATTGATTATCGTGGATCGTTGCATTTAGTATTATGTTGAGGTATTATAAATTTGAGATTCATATCATTGTTATTTCATTTCATACTTGATGATTCGATGTCAATTGGAGAGTTGCATTTTTGAACTTTTTCTGTTGGTGTAGCATACGCTATGTAGCTTAACCAACGTACGCTAAACTTGTGATTTAACGTACGTAATACCTTGTCTTTTGCGTACGTTAAGAAGGAATCTGACATCAGTTGACTTTAGCACGTTAACTTGTTATCCGTTGTCATGCATGTGTATGATGTCTGAGCTGTCGTGTCGGCCAGAGTCAACTTTTATTAGCGTGCGTAGCACCCTTTTAATTAGCGTGCGCTAATGGCCTGCGGATTCAAGTCAGTAAACACTGTAAGCTGCTTACGTACGTAACATTAACCGGTTAGCGTACGTAAGAGAGTTAACCTACGCTAAATTTCCTCGATAGCGTACGTTAAGCCTGCACAGTCTATTTATAGGACCAGCGTGTTTTTCATTTCTTCACAACTCTAAACAGAATTTCTCTCCATATATCATCCCTCTGCACCCCCAAACCGATATCAACCTCCTCCAACTTGCGTTTCAGCCTTAAATCTTGGAGTGAAGCTCATTACCTTGAAGATTAGGAGGTGTTTTTGAGCTTGGAGTATACTTTCTTGTAGTGTTGAGAGTTGTTCATCATTTCTGAAGGTATGTGTGCATCCCTTCTCTGTACTTTTCGTATGTTGGTGTTAATAATGAAGTATATTTCACCTAGAGTTAAATTAATCAAGTAAAACATAGTTTTATTCCAACTTTTTAAACACTTCTTGATGAATATGATAAATGAGGGTTTGAAACGGATGTATTCTTGATGATATAGTGATACTAACCATATTGTGATTATCATACTCATCTTGTTGGACGAATTTAGCTCAGTAGAACATCGTTGAATCGATTAACTTCACTGTAGTTGGATTTAACCAATAGAATTGATATCATAAAGTGTTTGAACACCATTTTATGTGTTTAATTACCTTGGGAAGAACTTGATAATGCTGAAGATAGGATTAGATGATCTTGTTCAGAGATCTTAGAAGCTTTAACAATCATTATGGTTCAGCTTCACAAGTCTTTGAAGAATAGTAAGGATCTTGCTAATTAAAAACAATAACTTTTCATTAATCTAATGTGTTGAAAACTTAGAATGTTTTTGATCATCATACAAAATAGATAGTGAATTCATAATGATATTAATGAATCCTCCAGGTTGGTAAGAATGATTTTGATAACCTTCATGAATATGGTGTAATCTCATAACTAATATAACCTTATTGTAAGCTTAATATTCAATTTAGATGAGATGTATTGATGAACATAATTGTGCAGATTTTACCTTTCAACATTGTAATGTTTTGGAAAGTTTAATCAACACAAGATGATATTGACAACATAAGTGGTTGTTTAACATGTTCTTGATAAAATTTTTATTTATGAAGAATCATGTGAACATTCGGTAAAAGTATTGTGAACCGATTTTATGGTTGAAATGAGGTAAAAAGAATTCTTGGTATTAGACTTCGATATTTTGAGATAGCGAGACTATTCTAATGGATTGTAGGGTGTCGTCTTACTAATCCTATATTGATCATTATACGAATATGTTATTGAGTAAAATGTATTTCGTTTAAGGTTGATTATTCGAGTACACGATATTAGTCAAGGACCGTTCATTCGTTTCGACAAGAGGAGGATTATTCTCTCCTCCGTATTAAGGCAAGTTATCTTGCTTGGTTATAATGATGATTAGATTCTTATGATGGTTATACATTTCATTTGTATGAAATGTTTATGAAATGTTTGCTGTGATTTGACATTGTCTTTGACGTTATTCCATTTTCTTCATGGGGTTGCATTCCCAAGTACGTCGCTTTGAATCGTTAATCTCGTTGGTCCTTATTATCACTTCGGTGAGTTTTCTTGATCCTTAATCGGATATGTATTTTGTTGAATTTCATTGTCATGTTGTATCGTGACATATCTAGAATCATATCTGCGTGTCGATTGGTTATTGTGTAGGATTTTTAGCCGGGCACTTATATTGTCATACATGGATGTTTCCGTATTGGACTGTGCACATGAGACATAGTTCGTGAGGCTAATTAGGTACATTGTCACACGTATATTCGGGATTCCGTATACGGGCTGGACATGTACACTGACACATTTTCGGATCGGGCGTACTGTGATGTCCATCTTGAGCCCTATTGTTTAGTCGTTCAT
This sequence comes from Orobanche coerulescens, assembly GCA_033398695.1. Taxonomy (NCBI): domain Eukaryota; kingdom Viridiplantae; phylum Streptophyta; class Magnoliopsida; order Lamiales; family Orobanchaceae; genus Orobanche; species Orobanche coerulescens. Next base: position 83,475,317 of record CM065805.1, read on the forward strand.
AGTCCATGTTGATTGGATATGTTTAATGGTTTGTGACGGATTGTTCATACGCCCGAGGGGTATGTTCAATAGTCGGGATATTTTCTTGAGATCTAATATATGTGAATTGTATAATGTCGGGAGAATCATTTATCATGTATATCTGACCCTGTGTTTTGGGCGAAATACTTATGTTGTATTTTAGGTCGAGGTAAAGGCAAGGCACGGGAAGAGCATGTTGACGGCGAAGGGTTCGAAGGATACTAGTTCGGGGGCCCCAAATCATTTGTTGTCCGATTATGTTAAACCATGTAATGTTACCTTATTTCCGCTTCATTTAAATTACTATCTGGTTGTATTGTTATTTGAAGTATATTCCATCTCCACATGGTTTATACTTGTATTTCGGATCCTGTGTATCTTATTGTCGTTGGCCATATTTTTAATAAACTCCTAATCGGAGAAATAACTATTTATTGTGGTTCGGTATTACAAGTAATACTTATTTAATCTGTTTTTGGATATCGCCTGGTGGGTCCCAGTGTGGGGTCCACGGCACTGTAATATCCGCCATTTGGGGTGTTACATAAGATGGTATCAGAGAGTTGTTTTCTTTTTATGAGTCATTGTGAAATGAACTAGTATTAAGATATCTTCGTGTCACGTGTGACCTGTGCAAGCGCCTGACCCTACGAGCCAAATACGGTATGTACTTTATGAGCCATGATTTAATAATTGGCATGATATTGATATTGGAATGGATCTCTTTGTTGATCTTGTTATTTCGAGGATTTGTGGCAGGATTTATCTGATTAATAATTCGAGATAAATGCTGGATTAATTAGATGATTGAAATTATTCGACTTGACGTCGATGTAATATTCTGTGCGACACTCGTGGTGTTGATAATTAATTATGAACCGTTTCCTTGAATATGTGATCCCTTGTTGCTATTAACTTAGCATGAATTTTGAATGGTATCTTGAACTGTACTTATGATTATCATTATGATTGATTCTTTCAGTATGGAAAGGAATATGAGAGGTCGTGGCAGAGGGGGACGAGGCCGCGGAAGGGGCGGAATCCCGATACCTCGAGCCAACAGACGCACGAATGTGGATCATAGTTCCGCAAACAGTGGTTCACCCTCTAGGGACCAATCGCACCACAGTGGGCGTGAGGATGCGCATGTCGATCCTTATGTTGTGATGCAGGGCATGATGACTTAGATGACCCAGATGGGTCAATTAATGGAAGCTATGCAGAGGGCCACTACTGGCCAGCAACAGTGGCCTCATCATCCTCCTGTGCTTGGCGGACCCGTGAGTTGGATCATCAGCGACATCTCTCTCCAGCGACCTCCGACCTTTGAAGGATCCTGTGAGCCTGTTGACATTGTGCATTGGATCGAGCATTTTGAGAATCTTTTAGAGATGGTGGACTGCCCGGGAGAGAACCGTGTCTCTATAGCCGCTTACTATCTTAGCAAAGGCGCGCATACCTGGTGGCTTTCAGTGTGGCCAGCTGATGGTGTTTATACTTGGAGGAATTTAAAAACCTCATGCTAGACCATTATTATCCAGGGCCACTCCGTGAGGCCAAACTATCGGAATTGCTAAACCCGGACCCATCCGAGGATGATGATGTACTATCTGTCGCTGAGAAATTTCAGACACTTCCTTTCGCCACGACAATTATCCGAACAGAGGCTGATAAGATCAAATACTTTCTCAAGAGGCTTAAACCCCGAATGAGAATGCAGTTGATGAATAACCACTGTATGACCCTGCCGGAGTTCATAGAGAAGGCTCTGGAATACGAGCTCACCACGAAGGAGATTTCTAAGAATCAACCATAGTCCAACAACAAAAGATCCAGGAATCACAACCAGACTGAGAGTAACCGGGGGACATTCAGGAAGCCCCAGTCATTGCCAAACCCTTCTGATCGACCACCCATGGCATCAAAGCCAGTCGGATCGCATTCTCGAGCGGTCCCCTCATCTGTTGTGTGCTATAACTGCGGAGACCAGGGGCACGTCAGCTCCAAATGACAAAAGCCGGCCGTCGCATGCCATACTCGTGGGAAGAATGGGCATCGTGCTCGTTTTTTCAGATATGGGCCCGGACGTGAACCAGTGGCGTCTCATGCTCCAAATCAGTCTGTTGTACAGGACCGTGTGCCTCCGTCCGCTTCTTATCAGACTATCGCAGCAAACAGGGGAACGGGTCGTGGGAATCAAAGTGGTACACATGGTGCAGGAGCCGCAAAACCTATGATCTACGAAATGAAGAAAGTTGGCGATCCCAGGGCTAGCATGATTGCAGGTATAGTCGAGATCCGCTCTCAGCCGCTGTGTGTTCTTCTTGATACCGGTGCTTCACACTCTTTTATATCTACTTCTTGTTTAAGTTGTTTGCCTCTAGACCATGTTATCAATTTTGAGCCCTATGTGATTGGTCTACCCGATGGTAGAAGAATTATTGCGAATCGTGAAGTCCAGGACTGTCCGATTCGTATGAACGACTGTGAGTAGTTGTAAAATATGACTGTAGTCTATTTACCTAAGGATGATATAATCTTGGGTATCGATTGGATGGATCGTCATGATGCCATACTTAGTGTCTGCAAGCGGATGGTAACCGTCACTTCTGATGATGGTTTCAAGTGTATTTTTCGAGGTGATAATCCCAGTTGTTCCGGGAGAGTCATCAGCGCTATGAAAGCAGTGAAACTGCTTAATCAAGGGTGTATTGGTTATTGGTGCTATATGACCAAAATAGCAGATCGACCAGTTGAATTGGCCGACATTCCGGTAGTCCGAGACTACCCAGACGTATTTCCAGACGAGTTGCCAAGCTTACCTCCTCATCGTGACGTGGAGTTTATTATTGAGTTAGATCCAGGTACATCCCCGCTTTCAAAAGCACCGTATCGTATGGCTCCGACTGAGATGCAAGAATTGAAGAACCAACTTGAGGAGTTGACTGAAAAGGGCTATATTCGACCTAGTGCATCCCCTTGGGGAGCACCAGTGTTATTTGTACGAAAGAAGGACGGATCTCTGCATTTATGTATTGATTACCGTGAGCTGAATAGGGTAACCATCAAGAACAAATATCCTTTGCCTTGTATTGATGATTTATTGGATCAACGTTAGGGAGCTGCCATGTTTTCTAAGATCGACTTGAGATCTTGTTATTCGAGAGTCTGACATTTCAAAGACAGCCTTCCGTACTCGCTCTGGTCATTATGAGTTCGTGGTGATGCCATTTGGATTGAATAATGCACCGGCGGTATTCATGGAGTTGATGAATCGAGTTTTTATTAACTATCTGGACCGATTTGTAGTCGTTTTTATTGACGACATTCTGATTTACTCTCGTGACCACGAAGAGCATGAACATCATCTTCACCAAGTTCTCGATACGTTGAGGCGGGAACATCTTTATGGGAAGTTTTCTAAATGTAAATTCTGGATGCCTGAAGTTATCTTTCTTGGGCATGTGATATCAGCCGAAGGAGTGAGAGTGGACCCACAGAAGACGGAAGCCATTTGAGATTGGCTACCACCGAAGAACGTGAAGGAAGTTTGTAGTTTCCTCGGCCTAGCAGGTTACTACCGACGGTTCGTCGAAGGATTTTATAAAATTGCACAACCGATGACTAACTTACTGCGGAAGGATAAGAAGTATTTGTGGTCAGAAGCATTTTAGCAAAGTTTTAATGAGCTTAAGAGTTGATTGATTTCGGCACCTATTTTGGTCTTACCAAAAGGAACGGAAGGATTCGTGGTGTATAGTGACGCGTCGAGACAGGGCCTTGGATGTGTACTCATGCAGGAAGAGAAAGTGATTGCCTATGCATGGAGACAATTGAGACCCTATGAAGTTAACTATCCGACCCACGACTTGGAGCTAGCAGCCATGGTGTTTGCTTTGAAAATCTGGCGTCACTATCTGTATGGAGTTACCTGCGAGATCTTTATTGACCACAAGAGCCTAAAGTACATTTTTACTCAGAAGGAGTTGAACATGAGGCAGAGAAGGTGGCTAGAATTAATCAAGGACTATGATATTGAGATCCTTTATCATCCGGGAAAAGCAAATATGGTTGCCGACGCTTTGAGCCGTAAGACAGTGCAGGAGCAGATGCTGAGCCGCTTGACAGCACAGAGGGAGTTGCAGTTAGACCTTATGAGGCCAGAAATTGAAGTTTGGTTACAGCGTGTTCATGTACAACTTTGCACACTTGAGATTTCTTCGTCTCTTGATGATATGATCAGATCGAAGCAAGTTACGGACCCATTCTTATCTCGAGTTCAGGATGAAGTAACTCAAGGGAAAGCCCCTGGATTCGTGATCTGCGAGGATGGATTGATACGCTTTAGAAATCGAGTTTGTGTACCCGCAGACGAAGAGTTGAGGAACTCTATCATGAGAGAAGCCCATGCTACCCCGTACTCTATTCATCCAGGATCTAGCAAGATGTATAAGGATTTGAAGCAAAATTATTGGTGGGGGAATATGAAATGTGAGGTTTCCGAATTCGTTTCGAGATGTTTAACCTGTCAGCAGGTTAAGATTGAGTACCAGCTTGCCAACGAGTGTAAATGGGAGGATATATCGATGGATTTTATCACTAGCTTGCCAACGAGTCATCGAGGAATGAATACGATTTGGGTTATTGTGGACCGTCTGACCAAATCAGCCCACTTATTGGAGATTAAGGACACGTGGGGTCCCGAGAGATTGGCCCAGCTATTTACTAAGGAAATTATGAGGTTACATGGTACCCCCAAGAGTATTGTATCCGATCATGATGGGAGATTCGTGTCGCACTTCTGGAAGGCAGTTCATCGTGCGATGGGCACGCAGTTGAATTTCAATACGGCTTTTCATCCGCAGACCGATGGCCACTCCGAGAGAACCATTCAAACTCTAGAAGACATGTTGAGGGCGTGTGCTCTTTATTGGAAAGACGATTGGGAAACCCAGCTACCTTTGGTGGAATTTACTTATAATAATAGTTGGCACGCTTCGATTAAGATGGCACCGTATGAGTCATTGTATGGCAGTCATTGTAGGTCCCCTTTGTGTTGGGACGAACTATCAGAATCTCTAGATACGGATCCCGATATGTTGTTAGTAGCTTGTGAGAAGATTGCTCTGATTAGGAGTCGGTTGTTAACGGCTCAAAGTCGACAGAAGTCCTATGCTGACCACCATCGACGACCGCTTGGGTTCGAGGTTGGTGACCATGTGTTAATGAATGTGTCTCCTACCCAAGGTGCTTTTCATTTCGGGAAGAGGGGCAAGCTGAGCCCGAGGTACATTGGGTCGTTTGAGGTTTTGGAGCATGTAGGTGATCTGGTCTATCGACTAGCTTTGCCACCGGTTTTGATTCGGATGCACAACGTGTTTCATGTCTCCCAGTTGAGGAAATATGTTGCTGATCCAAGCCATGTATTTCAGTTCGAAGAGATTTAATTAGCGGAGGATCATTCGTACGAGGAGCGTCCTATACGGATACTCGAGAGGAGGATCAAGCAATTGCAGAACAAGACGATCCCCCTACTGAAGGTTCAGTGGTCACGACACGGAGTCGAGGAGGCTACGTGGGAAACCGAGGATAGTATGCGAGTGAGATACCCAGAGTTATTTACCCCTTATTTTCGAGGACGAAACTCTTTTTAAGGGGGGGAGTATGTAATATCCGACTGTAATTTTTCATTTTTATCTGTCATTGTATATTCGGATAAATTGATTATCGTGGATCGTTGTATTTAGTATTATGTTGAGGTATTATAGATTTGAGCTTCATATCATTGTTATTTCATTTCATATTTGATGATTCGATGTCAATTGGAGAGTTGCATTTTTTAACTTTTTCTGTTGGTGTAGCGTACGCTACGTAGCTTAAACAACGTACGCTAAACTTGTGATTTAACGTACATAATACCTTGTCTGTTGCATACGTTAAGAAGGAATCTGACATCAGTTTACTTCAGCACGTGAACTTGTTATCCGTTGGCATGCATGTGTATGATGTTTGAGCTGTCGTGTCGGCCAGAGTCAACTTTTATTAGCGTGCGTAGCACCCTTTTAATTAGCGTGCGCTAATGGCCTGCGGATTCAAGAAAGTAGCCACTGTAAGCCACTTACGTACGTAACATTAACCGGTTAGCGTACGTAAGAGAGTTAACGTACGCTAAATTTCCCCCATAACGTACTTTAAGCCTGCACAGTTTATTTATAGGACCAGCCTGTTTTTCATTTCTTCACTACTCTAAACCGATTTTCTCTCCTTATATCATCTCTCTTCACCCCCAAACCGATATCAACCTCCTCCAACTTGCGTTTAAGCCTTAAATCTTGGAGTGGAGCTCATTACCTTGAAGATTAGGAGGTGTTTTTGAGCTTGGAGTATACTTTCTTGTTGTGTTGAGAGTGTTCATCATTTATGAAGGTATGTGTGCATCCCTTCTCTGTACTTTTCATATGTTGGTGTTAATAAGGAAGTATATTTCACCTAGAGTTAAATTAATCAAGTAAAACATAGTTATAATCCAACTTTTTAAACACTTCTTGATGAATATGATAAATGAGGGTTTGAAACGGATGTATTCTTGATGATATAGTGATACTAACCATATTGTGATTATCATACTCATCTTGCTGGACGAATTTAGCTCAGTAGAACATCGTTGAATCGGTTAACTTCACCGTAGTTGGATTTAACCAATAGAATTGATATCATAAAGTGTTTGAACACCATTTTAGGTATTTAATTACCTTGGGAAGAACTTGATAATGCTGAAGATAAGATTAGATGATCTTGTTCATAGATCGTAGAAGCTTTAACAATCATTATGGTTCAGCTTCACAAGTCTTTGAAGAATATTAAGGATCTTGCTAATTACAAACAATAACTTTTCATTAATCTAATGTGTTGAGAACTTAGAATGTTTTTGATCATCATACTAAATAGATAGTGAATTCATAAGGATATTAATGAATCCTCCAGGTTGTTAAGAATGATTTTGATAACCTTCATGAATATGGTGTAATCTCATAACTAATATAACCTTATTGTAAGCTTAATATTCAATTTAGATGAGATGTATTGATGAACATAATTGTGCAGATTTTACCTTTCAACATTGTAATGTTTTGGAAAGTTTAATCAACACAAGATGATATTGACAACATAAGTGGTTGTTTAACACGTTCTTGATAAAATTCTTATTTATGAAGAATCATGTGAACATTCGGTAAAAGTATTGTGAACCGATTTATGGTTGAAATGAGGTAAAAAGAATTCTTGGTATTAGACTTCGATATTTTGAGATAGCGAAACTATTCTAATGGATTGTAGGGTGTCGTCTTACTAATCCTATATTGATCATTATATGAATATGTTATTGAGTAAAATGTATTTCGTTCAAGGTTGATTATTCGAGTAAATGATATTAGTCGTGGACCGTTCGTTTCTTTCGACAAGAAGAGGATTATTCTCGCCTCTGTATTGAGGCAAGTTATCTTGCTTGGTTATAATGATGATTAGATTCTGGTGATGGTTATACATTTCATGTGTATGACATGTTTATGAAATGTTTGCCGTGATTTGACATTGTCTTTGACGTTATTCCGTTTTCTTCATGGGGTTGCATTCCCAAGTACGTCGCTTTGAATCGTTGATCTCGTTGGTCCTTATTGTCACTTCGGTGAGTTTTCTTGATCCTTAAACGGATACGTATTTTGTTGAATTTCGTTGTCATGTTGTATCGTGACATATCTGGAATCATATCTGTGTGCCAATTACGTACATTGTCACACCTATATTCTGGATTCCGTATACGGAGTGGACATGTACACGGACACATTTTCGGATCAGGCATACTGTGATGTCCATCTTGAGCCCTATTGTTGTAATACCCAGTTGTAATTCAGTTATTATCATTCAGTATTTATCATTCAGTAATTGTCACTCAGTAATTTTCACTCATTAATGATCATTTGTCACTCATATTCAATCATTGTATTCATCGTTGAGAGTAATTGTATCGTGTATTAATCATCTTTCATCATCAATCTAGTTGGAGAATCGTGTGGTGTTTATCATCGTGCTGTGTGTGATGAGTAGCGCACGCCACATATTCTCTTTAGCGTGCGCTAATTGGGTACGGGTAGCGCACGCTACCTCTCAACACTAGCGCACGCTAGTATGTTTCAAGCAGGCAGTCCAGAAGGCACTGGACTTCAATTGGGTTATAAGTAGCGCACGCTACGAATGGTAAGTAGCGCGCGCTAGTAGGCTGGAGTAGCGCACGCTATGCAGCCGGTATAGCGCGCGCTAAGGACGGATCAGGCACAGTCCAGTGGCTACTGAACTGCTTTGGATAAATGCCTGGCGCATGCTATGAGTGGTTTTAGCGTATGCAAACGGTGTAGTAGCGCACGGTAAATATTGTGTGTAGCGCGCGCTACCCATATCAGATCAGAGAACAGGAGGTTCTGGACTCCAGTAGTGGGCATCAGATAATTCGTTAGCGCACGCTAACCATTGGTGTTAACGCACGTTAATTACAGGGGGTAGTGCACGCTACAAGAGGTACGTAGCGCATGCTACCGTTGCGATCAGTGGGTATTGGACTACCCAGTACACCCGTTAGCGCACGCTACGCACAGGAGCTAGCACACGCTAACTGGGATTTGCTATATATAGGAGAGTCCAGTCCTTTAACATCATTTATCATCTCTCTCCATTTCTTCGGCGGTTTAGGGCGATTCCGGGCGATTTGGAGAGTGTTCTTCGTGGTGTAATCATCAATCATCATCTTCAAGCTTATCATTTGGATTAATCATCATTTCATCATCCTCATCACATCAAATCAAGGTAATGATATCTTGAATCTAGAATTTCGGATATTTACGGTTTTCCTTCCGATTTATTCGTATGAGCTTGGATTGTTGTTGGAATATGTTAGATATGGATTATGTACCTTGGATAAATGCATTTCTACGGATTTAATGGCATATTTCGGATTTCATGAATTGTTGAGGTTGATTCAAGAACACTTTGGGGTTGACTTTGATATTTTTGGGGGTTTTCGATTAGATGTTGTCGTTAACTCGAATTGTGGATTCCTATGGGATTATTGATATCATTGAAGTTTTTTGATGGTTTGAAATACTCATTTTGGAGTTGGTTTCGATAATTTGGGGTTGGTTGTAACCCACGGGTAGGATGTTTACTACGTATTCGTTAGAGTGCATCTTTGAGTTCGGATATTATTGTATCAACGTTTGAGTTGGTTATAATCATGGTTGATACGTATATTGAGCGTTTGTTGGTAATTGTCATTCAAGGTTGTTCGAGCGACCGACATTTCATTTAGGACGTTGTTCGTGGAATGACATCATTCACCGGTGTTGTGTAAGTTAATTCTTACTCAGTTAAAAGGATATTCATTCCTTTCGTTGTTGTTCATTCATAATCATAATTCATTCATAAAGTACTAACCGTATTAAGACATGTAATTGTCACTTAATCACTTCATTCACGAGGAATCACGGTTCCAATCATTTCTCCTGTTATGTGCCAAGAACATCCGCTGTCAAAATACCAGATGTCATTTTCTTTGATATCATGTAAGCAAAGAATTTAAGTAGATTTAGGTCCCCTTTGATTGTTGGGTCCATGTATGTTAGTACCTTTAAGTACCCAAATTTGTCCTGACAAAGAATTGGTTTGTCAGAGGTTAGTTTTGGTCCTATTTTGCGATGTCTACGTGGCGCTGGCACATAGTCGTTGTAACCTTGATTATTATGCATGTAAAATCTATGATTATTATTATTATTATTCCAGTAAGATTGCCGTCTAATAGGTGGAGCCTTTTCCTACGATCTTACAGCTTACCTTCTGGGTCTCCAGTTGGATTCCTAGATATCTTGATGATACTGTGAGGTGACATGTTTTCTGGATGAATAATGGGGCTCCTGTATCCAATATCTAGGTGCATTGTAATGTTGAAAGTACTGCGATGCTTTCCTTTGATACTTAGATACAACCTTCTTTCTGAACGGTTGTTGGCGCTTCTGATATGCTCAAGGAGCAGGCTATTGATCACGCCTTACATGTTTGGGAGGCTGAGGTTTCTGCTGTTTGCGATATGAACCTGGTGGTGGAATTACTTGTCTACGATAACGTGCACTTGCGTTCACCGAATCTTGCAACACTTCACCAGGAATCATGTTGAGAATAAGAATGTTCGTATAGAGAAGATTCATACAGACATTCATTTGGCCGACATCTTTACAAAACCTCTCAGCACCACCAGATTCTGTATGCTTCATCGAGAATTGGGAATGTTACAGTCTGACTCCCTCTAAGTTTTTATGCTTTTACTCATCAATTGAGGGGGAATGCTGTAACACCCAAGAATACAATATCCACTCTAATTAACTGTACACTAAGAACTAGTCAGATATTACTGTAGGACAAAAAAGGCATGAAACCTTCCTACAGCTAACATGTACATTAATTAAGGGGCAATACAGCATGACCCATGAATACAGTATTAATCAAATGTTGATATAAGAATTGAATCCTGTATGTACCTTTTAAGGGGGAATGCTATATTGATTCGCGTATACAGCACATACACGATAGAATGTCTATTAATATTATAGTACTATATTCCTACATAAATTGTTTTCAAGTCCACGTGCCGTGTTTACATTTCAAACATTTTATCCTTTAATGATTTATAGACACCTGGACTTCAAGGCTTCAAATACCGCAATTTTAATAATTTCAAACCAACGCTTAGTGCTATAAGGAAAGACGAACTGTCAGAAGTGGGACCGGTTATCATTTCAAAAATATATGGATAAGGCGTATAAGTTACTCTGGATCCAACCTGTATGTTCGTTTAAAAAGATGGTTCCCACCCCTTAAATCTGACCGTTCACTGTATGAAACCCTAATCTTCCATGCACCCTATAAAAAGACTGTATTTCGCTCCATTAGACTCTTTACGCTTTCTGCAATTTTAAACGAGTCTCAGAAGGAAGGCTCCATCTGCAGATGCTGATGAAGTCAAGGCACCAAAAAGGTGAATGGCTCACCAACCTTGAGAACTGTATACTCGCATTCGATAAATCCCCTGAAGTATGGAGTATTTACAGGGATCAAGACGATGACTCCTTAATCAACTAGTGGAAAAGGGACTGTAAATGATCCTGACCGGAGACCTTGGAGGCATTCTGAGTATAGGAGTTAGCTTGTCTTTTCGCTGTATTGTTTCTTCTGTTAGCTTACCAATACAGTAGATAGTATTTGTTTTGTTCTTATCTTTTCAGAACTTCTAATATTTCCCTAATTATCAATAAAATTTGTTTTTCTTGAGAGATTACAAATCGTAATCTAAGCTTACTGTCTTACTATTTGATTACGGAATTTTGCTATATTTGAACAAGTATAAAACTTGTCTTAAAGCTGTAAGAACTTGTTTGCGAACAGTTCATAGATTAAGTTGTATTGAACCTAGACTACACTGTAATATTGTGCCTACGCGCCAATCATAAGTTCAGTTGTAATACAAAGTAATCTAGGATTCTTCATTTTAGAACTTGCGTGCGAGCAATTCACATTTCTAGACTTAGTCTTGAAGATCAGATCAATCAGACAAAAGACTTGAAGACTGCCTCTATGTATCCAGATGAAGACATCTAAATAAGAGTTTTGGCATTATGAAAAAGGGGGAAGTTGTTGGAAAAAACATTTCTATTTTGATAATTGCCAACATACAACAAAGTAGTCTCAACGGAGTCAGAATACTGTCAAGTATGGAAGCTATTAGAACTGATCATACAGTCCGTCCCTACAACAGAGATCTTCTATTGTTCATCCTACAGAGCCCTCATCATACAGCAAAGATACATAAAGCATTGGATACAGTATACAGGCTGGAGTAGCGCACGCTATGCAGCCGGTATAGCGTGCGCTAAGGACGGATCAGGCAGAGTCCAGTGGCTACTGGACTGCTTTGGATAAATGCCTAGCACACGCTATGAGTGGTTTTAGCGTATGCAAACGGTGTAGTAGCGCACGGTAAATATTGTGTGTAGCCCGCGCTACCGATATCAGATCAGAGAACAGGAGGTTCTAGACTCCAGTAGTGGGCATCAGATAATTCGTTAGCGCACGCTAACCATTGGTGTTAACGCACGTTAATTATAGCGGGTAGCGCACGCTACAAGAGGTACGTAACGCACGCTACCGTTGCGATCAGTGGGTATTGGACTACCCAGTACACCCGTTAGCGCACGCTACGCACAGGAGCTAGCACACGCTAACTGGGATTTGCTATATATAGGACAGTCCAGTCCTTTAACATCATTTATCATCTCTCTCCATTTCTTCGGCGGTTTAGGGCGATTCCGGGCGATTTGGAGAGTGTTCTTCGTGGTGTAATCATCAATCATCATCTTCAAGCTTATCATTTGGATTAATCATCATTTCATCATCCTCATCACATCAAATCAAGGTAATGATATCTTGAATCTAGAATTTCGGATATTTACGGTTTTCCTTCCGATTTATTCGTATGGTCTTGGATTATTGTTGGAATATGTTAGATATGGATTATGTACCTTGGATAAATGCATTTCTATGGATTTAATGGCATATTTCGGATTTCATGAATTGTTGAGGTTGATTCAAGAACACTTTGGGGGTGACTTTGATATTTTTGGGGGTTTTCGATTAGATGTTGTCGTTAACTCGAATTGTGGATTCCTATGGGATTATTGATATCATTGAAGTTTTTTGATGGTTTGAAATACTCATTTTGGAGTTGGTTTCGATAATTTGGGGTTGGTTGTAGCCCACGGGTAGGATGTTTACTACGTATTCGTTAGAGTGCATCTTTGAGTTAGGATATTATTGTATCAACGTTTGAGTTGGTTATAATCATGGTTGATACGTATATTGAGCATTTGTTGGTAATTGTCATTCAAGGTTGTTCGAGCGACCGACATTTCATTTAGGACGTTGTTCGTGGAATGACATTGTTCACCGGTGTTGTGTAAGTTAATTCTTACTCAGTTAAAAGGATATTCATTCCTTTCGTTGTTGTTCATTCATAATCATAATTCATTCATAAAGTACTAACCGTATTAAGACTTGTAATTGTCACTTAATCACTTCATTCACGAGGAATGACGGTTCCAATCATTTCTCCTGTTATGTGCCAAGAACATCCGCTGTCAAAATACCAGATGTCATTTTCTTTGATATCATGTAAGCAAAGAATTTAAGAAGATTTAGGTCCCCTTTGATTGTTGGGTCCATGTATGTTAGTACCTTTAAGTACCCAAATTTGTCTGACAGCAATTGGTTTGTTGTAGGTTAGTTTTGGTCCTATTTTGCGATGTCTACGTGGCGCTGGCACATAGTCGTTGTAACTTTGATTATTATGCATGTAAAATCTATGATTATTATTATTATTATTATTATTATTCCAGTAAGATTGCCGTCTAAGAGGTGGAGCCTTTTCCTACGATCTTACAGCTTACCTTCTGGGTCTCCAGTTGGATTCCTAGATATCTTGATGATGCTGTGAGGTGACATGTTTTCTGGATGAATAATGGGGCTCCTGTATCCAATATCTAGGTGCATTGTAATGTTGAAAGTACTGCGATGCTTTCCTTTGATACTTAGATACAACCTTCTTTCTGAACGGTTGTTGGCGCTTCTGATATGCTCAAGGAGCATGCTATTTATCACGCCTTACATGTTTGGGAGGCTGAGGTTTCTGCTGTTTGCGATATGAACCTCGTGGTGGAATTACTTGTCTACGATAACGTGCACTTGCGTTCACCGAATCTTGCAACACTTCACCAGGAATCATGTTGAGAATAAGAATGTTCGTATAGAGAAGATTCATACAGACATTCAGTTGGCCGACATCTTTACAAAGCCTCTCAGCACCACCAGATTCTGTATGCTTCATCGAGAATTGGGAATGTTACAGTCTGACTCCCTCTAAGTTTTTACGCTTTTACTCATCAATATCCACTCTAATTAACACCCAAGAATACAATATCCATTGATGGGGAATGCTGTAACACCCAAGAATACAATATCCACTCTAATTAACTGTACACTAAGAACTAGTCAGATATTACTGTAGGACAAAGAAGGCATGAAACCTTCCTACAGCTAACATGTACATTAATTAAGGGGCAATACAGCATGACCCATGAATACAGTATTAATCAAATGTTAATATAAGAATTGAATCCTGTATGTACCTTTTAAGGGGGAACGCTATATTGATTCGCATATACAGCACATACACTATAGAATGTCAATTAATATTATAGTACTATATTCGTACATAAATTGTTTTCAAGTCCACGTGCCCTGTTTACATTTCAAACATTTTATCCTTTAATGATTTATAGACACCTGGACTTCAAGGCTTCAAATACCGCAATTTTAATAATTTCAAACCAACGCTTAGTGCTATAAGGAAAGACGAACTGTCAGAAGTGGGACCGGTTATCATTTCAAAAATATATGGATAAGGCGTATAAGTTACTCTGGATCCAACCTGTATGTTCGTTTAAAAAGATGGTTCCCACCCCTTAAATCTGACCGTTCACTGTATGAAACCCTAATCTTCCATGCACCCTATAAAAAGACTGTATTTCGCTCCATTAGACTCTTTACGCTTTCTGCAATTTTAAACGAGTCTCAAGCAAAACAGTCTACATACTCTCTGTATTCTCTGCAACTTTCTACGAAATTTCCGAGCTTTCTTCAAAACGAAATTGTCGAATTCCCAGACTTCGTCCCTCTCCATGAAGAAGAGTGAAACAATCATCGACGGACGCATCTTTGCCAGGTCCGTGGTAATGGAGAGAATATATCTCGAAGGATAAGACTTCGTTGGGATGTAACTGGTTATTTCCAGGGTGAAACAGCAGGGGCTGTACCACCTTGCCAGTCGCCATGCTGAGTTATACGATGAGCATATAGTGGAAGAATTCTATTTTGGAAGCCTCATTCAAATACTCGTCTCATAGAAAATGAGGAGAAATTTCTGAGATACCTGTAACTGTTCAAGGGATTCAGGTCTCTGTGAACAAAGATTTACTGGAGAAACTTTACAGGCTGCCGTCTGATGGCCTAAGAATAGAATAATTGAAGAACTTTGGGTCGGAGAAGTTGTTGACAGCCTACTGGAGGTTGTTCACCGGTGATGAGGATACTCAGAATGTTCACCCCTCATGCCACAAGAGGAATTTATGCCTGCCCTATGTCTACCTTCATGACTTCTGTTGCCGGGTTGTTGAGAACTGGATAGGAGCCTTCGAGATGTGCACTAACCTTCACTTCCGAATGATGGTAGCCATCATGTCCGGAGAAAAGGTCAACTGGTGCCAATTTTTGTTGAAAAAGATTCAAGAGGAGGATTCCAAACTAGAGACTGCAAAGAAATCATACGGCCTCATTCTGAACTACATCCTCACTAACTGCAGAGTAAAACAATCTACCGATGCCAAGAAGATTGGCCCCGGTAAATTCATTAGTGCAATAAAGGCCACCGAATTCAACAAGTCACCCATGATATCCAAGAGGCCGCACCCTCAAGACATGCCCATATCAAGTGACCCAAGGGACATCACTGTGCGGATCTCGAGCGAGGAGAAGAAAAGAAAAAGAAGTGTCTCTGATAGACGTTCGCCTCATGCTGTCGAGAAGAAGAAAAAGGCCAAGAAGTCTTCCAAGACTGATCCTACAGTACCTGCAGCGATGACTATAGAGTCCACCTCTGCTCCTGTCACTAAATCAATCCCACAGGGCGCAACCCTATGCACGAATCAGTTGCTGCAAAACCAGCAGATCCCGAGCCTGTGGCGGCTATGACGGATGAACAACTATTTGCCAAGCTTGAGGGCTCTGGCGATTCGACTGCCCCTACGGAGCCAAAATCCGCTACTCCTGATAGGGTACCCACCCCTATACAGGATCCCTCTCCCCACAGGGTACAATCCCCTGTTCGGGATCCCTCTCCAAAACATGCTCCCATACCTATTGAGGATTCCATCCACATGGTAGACCCAACTACTGTACGGAGTCCCTCCCCATCCTAAATAATCAATAATACTCTCCTCCATGTACAAATCGGGCAAGCGTACGAATGCTTCAAAATATGGAAGTCCTACAGGGTCGCCCCATACGACACCCTATACAACTGGGCCGACTGGAAGGAAGAGGAATTATTTGCTCTGTAGGTCACGGACACCCGGAACGTCGAGGTCTTGATCCGCTGGGAGGATCACTTTTGCCAAGATCTAATATCCGACTATTTCAAGGCAAAAGAGAATGATATACTGAAAAGGAAGTCACAGTCTAGTGACAAAGCTCCATCAAACAGCCACCACTCAGACCCTGACTCGGACACCGACGATGATGCCCTACAAGCTGGTCTGAGGATCAGCCGTGAAAAGGCCAGGGAATGTAAGATGGACAATCACCAAAACCTACATGGTCAGGGGACACCTGACAAACAACAGTCCCTTCCCATGCAACAGGAAGCTGCCAAAGATCAACCAGAGGAATCAGTCCCTCCTATCACCACTGACGAGCAAGCATCTCCTGAACAAGAAGCCAAACCTGTCCCGCTATTTGAAGAAGCCGCCCGCACCATCCACCAAGAGGATTCAGTCCCTCTTCTAGAACAGGCGAAAGCTAAGAGTCGGCAGGAGGATTCAGTCCCTCCTGTACTTCCGACTACCAAAGAACAAACCGAACAGGTTAGCGCATGCTACCGAAGCTCCCGTTTCCGAAGCCCCTGCTTCCTAAGAGCCTGTTCCAGATGCTCCTGCATCTCCCACCTCTTCTAAATCCAAATCGGATTCTGCTGATGGCTTCTTACCAGAAGACAACCACGACGACCCTGTCATTATGTGGTTCTATGTCAACTTGAAGAACCAGAGTATTCCACGATCGGGCACCTTGGCTCCCCACGCACCGAAGACCGCATCGAGCAACTCCAAGCCATCGGCCGACAGACGGTGTTTCTTCAAGATGCCATAAGGAACTGTTTGATGTTGGTAAAGAACTCGATTGGATGATAGAGACTGCCCAGGATGAGCTCCCTAAATTAAAATCTGCAATCAACAATGTCGAGGATGCGTTCTGCCTCATGCCTAACGCATTGTGGCAAGCACTCAATCAACTAAAGCAGCATCAGGAGTAAATCCTTAGCCAAGAACAGGAAAAGATCAGCATTTCCGAGATCAAGACGGTTGCTGCCCTTCACCATACCAGTACCAGACTCACTGACCATGACAAAAAGATAAGTGACATGTCTCTGGTGCTCGGTACTTTGGTTGAGAAAATCAATACTCTGACTGACCGATAGGATGAGTCTATGAAACTCCTATAGGAGATTCATGAAAAGGTATCAGATAGTGATGATGCCAAAAATGGGGAAGAAGCCAGAGAGGCTAGTCGAAGATGGGATTGGAGAGATAGAGAGAGAGACAGAGATGGAAGCAGTGCTGGAAGAGAGTGTTGCCGCTGCGATTGGTACACTGACCGCACTAGGGTCTAGTCAAGATTCAAGAGGATACAGGGTATTTGGCTCCCAACCTGAGTTCCAGGATCCCAACTTCCCCTGGAAGAACAATGTGCGAAAGCCTGCCGGGATTTCGCTACCCACTGACCGACAGCCTTCAGCCGATGATCTGAAGAACTGGAAGAAAAATGAACTGATGAGATACTTCTGTACGCTCATTAGGGAGTCTACCATGTTCAACAAACTCAAGACGTTGCAAGATGCCGCAAATGAATTCTCGAGGCTGTTAGTAGAAGGAAGGCTCCATCTGCAGATGCTGATGAAGTCAAGGCACCAAAAAGGTGAATGGCTCACCCACCTTGAGAACTGTAGACTCGCATTCGATAAATCCCCTGAAGTAAGGAGTATTTACAGGGATCAAGACGATGACTCCTTAATCAACTAGTGGAAAAGGGACTGTAAATGATCCTGACCGGAGACCTTAGAGGCATTCTGAGTATAGGAGTTAGCTTGTCTTTTCGCTGTATTGTTTCTTCTGTTAGCTTACCAATACAGTGGATAGTATTTGTTTTGTTCTTATCTTTTCAGAACTTCTAATATTTCCCTAATTATCAATAAAATTTGTTTTTCTTGAGAGATTACAAATCGTAATCTAAGCTTACTGTCTTACTATTTGATTACGGAATTTTGCTATATTTGAACAAGTATAAAACTTGTCTTAAAGCTGTAAGAACTTGTTTGCGAACAGTTCATAGATTAAGTTGTATTGAACCTAGACTACACTGTAATATTGTGCCTACGCGCCAATCATAAGTTCAGTTGTAATACAAAGTAATCTAGGATTCTTCATTTTAGAACTTGTGTGCGAGCAATTCACATTTCTAGACTTAGTCTTGAAGATCAGATCAATCAGACAAAAGACATGAAGACTGCCTCTATGTATCCAGATGAAGACATCTAAATAAGAGTTTTGGCATTATGAAAAAGGGGGAAATTGTTGGAAAAAACATTTCTATTTTCATAATTGCCAACATACAACAAAGTAGTCTCAACGGAGTCAGAATACTGTTAAGTATGGAAGCTATTAGAACTGACCATACAGTCCGTCCCTACAACAGAGATCTTCTATTGTTCATCTTACAGAGCCCTCATCATACAGCAAAGATACTTAAAGCGTTGGATACAGTATACAGGCCGAAGATGTTTTACTTGGGAAAACTAAAACATATCCAACAGGACTTATCAAAAGAAGCTTTAAACCGTTGTGAGATAAACATTGTTTATTCATAACGAATTCACGGTTAAAGCAGAATTTATTGCTGATGGGATAGCATTTAATACAGCCAGAGAGAGACAAGTCTGAACGCTCTGAAGAGCATTTAATGCAAAGACAGAAAGGATGTCTGAAGCATTAAATACGATCTTCTTTAATTCAAACATTCAACAGCAACCAATCAAGAGACAAACGTCAACATCTCACCAACTAGGCAATGGATACATTTATAACGGATACAATTATAAGGTTATAAATAACCTCAAGCAAGAGGACTTCAAATATACAAGAACACACATGATTCGTTATCGCGAAAGCTTTGACATATTACTCTGACATTCTAGCAATTACAAATAAGTATATTTCGTGAGCATACAGCAGTATTCAAGTGAATAAATATACCAAGTCCTCAAAGCAAACAGCACAACATACAACGATCGTTCATCAAAGATAAAGCTGCAGTTTGAGATTTGTTCTACCCCTTACCATTGAGAATATCAGTAGCCTTGTGCGGACTAAAGATCCTTGCGTATTCCGACCTGTGTGGAAAGAGTAGCATTGAAGATGAATCTTTAATCTGTGTGAGTAGAAACCAATCAAAAGATCTCAAGCCAATCTATGTGAATGGCCCAAAGCTAAAGTCTTTGTATCAATCTGTGTGAACAATACAGAGACAGGTTTAGTTAAAGTCATGTAGTTGTGTACGTAATGATTTTAATAAACTCTTTACTCTTGTATGGAGGACCAGTGGACGTCGAGGGGTTTACCTCGAACTACTTTAAACTGTGTTATTTACTCTCTGTCTTTACTGTTTTCATTCTACTGTGATTTATCTAGTATACACTGTTAAACCCTATATGCATCAAGCAAATAGAAAAACACCTAGTTGTTGTATTTACAACAACTCAAACAAAAGACTTCTGCTACGCAATTTACTTCGAAAATCGTACAGCTTATTATACCCTTACTTTCTAAGCTATCTATTGTATATTAAGTGGCCAACAATTTTTCCGGGTATAGTTGGACCATCTTCCTAAAAAAGAAGAAAGAGACAACCACAAAACTGCTGGAACACCTGAAAAAGCTTCAAAATGAGAAAGGGTTGAGTATTGTATTCATTCATTCCGACAGAGGCACAGAATTCACAAACTGCTTTATAGAGAAACACTGTGCGGACAATGGCATACAGCATGAATACTCAGCAGCCCTTACTCCTCAATAGAATGGTGTTGCCGAGGGAAGGAACAGGATGCTGAATGAAGCAACAAGAACCATGTTAGCTGCAAGCAAGTTTCCACAGTATTTCTGGGGAGAAGCAATACAGCGTGCTATACGCAAAACCACTGTATCACCAACAAGCACCACAAAAAAAAACAGCATATGAGGTATGGAACAATAAAACTCTAATGGATACATACTTTCACGTATTTGGATGCAGGTGTTATGTTCTCAACAATTGGAAGAACCAACTGAAGTTCGATGAAAAGTCAGATGAAGGTATTTTTGTTGGAAATTCTTCTGTCAGCAAGGCATTTAGGATATTCAACCAAAGGAAATTGACAATAGAGGAATCAGTTCATGTAGTCTTTGATGAACCCCATTACGATCCTACAGGAATAGAAGACCTAACCCAATGTGTCCAGATGTTATCCATTTAGGAAATCCCACATACTCTATTTGAACCTATTGTGTATCTAAAAATTAATCCCGCTGCTGTAAGAGCAAAAGAAGTAGTCGAATATGATGTTATAGAAGCTGAAGCTGAAACTACAGCTCATCAGGACATGACAAGGGATGCTGAACTAGAACTCGATAGGAGGAGGTTAATAGATTGTTGGGATTCGGTGCCTAAAAACGAAGGCCCAGCGGAAGCGGTAAAACGAAAATTAATTCGATCCGAATCCCTACGAGGATCGATCGAGCTACGTATATACGAAAATATAAACGAAAAGCAAGAGTCATAAGAAACTAACCCTCGAAGTCCGTTGATTAAATGGTAACCTTCTCTTGAGCTATTCCCCAAGCTCTTGAACGATCCAACGCCGAAAGCACCGCGTCTCTACTTGCCACGCGCCGGAGAAACAACCGGAACGACGATCACCTTGCTATCCTCCGAGGATACGGCTAGAGCTAAGTGATGAAGCTATATATGTAAAGATTACTACACTGCAAGTGTTTTAATCTTACTCTCTCTATATGATTTTCTCTCAATTTTTCTCCAAGAAAAATGAAGAGGAAGTTGATGAACAAAGATGAAGAAGACTTGGAGAAGTCTTTTCTCTCTCTCTCTCTACACTCTCACGTTGGAATTGGCTTGGAATCTCAAGTTAGAGATGTCTTCTTCATTTATTCAACTCTTCACATGATACATCTCATTATTATGAGAATCAAAGCCCCACAAAGTCATCTTTTTCATATAAAATGAAAACAACAAGACAAGAGGAAAGTGCGTGGAAATTAGGGGGGCGGATACCATGCAGAAACGGATGAGTTCGGTTCGTTTCGGACTCCCGTGAGTCCAAACAGATAAACTACGATTCCGTTCCGATGTATTTGTATCGATTAATTAATCCAATTAATTAAACATATCAAATACAAAATAACATAATTAATTTCTCCAAAAAATAATTATATTCATGAATTAAATTAATCACCCAGTAATATATTTAATCCATTAAGCCGTAGATCAATTTATCCGATAAATCGATTTAAACATCCAATGTCCCAAATTAGATATCCAATATCTAATACTCATAATGAGAGAATTAGCTTAATTCATTCCGTCGTCAATCCTAATGCGCGACTCGGTAGGTCCGTCTCAGTCAGCAATGGGAGGAACCAAAGAGTAGTAGCACCACCTAGCCAGCCTGGTGGCCTACAATGTACCCCGACTGAGAACGAATGATTGGGATCATTCAAGAACCATTCTGTCGTGAATACCAGTATACGTATAAACCCTTCTTTCAAATATCCCGATCAAGTTATAGGGTCACGGTCAGTCAAACCCTATATGTACTTGACGCTATGCATGCGTTAATGCAAATCGAGATCATCGAGCTCTCGTGTATCTAATACAGCTAGCTCCAATGCTTTGGCCAAAGACTTATGATCTCATCTGCCAATAACCGCATAGGACATATAACCCGTTCACTAACAGGAGAAAGAATTCTATCTTGGTATTCAGTAGGACCTGCTACTTGCCCGTCAAGATGCACGTCGAGGTTGACCCCCGCCTTCCGGTTTACAGGGTCGAACTACTTTAATGAAAATCTTTACGTCACAAGCACATCCCTACTAAATCCTCAAGTCGAAGGTTCACGAATACCTATCACAACCTTTCGATTCCGTCATTGACTGTCCAGAGTGAAATCCGTGTGACGAATCGAGGGTGACTCGGTTCGAGTATACTAATCTAATTAGCATACCTATAACGTGTGCTCCCACTAACCATTAGTGTTCGACAGGCACTCTCCATGTCAAAGAACACGTCATACAAGTCTTCACATAAACTTAACGCCCAGTCAAGTTTCATCGACTTGCGAACGATTAAGTATTTGAGCTATAAAACCTTTCCAGTGCCGACCCCCTTATCTAATAAGGAGTGGAACATTTTGCTCTCAAATACACGGACTAGTTTCTATATATTTATTTACAAGTTAGGAATGCCAGTAACTACCAGTAAATAAAGAAATATTCATTTGCCCTATATAAATGGTTTACATAATTACAAGTACAATGCCCTCACTCAACAACCTCTGAGTGGCATTCGAGGGCATACTCCTAACAATCTCCCACTTGCACTCAATGCCACACACTATGGTATCTAATACCCATGTTCTCCAGATGACGCTCCAAGCTAGTCTGAGATAGTGGCTTGGTCAGTGGATCGGCGATGTTGTCGGCCGAGTATACTCTATGCAGCACAATGTATCCCTTGCGAACAAATTCTCTTACGAGATGATACTTCCTCTCAATATGTTTGGTGCTGTTGTGAAACCTCGGCTCCTTGGCCTGTGCTACAGCTCCGTCGTTGTCGCAGTACAGCGGAATAGGCAGCTCAGCACATGGTAACATTTGAAGTTCTCCTAGAAACTTCTTAATCCAGAACCCTTCCTTGGAAGCCTCCGAGGCTGCTTGATACTCAGCCTGACAGGTGGAATCAGCAATCGCGCTTTTCTTGGCACTACGCCAAGATACTGCTCCTCCATTAAGAGTAAATATGTAGCTAGAAGTGGACATCGAGTCGTCCTTCAGTCCTTGGAAGTCCGAATCAGTGAATCCCACCACATCCAAATCTCTACCGCCATACATAAGAACCATATCTCTCGTTCTTCTCAAGTACTTGAGAATGTTCTTTACAGCAGTCCAATGTTCCCTACCTGGGTTTGCCTGAAACCTACTCACCACGCTTACAGCATGCGCGATGTCAGGTCTTGTACACAACATAGCATACATAAGGCTACCCACGGCCGAAGCATATGGTATATTACTCATTTCCTTGCGTTGTTCCTCACTTTGAGGACACATCTTCAAGGTGAGTTTTATTCCATGTTGCATCGGTAGGAACCCTCTTTTAGAATCATCCATCTTAAATCGCTTTAAGATCTTATCTATATAGAGGGCTTGGGAAAGGCCTATTGTTCTCTTCGCTCTATCCCGGTAGAGTCGAATACCAAGAATATAGGTTGCTTCTCCCAAGTCTTTCATGGAGAAATTACTCGAAAGCCAAGCTTTCACAGAACTGAGCATTCCCACATAATTTCCTATTTGTAGAATGTCATCTACATATAGTACTAAGAATGCGATCTTGCTCCCACTAACTTTCTTATATACACAAGGTTCCTCTTCATTTTGCACGAAGTCAAACTCTTTGACCGCCTCGTCAAAACGAAGGTTCCAACTACGCGACGCTTGCTTCAGTCCATAAATGGAACGCTGAAGCTTGCACACTTTCTGAATATCGACTTCGGACACAAAGCCTTTAGGCTGCTCCATATAGATTTCCTCCTCGAGGAATCCATTAAGGAAAGCCGTCTTTACGTCTATTTGCCATATCTCATAATCGTGGTAGGCAGCTATAGCAAGCATCATGCGAATAGACTTGATCATGGCTACGGGCGAGAAGGTATCGTGGTAATCAATCCCTTCCTTTTGGGTATAACCCTTTGCCACAAGCCTGGCCTTATAGGCGTCAACCTTGCCATCACCATCAGTCTTTCTCTTGTAGATCCACTTATTCCCAATGGGCACTATGCCCTTGGGGCGGTCTACTAGAGTCCAGACCTGATTTACATGCATCGAGTCTATCTCAGCTTCCATAGCTTCACGCCACTTCGCGGAGTCTACATCCACCATCGCTTGGTCATAGGTCGTCGGGTCGGTCTCTTGGCTATCACTTGGAACCTCATGGAGACCCAGCTCCTCCAAGTGCACAAGCCCATACCTATCAGGTAAATGAGACACCCTACTAGACCTACGAGGTGGTTGTACTTGTGTTTCAGAAAGTTCGGTTCCAGTTTCTTGCACAGGTGTCTCTCGAGGTGTTTCATTGTATTCTTCTAAATAAATACTTCTACCTGCTCCGCCTTCCTGAATGAACTCATCTTCCAGGAAGTGTGCTTGTAAAGCAACAACGATCCTTCGATCTTTGGGCATGTAGAATAGATATCCCATCGTCCCAGACGGGAATCCAATGAAACATCCCTTCGCACACCTAGCTTCCAACTTTTCCACCTTAGTCTTCTTGACATAAGCGGGACATCCCCAAATCCTAATATGATTAAGACATGGTTTCCTTCCTTCCCACATCTCATGTGGAGTTTTAGGAACGGATTTAGAAGGACATCTATTCAAGATATACGCGGCAGTCAGGAGTGCATACCCCTACAGGTAAATCGGCAAGTCAGTATAGCCCAGCATGGAACGGACCATGTTCAACAGGGTCCGGTTCCTTCTTTCTGACACACCATTTAACTGAGGAGTACCTGGAGGTGTTAGTTGTGAAACTATTCCATGTTCCTTAAGGAACTCGTCAAACTCCGTACTCATATACTCGCCACCTCGGTCCGACCGAAGTGCTTTGATATGATTACCAGTTTGTTTCTCGACTAGGGCCTTGAATTCCTGGAATTTCTCAAAGGCCTCGGATTTATGTTTCATTAAGTATACATAACCATACCTAGTATGATCATCTGTAAATGTAATGAAATATTGATATCCGTCACGTGCTGCTTGCAAAGCACCACATACGTCGGTATGGATTAATCCCAGTTTATCAGCGGCTCTTTCAAAAGTCCCTGTGAAGGGGGACTTAGTCATTTTGCCTTTAAGGCAAGATTCACAAGTAGGAAAGGGATCCGATCCCAATGGACCCATAAGTTCATCCTTTTCCATCTTGTAAACCTTTGTCTGACCAACATGACCAAGTCTAAGATGCCATTTCAAAACTTGACTGGTTTCATCCCTACCCCGTTTTCTAGTCATAGTATTCACAACTACTTTGTTGCTGAGATTTAGATGATACAATCCATTCAACAATGTAGCAGTACCCACTAGTTTATTTCTAAAATCAATTTTGCAGGAAACATCACCAATGAAAAATGAAAAGCCTTTTCGGTCCATGACCGGAATGGATACAATGTTTTTGTGCCCCTTGGGCAAAACAAGTACATCTTCTAAAGTCAAAACAAAGCCGGATTCTAAACCCAAAAGAAGTGATCCTATGTCGGTCGCCTCGACACTATGCCCGCTTCCGACTGTGATCATAACTTCTCCAGCTCCAAGCTTCCTACTTTGTTCCAGATCCTGATTCACGGTACAAATATGAGAACTAGCACCAGAATCCAGTATCCAGGAAGTAGAAAATACAGTAGCAGAACAATTTGTTTCCAAAACTAAAAGTTCTGTACCTGAAGTGCCATGAAGAATGGGACAGTCCCAGCTCACCGCACTTGAGACAAGCATCCTTCTTCTTTTTGTTCTTCGGAACCATCGGGGCCTTGCCCTTACCCTTAAGGTCCTTAACTTGTGGTCCAGTTTGCTTCTTGGTCTTTTTCTTCTTGTTCTTAGACCTCCGAGGTCCAGAAGAAATCACAAGAGAAGACTCCTTCATCCGCAGAGTCTTCATCTGAGACTGAGCGGTCACAAGTTTTTTCATTAGCCCAGCTAAATTACATGCAATCTCATTGCAGTTGAAGTTTATAACAAACTGTGAGAAGGAATCAGGGAGAGACTGTAGGATAAGGTCGATTTGGAGAGAAGTATCCATTTTAAAATCAAGAGCCTCCAATCTCTCGATCATGGATATCATTTTGAGGACGTGTTCCCCAACCTTCTCACCTTCCTTCATCCTTGCACCGAACAGTTGCTTGGATATCTTATATCTAGCAGTTCTACTGTGCTCACCATAAAGTTCGGTTAAGTGAGATAGAATCTGCCCAGCAGAAGTCATTTTCTCATGAGCTCTCTGAAGCTCATTAGTCATGGAAGCCATCATATAAGCACGGACTTTCACGTCATCCTTAACCCACTTTTCGTGGTTTTCAATCTCTTCCTGATTAGCTCGGGTCCGCACAGGAGGCGCCGGAATGTCCGTCTCCAATACGTATCCCAGTGCCTCTATACTGAGGACAATCATCAGATTGCGGAGCCAATCCACAAAGTTAGGTCCCATTAAGGTGTTCTTTTCGAGTAGAATTGCGAGTGGATTCATTGTCATATTGAGTTATGTCTGCATTAAGTATAACAGATTAATTAGTGACTTGTTATATTATGTTCTGAGTATAGAATTAAGGTCTTTTCTATTCTTGTTACCCAGCTCCCACTATTTTTATCGGAATAACACACTCCCATGTGAAAACCGGAAGTATCGTCGCTCTACTTCATAGTGGTGATCGAGTTCTTTATAAATCTTAATAGAGGGCAACCGAACAGGTTTCTAGTCTATTAATTTTCTGTAACACCCAAAATTTATTTATTTATTTTTTTCTTTTTTTTTTTTTTTTTTTACCGAAATAATATAAAGTTTGACACCAATTCATAAAGGAACTTCATTTATTTAATTTAATAAGCCAATAATGGAAATCAAGTTATCAAACTTCTAAAGAAAACAACATAAGTAAAACTTTCTAATATAGAAATGTCAAAAGCGGAAGTACTAAAAATGTTCATTGACGTAAAATAAATAGCAGTGTGTCATGAATGCTCCCGTCAGTCCCTAGCCTCCTTAATCGTAAAACCTGAAAAATGTTAAGTAAACCGTAAGCACAAAGCTTAGTGAATTCAAACACAACATTATACCAATATCCACAATCACTAGACCTAGATTAAAATATATCGTTATAACATTTAAACATAAGCCAAGAACAAATCAAGGCTTATAAGGAGGGCTAGTAGGTTACCCGCATCTCACAAACCGAAGAGTATTGGGTTAATCTTACCCTCACCTCACATCCCGGAGGGTATTGGAGTAATTATACCTAACCACGCGCACCGGACAAAAGCCGAATAATTGCTATGATCCCCTCAACAATAAACATACAGTGCACATGTATGATTAACAATTTAAGCATGCATCCACATTATCATACCATAATAATAATTTAACACTCACGTGCTAACCTAGCAATCATAAATATTGAGACAATGGAGTGAGAGAACTCACCTTGAATACTTAAGGGAGATTGCTAAATCAAAACTGGCTACCACACTTGAGCAAATGCCAAAACTTCACCTATTATAAACTAGGAGTTAGGATATCCCCAAAGATGAAGCTTAAAGACTTAAACAAAAATCTGGACAGCAAGGTCTAAAAACAGACCCGCCGTTAAAGATGGATTTACTTAATTTTCCTAAGTATTAACATATCAATATTAAATTTTTCTAAGAAACTAGAGTCTTTTCCCTTTTTAAAACAGTAAAGAACTCACTCTAACTCCAAAATATGAATTTATTATGATGCTTTTAAAAAGACATCGCAGTGCAGTCCCAAATCATAGGAATCAGTAGTGTTGGCCAATTCTACCCAACTTGTGGGTAGACATTGTCCAAACTAAAAATCACAGAGATAATAGACATAAATACCAAAGTCTCAGAGTTCGAATCGACCAAAAAGGGTTTCCCAAACTCTAGATACGAAATTCACAACATGACTAATTACAAAACCCTTAAAAGCTGATGACAGAAAACTGATCTGGAGTGTGAACTCAATATGACCAAGAAATACTTGGAGATAATATCCCATAAACTCCAGATCACAACTTTAGGTCATAACACACATGTGGGAACTTGGAATCCCATTAGATCATTTCCCAAGCCCTAGAAACGAATAAAACAAGTTGACCTATCAGATCAGACCCGGATCAGACCTACCAGCAAAGGTGCCGTTCTTTCCCATGGATAAAGTCCTAATTAGTGAGAGTGACCTTCATAAGAAAGTTACCCAACACAATTTGTAAACTTTTGGCACAGGTTTGAGATCCGTTTGAGTTATAGAATTCAAGTTATGATTTTTTTAAGATGACTACAAATCTGATGGAAACAGAATCGTAGCCAACCCTTAATCTTTTTAACCAATCCATTCCTCTCCCTTTTGAAACACATTCCTAGATGTGTTTATCACCCAAATTCAGTCCCCTATGAACATGGTGGCACTAAAAAGGGCTAGGGGTCATTGGCATTTCATTTAGTCACAAGGAAAAGAATCAAATCAACATAATATATGACAAATCACTTAAACTCACAATTTTCCCCTTTCTTAAGGGTTCCTTGATCTTTCAAATACACAAACATTTATATACACATCTTAGAAGATGCTATAAAGTTGTATACTTAGATCTAAACATATGGATATGGATATGTTGAGAATCAAAATAATAATTAACAAGAATTATAACCATTCACAAGATCTATCACATTTTATCACCTAAATAAAACTTGGTGATTTCCATGGTTCATTTAGACCTTGTATTTTATATAATCATCTAGATCCATCATACACCATGTATAAGGTGTAGATATAATCTAGAGATGATGATAACATACAACTTGTAACAATAACAACATTGGTTAAAACCATAAGATCTATCTTCTTTAAATCACACAAGTTACAACTTGATGATTTTTATGAATCATGTAGATCTTTTACATAATATGATCATCTAGGCTCATCATACACCATGTATAGGAGATGGTGATGAAATTTCTAGATGATAATCAACACTTAAAACAATTAATTGAATATAAATCAAAAGAAAAGATTAGAATACCTTAAAAGATCTTACCTAAGCTTGTTACACCAACAAGGAAATGAAGGAGAAGATGATTGTGGCTTTGGAAGAGAAAAATGAGAGAGAGATGGGAGATGGGATCGGCCGAAATGAGGAAGAGAGGAGGGAGTTAGGGTTTGTGATATTTTTATAAATTATTTTAGGATAAAGCCTAATTACTTCACTAATGGGCTAGGCTCAAAACTCATTTCTTTTACTAGCCCAATATAATTAAATCTTTCAATTAACTTAGCCCAAAACTTGTATTTTAATCTAACTTGGCTAATTAATTAAACCCATCATTTAAAATAACTAAATACCATGAAAATAATTAACGTACCGGGAAAAAAACCGGGCGTTACAACTCTCCCCTACTAAGAAGGGACTTCGGCCTCGAAGTCAGTCCCTCTGAATAACTCGGGATAATGCGCCCTCATCTCGTCTTCAGGTTCCCATGTACACTCAGATCCCTTCCTATGCTGCCACTGAACCTTAACCGAATAAACAGTCTTGCCGCTCAGGGTCTTTGACTTTCGATCAACAATCGCGATAGGTTTCTCAACATAGTTGAGCCGTTCGTCAATTTGGATGTCTTCCGGAGGTACCACGGCGGTATCGTCAACAATGCACTTCCTCAACCGAGACACGTGGAAGGTGTTATGAATCAAACTAAGCTCGTCGAGCAGCTCCAACCGGTATGCTACCTTACCAACGCGAGCTATGATCTTATAAGGTCCAATAAACCGAGGTCCCGGCTTCCCACGCTTGCGGAACCTAATCACACCCTTCCAAGGGGAGACCTTTAATACACATGATCCCCAACTCGAAACTCAAGATCGGAGCGTCGCTATCTCGCATAACTCTTGACGACTCCTAGCGGTGACCAAATGATCCCGATCATTTTGATTTTCTCCGTGGTTTGCAAAACAATATCGGTGCTACCGAGCACCTCTCTGTCAACCTCACCCCAACACACTGGGGTTCTACACTTCCTACCATACAGTGCTTCATACGGGGGCCTGTCGATGCTTGAATGATAATTGTTGTTATATGAAAACTCGGCTAAATGAAGATGATCATCCCAACTGCCTCCAAAATCAATTGCGCATGCCCGAAGCATGTCCTCCAAAGTCTGTATCGTCCGCTCACTCTGCCCATCAGTTTGCGGATGGAACGCAGTACTGAAATGTAATCGGGTACCCAATTCTTCTTGGAATTTCTGCCAAAATCGAGAGGTGAATCGAGTATCTCGATCAGAGACAATAGATACGCGCACCTGCAATGAAACTATCTCCGAACAAAAATCTCGCCAATTTTTCACCAAGAACTTTCCTTGATGGCCAGGAAATGAGCACTCTTCGTCAATCGATCCACAACTACCCATATCGTATCCGCTCCCCTTGCAGTCTTAGGAAGTTTTGTAATAAAGTCCATGGTTAAGTGCTCCCATTTCCACTCAAGAATCTCCAAAGGTTGCAACTTCCCATGAGGTTTCTGGTGTTCGGCTTTGACCTTCCGGCATGTTAGGCATTCTTCTACATATCGGGCCACATCATTCTTCATCCCGTGCCACCAATAACCCTCACGAAGATCTCGGTACATTTTTGTAGCACCCGGATGAATAGAAAACTTGGAGCTGTGAGCTTCTTCCATAAGAGTTTTCCGGTTCCCACCAGTAAATGGAACCCAAACCCTACCATAAGGAGTTAGTAATCCACGCCCATCTCGCTCCATCTTAGGTAACTCATTCACAATCCTTTCACGATTTAGGTTCCCCTCTTGAGTCGCCACATCTTGAGCATCTCGAATCATACCCAATAATGATGTCTCCATTGTCATCCGAAGACATTTAGCTCGAATCGGTTCGACAGATTGCTTACGACTGAGTGCGTCAGCTACCACATTAGCTTTACCGGGGTGGTAGTGAATCTCACAATCGTAATCTTTCACCACATCTAACCATCTAACCTGCCTCATATTCAAATCCCGCTGATCGAAAAGGTACTTCAAACTTTTATGGTCAGTGTAAATGATACACTTAACCCCGTAAAGGTAGTGCCTCCATATCTTGAGAGCAAAAACAACAGCTCCTAACTCCAGGTCATGAGTGGGGTAGTTCCTTTCGTGAGGTTTTAGCTGGCGAGACGCATAAGCTATCACCTTACCCCGTTGCATCAACACAAGACCAAAACCTGTGAGGGATGCGTCGCGAGACACTACCATGTCTTCCACTCCTTCCGGTAAGGTCAAAACCGGGCATTACACAACCGCGTCTTAAGATCTTCAAATGCAAACCGTTGTTCCGACCCCAAACAAATTTTTCCGACTTCTTGGTCAATCGCGTAAGAGGTAGAGCAATCTTTGAGAAATTTTCAATAAACCTACGATAGTAACCGCCAAACCTAAGAAACTACGAATCTCCGAAGGCGATTTAGGAGCTTCCCATTTCTTAACCGCATCAATCTTGGCCGGATCGACCTTGATACCTTCCTTGTTCACCACGTGGCCCAAGAATTGAACCTCTTCTAACCAAAATTCACACTTAGAAAATTTAGCATAAAGCCGTTCTCTCCGTAGTGTCTCTAGAAGTTCCCGAATGTGCCTTTCATGCTCCTCCCTAGTCTTAGAATAGACCAAAATATCGTCAATAAACACAATGACCGAACGGTCGAGCATCGGACCACACACCCGATTCATAAGATCCATAAAAGCAGTGGGTGCATTAGTGAGTCCGAAAGGCATCACCACAAATTCAAAGTGTCCGTATCGGGTTCGAAACGCCGTTTTCTCAATGTCACAGTCACGAACTCGCATCTGATGATAACCGGAACGCAAATCAATCTTGGAAAACCAAGACGCTCCTTGGAGTTGGTCGAAAAGATCGTCGATACGAGGTAAAGGATAACGGTTCTTTATCGTGAGTTTATTCAACTCCCGATAATCTATGCACATTCTTTGAGAACCGTCCTTCTTTTTCGCGAAAAGTATAGGAGCACCCCACGGCGAGAAACTTGGCCGTATAAACCCCTTATCACTAAGCTCCTGTAATCGATCTTGAAGCTCTTTCATCTCAGATGGCGCCAAACGATAAGGAGATTTGGCGATCGGAATGCCAGTGTACTAAATCAATGCGAAACTCCACTTGCCTAATAGGTGGCAAACCCGGAGTTCCTCAGAAAGACGTCACCAAAGTCGAAACAATCGAACATTATCGAGTGCAATAGCAGAGGTACAAGAAGCAATATCCAAATGGGGAATATCTCCTTGAATAATAAGTTCTCCACCCCTAGGGTTTTGAACACGAACTTGTCTCTTGCGACAAAGAATTTCTGCATCGAATGCATCGAGCCAATCCATACCCACAATAACGCAAAGTTCCCTCATAGCAATAGGGATAAGATCAATGGGGAATTCAACTCCCAAAAATTCAAGGGTACAACCCCGATAAACATCAGTAACGAAGATAGTTCGATTGTCGGCAACTTCGATAACCATGGGACGTGCTAGTTTCCCGACACCACGCCCCAAACGATTTATGAACGTGCGTGACACGAAGGAGTGAGTAGCGCTTAATCAAACATAACAAATGGCGGTGAGAATCTAACAGATAAGTGCCTGATTCATAATATTTAAGCAATAAAACAATTACTCTATGGCATAACATAAGATAAAAGATAAGGAAGAGATGTTTAGAGTTGTTTACCTGCTACAGTCGCAGGCTTCGCAGGCTCCTCCCTCGTAAGCTGGTGGACACGTCCTTGTGTCAACATAGTTGGTCCGTTAGAGGTCGAAGCAGTATTGGGATTTGCATTCCCATTCTTCTTCAGCTTTGGGCAATCAGGCTTCTTGTGCCCCTTCTCTTCGCAATTGTAACAAACTGGTACCGCTGCAACAGTGGTAGTAACCTGGGGGGCTGGAATGGCTTTTGGAGCCTTGCAATTCTTCGAGTGATGCCCTTCCTTCTTGCAGTTATAACACACCAATGGGGGTCGATCACCCTGCTTCGCAGATGGCTTGTATTCATATCTTGGTTTATCCCCAAACTTTGTCTTCTTATGAGCCTCATTAGAAGTTTTAGAAAAAGTGCTCTCCAGTTTCCTCTTAGATTGAGTTTGCAGCTCAATCTCTCTCTTTCGGGCTGCCCCCATGACTGCACCCAAGGTCGTAAAGTCTTACATGCTCACAAATTCCCGGATCTCGGTACGTAAAATCGAGATGTACCGACTAACAAGCCATGCTTCATCTCCAGCAAAAGTAGGACAGAAAGAAAGCATCTCCATGAACTTGGCGTTCAGATCACTAATGTGATTCGGTGGTCCGTTGTAACGCCATGAATTCTGCATCATTCTTTGTTGCTCCACCCTAGGCACGTGCCTCGAACCACTCCACAACCGGGCCCAAGTAATCGCCCTTCAGCCTTCTTCACTATTCTTCCCGTGGTGGTGTTCCACCATGTCTTACCCCGCTTCCTCGGTGGTTCTTTGCTACCAACACTCTAAACCGTCTGGGCATCCTATAGTCATAAAGGCGCCCTCCACGTCGGATAACCGGTGCTTAGCCGCCACCGGATCGTCCTCCCCATCCCAATGAGGTGGGTGCACTTGCCGAACTTCTCGTAGTAGTACATTAAATCACGAACAGGAGGATCAGAGCCCCCCAAAGCGGAGGTGCATCGCCATACGCTCATCTAGCGAGCACGAACTTGATCAATGATGTTAGCCGTGACATTCTAATGATCTCGTTAAAAGCATTATTGAACTCCTCAAAGAACGAGTTCCCTAACTTGAGCTATTTCAATTGCATTGAGGCGAGCAGTGAGCCATCTAAAATTGATAAGAAAAGAAAACGATTCAACCTATGCATGTCTAAGAAATCGAAAACACTCAAACTTCTTTGAAAACTTTTCAACCTTGCCCCGTCCCCAAACCGGCTCCAATATATTGAATAATAGGGGCCCTTCTATTATTCAATATAGAAGTTCCAATTTCGGTTTGGTCTAGTTTCAAAATTTCACTTGCTCTAGCCGTAATGATTTAATTCACACTCATGGTAGATCTAAAAGGCCTAAATTCTCACATGGTAGATAGTAGCACTAAAGGCATATAATTATCCTCCTAGGCTAGTCTTTGGGATTTGTCATAAATGGAGCATACTATTGTGTTTGATAAGTAATAAAATTTAAATTCAATTAGTTAATAAAACTTACTTGGCTGGCTGACCGGCACACCGTGACATCTTCACTGCTAGTTTTTAATAAACTTTGTACAAGAGAAATAAAATGTTTTTAAATTTGAGTCTAGACATCCCTAAGAATGCCTAGTTCACTCAAATGAAAAGGCTCCGATACCAACTTGTAACACCCAAAATTTATTTATTTTTTTCTTTTTTTTTTTTTTTTTTTTACCGAAATAATATAAAGTTTGACACCAATTCATAAAGGAACTTCATTTATTTAATTTAATAAGCCAATAATGGAAATCAAGTTATCAAACTTCTAAAGAAAACAACATAAGTAAAACTTTCTAATATAGAAATGTCAAAAGCGGAAGTACTAAAAATGTTCATTGACGTAAAATAAATAGCAGTGTGTCATGAATGCTCCCGTCAGTCCCTAGCCTCCTTAATCGTAAAACCTGAAAAATGTTAAGTAAACCGTAAGCACAAAGCTTAGTGAATTCAAACACAACATTATACCAATATCCACAATCACTAGACCTAGATTAAAATATATCGTTATAACATTTAAACATAAGCCAAGAACAAATCAAGGCTTATAAGGAGGGCTAGTAGGTTACCCGCATCTCACAAACCGAAGAGTATTGGGTTAATCTTACCCTCACCTCACATCCCGGAGGGTATTGGAGTAATTATACCTAACCACGCGCACCGGACAAAAGCCGGATAATTGCTATGATCCCTCAACAATAAACATACAGGCACATGTATGATTAACAATTTAAGCATGCATCCACATTATCATACCATAATAATAATTTAACACTCACGTGCTAACCTAGCAATCATAAATATTGAGACAATGGAGTGAGAGAACTCACCTTGAATACTTAAGGGAGATTGCTAAATCAAAACTGGCTACCACACTTGAGCAAATGCCAAAACTTCACCTATTATAAACTAGGAGTTAGGATATCCCCAAAGATGAAGCTTAAAGACTTAAACAAAAATCTGGACAGCAAGGTCTAAAAACAGACCCGCCGTTAAAGATAGATTTACTTAATTTTCCTAAGTATTAACATATCAATATTAAATTTTTCTAAGAAACTAGAGTCTTTCCCCTTTTTAAAACAGTAAAGAACTCACTCTAACTCCAAAATATGAATTTATTATGATGCTTTTAAAAAGACATCGCAGTGCAGTCCCAAATCATAGGAATCAGTAGTGTTGGCCAATTCTACCCAACTTGTGGGTAGACATTGTCCAAACTAAAAATCACAGAGATAATAGACATAAATACCAAAGTCTCAGAGTTGGAATCGACCAAAAAGGGTTTCCCAAACTCTAGATACGAAATTCACAACATGACTAATTACAAAACCCTTAAAAGCTGATGACAGAAAACTGATCTGGAGTGTGAACTCAATATGACCAAGAAATACTTGGAGATAATATCCCATAAACTCCAGATCACAACTTTAGGTCATAACACACATGTGGGAACTTGGAATCCCATTAGATCATTTCCCAAGCCCTATAAACGAATAAAACAAGTTGACCTATCAGATCAGACCCGGATCAGACCTACCAGCAAAGGTGCCGTTCTTGCCCATGGATAAAGTCCTAATTAGTGAGAGTGACCTTCATAAGAAAGTTACCCAACACAATTTGTAAACTTTTGGCACAGGTTTGAGATCCGTTTGAGTTATAGAATTCAAGTTATGATTTTTTTAAGATGACTACAAATCTGATGGAAACAGAATCGTAGCCAACCCTTAATCTTTTTAACCAATCCATTCCTCTCCTTTTGAAACACATTCCTAGATGTGTTTATCACCCAAATTCAGTCCCCTATGAACATGGTGGCACTAAAAAGGGCTAGGGGTCATTGGCATTTCATTTAGTCACAAGGAAAAGAATCAAATCAACATAATATATGACAAACCACTTAAACTCATAATTTTCCCCTTTCTTAAGGGTTCCTTGATCTTTCAAATACACAAACATTTATATACACATCTTAGAAGATGCTATAAAGTTGTATACTTAGATCTAAACATATGGATATGGATATGTTGAGAATCAAAATAATAATTAACAAGAATTATAACCATTCACAAGATCTATCACATTTTATCACCTAAATAAAACTTGGTGATTTCCATGGTTCATTTAGACCTTGTATTTTATATAATCATCTAGATCCATCATACACCATGTATAAGGTGTAGATATAATCTAGAGATGATGATAACATACAACTTATAACAATAACAACATTGGTTAAAACCATAAGATCTATCTTCTTTAAATCACAAAAGTTACAACTTGATGATTTTTATGAATCATGTAGATCTTTTACATAATATGATCATCTAGGCTCATCATACACCATGTATAGGAGATGGTGATGAAATTTCTAGATGATAATCAACACTTAAAACAATTAATTGAATATAAATCAAAAGAAAAGATTAGAATACCTTAAAAGATCTTACCTAAGCTTGTTACACCAACAAGGAAATGAAGGAGAAGATGATTGTGGCTTTGGAAGAGAAAAATGAGAGAGAGATGGGAGATGGGATCGGCCGAAATGAGGAAGAGAGGAGGGAGTTAGGGTTTGTGATATTTTTATAAATTATTTTAGGATAAAGCCTAATTACTTCACTAATGGGCTAGGCTCAAAACTCATTTCTTTTACTAGCCCAATATAATTAAATCTTTCAATTAACTTAGCCCAAAACTTGTATTTTAATCTAACTTGGCTAATTAATTAAACCCATCATTTAAAATAACTAAATACCATGAAAATAATTAACGTACCGGGAAAAAAACCGGGCGTTACATTTTCATAAAGTGGTGTCCAACACCAACCCATCTAATGGATGATTCGATCTTATTTTTCCCCTTGATCATTCCCCTCAACCTATACGGTTTCTATGGTTCGTGAACAAGTTAAGTTTATACCATCGACGCAAATCAGTTTCACAATTGAATCTTATCCGGCAACCTATCAGGTTTCT
This sequence comes from Orobanche coerulescens, assembly GCA_033398695.1. Taxonomy (NCBI): domain Eukaryota; kingdom Viridiplantae; phylum Streptophyta; class Magnoliopsida; order Lamiales; family Orobanchaceae; genus Orobanche; species Orobanche coerulescens. Next base: position 83,512,631 of record CM065805.1, read on the forward strand.
AGGGATAAAATTTGCTCCAACCGAAGGCATCCAATGCGCTCCCGGTAATTTATCCGTCCTCCCCGAACGACTACCCCGATAACTCGGAAGCATAGCACATCCGGTTTGGATTTCAATTTCCCGAAAACTCGATGGAGGGAAGGAAAACATTGAAACCTTATAAACTTAATAATTTATTGTGGGAGAATTTTCGCGATTTACGTTGCACTTTGCACATTAATCGTTTAAGCGCGTTTGTGGCATTCATACAATATGAAACAACCATTCACAACCTAGTTGCTACCAACATGTGGTTCATGGACCGTTCCTAGAAAACAAAAACTCCGTAATCTAATTACAAGTCTTCGTCTTGAATCTTAGTCTTCTTGAAATGGATCTTCCTCCGGTCTTCGTCATTACATATAAATTATAAATTGAAAATTGCATCCTAGATACAAATTTTTCTAGTAAAATAAATAGGCTCAAAACGGCCTTTACAACCCAATCGAATAAAACGAACGATTCAAAACTAAGTCCACGAACCACATCCCCATTCAAAAAGCATTCATCCAATAAATACTATATAAATGGAAAGCGTAGAGATACATTGATCCAATCAACAATACGAACCGATCAAATCGATTCACATAATCGGTAATATGAAAACGTTCAAAATAATTCGGTCGACCAAAAATATTCCAATTAATCAAATTTCCCTTATAAAATGAAATACCATAAATCATTTTAATCATATTAAATCCAATTTAACATGCCGGAGATTAATTTTCAAGAATACACGGAAAAATCAAGCCGGGGCGAAATGAGCCTGGCATGGCCGATCACGCTTCGGCATTTGTACGGCAGCGCCCTCGTGCCGCGGCCCACAAGATCGCTGGCAGCCTGATGCTGCCCACAGTGCAACAGCCACAGGCGCGGCCCACTTCCGGACCCCTCCCGATCAGCAACGGCATTTTGGGACTAGTTTTTCGACCGGATATCCAATATCTATATTCTCCAACATTCATATCTTCAATATAAATCATATTTCCAAGAAATTAAGATTTATATTTAGACATAAACTTACGAAAAATATAATTACAACGAACGTAAAAACATATACCACGATTATGACTAAAATGATTACAAATCATTCACCATCTAATCGAGCATTCCAAATGCTAATATCGTATATACGATTGCAAGACCTACGCTCCGATACCACTGTTGGGATTCGGTGCCTAAAAACGAAGGCCCAGCGGAAGCGGTAAAACGAAAATTAATTCGATCCGAATCCCTACGAGGATCGATCGAGCTACGTATATACGAAAATATAAACGAAAAGCAAGAGTCATAAGAAACTAACCCTCGAAGTCCGTTGATTAAATGGTAACCTTCTCTTGAGCTATTCCCCAAGCTCTTAAACGATCCAACGCCGAAAGCACCGCGTCTCTACTTGCCACGCGCCGGAGAAACAACCGGAACGACGATCACCTTGCTATCCTACGAGGATACGGCTAGAGCTAAGTGATGAAGCTATATATGTAAAGATTACTACACTCCAAGTGTTTTAATCTTACTCTCTCTATATGATTTTCTCTCAATTTTTCTCCAAGAAAAATGAAGAGGAAGTTGATGAACAAAGATGAAGAAGACTTGGAGAAGTCTTTTCTCTCTCTCTCTCTACACTCTCACGTTGGAATTGGCTTGGAATCTCAAGTTAGAGATGTCTTCTTCATTTATTCAACTCTTCACATGATACATCTCATTATTATGAGAATCAAAGCCCCACAAAGTCATCTTTTTCATATAAAATGAAAACAGCAAGACAAGAGGAAATTGGGTGGAAATTAGGGGGGCGGCTACCATGCAGAAACGGATGAGTTCGGTTCGTTTCGGACTCCTGCGAGTCCAAACAGATAAACTACGATTCCGTTCCGATGTATTTGTATCGATTAATTAATCCAATTAATTAAACATATCAAATACAAAATAACATAATTAATTTCTCCAAGAAATAATTATATTCATGAATTAAATTAATCACCCAGTAATATATTTAATCCATTAAGCCGTAGATCAATTTATCCGATAAATCGATTTAAACATCCAATGTCCCAAATTAGATATCCAATATCTAATATTCATAATGAGAGAATTAGCTTAATTCATTCCGTCGTCAATCCTAATGCGCGACTCGGTAGGTCCGTCTCAGTCAGCAATGGGAGGAACCAAAGAGTAGTAGCACCACCTAGCCAGCCTGGTGGCCTACACTGTACTCGATCGAGAACGAATGATTGGGATCATTCAAGAACCATTCTGTCGTGAATACCAGTATACGTATAAACCCTTCTTTCAAATATCCCGATCAAGTTATAGGGTCACGGTCAGTCAAACCCTATATGTACTTGACGCTATGCATGCGTTAATGCAAATCGAGATCATCGAGCTCTCGTGTATCTAATACAGCTAGCTCCAATGCTTTGGCCAAAGACTTATGATCTCATCTGCCAATAACCGCATAGGACATATAACCCGTTCACTAACAGGAGAAAGAATTCTATCTTGGTATTCAGTAGGACCTGCTACTTGCCCGTCAAGATGCACGTCGAGGTTGACCCCCGCCTTCCGGTTTATAGGGTCGAACTACTCTAATGAAAATCTTTACGTCACAAGCACATCCCTACTAAATCCTCAAGTCGAAGGTTCACGAATACCTATCACAACCTTTCGATTCCGTCATTGACTGTCCCAGAGTGAAATCCGTGTGACGAATCGAGGGTGAGTCGGTTCGAGTATACTAATATAATTAGCATACCTATAACGTGTGCTCCCACTAACCATTAGTGTTCGACAGGCACTCTCCATGTCAAAGAACACGTCATACAAGTCTTCACATAAACTTAACGCCCAGTCAAGTTTCATCGACTTGCAAACGATTAAGTATTTGAGCTATAATACCTTTCCAGTGCCGACCCCCTTATCCAATAAGGAGTGGAACGTTTTGCTCTCAAATACACGGACTAGTTTCTATATATTTATTTACGAGTTAGGAATGCCAGTAACTACCAGTAAATAAAGAAACATTCATTTGCCTTATATAAATGGTTTACATAATTACAAGTACAATGCCCTCACTCAACAACCTCTGAGTGGCATTCGAGGGCATACTCCTAACATAGATCACCCTCAGGACCTAATAATTGGAGATATTTATGCGGGTGTGTCCACCCGAAGAAAAATATAGAGTACACAAGGAATTGTATTCTGTGCATGGGAATAAACAGAATCCACAGAATCCAGTTGTGAAGAGTCTCAATTCCCTATATGGAAATCACAAGCTGAACTTAGAAGACTTGCCATGTGCACTATAGTTGTATTCCTAGCACAGTCTGAACCTATTTCAACCAATGAGGCTCTTAACAATTCTCATTGAATCACCTCTATGGAGGAAGATCTCAACAGTTTCGAAAAAAATAATGTTTGGTACCTTATTCCTAGACCAACCCATCAAGCAGTCACAGGAACCAAATGTATATTTCAAACAAAAATGACAAAAACGGACTTGTTATCAGGAACAAATCAAGATTAGTCAGACCAAGGTTACAGATAGGAAGAAGGTATAGATTATGATAATACTTTTTCCCCTGTAACAAGACTAGAAGACATTAGGATATATCTAGTGTTTGCGGCCCATAAGAATTTTATCGTATATCAAATGGATATTAAGAGCGTATTCCTGAATGGAGACCTAGCCGAAGAAGTCTATGTTGAACAAACTCCAGGATTTGCCAACACAAAAGGTAGAGACCTTGGTCTAAAGAAAGCGTTGCACGGGCTCAAGCTGTTAGGAATATGCCCTCGAATGCCACTCAGGGGATGAGAGAGTAAGGGCATTATACTTGTAATTATGGAATAATTAATAAAAAGGCAATACGATTCATTCACTGTTTATTGTATTTCAATTGCATTCTTGACTTGGTAAACATTGAAGTGAAGTCCATGTAAATAAATCGAACATTCCATTCTCGTTATGGGATAAGAGAAAATGTACTGGAAGTGTTTAAATTTTATTTACGTAAATTGTTCGCAAGTCAATAAACTTAAAATGGGCATTAAGTTTTAATATGACTTGTATAACTGATGCTAGGACGTGTGCACGTCTTGATAGCATAGTTATAAGTATATTGGTGGGGCCAGTATACTCGAACACGACTCATACTCAATTCAGTCACACGGTATTCACTCTCGAAGAGTCGATGACGAATCGAAAGGTTGTGATAGTATACGTGGACCTTTGACTTGAGGGTTCAGTAGAAGATGTGCCTGTGACGTTTAGTTTGTCATTAGAGTAGTTAGACTCATTTGCTTAATTGCTGAGTCGACCTCGAAATGCGGACTATACGGGCAGGTAGCAGTCTTTACTGTACGCCAAGAAAGGATTCTATCTCCTGTTAGTGAGCAGGCGAATGTCCTATACGGTTAATGGCAAATAAGATCATAAGTCTTTGGCCAAAGCATTCTGATATAGTCGTATTAGATACACTATTAATCAGTCGGTCTTGATTTGCATTAACACATGTATAGAGTTTAGTCAATAGTAGGGTTTGACTTTACCGTGACCCGAAGACTTGACCGGGACATCTGATGAAGGGTCTATACGTATATAGTATTCACGACATAATGGTTCTGGAATGATCCCTTCATTCGTTCTCAGTCGGGGTTTACAGTGCGGCCCGCTAGGCTGGCTAAGTGCTGCCCGCACTCATTGGTTCCTCCCAATACCGGCTGAGACGGACCTACGGAGTCGCGCATCAGGAGCGTTGACGGATAAATGTGAATTTATTATCTCTCTATTAATATTAGATATTGGAGATCTAATTATGATTTATTAGATAAATCAAAATAGCGGTCTTATGAATTAAAATTAAGTTACCGGGTAATTAATTTAATTCATAAATTATATTTCTTAGAGAAATATATTTGTATTTGATATTATTAATTAATTAGATTAATTAATTAATATAAATACATTAGTGATTAAACGGAGTGTATTTAACGGAGTCGTTTGACGAATGTCCGGTACATGAGCCGAGTGGCTCGGCTCGTTTCTAGAAATTTCCAATGGGCCACCCACTCCCTCACATGGCTTGATTAGTCATGCATGTTATGGTGAAGTCTTGATAATAATGCATTTGATTCTCTCATTATTATTATCACATTATGAGTTGTTATTATATGTGATATAATAACCAACTCACATGATCTCAAAGACTAAATATATATCTATCACCTTCATGTATATTTTTGGATGAGTTCAGCCGTGAGGAATTCTTGAGGGAGAGAGAAAAATTTTTATTTTCAATTTTTGTTCATCTTTGAGGTGATACAAAATCCAGAAAAAGAGAGATATAAATTCCTATAGTAATTCATAGCCGTGTTCTTGGAGAACGGATTGCTATCGAATTTTTCCGGGCAACTTCCGACGCGTGTGATGTAGAGGCTTCATACTTTTCGATGCTTGGAACGAAGGGATTTCGTGTTCGGGACGGGGTTCGTGATCATCATCATTTTTACGAAGATTTATTTCAAAGGCTTCAAGGGTATGATCTTTATCTTCGTATTTAATTTTTTTTGTATATACGTTACTTGATCGATCCTGTTTGGGATTCGTTTTTATTTTCCGCTGCGTATTTCGTTTTATTTTCGGAATCCCAACAGTGGTATCGGAGCGAGGTCAATGTTTCCTATATATGATTATTTGTGCATTTTGAATGCTTTTGAATGATGATTATGATTTAGAATCATGTTTGGAATAATTGTAGATTTTAAATTGTTCGTTGTAGCATCACGTTTTTTGAAACGGGCCGAAAAACGAAGAAACGGCATTGGCGGTGTTGGCAGCCTTTGCTGCTGCCTGCATCGCCGAGCATGATCGGCCATGATCGCCATGTCTCGCCACAGCCGAGAATGATCGGCACCGCCGAGCGAAGGCTCGCCAGCACCTGATTTTTGGCCCGATTTTGAATCGGTATTGGGCCTAAAATCGGATTGTCCGGGACTCCGTTTTAAGTGTATATCTCGTTTTAATTATTTCTCAAAATTTAAATTGGATTTTAATTTGACTAAATTAATATTTGGAATATTTTTTTTAGTTAAAGGAAATAAATTAAACGAAAATATTATTTTGGCCGGATTACTTCGAATGAATTTAAATGACGATTATTAGTATTAATTGGATTACTACCATTAAAATTGAATAGATTAATTTTATATTGATTGGATTAATATCTTAATTGATTATTTAATTTTAATGCCACTTTATATTAATTGGATTAATATAGTAGAAATTGAATAGATTAATTTATATATTAATTAGATTAATTTATATTAAGATTAATTGTTTAATTTCGTTGCCATTACATGTTGTATGGAATCCTTATGTGATGGTGATATAGCTCGTGGACTTAGTTTTTTGATTTGTTCGATTCGATTGGGTTGTAAAGGCCGTTTTGAGCCTATTTATATTTACTAGAAAAACTTGTATAGGATGCAATTTTTCTATGATGTAATTATTATTTTGGGTATGAAGAAGACCGAAGACAACCGACCGAGAAGACGAAGAATCGAAGACTGTTTTTTTTTATTGGGTCATTCGCTTGGCGGTGCCAGAATTAGGTCCATGAGCTATATGTTGGTAGTAACTAGGTTACTGTTTTCTGTTTTTCATTTTGAATGATTGACAAACCAACAAACGCGCGTATAATTGAATTAATGTGCAAAGTGTAACATTAAATCGCGAAATTCTCCCGACTACAAACAGACTAAGTTTGAAAAAGGTTACGAGGTTTCCTACCCTCCATCAAACTCGTAGAAAATTGATACCCGAGCTGGTGTGCTATGTAACACCCCAAACTAGGCGGATATTACAGTGTCGTGGACCCCCGACTGGGACCCACCAGGCGAATGAAAATGAATGAATTACACAGGTAAATGTAGTACCGAACCACATTACAACATCAATTACTCCGATGAGGAGTTTTATACAACACACCCAGGATGATACTGAATACAAGTATATTTTATATGGAGATAAAATATACAACAATGAGTGAAATGAATATTCAAACGGAATATCTGCAGCGGAATAAAATAAAAGAAACATAATGACTGAAAAGACTGGGGCCCCCTACTAGTATCACTGGGACTCCTCGCCGTCACCGTGCTCTCCCCGTGCCTTAGCCTTGCCATGACCTAAACAAGATTCCCAACGGGTCGGTTACATACGTAACAACAATCCTCAAGGGTTGAAAATACACAATCATGATATATCCAAATTATGAATTATCCTGTCGAAACATACGCAATCAAACATGCTATATGAATCGACTATCGATGCGGCTCAAAGGAATGGCGCCACACTACGTCCGGGATGGAAATGTGTCCGTGCACAAGCCACCAACGAGTATCGATCGAATACACGTGTGGTCTTGTACCTGTCGATCTCACGAAGCCATCAACTCGTGTGCACAGTCCAATGTGAGGCCACCAACCAACACACGACTATAATGTGCCCGACATGAAAATCCTACACATACCAACCGGCACGCCAGTATGACCCGGAATGCCACAATCTGACAAAAGTGACAACGAAAATGAATAATGACTCACCAAGATTAAATGATGGTGAACTGAATGATAGCTCAATGAAATGATCGGAACCGTCATTCCTTATGACTGAGGTGATTAATTGACAATGACAAGTTTTGATATGGTTAATACAATGATGAATGAGTTACGATTATGAATGAACAACAACAAAAGGAATGAATATCCTTTTAACCGAGTAAGAATTAACTTACACAATACCGATGAAGAATGTCCTTCCACGAACAACGTCCTAAATGGAATGTCGGTCGCTCGAACAACCTTGAACAACAATAATTACCAACAACCGATCAATACACGAATCAAATACGATCATAACCGACCCAAACATCGATACAACAATATCCGAACTCGTAGATGAACTCTAACGAAAATATTGAGATACCCGTTGGTTAAAACCAAACCCGAATTATCGAACCAACTCCAACATGATTGATTCAAACCAGCAAAACATTATCAATGACATCAATAATCTCATAGAAATCCACAATTCAAGTTTATAATAACGACAATCGGAAATCCCCAAAATAACCGAAGTCAACCCCAAGGGTTCTTGAAATAATTCCGAAAATAACCATTAAATCCATAAGAATATACTTATCCAAGGTAGATAATCCATATCCAACATATTCCAATGATAATCCAGGCTTACACGAAGAAATCGGGAGGAAAAACCCAAAAATCCGAAATTCTAGATCCAAGAGATTAATACCTTTGATTCGATACGATGAAGATGATGAAATGATGATTAATCCGAAAGATGAGCTTGAAGATGATGATTGATGATTACACCTCGAAGAATCCTCTCCGAATTGCTCGAAATCGCCCAAAATTACCGAAGGAATGAAATGAGATGAATAATGACGAACTCTGACTAAACTGTCCAATTTATAGTCAGTCCAGGTTAGCGTGCGCTAGCCCTTGTGCGTAGCATGCGCTAACGAGTAATTTGGGTAGTCCAAAGACCACTGTCCGAACACGGTAGCGCGCGCTACGTACCTTCTTGTAGCGTGCGCTACGGCCATACTACTAGCGTGCGCTAAGACCCATTATTAGCGTGCGCTAACGAAATATTGATGCCCAGCACTGGAGTCCAGAAAACTGTCTGACCTCTGATCTGACCACGATAGCGTGCGCTACAACCAATGTTTATCGTGCGCTAATATATCGGTTGCGTACGCTAACAACAACACATAGCGTGCGCTATGAAATAATCGATGCGATCCAAAGAGCCACTGGACTCAACCTGATCCGTCCTTAGCGCGCGCTACACCTCATATTAGCGTGCGCTACTTCAACCCACTAGCGCGCGCTACTTACCAATCGTAGCGTGCGCTACTAATAACTCACCTGCAGCCCGGTACCTTCCGGATCGGCCAGTAACCTTAGCGTGCGCTAAAGCTGAGTGGTAGCGTGCGCTACCTATACCCAATTAGCGTACGCTAAAAGGAGTACGTAGCGTGCGCTACTCCTCATGCACAGCTCGCAACGAAAATGACAATGATGATAAACACGGCACGAAACTCCAATCAGATTAGTGATGAATGATGATTGATACACGATACAATTATTCTGAATGATGAATACCATGACTGAATATGAGTGACAAATGATCAATGATGAATGAGATTACTGAGTATCAATTACTGAATGATAATTAGTGAGTGATAATTACTGAATTACAACTGGGTATTACATACACCCCCCCTTAAAAGAGTTTCGTCCCCGAAACTAAGGGCCAAACAACTCGGGATAACTCTCCCGCATACTATCCTCGGTTTCCCAAGTAGCCTCTTCGACTCCATGTCTAGACCACTGAATTTTAACCAAAGGAGTCGTCTTATTCCTCAACTGTTTGATTCGCCGCTCTAAAACTCGTATAGGACGTTCCTCATATGAATGATCGTCGGCGATCTCGATTTTGTCGAACTGAAGTATGTGACTCGGGTCGGCAACATACTTCCGCAACTGAGAGACGTGAAACACATTATGAATTCGGCTCAACGCCGGAGGTAAAGAAAATCGATAAGCTAACTCGCCTACTCGATCCAAAATCTCAAACGGTCCAATGAATCTCGGACTCAACTTTCCCCTCTTCCCAAAACGGAAGATACCACGACTCGGGGATACCTTGACCAACACATGGTCGCCAGCCTCGAACTCTAATGGTCGACGACGGTTATCTGCGTATGATTTCTGTCGACTCTGAGCTGTCAACAAACGACTCCTGATCAAAGCTACCTTCTCACGGGCGGGTATAAGCATATCGGGATCGGTGCCGATTGATTCTAATAGGTCGTCCCAACACAACGGAGATCGACAACGACGACCATACAAGGCCTCGTAAGGTGCCATCTTGATCGAAGCATGCCAACTATTATTATACGTGAACTCGATCAATGGTAGTTGGGCTTCCCAATCGTCTTTCCAATCTAGGACGCAAGCCCTCAACATGTCCTCTAATGTCTGAATGGTCCTCTCTGATTGTCCGTCAGACTGAGGATGAAAAGCGGTACTGAGGTTAAGCTGGGTTCCCATAGCACGATGAACTGATTTCCAAAAATGGGACACAAACCGTCCGTCACGATCGGAAACGATACTTTTAGGAGTACCGTGCAGTCTGACTAGCTCTTTGATGAACAGTTGAGCAAGTCTCTCGGGACCCCACGTTTCCTTGATCTCAAGGAAATGAGCTGATTTAGTTAAGCGGTCCACGATCACCCAGATCGTATTCATGCCACGAAGACTCGTCGGCAAACTCGTGATGAAATCCATAGAAATGTCTTCCCACTTCCACTCGGGAATAGGAAGGGGTTTCAGCATACCACTTCATTGATGTTCAATCTTAACTTGTTGACAGGTTAAGCATCTCGAATCAAATTCTGCGACTTCTCGCTTCATATTACTCCACCAGTAATTTTGTTTCAAGTCCTTGTACATCTTGCTAGACCCCGGATGCACAGAATAAGGGGTAGCATGAGCTTCTTTCAAAATCGAGTCTTTCAACTCGTCATTCGCCGGTACGCACAACCGATTCTTAAACCTCAAAAGTCCATCCTCGTGGACCACAAATCCAGGGGCTTTCCCCTAAGCCACATCCTCTCGGATGCGCAACAATTATGGGTCCGAACCCTGATTCTCACGGATTTCCTCCTCGAGTGACGATGAAATCTCTAACATACAAAGCTGCCCCTGAACTCGCTGAAGCCAGACCTCGATCTCGGATCTAAGGAATTCCTGATGAAGCTCCTTCTGAACTATTAAACGAGCAAGCATCTGCTCCTGAACGGACTTACAACTCAAGGCGTCGACGACAACGTTCGCCTTGCCCGAGTGGTAGAGGATCTCGATATCATAATCTTTGATTAATTCCAACCACCGTCTCTGGCGCATATTTAACTCCTTCTGAGTAAATATATACTTTAAGCTCTTATGATCGGTGAATATCTGACAGGTAACGCCATAAAGATAATGACGCCAAATTTTCAAAGCGAACACCACGGCTGCTAGCTCCAGGTCGTGGGTCGGATAATTAACCTCGTAAGGTCTCAATTGCCGTGAAGCATAGGCAATAATCTTCCTGCTCGCATGAGTACACATCCGAGACCCGTCCGACGCATCACTATAGACCACAAATCCTTAGTCCCTGCGGCAAGGAAAGTACAGTCTTGACATTAACCGCTCTTGAGTTCCTCAAAACTCCGTTGACACGCATCGGACCACGTGTATTTCTTATCCTTCCGCAAAGGTTCGTTAAGGGTTGAGCGATTCTAGAAAATCCTTCCACAAACCGATAATAACCCGCTAATCCGAGAAAACTTCGATTTCCTTAACGTTCTTCGGAGGTAGCCAATCCCGAATAGCCTCCGTCTTCGAGGATCGACACGAACTCCGTCGATGAAATTACATGTCCGAGAAAAGTCACTGACATCCGTAACTCACATTTGGAAAACTTCCCAAAAAGTTGTTCTCGTCTCAACACGTCGAGCACTTGATGAAGGTGAAACTCGTGTTCCTCCCGGTCACGAGAATAAATCAAAATGTCATCGATGAAGACAACAACAAACCGATCCAAAAAGTCGATGAAGACCCGATTTATTAACTCCATGAATACCGCAGGTGCATTAGTCAATCCGAACGGCATAACCAAAAACTCATAATGACCATAGCGTGTTCGAAACGCCGTCCTCGCGATATCCGACTCTCGAATCCGCAACTGATGATATCCAGATCTTAAGTCGATCTTGGTTTATACTGTAGCTCCCTGAAGTTGATCTAAGAGATCATCAATA